>JAHLJS010000001.1:12624111-13224111 GCA_038502445.1 Eremochloa ophiuroides | reverse complement strand
GGTGCGCCCGAGGGAGTTAGCCTGTAGCGGGGAGCTCGGGCGAATCGGAAAGTCTATCGCCCGAGGTCTGCTTTTCCGAGCCCTATCGCGGAGGCTCGGGCGAATCGGAGAATTTCTCCTGAGGGGTCCGAGCGCCCGAGGGAGGCGATGTGCTTTCGCACGGCTCTGTCTTAAGCCGTGCGGGAAGTTCTCACATGGGCCGCTCCCGCGTGGACCTCGACTGGCGCCTTCTTGGGCCGGGCTTCATTCGGAAAGTATGTTTTTGCGTTGAAGTTGGGTACCCAACAGTAGCCCCCTGAGCCTGTGGTGGAGTTAAGGCACTCCTCCAGAGGCTCATGTTGGTTTCTCCTATCATGTTAGTAAAGTTTGTTTATTTTATCTGGTGGGTGTAGCCCCCGAGGCCTTGGAGGGATGATGCATCCCTTCAAGCGCTTGAAATCGAGCTTGTGGAGTCTCGGGTGCCTTCTTGCTTGCTGGCGACTTGTCCCTTGGAAGGAGTTTTTTCCGGCGCCGAAGCCCAGAGCCTCTGCCGTGGGTAGATGGCCGATTCGGGAGAGTCTTTTACCCTGCCAAGGCACAGAGAGAGTCCCCGAGCCCCCTTTCCGTATCGGGGGTCGATCGGGTTCTTTTTGGTTCGACCTTCGCGCTCTTCTTTGAGAAGAGTAAGGTTTGGTCATGCTCGACTTCCCACGGTGGGGGCGCGAGTCGGCACTTTCGGTGAGCTGCAAGCGGGTCAGTCCAAGTGGAGGTCCGTGCCCCGTTCGTTGGGGGTCGGCTAGTGGCCTGAACACACTCCAAAAGTTCCCCGAGGGTCGATTTATGGGTGTCGGGTCCCTTCGACAGGTCCCGAGGGCCTGATGCCTCCCCCAGAGGGGATTCCACATCATTGACTCACTGCTGGGACTTGGACACAGTGTGAGGTGTCCCTTTTTGACGCTCGGGCGTCGGGATACTGACCATTTCGTGATCCACCCACTTGCTGTCCCTTGCTCGGTATCCCTGGGGCGACTGTTCGAGCCACAGAGGGCCAGTCTTCGATCCCCGGGGAAAGTAACGGGCGCCCGAGCCCGAGGTTCATTCGTCGGGAAGGAGAGCGATCGTCAGAATCGAGGGGGTTAGTGTAATGATTCGACGCACCTTTTGAGGAGGGAAGCCAGACGGACGCGACGGTTCAGGGCGGACGGGATGTTTGCGTGTGTGTTGGCATTTCTTAACGTCGTTACAAAAGATAGACTAAAAGTCCATCTCCAGCAACGGCGCCAGAAATTCTTGTTGGCATTTCTAACGTCGTTACAAAAGATAGACTAAAAGTCCATCCCCAGCAACGGCGCCAGAAATTCTTGTTGGCATTTCTAACGTCGCTACAAAAGATAGACTAAAAGTCCATCCCCGGCAACGGCGCCAGAAATGCTTGTTGGCGTTTCTTAGCATCACTACTAAAGATAGACTATAAGTCCGTCCTTAATAATAATACTAGAAACGTAAGTTGACATTCCCAACCATTATTACTTCAGAAAGGTAACCATTGGCCCTTAATGACGCCGGCCTAGGTAATGCAGTCTGGTAATAGCAGTTAGAAGTGCCGGATTGGCCTTCCTAACCGTCATTACTTACGATATGCAAAACTGTGACACGGCGCCGTGGGTGCAAAAGAATTACAATCCTTAAGTAATGGTACTTAATTATGCCAATCATGACACTCAGTATAGATAAATCCGTAAGCGCACGGAACTATCATTGTAGCATTTCAACCCGTGAGTATTCAGGGGTGTCGTATTTATAATTTCCTGTAGGAGGGCAGGACGAATGCATCTAGCTCTGGCATAAACATGATCACTTATTGAATGCATAGGTAGACATAGCATAGGCAGGGGTAAATCGTAGTTCAAAGATAGTGGACACACATCTGAGCCGACCTCAAGGATAAAAGAGAAATAAAGAATAAAAGAATATATCAAACTGAGTAGGCATTGGTCATATATAACTATGCAAAGAACTGTTAGTAAACATCTAACTAGCATATCTAGTATCGGGACTAGGTCTGGGATGACAGGGAGATCCCCGCAGCTGGTCTGCCAGCCGATAGAGACTTTACGAACTCCTACCCAATATCCGAACGTGGGGGACTGCTAGGGATGGACAGGGCTGTCACCACCTGCCCACCTACCCCTTTGCCCGTGGGATACCGGCATATTCGCCGATCCCCGCATACCCGAGCACCATGCTGGCGTACTTGGAAACAACTCCTAACCCCCTAGGACCCCACCCCTTCGGAGTGACAGGCTAGGCTAAGAGCAACTGAGAAGTCACAACGAACCGTCACCTCATCCCTAGATTCTTCCTCTATTCATACTAAGTCAATGAACGATGAAGAACAACGATGAACATATCGAGAACATAACATATAAACTATAGCTAGTTCATATATCATGATCATAACATGTCCAAGACTATACTCTAGTTCATATGCATTGCTATATAAATAAGATAAGAACTTGAACTTGGAAGAGAACTGCACTGTATTCATACCGAGGAATTCCTTCTTCTCCCAAGGATACAAACTCTCCTTTCTAGCTCTTTCCTTGCTCTAATACTAAAACTAATCTAAAGAATACAAGTGAGAGGTGAGGTAAATGGCTCCAAATGATGGTGTGTGTTGGAGGGGAGCTCTCCCTCTCTTTTATAGTCCAATTAGGACCGGTTTGGGCGTTCTAAGTATGGAAGGAGGTGAAACCGCCATCAGCAAACCGTCGTCAGCACCGCCTCCGAAGATGGGCTCGGGAGGCCCCACCAGGGGGGCGGTCGGTCCCTGGGGAGTGCCATCTGGCCACGGCCTTCGGGTGGTCGGTTGCTCCCTGGACCTGGGCCTCCCCCGCGGTTACGGATGGGTCTAGTTTAATGTTTGAGGTGGGCTTTCGTATTTTCTTGGATTGCGCCTTCTCTTAATACGTTTCCTGGATGTGCGCTTTCTTTATGGTTTTTGTGCATTTCCACATGTCACACCTGCAAGTCAAGTACACACCAAAACTTGTGGAAATGTTAGTTTAAAGCTCTACGTACTATTTATTTTAGTAACATATTAGCGGTAAGAAATAGGCTTTAAGGACCGCCAATAACTCCCCCACACTTAGTCCTTTGCTCGTCCTCGAGTAAAGGTTTGAAGGACTAAGCGGGTTTATCTCCTTGATTTGAAATCTACGTACAAGTTATTCCAAGCTTCACCTAAACCTGTGAACTTCCAAGTGTCTACCAAGTCATCTTGGGTAATTAAAAAATGGAATAGCCTGGATTCAAATCTTCTTAATCGTATCCCTGCTCAGAAACTTGGGTTTTTGTGGAGTTTTGAAAACAAAAAGGTAGCACTTGTTCCTTGAATGATTCTCTCAAGTCACTTATTTGTATGTGGTTCCTCACCAAGGCATATATAGGGATTGCCTTCACTTGATCACCCTACCTCTAAAAAGTTTATCTGGAGCTTTGGGTAGGGAGGAAAATACTAAGGCACACTTACCTTGCATGTATTGTCAAGTCAAACCCTGGACCGCACCGGAGGGAAGCGTCATACTCTTAGATTAGAATGTGTATGTGTGTGGAAAGAATATGGTGGGTATTATTGGTGTCTAACCTAATTCCACTATGCTCTTTAAAACACATCTCCCTCCTTATTAGGACTTAGAAAAAATCTTTATGAGGGCATGAGCTATCCTTATTCTCTCTCTTCTTTATATATATATATATTTCTCTTCTTCTTTTTTCACTTTTTTTTCTTTTTTTTCACCTTTTGGAAAATAGCCTCATGCTTTTATTTGCAACAAAAACTTTAAGGGAGATGTGAACAAATTGGATGGGACCTAATAAGTATATTTTTGGTTCACCCCCAGTGTAGGAGTAGAACATTTTGGGTGGATCAAAGTGGAAGGTATATTTTGCGCCTACTCCCAATGGTAGGAGTAGTGCAATTATTTGGTGGATGGATGAATGAATGTTGTGCACAACTCTTAGTGTAAGAGTTAGCAACTTTATTTGTGGGTGCGTGAAATCTGATCTTGGGAGTATGAAATTTCTCTCAACGGGGGTCACAAAACTTGACCAAACTCAACACAAAGTAAGATGCATATGTGGAAGGTTTTGTCATGAAAGATCATGTATGGCCTTGGTAGGTATTTGCAATCATTCAAGGAAATGCTATATTGATTTTTGTTTTGTAAAAATAAATCCCAAGTTCTTTGCAAGAAATGAGCAGGCGTCATGTCATCCTACTATATCTCATTCGTCAATCACTTAGATAAAATGGGGTCCCTATGATAAGTGTTCACAAGTAATAGGAATATTGGCAAGAAATAAAGAGTATGCAAACTTTAATCACAGGATGACATGGAGATGGAGCATCAAAAGTTTTGTCTTTTCAAAAGTGTTCAAAGTTAAATTTAAAACTTTGAAAAGAGCAGGGGTAGAGTTGCACAAACCATCGCTGAATGATGAAGGAACTAATGGAAGTTGTTTGTCTCGTCCTTTTTTTGATGGGTTGCTCGATGTTTGTGCAATGTGTTAGGGAGATCTCGAATTTGTTGTAGTTATGCTTGAGAGATCTCCCCCACACTTATTTTTTTGTACCTACTTTTATTATAACAAAGAAAACAAAGCAAGAGGGACTACAACAGGCAAGGGTCTTATTGGCTAAAAGATCAAGGAAACAAAATTTTATTATTTAGTTATTTTTATTTTATTAGGAACTTGTTCAACCAACTTTTATTAGAGCTCAAACAAAGCTGATATAAAAGATGCAACGAAAACATAGCCAAGACTTATCCCCATATCAGATTACTGTCATTGTTTATGAAAACAGCTCAAGGTTCATTAATCAAATTTCAACACCATGTCAAAACATGATTAAAGAAGATTATTTCAACTTAAGCACCATGCTTAATTTTGAAAACAGCCTATGGATGTTACTCACGAGAATACATCCAGACAAGTGCATATGACATAAACAGGGAAGCATGAATTTGAATGATCATAAAGAGACAAGTATGAGTGAAGGGGTTGGTGAACATTTATTACCTTTTGCATACCTGAGTGTTCTTACTGGCAGCATATGTGGATTTCTTTAAAGATGCTGCACTGGTGGCGTCGACGTACAGGCTCCAACTCAGCTGAACCATCAGGTCGGATCACACACACAACTAGTGTATATGGACCTTGGGCTTATTGGTAGCAAAGGTGTAAAGGAGTAGAGCTTTTCTTTTCTCTCTCTCCTTTTTTTCTCTTTTTTTTGAAAGATAACTACCGATGACCTTCGGCAAAGGCTCAACATTTATAGTCTGTTGGCAAGACTTCCCCCTCTTCATTGCTCTGCAGCTGCATGAACAAACTTGGGAGAATTCTCGGGTGGCCCCGAGATTTTTCCCGTATTGTTAACAGGAATAGAAGCAGCAATTTGAGCAAACTGTTTTTCTATCATTTTATTGAAACTCAACTGATGTTTAACAAAAGAAGATAGAGTTTCAAGTTTAGCATTTATAGATTCAAACGTTTTATCATTAAAGGAAAGCTTTCTAGCAAGATCTGCATTAAACTTAGCTTGCCTTAAAACAAAATCTCTCGAGAAAGGTTGATTGAAATTCAATTTGAAATTTGAATTGAGATTAGAAGAATTACCTTGTGGGTGGTTATGGTTGTTGCACCCATTATTACCTGGTTGTTGATGTTGGCAAAACCCGTTGTTGACGTAGGTTGCTTCTTCCTGGGTTTCGGGACAGCTGTTCCCCGAATGGCCAACATTTCCACAGACTTCACATGTCATGTGTGATTCCGTGGCTTGGACGGTGCCTGTGGTGGGTTCGGTGGCACAGTCGTCCAGCCTCTTTATTAGGAGGTCTATTTTTGCGGCAAGCAAATCCGTCTCCTTCACGGTATGCATGCCTTCTTGTTTTCTATTCCTTCTCCCCAGCTTTGGTTGGATACCATCTTTTCGATGAGTGCAGTGGCATTCTCGATGGTGAGGGAGAGGAATGCCCCTCCAGCTGCGGCGTCAAGGTGCCCTTTTGACATGGCCGTCAGGCCCTCGTAAAAGTTCTGGAGCACCATCCAATCTTCCATTCCATGGTGGGGACAGGCTCGAACATAGTCCTGCAGCCTCTCCCATGCCTGAGGGATGGACTCGAGTGATGTTTGCTGGAACTTGGATATCTCCCCCCTTAGAGCAATGGTTTTGCTCATGGGGATGAACTTGGCGAGGAATGCCATGGAACATTTGTCCCATGTGTTGGCAGCTTCCTTGTTTTGGTAGAACCACTGTTTCGCCTTTCCCGCAAGGGAAAAAGGAAACAGGCGGAGCTTGATGCTAGTTGGTGCGACGTCTTTGGTGACGATGGTGTCGCACAATTCAAGGAAGTGTTGAAGATGAGCATTTGCATCCTCATTTGGCAAGCCATAGAACTGGCTTGCCTGCACCTTCTTGATTAGGCCCGTACGGAGCTCGAAGTTTCCATTCCCGATATTGACGGCGGGCCCAACGGGCACGTTGGCAACAGTAGGGGTGGAGTAGTCACGGAGTGTCTTGGCCATGATGATAGTAGCGGATGGTGCGGGAGTGAATGGTTCGTCTGTCGATGGAGTAGCAGAAGAAGAAGTGGTACGGGACCTGTTCTTCCTTAGGAGTGCCTCCAAATTGTCGGTGAAGTTGTGCGACGGGTCAAACCACTCATACACTATCCTGTTTTCTTTCCAATAAAAAGAGGAAGAAAACAAGAGAAGTTAGCCTGCCTAAACTACGGCTACCTTTTGCTTACTGTGCAATCAATGCCTATGCCAAGCTAGATGTTTTTATTTCCTTTTGCCCTCCCCGGCAACGGCGCTAGAAATGCTTGTTGGCATTTCTCAACGTCGTTACAAAAGATAGACTAAAAGTCCATCCCCGGCAACAACGCCAGAAATGCTTGTTGGCATTTCTAACGTCGTTACAAAAGATAGACTAAAAGTCCATCCCCGGCAACGGCGTCAGAAATGCTTGTTGGCGTTTCTTAGCATTACTACTAAAGATAGACTATAAGTCCGTCCTTAATAATAATACTCGAATCGTAAGTTGACATTCCCAACCACCATTACTTCAGAAAGGTAACCCTTGGCCCTTAATGGCGCCGGCCTAGGTAATGCAGTCTGGTAATAGCAGTTAGAAGTGCCGGATTGGCCTGCCTAACCGTCATTACTTACGATATGCAAAACTGTGACACGGCGCCGTGGGGTGCACAAGAATTACAATCCTTAAGTAATGGTACTTAGGTATAACAATCATGATAGCTCAGTATAGATAAATCCGCAAGCGCACGGAACTATCATTGTAGCATTTCAACCCGTGAGTATTCAGAGGTGTCGTATTTATAATTTCCCGTAGGAGGGCAGGACGAATGCATCTAGCTTTGGCATAAACATGATCACTTATTGAATGCATAGGTAGACATAGCATAGGCAGGGGTAAATCATAGTTCAAAGATAGTGGACACACATCTGAGCCGACCTCAAGGATAAAAGAGAAATAAAGAATAAAAGAATATATCTAACTGAGCAGGCATTGGTCATATATAACTATGCAAAGAACTGTTAGTAAACATCTAACTAGCATGTCTAGTATCGGGACTAGGTCTGGGATGACAGGGAGATCCTCGCAGCTGGTCTGCCAGCCGATAGAGACTTTACGAACTCCTACCCAACATCCGAACGTGGGGGAGTGCTAGGGATGGACAGGGCTGTCACCACCTGCCCACCTACCCCTCTGCCCGTGGGATACCGGCATATTCGCCGATCTCCGCATACCCGAGCACCATGCTCGCGTACTTGGAAACAACTCCTAACCCCCTAGGACCCCACTCCTTCGGAGTGACAGGCTAGGCTAAGAGCAACCGAGAAGGCACGACGAACCGTCACCTCATCCCTAGTTCTTCCTCTATTCATACTAAGTCATGAACGATGAAGAACAACGATGAACATATCGAGAACATAACACATAAACTATAGCTAGTTCATATATCATGATCATAACATGTCCAAGACTATACTCTAGTTCATATGCATTGCTATATAAATAAGATAAGAACTTGAACTTGGAAGAGAACTGCACTGTATTCATACCGAGGTGTTCCTTCTTCTCCCAAGGATACAAACTCTCCTTTCTAGCTCTTGCCTTGCTCTAATACTAAAACTAATCTAAAGAATACAAGTGAGAGGTGAGGTAAATGGCTCCAAATGATGGTGTGTGTTGGAGGGGAGCTCTCCCTCTCTTTTACAGTCCAACTTGGGCGGTTTGGGCATTCTAAGTATGGAAGGAGGTGAAACCGCCATCAGCAAACCGTCATCAGCACCGCCTCCGAAGATGGGCCCGGGTGGCCCCACCAGGGGGGGCGGCCGCCCCCGGGGGCGGTCGGTCCCTGGGGAGCGCCATCTGGCCACCGCCTTCGGGTGGTCGGTTGCTCCCTGGGCCTGGGCCTCCCCCGCGGTTACGGATGGATCCAGTTTAATGTTTGAGGTGGGCTTTCTTATTTTCTTGGATTGCGCCTTCTCTGAATACGTTTCCTGGATGTGCGCTTTCTTTATGGTTTTTGTGCATTTCCACATGTCACACCTGCAAGTCAAGTACACACCAAAACTTGTGGAAATGTTAGTTTAAAGCCCTACCTACTATTTATTTTAGTAACATATTGGTGGTAAGAAATAGGCTTTAAGGACCGCCAACAGTGTGCGAAGGCGGCGGTGAATGTGGAGAGTCGTGGTGGGGCCCACGCAGTTAATGCGGCGGATTCACCGTGATTGCTTCGTCTTCGTGGCCTAGGTATTAAAGGGAAGGACCATTTCCTTTTCTTTCTACCCTATCCATTTGCTGCCTTTGATTACCTCAGCCTCTTCGCCTTCGTCTTCCAGAGCCCTTCGCAAGCTCCTCGCCCTCGCCGCCGGCGTCCTTTTCTTCCTCTTGCGTCTCTTTCCTCTCGTAATGGCTGACCTAGTGCCCATCGACGCCGCCGCCGCGCTCAAGGTGGAGCCTTGGCTCCCCTCTTCGGTGACGGAGGCACAACTTCAGGAGCTCGTGCGGTTGGGACTCCTTCGCCACCGCACCGACGCGCAGTGCCCGGAGTGGATCGCGCCGCCGCGCGACCACCTGGAGCCGCGGTCCCTCAAGGGGTACGTGGTGAGCTTTGTCGCCTTCCATGAGCCGGGGCTCTTTTCGCCGCCAAGCCGGTTCTGCCGTGCGCTCCTCTTCAACAACGAGCTAGAGCAGCACAACCTCACCCCCAACTCCGTCTCGCAGGCGGCAATGTTCGCCGCCGTCTGCGAGGTCTACCTTGGGGTGATGCCGCATTGGGACCTCTGGCGGTTCCTCTTCCGCGTCGACGCGTACATGAAGTCGTTCGGCACGGGGAACCCGCAGAAGGCCGTCAGCGCCGGGGGCTGCAACTTCGCGCTCCGCTCCGCTGTTGGCGTTTCTTAGCATCATTACTAAAGATAGACTAAAAGCCCATCCCTAGCAACGATACTAGAAACGTGTGTTGACATCCCTAACCACCATTACTTCAGAAAGATAACTCTCGGCCCTTAACGGCGCCGGCGAAGATAATGCAATCTGGTAATAACAGTTAGAAGTGCCTGATTGGTCTTCCCAACCATCATTACTTACGATATGCAAAACTGAAGCACGACGCCTTGAGGTGCAACAAGAATTACAGTTCTTAGGTAATGGTACTTACGTATGCCAATCATGATAGCTCAGTATAGATAAATCCGCAAGCGCACGAAACTATCATTGTAGCATTTTAACCCGTGAGTATTCAGGGGTGTCGTATTTATAATTTTCCGTAGGAGGGCAGGACGAATGCATCTAGCTTTGGCATAAACATGATCACTTATTGAATGCATAGGTAGACATAGCATAGGCTGGGGTAAATCATAGTTCAAAGATAGTGGACACACATCTGAGCCGACCTCAAGGATAAAAGAGAAATAAAGAATAAAAGAATATATCTAACTGAGTAGGCATTAGTCATATATAACTATGCAAAGAACTGTTAGTAAACATCTAACTAGCATGTCTAGTATCGGGACTAGGTCTGGGATGACAGGGAGATCCCCGCAGCTGGTCTGCCAGCCGATAGAAACTTTACGAACTCCTACTGAATACCCGAACGTGGGGGAATGCTAGGGATGGACAGGGCTGTCACCACCTGCCCACCTACCCCTCTGCCCGTGGGGTACTCACATATCCACCGATCTCCGCATACCCGGGCACCACGCCCGTGTAATTGGAAACAACTCCTAACCCCCTAGGACCCCACCCCTTCGGAGTGACAGGCTAGGTTAAGAGCAACCATGACAGCACGACGAACCGTCACCTCATCCCTAGTTCTTCCTCTATTCATACTAAGTCAATGAACGATGAAGAACAACGATGAACATATCGAGAACATAACACATAAACTATAGCTAGTTCATATATCTTGATCATAACATGTTCAAGACTATACTCTAGTTCATATGCATTGCTATATAAATAAGATAAGAACTTGAACTTGGAAGAGAACTGCATTGTATTCATACCGAGGTGTTCCTTCTTCTCCTAAGGATACAAACTCTTCTTTCTATCTCTTGCCTTGCTCTAATACTAAAACTAATCTAAAGAATACAAGTGAGAGGTGAGGCAAATGGCTCCAAATGATGGTGTGTCTTGGAGGGGAGCTCTCTGAAAGCCCTAGTTTTGTCTTGATAATTAATGACATCCTAAGGACTAACCTAGATAGCTAGTGATGGCAAGGTTTTAGGTTGGTCAATCCATGGTGTGAAGCCTAAAGGAAAATGGTGATGACTAAAGGAAGGCTTAATCATGGAAGGAGCAAAGGTGATCAAGTGAGAAGACAAAGGTATAATCTAAATAGGTTTTCCTTTTGGTGAACAAGACACCTAGTGGGTGCGTTCACATTTAGGATAGATAGCCGACTATTAAGGGGAGAATGAGTGTTGGATTACTTTCAAGTGCTCTAAGTTGCATCTCATGTGCATTGAACCAACCAACCTAGAGAACATCTTTGAAAACCATTGAAAAATGTTTGCAAAATGCTAACACACTGTGCACAAGTGTTGGAGATCTTGAGTGTTAGCACATAGAAACAATGGGTGGAAAATAAACATGAAAAACGCTGAGAAATGAGCGTCGGACTGTTAGCAGATGCAGCGTCGGACTATTGTCCGAAGTCCGACGCCTAACCCTAGCTGCGGCCAATGGCGAGTGTCGGACGCTCAGTAAACGAGCGTCGGACCATTGCCCACTCCAGTCCGACGGAGCCGAGCAGCGAGGTGTGACGCGTGGCGCAATCTGAGAGCGTCGGACGCTGAAGCTTAGTCCAACGCCGAGCGTCAGACTCCGTCCGACGCAGTTTTCTCGGTTTCAAACCTCTCTGGAAATGTCGGACTCTCGAGTTCGTTAGTCCGACGACCCCTCCATGAACGTCCGACGGTACGCGCGTAATGTACTGGGAACAGGGCGTCGGACGGAGCACTTTAGTCTGGTGCCCCCAGTCCGACGGTCCACAGTTGAGCGCAAGAAGTAGCCGTTGCGATCCAGCGGCTGAGGTTGAATGAGAGTTGACGCGCGGCAGCCATCCGAGCGTCGGACGCGAAGGATTAGTCCGACGGTCGGTCCGACGCCCCGAAAATCGTGTTAACGGCTATTTTTCAGTGGGTAACGGCTAGGATTGCACTTAGGGGTATTTATACTCCTTCTCTGGTCACTTGGTGACAACTCTTGCACACTTGAATCATATGCATACTCTTTGTGAGCATCCTAAGCCTCCCACTCACTCACTTGTTCATTTTTTATCATCTTTGTGAGTTGAGTGATCCTCAAGTGCATCATTGCTTAGTGAATTGTATTCTAGAGCACTTAGAGAGCAAGCCAAGGCTGAGTTCTTATTCTCTTGCGGCATTGCCGTGTCCCTAGCGGCTTGGAGACGATTCCGGTGTGAGGTTGATTGGATATTGTTCAAGCCCACACCGAGGCGATTGATTGTGAGAGGTTTTGTGGTTATCCTCGGCGGAGTGCCAAAACCAACTCTAGTGGATTGCTCGTGGTTGATAGCCACTTCTCTTGTGTTGGTGAGCGGCTCCCGGTGAGGGATTGGCGTGTGAAGCCTAGCTCGCAATCCACCAAGGAAGACCGGTGCCACAACGAGGAGTAGCGTGACGGTGATCATGTGAACCTCGGTAAAAAATCGAGTGTTTTTTGTCTTCTCCACCATCGAGAGGACTCTTGGCTTTCTTGTATTCTATTGGGTTTGATCATTTGGTTTTCATATTGGATATATCCCGGTGATTGGTCTTCACGGCGTGCGGACTTCACTTCAATCAAGCCCATCGGTATAATCCTCACGATCTCTCTTCCTTGCGCTTAATACTTGTTTAGGTGCCATCTCCTTAGGTTCGGGGGAGTTGGTTTCTTGCGTGTTGAGTGCTTATATTTGTGAGTAGCATATCTTGATAGGTGGCTTGCATAGAATAGTCTAGAGCTAGCGCTTTGTCTCGCTTGCTTATCAACTAACTTGTGGTCTAATATTTTGCTAGAATTTTTAATAGGCTATTCACCCCCCTCGAGCCTATACGGTCCTTTCAAGTGGTATCAGAGCTGAGGTCACCATCGTTTGTGGCTAAACATCCTTGTGGTGAAAAATGGCTCAAATCAATGTGTTGGGGAAGCCGCCAAAGTTTGATGGCACAAGCTATAATCATTGGAAGAGAAAGATGATAGTGCATTTCATGACCATGCAAATCGATGTGTGGAAGGTGACGAAGACAAAAATTGAGTATGAGAATGCTCAAGCTCCCACCGATGTTGACAAAAGAAAGATGGAGTGCAATGCCCATGCAATCAATGCACTCTACACCGCTCTTGAGTCTGATGTGTTTGAACAAATCAAGGATCTTGATTTGGCTCATGACATTTGGAAGCTGTTGGAGGAGACATATGAGGGCACACAAGAGGTCAAGAATGCCAAGGTATATATGTTGAGAGAGAAGTTTGGCACTTTCAAGATGAATGAAGATGAAAGTGTGCCGGAGATGTTCAACCGGCTACAAGTGATAGTGAATGACTTGAAGAGCTTGGGTGAGGACATCAAGGACAAGGACTTCTCTCATAAGTTCTTGAGGTGCTTGCCCGCAAGATTTGCTAATATCAAGACCTTGCTTGCAAGAGAAGACTTGAGCACTAAGAAGCCCAACCAAATCCTCGGTGAGATCATCACCCAAGACATGAACAATGAAGAGGTGGTTGAGGAGAAGAAGAAAAAAAGTGTGGCTCCCAAAGCTACACCCTCCAAGAGCAAAGGCAAGGCCAAGATGGTTGAGCTAGAAGAAGAATCTACCTCTAGTGATGATGAAGATGATGAGGCCATGGCTCCTTTAGTACGCAAATTTGGTCATTTCATGAAGAGAAAGGGCTATGGTCAAGGCAAGAAAAAGTTTATCTCCAAAAACAAGCAAGAGCCAAGGAGATGCTTCAAGTGCAAGAGCTTGGATCACTTCATTGTTGATTGTCCTCTAAATAGTGACAATGACAATGAGAGTGATGATGATAAGAAGAAAAGCAAGAAGAAGGACAAGAAAGAGAAGAAGAACAAGAACGTGACTCTCAAGAAGAAGAAGAAGAAGAAGAAGGGGCAATCATATTGTGTCACTTGGGATGATAGTGATGCCTCTACCAATGATGATGATAGTGATGATGAGAGCAAGACCATCAAGAAGAAGGCTATGGCAAGCATTGCTCTCAACAATAAGCTATCTCTCTTCGATACTCCATCTACATGCTTGATGGCCAAGCCATCCAAGGTACAATCCGATGATGAGAGTGATGAGGAGGAGCTATCATGTCATGAGCTTATGTCCATGCTTGATGATGCCAATACTTACATTGAGGCCAAGAGAAAGGAGTGCAAAGAATTGCGCAAAGGCAAGATAGCCATTGAGAAATCCTTTGATAAGCTTTTTAAGTCTCATGAGAGGCTAATGAAAGCCCATGAGAACCTCAAGGTGGTTCACTCCAAGCTTGAGAAAGCTCATTCCTCTCTAGTGGCCGAAAATGAGAAGAGGGCATCCATCAAGACATGTGACATGGGTTCATCATGTGATATCCTTAGTGACATGTCAATTTCTTCTTCTACTATTGTTGTCACTAACCCTTCTTGCAGCTCCACCACTCCTATTTCACCCAAAGTTGATGACTCTAAGTCCTCACTTGTGGTAGAAAACAAAAACCTCAAAGAGGAGGTCAACAAGCTCACCCGTGCCTTAGGCAATGCCTATGGTGGGGATGCCCGCTTGCTAAAGTGCTTTGGTAGCCAAAGATTTAGTCACTCTAAGGAGGGACTAGGCTATACCCCCAAGAAAGGCAAGGCCACTTTTGTGACTCCCAAATCTAGCTTTGTGAGGAGCAATGGTAGGTATTGCCAAAGATGCAAGCAAGTAGGGCATAATGAGCAATATTGCATGGCCAATAAGATCAAGGAAGTAAAATTTGCTAGTGCGACTTCAATTCGCCTTGATTCTTGTTACATGCTCACCAAGGGAGTGAAGGGTATTAAAGCCAAGTATATTGGTACACCAAGAGGCAACCCACGGATGAGATCCATTTGGGTGCCTAAGTCTTTGGTCACTAACCTCCAAGGACCCAAGAACGCTTGGGTACCTAAAACCAATTGATCTATTCTTTGTAGGTCAATTATAAAGCCGGAGGAAGACATTGGGTGCTTGATAGTGGATGCACTCAACACATGACAGGAGAGTCTAGTATGTTCAATTCTATCAACACAAATGGTTGCCAAGAGTTTGATTCTATCACATTTGGTGACAATGGAAAAGGCAAGGTGAAAGGAGTAGGCAATATTGCTATCTCAAATGATATGAGCATATCAAATGTGTTGCTAGTTGAATCTCTCAATTTCAACTTATTATCGGTTGCACAACTATGTGATCTTGGTTTCAAGTGCACCTTTGGTATTGATGATGTTGAGATTGTTAGTGTGGATGGTTCCAACTTTATCTTCAAGGGCTTTAGATATGGGAACCTATACTTGGTGGATTTCAATGATAGTGAAGCAAAACTTTCTTCATGTTTGATCTCAAAGTCAAGTCTTGGTTGGTTGTGGCATAGAATACTTGGACATGTTGAGATGAAGCAACTTGGTAGATTGGTCAAGCATGACATGGTTAGAGGCTTGAAGGATGTACACTTTGAGAAGGATAGGTTGTGTAGTTCTTGTCAATTTGGAAAGCAAGTTGGGAACACACACCCTAAGAAAGGCATGATGAGTACATCTAGTCCACTTGAGCTATTGCATATGGATTTGTTTGGTCCAACCACTTATGCAAGTATTGGAGGAAGAAAATATGGCTTTATGATAGTTGATGACTTCTCAAGATACACTTGGGTCTTCTTTCTAGTTGACAAAAGTGAAGTGTATGGAATCTTTAAGTCTTTCATCAAGAGAAGTGAAAATGAGTTTGATACAAGGGTGAAGCAAGTTAGGAGTGATAATGGAAGTGAATTCAAGAATACAAGAGTTGATGAGTTTTGTGATGATCTAGGAATCAAGCATCAATTCTCGGCAAAGTACACTCCTCAATCAAATGGTCTTATCGAAAGAAAGAATAGAACTCTCATTGATATGGCAAGAACCATGCTAAGTGAATACAATGTTAGTGATGAATTTTGGGCGGAAGCTATCAATACGGCTTGCTACACTAGCAACCGTCTATATTGTCATCCAATATTGAAGAAGACACCCTATGAGCTCTTGAATGGAAGAAAACCCAACATTGCATATTTTAGAGTGTTTGGTTGCAAATGCTATATCTTAAAGAAGGGCACTCATTTAGGTAAATTTGAAAAGAAGTGTGATGAAGGATTTCTTCTTGGATATTTAACTTCAAGCAAAGCATATAGAGTATGGAACTTGGCACATGGGATAGTTGAAGAAGTCTACGATGTTGAGTTTGATGAAACCAATGGGTCTCAAGAAGAGAAGGATAATCTAGATGATGTAAGAGGACCTCAATTCATTGATGCTATGAAGAACATGGACATTGGTGACATTAGACCAAGACAAATTGAAGATAATGATGATGAAGTCATCCCTCCTATTGAACAAGCGGAAGATGATGCAAATCAAGCAAGCTCAAGTGAATCTCAAGTTCAAACTCATGATCAAGATCAAGACCAAGTTCAAGATGCTAGTTCATCTCATATTCTCCGACCAACTCACATTGCAAGAGATCATCCTCTAGATCAAATTGTTGGTGATATTAGTAGAGGTGTACAAACAAGGTCAAGAGTGGCTTCATTTTGTGAGCACTATTCATTTCTCTCACAAGAGGAGCCTACCAACATTGAGAAGGCACTCAAAGATGAGGATTGGATAAATGCTATGCATGAAGAGCTCAACAATTTTGTGAGAAATCAAGTATGGGAATTAGTTCCAAGACCAAGTAAATACAATGTGATTGGCACCAAGTGGGTCTTTCGGAACAAGTAAGATCAAGATGGAATTGTTGTGAGGAACAAAGTTAGATTGGTTGCACAAGGTTACACTCAAATTGAAGGCTTAGACTTTGGATAAACTTATGCACCGGTGGCAAGATTGGAAGCAATCCGGATCTTATTGGCATATGCATGTGCTCATGATATTAAGCTCTATCAAATGGATGTCAAAAGTGCATTCTTGAATGAATACATCAATGAGTTAGTCTATGTTGAGCAACCTCCCGGTTTTGAAGATGATAAGAAGCCCGATCATGTATACAAGCTCAAGAAGGCCCTCTATGGCTTGAAACAAGCACCAAGAGCATGGTATGAGAGATTGAGGAACTTCCTACTCTCTAAAGGGTTCAAGATGGGAAAGGTTGACACCACTCTCTTCACTAAGAAGATCGGGAATGACTTGTTCATCATGCAAATCTATGTTGATGATATCATCTTTGGATCAACAAGTCAAGCATTTTGTGAGAAGTTTGGAGAAATGATGGCCAAAGAGTTTGAAATGTCCATCGGTCAATGATTGGTAGTCTACTCTATGTGACCGCTTCTAGGCCGGATGTGATGTTTAGTGTGTGCATGTGCTCAAGATATCAAGCCTCTCCAAGAGAAAGTCATTTGAAGGCAACTAAAAAAATAGTGAGGTACTTAAAGAGCACACCTAACATTGGTTTGTGGTATCCCAAGGGCTCCAACTTCACATTGATAAGTTATGCGGATGCGGACTATGCCGGTTGCAAAATTGATAGAAAGAGTACTTCCGGTACATGTCAACTCTTGGGAAGGTCACTAGTTTCATGCTCATCCAAAAAGCAAAATAGTGTTGCACTTTCTACCGCCGAAGCGGAATACATTAGTGCAGGAAGTTATTGTGCACAATTGCTTTGGATGAGGCAAATCTTGGAGGACTACGGATTGAAATTCAACAAGGTTCCATTGCTATGTGACAATGAAAGTGCGGTGAAGATCACAACCAATCCGGTGCAACATTCAAGAACCAAACACATATATGTGAGACACCATTTCATAAGAGATCACCAAGCAAAAGGAGATATTGTAATCACAAGTGTAGGCACCGAAGATCAACTAGCCGATATATTCACCAAGCTGCTTGATGAAGCTAGATTTTGCAAGCTAAGGAATGAGTTGAACATACTTGACTACTCCAACATGTGTTGATGCACTTCATGAATATCTTATGACATGTCTATTCTCCAAGCAAGACAAAGGTATCATTATTTGACATGTGCATTCATACTTTGCTAGGACTTGCTAGATCATATAGACATGATTTTGTTCTCTCTAGGTCATTCATTGAAAGCTAAAATGGTTTTGAAGTCTATATGGCATCACTATTGCTTGGTTGATTGCTTGATCTAGTGATGGCATATAACTTGTTCATGGGGATGCAAAGCTAGTGTTGAATCTAGATTAAATGAGTAACTAAGTGCTTAACTCAACATAGGCAAGATAACCCCGGGTGGCGTGAAGAAGCTTGTCTTTGGTTCAAACCGAGTTAAGACACTTGTACAAATTTGCTAGATTGAACCAAAATTTGACTAACAAAGGTCTCTCATTTCATTAACTTGACCCTTTTGTGGTACTTGATGCCAAGGGGGAGAAAAAACAAAGATAAAATGACAAAGGGGGAGAGAACTTGAACTTCGCGATGAACCATCATTAGGCCGATGATGAGAGAGCAATAGGCCAAAGTAAAGGGATCAAAATTTTTGAATCATAACCTTTACTTAAGATAAGCTCACCTTAAGGGGAAGCAAACTCATGAACTTGATTGTTTGCATTTGGAATGTGCACTCACATATGTTCGATGCACTTGCATATGTTTTTATATTCTATTGCCATGTTCTTGAGTGGAGTATGCTAGTATAGAATTGTTTGATAACTTGATAACTAGCATGCTTAGGTGGTAGCTAGATGATCTTGTACATTACAAGTGGTCTTACAAGTGGTTCTTGAGCATTACATATAATATTGATCTCACGGTATGCTCAAGTTTTGTGATTATCTAGTTATCAAAAGTGCTAAGGATGAAGATTTCCGCAACTTCGATATGAAATTTTCAATCGGTATCTCGCTTCAAAGGTTTATCCTAACCATCCTAGCACATCTTGGTGGAAATTTACTCTCTATATATGCATATGTGCAAGCTTTAAAATCCAAACTCATGCACACATGTAGGGGGATCTAAATAGCCACCAAACCGAATTTGTGTTGTTTGTCCTTTCCAAAAACATGACAATCTTGTTTGGATAAGCTCACAAGTTCAAACACAAACTCAACTCTTATCTTTGTAAGGGATGTCATCAATTACCAAAAAGGGGGAGATTGAAAGCCCTAGTTTGGTTTTGATAATTAATGATGTCCTAAGGACTAACCTAGATTGCAAGTGATGGCAAGGTTTTAGGTAGGTCAATCCATGGTGTGAAGCCTAAAGGAAAATGGTGATGACTAAAGGAAGGCTTAATCATGGAAGGAGTAAAGGTGATCAAGTGAGAAGGCAAAGGTATAATCCAAATAGGTTTTCCTTTTGGTGAACAAGACACCTAGTGGGTGTGTTCACATTTAGGATAGATAGCCGACTATTAAGGGGAGAACGAGTGTTGGATTACTTTCAAGTGCTCTATGTTGCATCTCATGTGCATTGAACCAACCAACCTAGAGAACATCTTTTGAAAACCCTTGAAAAATGTTTGCAAAATGCTAACACACTGTGCACAAGTGTTGGAGATCTTGAGTGTTAGCACATAGAAACAAGAGGTGGAAAATTAACTTGAAAAACGCTGAGAAATGAGCGTCGGACTATTAGCAGGGGTAGCGTCGGACTATTGTCCAAAGTCCGACGCCTAACCCTAGCTGCGGCCAATGGCGAGCGTTGGACGCTCAGTAAACGAGCGTCGGACCATTGCCCACTCCAGTCCGACGGTGCCGAGCAGCGAGGTGTGACTCGTGGCACAATCTGAGAGCGTCGGACGCTGTCCGACGCAGTTTTCTCGGTTTCAAACCTCTCTGGAAACGTCGGACTCTCGAGTTCGTTAGTCCGACGACCCCTCCGCGAACGTCCGACGGTACGCGCGTAATGTACTGGGAACAGGGCGTCAGACGGAGCACTTTAGTCTGTGCCCCCAGTCCGACGGTCCGCAGTTGAGTGCGAGAAGTAGCCTTTGCGATCCAGCGGCTGAGGTTGAAGGAGAGTTGACACGCGGCAGCCATCCGAGCGTCGGACGCGAAGGATTAGTCCGACGGACTCAGTCCGACGGTCGGTCCGACTCCCCGAAAATCGTGTTAACGGCTATTTTTCAGTGGGTAACGGCTAGGATTGCACTTAGGGGTATTTATACTCCTTCTCTGGTCACTTGGTGACAACTCTTGCACACTTGAATCATTTGCAGACTCTTTGTGAGCATCCTAAGCCTCCCACTCACTCACTTGTTCATCTTTGATCATCTTTGTGAGTTGAGTGATCCTCAAGTGCATCATTGCTTAGTGAATTGCACTCTAGAGCACTTGAGAGCAAGCCAAGGCTGAGTTCTTATTCTCATGGGGCATTGCCGTGTCCCTAGCTGTTTGGAGGCGATTCCGGTGTGAGGTTGATTGGAGATTGTTTAAGCCCACACCGTGATGATTGATTGTGACAGGTTTTGTGGTTATCCTCGGCGGAGTGCCAAAACCAACTCTAGTGGATTGCTCGTGGTTGATAGCCACTTCTCTTGTGTTGGTGAGCGGCTCCCGGTGAGGGATTGGCATGTGAAGCCTAACTCGCAATCCACCAAGGAAGACCGGTGCCACAACGAGGAGTAGCGTGACGGCGATCACGTGAACCTCGGTAAAAAATCGAGTGTTCTTTGTCTTCTCCACCATCGAGTGGACTCTTGGCTTTCCTGTATTCTATTGGGTTTGATCATTTGGTTTTCATATTGGATATATCCTAGTGATTGGTCTTCACGGCGTGCGGACTTCACTTCAATCAAGCCCATCGGTATAATCCTCACGATCTCTCTTCCTTGCGCTTAATACTAGTTTAGGTGTCATCTCCTTAGGTTCGGGGGAGTTGGTTTCTTGCGTGTTGAGTGCTTATATTTGTGAGTAGCATATCTGTTGGCGCAAAAAGTGGTTCTCTAAGCCCAACACACCAGCGAAGCCGGAAATGACCCTTGAAGGTAGTAGAGCTCTCGCAGATCCAGCTAGCTTCGAACCCGGTCTGAGAGTGTCAGTAACACCCAAGCGTGCCAGTCAATTTGACCTGCAATTGATAAGGAAACAATAGTAATCAGTAATCACAGGGCGGAACTAACCGGTGTGTCCAGGTAGTTCCAATTATGTGGCTCTGAGAGCCGATTCAATCGGAGATCGCCTAGAAAGCCGATTCCGTCATGTTATGAACCGATAGTATAATAATGAAGTAAAACGGCTATCAGGATACTCATGTGAAGATAATAACGTGCTAGCCGATCTAATTCAGTTAATGTGCATAAAAGAAAATAGATCATGTGTACAGATCTAATCTGTACATCAAACAAGCAGAGAGCAGCTAAAGCTGGTCTAGAAGGCCGGCGGCTTTAGCAAACCCTCTTCGCTAAGTTCACCAAGTCTGCTTTCACCTGGTCTAACGGCCAGCGGGCTTCGACAAACCCAGCAAACAAAGCTGGATCATTTGATATCCAAATAAGTCTATATACACGATCTACTCGTGAGAGCATAACTGAATCGGCTCTTTAGCCGATACAGGATCCATGAAGCACGAACGAATGCTAGCGTAGCCATAAACAGACTTCGAATTAAAGCAAGTCTAATCTAGTGAAAACTTGTTTAGGTAAAACCTGTTCCACCGGATGACGCTCAATTTAACTTAAACAATGACACAAAAATAAGACTTACGATAACCTCAGAACCACTCATGTCTCAACTAGAACCGATCGCACAACATGTAACGAACAAGATTGATAGGGAATTAGCCGATGTAAGTATGAAACCGATCATCATGGTAAAATAGGCATAAGAAAGCATAAATGACGATTAGATTCAAGTAAATCTAAGGCCAAATCTATCAATCCTGATCGGGCAGAGAGATGTTATATTGATAAATAAGCAATAAACAACAAATAACATCTTGATAATTTAATGAATCTAACTAAATTGCCAAATTTAGCTAGAGCCGATAACTAATCCATGCGTGCAAACTATCTCAATCTATAGCCTGTCTACCGGATGACATTAACTAATAGATCAATCAAGCAAACAAACACGAATCGATAACTAATCCGCGCGTGAAAACCGTCCTAATCTGCATCTCGTCCACCGGATGACGGTTAACACAGATTGATCGGGTAAACCAGCGTGAATCATCCTTGACTCACTATGTTTCCCACGTCCACCGGATGACGCCAAAGAAACAAAGCTTAGCAAGGACCCTGGTCCGCCATACTTCCACGTCCACCGGATGACGCTAAAAAGACATAGTTTAACAGGGGGTTGACGATACTTACAAGCAAGCCTGCGTCCACCGGATGACACCCAGCCTGGATGAAGTAACTCGCCGGACTCGATTGACTCTAAGGTTTGTTGGCCGGAGCCGAAAGTTGTGTTGTATTGATGTTGTTGTATGTTTTACAATGGCTGAGGGCTTATATTTATACCCTGAGCGTAGATAGAGTCCTAGTCAAATTATAACTCATCAATAGATAAGGAAACCAACAAACTATCCTATATCTAAGATAACTTGGAGTCCCACCTTTCCTTTCATAACGGACTCCGATCGTGATCGCATCTTGGCGGCGCGGACTCTGGATGACGTCACCAATACCGACGCTGCACGCCTCCTGTCACCTTCGCCCGATAACCGATTAACCGTGCAATCGGCTATTTTCCTTCCTTCCGCTGGACGGAATCTGCTTCCGAGATCGGCTATCTTCCTCCGGTATCAGCTATCTTCCTCTGGCATCGGCTATCGGCTCCCAACCCAAAATTTGGTGTTAACAATATCTTGATAGGTGGCTTGTATAGAATAGTGTAGAGCTAGCGCTTTGTCTTGCTTGCTTATCAACTAACTTGTGGTCTAGTATTTTACTAGAATTTTTAATAGGCTATTCACACCCCCTAACCTATACGGTCCTTTCACTCTCCCTCTCTTTTTATAGTCTAACAAGGACGGTTCGGGCGCCAACAAATATGGAAGCAGGTGGAACCGCCTTGAGGGAACCGACCTACGCACCGCCTGAGAAGGATGGGCCCGGGAGGCCCCACCAGGGGGGTGGCCGCCCCCAGGGGCGGTCGGTCACTGGGGAGCGCCATCTGGCCACCGCCTTCGGGTGGTCGGTTGCTCGTTGTGCCTGGGCCTCCCCCGCGGTTACGGATGGGTCCAGTTTAATGTTTGAGGTAGGCTTTCTTATTTTCTTGGATTGCGCCTTCTCTGAATACGTTTCCTGGATGTGCGCTTTCTTTATGGTTTTTGTGCATTTCCACATGTCACACCTACAGGTCAAGTACACACCAAAACTTGTGAAAATGTTAGTTTAAAGCCCTACCTACTATTTATTTTAGTAACATATTGGCGGTAAGAAATAGGCTTTAAGGACCGCCAACAACTCCCCCACACTTAGTCCTTTGCTCATCCTCGAGTAAAGGTCTGAAGGACTAAGCGGGTTTATCTCCTTGATTTGAAATCTGCGTACAAGTTATTCCAAGCTTCACCTAAACCTGTGAACTTCCAAGTGTCTACCAAGTCATCTTGGGTAATTGAAAAATGGAATAGCCTGGATTCAAATCTTCTTACTCGTATCCCTGCTCAGAAACTTGGGCTTTTGTAAAGTTTTGAAAACAAAAAGATAGCACTTGTTCCTTGAATGATTCTCTCAAGTCACGTATTTGTATGTGGTTCCTCACCATGGCATATATAGGGATTGCCTTCACTTGATCACCCTACCTCTAAAAAGTTTATCTGGAGCTTTAGGTAGGGAGGAAAATACTAAGGCACACTTACCTTGCATGTATTGTCAAGTCAAACCCTGGACCGCACCGGAGGGAAGCGTCATACTCTTAGATCAGAATGTGCATGTGCGTGGAAAGAATATGGTGGGTATTATTGGTGTCTAACCTAATTCTACTATGCTCTTTGAAACACATCTCCCTCCTTAGAAAAATCTTTTATGAGGGCATGAGTTATCCTTATCCTCTATGCCCCCCGTCCCAGAGGATGCCATCCTTCGGGCCCATAACCACCTCCGGGGCGAGCAGCAGAGGGCAAAGAAGGAGAGGAAGACCTCGAAGAGGAGGAAGCAAGCTCGGGAGGCCCAAAGGCTCGCCCAGCGTCGCCGCCACTAGCGGGAGACCGGGGAGCCAGAGGAGGAGTCCCCCTCTTGGGATGACATAGACGATGATGAGAAAATGGTGGCCACAAAGCCCGCGGTGGGCGCCGACGAGCCGGGGAAGGCTCCTATGTCGACGCTTGCAGGCGGAAGCGCCAGTGGCCGTGTTCCGAGCCCCCAAGCGGAGTTAACAGAGGCCGCGCCTGGAGACGCGGTGTTGGTTGGTGAGGCCATCGTGGCCAAGGATCCACCGACCGGCGGTCGCGAGGGCTCGTCGGAGGGACCGGGAACGGGCTCAGGCCCGGCGCCCGAGACGGCCGAGGCCGCGCCCGAGATGATCGAGGCAGCGCCCTCATCCACGGCTGGTGATGGGGCCCAGGGGCCCCTATTCCAGCGGACCCTCCCTCTGGATGCGTCGCTGGTCGCCGCGACAGCCAAGGCCAGAGGGAGCGGGGAGAGGACGCCGCCCGCGACGGAGTTGGGCGACGCTGGGACGCCGGACCTCGAGCTGGGGTCCGCCCGGACTAGGGCATCCCTGCTGAAGGATGGCGGCGCTGAGGTGACCCCCGGTAGTCAGACGGATCCCCCGCTGCTAGGGGCATCTGCTTGCGGTGACGACTCCGACGTCGAGGTGCTGCCCACCCCTCCGCCAGCGACGCAGCCCACACCGTCCGCCGAACTCGCCGCTCCGCCGAGCACCGGGGCGGCGAAGAAGATGGCGATCCCCAAGACCAAGTAAGTAATTTTTCGAAACGTTTTCTTACCGGTTTTCATTCCTCGTGCTGCGAATGCTAATTTCCTCCCCGTCTTGCTTTAGGAAGCGCCCGGGGTCGGCCTTCCAGGTCTCGCACCGTAAGGTCCTGAAGGTGCAGGCCCGGAGCACCGCCGGAGAAGTGGGTCGCCTGTTGGCCGAAGAGGCTCCCTCGGTGGAGGCTCGTCCGGCCGAGGGCTCGGTGGCACCGGAGGCGGCCCCATCTTCTGCGGTCATCGTGGCCGCGGCCGCCGTCGAGGAGGCGGCTCCGGCTTCGACTTCCGAGGCGCCCGCGGTCGTCGTGCTCGGGGAGGCTTCGGCGGAGGCGACGGCCGCTCCTGCGCTAGCGGCGACCGACACCGGTGCTGCCGCCATGGACGTCAACGCTCCGCTGTCGTCTGAGGCTGTGGCGCCACCGCCCGCGAGCTCCACAGCGCTGGTCGTCCGGGGGGCTCCTCCCTGGGTGCTGACGGGTTCTCGCATCGAGTGGACCAGCCGGGCAAACCGCGAAGCCCCGCCAGTCTTCTCGTTGCGGGACGATGTCGAAGCCGCTCGGTGGGACGCCCTCCAGGACCTCAAGTCCCAGTGGTCGGAGAGCCTGCGCCTCCTCGCGGACTCCATCGACATGGAGTTCCAGGAGCGACTAAAGGTGAGTGTATTCGTCTTACCTTTTTTGTCGCCTTGGTGTTTCCGGCTCGGCACTGCCGTTTGACTCGCCGGTTTGCTTTTACTACTTTTTCCATTAGGAGCTCATGACGACCTCCCGGGAGAAGTCCTGCTTCCTCCGACAGGACCTTGGCCTCTGGAGACAGCTGGATCTGAAGAGCCAGGCCCTCGC
This sequence comes from Eremochloa ophiuroides, assembly GCA_038502445.1. Taxonomy (NCBI): domain Eukaryota; kingdom Viridiplantae; phylum Streptophyta; class Magnoliopsida; order Poales; family Poaceae; genus Eremochloa; species Eremochloa ophiuroides. The sequence goes on along the minus strand of JAHLJS010000001.1, from coordinate 13,198,639 downwards.
CCGCTCCCAAAAAGAGCTCGCCGGCACGACGGCTCGGCTAGCCGACGTGTCCCTCGTCCGTGATATCTTGAAGGTCAAGGTCGCGGAGGCTCGGGGCCGAGTTGCTCCCCTAGAGGAGTGCGTCCTATAGCTGGAGGCTGCCCTGGCCGAGGTAACTCGAGAGCGGGACGCCGCGCGGACGCTCGCCGCCGAGAAGGAGGCCGCCGTGGAGGTCCTGTCCTCGGACTTGGGCCGCTCCCAGACAGCCCTGGACCTGGCGGTGCGTGAGGTCGACGCTGTCCGGGAGGAGGCGAGGAAGGCTCGGAAGGAAGTCGAAGGTTAGTCTTAAATCTTTTACTTTTCGTTTGTTCCGATTGTCCGTGGCCTGACGCTTTTGCCGTCACAGTCTTGAAGGCGGAGGCCGTCAACGCGCAGGAGACCATCGACATCCTCAACGCTGCATACGACGCTGAGGTCACCGAGCACCAGGACCTGCAGAGGGTGGCACGTGCGTTGTGCGACGCCCTCGGCACCGGTGGTGGTGAGCCCTCTGGGAAGGATGGGCGCCTAGCTCAAGGAGGCACTCCTGACAGGCGTCCAGAAGACGCTGGCGGGGGCGAAGTCTCACTATGAGAACTTTGACACCGACGCCATCAGCGAGGGCTTCGTTGAGGTTTCTGATGACGAGCTCCTGGAGCTGATCAGCTCCATGGTGGTCCCTGGGACGGCGCTGGTGGCCCTCTTCGAAGAAGACGTGAAGCTCCCTCCCCTGAACCTAGATTAGGAAAGCCGGGCCGTCATGCCCACAAAATTTTTGTAAGAAACAAAACATGCGGCCCTTCGAGGCCCTAATATTCTTGTAAATATTTGGTGCATGTTCGTTTTTCACTTCGTGTATTCGTTTAGTGTTCTTCCTTAAGCGTTTTCCTCGCCAACCCTGAGCCCGGGCCATCGAGCCTCGGGGGACCTTTTTGGGCGTCGTAGCTTTACGGGCGTAGAATCGGCCGTGGTCCTAGGGATTTCAGTAAGGCGAGGGCTTTAGGAAAAAAGAGTTCGTTCAATATTACCCGAGCCTTCTCTCCTTACAGATGCTACTCTTATAAGTCCTTTTCCGAGCGCAAGCTGCCTTTAGACGAAGAGTGGCGAGTGGAGGTGCCATATCCCGGAGGCGTAGGCTGTCTCGCGGCTCGGCCGGCTCTGCCCTCTGGGACCCCTTTTGCTTGTCTAAGGTTTATAAGTTTTGCGTTTGGTTTGGACAAGAAGCGATCTCGGGAGAAAAAATTTCAATAGTTTTTGAAATTTTTGAGTTTTCGAATTCGATTCGTCTTGGAGGAGTCTGGGGGTTCCCCCGTCCTAGCCCCCGAGGGAGGGTTGACCCTATCAGAGATAGGGTCGAGCCGCACTCTTGGTCGCGCGGATCACCCGTTCCCGAAGGTGGGCTCGGATGAAGATCTTAAAAACATTCGAGAAAAAGAAATCAGATCTTTTATTGATTTCAAGATGTAATGTACAATGCTCGGAATCTTAGGGGTAGAAGTGACGTAGCTGTTCGATATTCCAAGCCTTGTTGTAGACTTCGCCCTTTTTGTTCGCCAGCTTTTATGTTCCGGGGCGCAGCACCTCGGCGATGATGAATGGCCCTTCCCCTGGTGGCGTCAGCTTGTGACGTCCACGGTTGTCCTGCCTGAGCCGCAGCACCAGGTCGCCTACGCTGAAGGCTCGGCCTCGAATGCGCCGAGCGTGGTACCTGCGTAAGGTTTGCTGGTACTTGGTTGAGTGCAGCAAGGCCATGTCTCCGGCTTCGTCGACTTGGTCCTGCGCGTCCTCCCGAGAGACCTGGTTGCCTTGCACGTCGTAGGCTTGGACCCTCGGGGCGCCGTATTCCAAGTTGGTGGGGAGCACAGCCTCAGCGCCGTAGACCATGAAGAAGGGCGTGAAGCCCGTGGCTCGGCTCAGCGCGGTCCTTAGGCTCCATATCACTACGGGGATCTCGGTCAGCCACCTCTTGCCAAACTTGTTCAACTTGTTGAAAATTCTCGGTTTGAGGCCTTGGAGGATCATGCCATTGGCACGCTCCACTTGGCCGTTCATCCTCGGGTGAGCTACCGCCGCCCAATCCACTCGTATGTGGTGGGCGTCGTAGAATTCCAGGAATTTCTTTCCGGTGAACTGCATTCCGTTGTCGGTGATGATGGAGTTCGGGACGCAGAACCGATGAATGATGTCGGTGAAGAACAACACTGCTTGGGTCGAACTGATCTGGGTGATGGGCCAAGCCTTAACCCACTTCGAGAACCTGTCGATGGCGACAAGCAGGTGGGTGAAGACCCCGGGCGCCTTCTGGAGGGGCCCAACAAGGTCCAGTCCCCACACGGTGAAAGGCCATGTGATAGGGATCGTCTAGAGAGCTTGGGCTGGGAGATGAGTTTGCCGAGCGTAGTACTGGCACCCTTCGCAGGAGCATACTACCTCGGTGGAGTCGGCCACGGTGGTTGGCCAATAGAAGTCTTGTCGAAAGGCGTTGCCGACGAGCGTCCTCGGCGCGGCATGGTGACTGCAGGCCCCGGCGTGTATCTCTTCAACTAGGCGCTTGCCTTGGCTGAAAGGGATGCAACGCTGCAGGACCCCGGAAGGGCTATGCCAGTAGAGTTCGCCGTCGATCATCGTGAGGGACTTGGCTCTTCGTGCCAGCCACCAAGCCTTGGTCTTGTCCGAGGGCTAAACCCCTCGGACGAGCCAACTGACCAGTGGCTCGCGCCAATCTGGCTCGTCATCATCCAGTTCGGCTTCAATCTCCATCACCTCGGCTTCGTCGTCGGCTTCAGCCACGGTCTTGGGTGGCTCCCCTTTGTCAGAGGGGTCGGCAGCCCCCGAGGGACTTCCGTGGCTTGAAGACGCTCTGAGTTCTCCCGGGGGCTCGGGGGTCTCCTTCCCTTTGCCTCCCGAGGGATCGGCGTTGACCGAGGGCTTGTGGAGATCATTGGCAAATACGCATGTCGAGACCGAAGCCCTTTCAGACGCGATCTCTGCCAACGCGTCGGTCTCCTTGTTGTACCTGCACGCGACGTGCTTGAGCTCGAGGCCGTCGAATTTCTCCTTGAGCAACCGCACCAGCTTGCAGTAGGTGGCCATGTTGGGATTCTGGCATGTCGACTCCTTCATGACCTGGTCCACGACGAGCTAGGAGTCCCCTCGAAGCTCGAGGCGCCTGATCCCGAGCTCGATGGCGATGTCGAGTCCATTGACGAGAGCCTCGTACTCGGCCATGTTGTTGGAAGCCATGAAGTGCAACCGCAGCAAGTACTTGAGCCGGACCCCAGGGTGAGACGAAGACGATGCCTGCGCCGGCACCGGTCTTCCTCATCGACCCGTCGAAGTACATGACCCAATACTCTTCTTCGGTCGGGAGTGGTGGCAGTTGTATCTCGGTCCACTCTGCCACGAAGTCCGCTAGCACCTGGGACTTGATGGCTTTGCGTGGCGCGTAGGTGATGCCGTCGCCCATGAGCTCGATAGCCCACATAGCGATCCTCCCTGTTGTCTTCCAGTTTTGGATCACCTCCCCGAGGGGGAAGGATGATTCTATGGTCACGGGATGGGACTCAAAGTAGTGCCGCAACTTGCGCCGAGTAAGGATGATTGCATACACTAGCTTCTGGATCTGGGGGTAGCGTGTCTTGGTCTCGGACAAGACTTCGCTAATGAAGTAGACCGGCCGCTGGACGGGTAGCACGTGTCCTTCTTCCTGCCGCTCCACCACGATTGCCGCGCTCACAACTTGGTTAGGAGCCGCGACATATAGCAAGAGGTCCTCCCCTCGGTGGGCGGCACGAGTACCGGAGCTTCCGAAAGCAGAGCTTTAAGCCTTTCGAGGGCTTCCTGGGCCTCGGAGGTTCAGGTGAAGTGCTCGGTTTTCCTCAGCAGCCGATACGGAGGCAAGCCTTTTTCGCCAAGCCGCGAGATGAATCGGCTTAAAGCTGCCAGACACCCCATCAGCTTTTGCACGCCTTTGAGGTTGCGGATCGGGCCCATCTATGTGATGGCCGATATTTTTTCTAGGTTGGCCTTGATGCCACGCTCGAAAACGATAAACCCGAGCAACATGCCTCGGGGGACCCCGAAGACACATTTCTCGGGGTTGAGCTTTATGCTCTTCATTTTGAGGCACTCGAACGCCTCTTCTAGGTCGGCCACTAAGTCGTCTGCCTTCCTAGTTTTGATCACAATATCATCTACGTAAGCCTCAACGGTTCGCCCGATGAGGTCCCCAAAAACCTTGAGCATGCAACGCTGATAGGTTGCGCCAGCGTTTTTGAGGCCAAATGGCATGGTTACGTAGCAATATGTGCCGAAGGGAGTGATGAAAGAAGCCGCTCGCTCGTCGGACTCTTTCATACGAATTTGATGGTAACCAGAATATGCATCAAGGAAACTAAGTCGTTCACAACCAGCAGTGGAGTCAACTTTCTGATCAATGCGAGGTAATGGAAATGGATACTTCAGACATGCTTTATTTAAGCTAGTATAATCAACACACATCCTCCATTTTCCATTCTTTTTCTTAACTAAGATAGGGTTGGCTAACCACTCTGGATGGAAGACCTCCTTGATGAATCCGGCCGCCAAAAGCTTCTGCACCTCCTCCCCGATGGCCCGGTGCTTCTCCTCGTCGAATCGACGCAGGCGCTGCTTCTGTCACACCCCGATATTAAAAACAACACCAGGATGTATAAAAGCTCACATGTGTGCCAAGGATCAAGTCCACACATGCTAGACAAATTAAATAGTACCATTGCAGAGTTTAATACTTAGCGAACAATATTTAAATCATAGTACTTTATTACAACATCTCAGCGGAAAAGATAATTCTCGTGGCAGCTTCAACGCAGGGACGTTGACTGGTTGACAACAAGTCTAGAACTCGTTGCGGTAGTCATAACTCCAATCTTCATCTGTTGTGTGGTAATAGCAAGGGTGAGCACATTTCGTACTCAGCAAGTAAAACACAGGGTTCATGAGGCTCAAATAGCTTTATGTGGTTATGTTGCGATAGCTTTTTAAATCAAAGTAATAGTAATACAATAAATAGCATCAATGGGGTTGCATAAATTCCAAGGTGCATGATCAATGTAAGATGAACAGTAAGCATAAACAAGTAAACAATGACATTATTTTCTGCCCATGAGGATTCCAAGCCACCCATAACCGCGGGTACGGCTAGTATACCAGTTTTACACTCTGCAGAGGTTGCACACTTTCACTACGAGCCGTGATTCCCATTTGCTCGGGTTAATTACTCCCAAAAACACTACCAAGGTGAGTGAGCAGGGTATCACTATGAAGTCTTTCAAAAGTCATGTCTAATAAGTTAGGGCCGCTATGGATTCTGTGCCTGTTCTTATAATAAGTCCTCTGCCTGATGGCACATAACCGCAGCCTATACACATCATTGCAGACAGGGGCCAAACTATAAGCCATCCCGGCTTTATCCCACCCCACTTGCGCCTTTCGGTAACCACTAACAAGCTAGACAAGAGCAATTTACTGAACTAAAACCAGAGCCCATTAGCACTCATAGTTGCGCGGTTTTCCCGGAGGGTCACTTACGGATAATGTCATCTATTAAAGTTCATTACTTCCCATTAATCAACACATGATCATGATAATAATAGCATTGCCAAATCATTTATGTGCATAAATCGTAGGTATCAAGGTACAGGGACAATTCTAGGGAAATCATCTATGTTTATCAAGGGATTGCATGCATATGATATTTAGTAAAACTTTCATAAATAGGTAACAAGGATAATCCCATGAATTACTTGCCTTGCTCAGGAAAGTCTTGCTGGTCTTGCTGGTCCTCGAAAAGCGGGTCGTAAGCACCGTCGAATTGCTCACCGTCTATACTCGATTAATCACCAACACACATGCATACAGGAGCATTCATGCATAGCAAACAAGGACATAAATTAGAACAGTACACCAACAGTGAGAAAACCAAATAAAAGATTTATAAAACTATTCTACTCGCTGATACGATCACATCAATATAAAGATCACCGAAAACGGATTTAAAACGCGAAAGATATGATTTTCTGAAGTTTTTATGCATTTTAAGGGATTAAAATAATACTGAAAAATAAATTACTGTTAACATAGATAAAAATTATATCACTGGAAAGAGGACAAAATTATGAATCCAATGCAATTGGAATCACCTCAATCGGAGTTAAAACGCGCATTTTATAAGCGATTAAAGATAGTGGCAAAACTGTAAATATAAATATCTGATTTTTATTAAACCGAAAGGAAAATACGTCTTCTCTGTTGGAAAACGCAAACTACAGAATGCGCGGGGCCGTCGGCTGTTGACCGATTGACTGCCACGTGGCGGCTTCGCATTGGTTCGGTCCATGGACCAGGTGCGCGGCGCGGGGGAGCGACGCGGTGGACCGAGTCCACACTGCAGCGGTGCACCGAAACGGTACGCAGCGATGGTGGCCGTCCGATGGGGCACGGATGGCACAGATTAGAAGACAGAGAGGGGGGTGGCGCTCTGGCCGGGGACAGGGCCGGTGCGGCGGCGCCATTGCCGGCGCATCGCCGGAGATAGGCGGAACGAGTCCACAGTGCACCAAAACGCGTGGGGAAGGGCTCGGGAGAGAGAGAAGGACACCGCGAGCTCACCTAGGGCGTCGGGAAGACCAGAGGCGGCTCGGAGACGGTCGGCGATGAGCGGTGGCGGACGGGGGTCCCTGTGCACGGCGAAAGGGGTCGGTTAGTGCCCAAATTTGAAAGGGAAAACGGCTGCACGGGTTCGGGGAAAGGATTAGGGGGCTCTGGAAGGCTTACTAGGACGAGACGAGCGACGAACTTGTCGAATTTCTCACGGCGGCGGCAAGCTCGGCGGCGGCGGCTCGGTAAGCTCTGCTGCGTGGGCACCGGAGGCGGCTAGGGTTTGGGAAAAGGAGACACAGAGGTGCGGGGCGGCTCATATAGCCACAGCGCGGCTTCAATTTGGAAAGGGTGCCAATCCTGGCCGGATTCCGCGGTGGCGCCATCGTCGGGCTCGCCGGTAAGGAAGGCAAGGGGAGGAAGAAAGGAAAGGTGGGGGAAGAGACCGACCTGTGGGGCCCACTTGTCGGTGACAGAAGGGAAACCGGGCCGCGCGGTCTGTGAGACAGGGAGGGAGCGGGTGCGCGCGCGGCTGCCGGGCCGAGTTGGCCTCGGTGCGGCCCAATAGGGAGGAGAGGAAGGAAGGCCGAGCTGGGGAAGCAGGCCGAAGGGAGAAGGAGAGGAGGAGCTGGGGAAGTGGGCCTCTCGGCCAGGCCGGGCCAGGGAGGAAAGGCTGGGCTGCTGCTGCTACTCTCTCTTCTTCCTATCTCCTATTTTCTTTTCTCTTTTTCAAACACAAATTCAAATGGAGTTTCAAAAGGGATTTGAAAATAGAAGAGCCAACAATAAATCAAGCAATCAAAAATGAATATGCAGCAGCATGAGTGCAACAAACAAGTTTTTTTTTGACCTAGGTTTTATTTTAAATTACCCCACAAATTCTATTCCCACTATATTTGCAAGAACAATAAATTGCACAATTAAATAAATTCCCCCTTTTGAAATGTTGCAAAATTTTAGGTGTTACAGCTTCACCGGCTTGGACTCGGCCCGGATATCCAAGGAGTGCTCGGTGACCTCCCTCGGGAAGCCTAGCATGTCCGAGGGACTCCAAGCAAACACGTCGGCGTACTTGCAGAGGAAGTCGACGAGCACCACTTCCTATTTTGGATCGAGGGTGGCACTAATCTTCAGCACCTTGCCATCGGGTGTGCCGTGGTTGAGGGGCACTTCCTTCACCCCCTCGACGGGCTCGAAAGTGCCCGTGGCCTTCTTGGGGTCGGGGACCTCCTTGGCCAGCTCCTCGAGGTCGGCGATGAGGGCCGCGGACTCCACCAGCGCGTTGGCGTACTCGCAGCACTCAACGTCACATTGGTAGGCGTGCCGGTACGAGGGGTCAACGGTGATGACCCCCTTGGGCCCCGGCATCTTGAGCTTGAGGTAGGTGTAGTTCGGGACGGCCATGAACTTGACGTAGCATGGCTTCCCGAGGATGGCATGGTAGGTGCCGCGGAAGCCTACCACCTCGAAAGTGAGGGTCTCCTTCCTAAAGTTGTCAGGAGCCACGAAGTAGACGGGCAGGTCGATCTACCCGAGGGGTTGCACGCTCTTCCCCGGGACTATCCCGTGAAACGGGGATGTCACTGCCCGGAGAAGAGAACTATTGATCCCCATCGAGTCGAGGGTCTCAGCGTACAAAATGTTGAGTCCGCTGCCTCCGTCCATAAGGACTTTGGTAAGCCATGTGTTGCCGATGACAGGGTCGACAACAAGCGGGTAACGCCCCGGCGATGGAACGTGGTCCGGGTGATCGTCCCGGCTGAACGTGATGGCGTCAAGGGACCAGTCGAGGAAGCACGGTGTCGCTAATCCGACGGTGTAGACCTCCCGACGCTCGTGCTTTAGCTGACGTGGCGTGGGAGCGGTCCCGGGTCCGCCGAAGATCATGAGGCACTTGTCGATCGGGGGGGAACTCGTCGTCCTTCCCTCCTAGTCCTCCTTGTCCTCAGCGGGCTTCTTGCAGGCGGCGTCCCGAAACGCCTACCGGCCGTAATGCTTCTTGGGCATTACACACGCTCTGAGCATGTGATTCACCGGGCCCTGGTGATAAGGGCACAGCTTGGAGAGCAGCTCGTTGAAGCGGCCACGGGGTGGCTGTTTTGCCCTAGGGCTCGTTGCGGATGGGGGCCTTCCCCTTCCCCTTCTTCTTCTTGTTGCTGTGGGCTCGGGAAGAGGAGCCCTCGGGGGCGTCCTCCTTCCGCTTCCCCTTGGGGTCGGAGAAGAGGGCTCCCACCGTATCATCGCCCGAGGCGAAGCTGGTGGCTATCCTCATGAGCTCAGCGACGCTTGTGGGGGTTTGACGCCCCAGCTCATGAACAAGCTCTTTGCAGGTCATCCCTACAGCAAAGGCTCCGATGACGTCAGAGTCGGCGACCTGGGGCAGCTCGTTGTACTGCTTGGAGAATCGCCGGATGTAATCCCTAAGAGACTCGCCCAGCTTCTGCTTGCAGCTGCGGACATCCCAGGAGTTACCACGGCGCACATAAGTGCCCTGGAAGTTCCCCACGAAGATCTTGACCAGATCGCTCCAGTCGAAGATCATCCGCGGGGGAAGATGTTCCAACCAGGCTCGCGCTGAGTCGGCCAGGAACAGGGGTAAGTTGCGGATGATGATGAGATCATCCTGCGCGCTGCCCAGCTAGCACGCAAGACGATAATCCACAAGCCAAAGCTCGGGGTTCGTCTCTCCTGAGTACTTGGCGATGTTTGCTGGTTGTCGAAACCGAGGCGAGAACTTGGCCCTCCGGATGGCCTCGCTGAAGACGCGAGGACCCGGGGGCTCGGGTGAGGGCGCACGGTCCTCGTCGGAGTCGTAATGTCCTCCCCGGTGGACGTTGTAGCCGCGTGCGGCCCCGTCGGTCTATCGTCGAACGCGGGCCTGGAGAATGGCACGGACGTCGATGTCCTTGCCAAGACGCTGGTGGACTGAGGGGGCCCTTGGTGCTTCGGGATGCACCGAGGCTTCTCGTTCATGGCGCGTCGGGGCGCCACGGTGGCGTTCCTCGGCACCACGGTGCCGGGATGCCGAGCTTTCTGCCTGGAGGACAGCGGCGTCCTCCAGGAGACCTTTGAGCTGGTCCCTGAGCCGCCGGGCCTCTGTGCTGGAGGGCTCAGGCATGCTCCGAAGGAGCATCGCAACCTCCACGAGCTTCTGGCTCGCCCGTGGTTCCGGCACAGGTGTCCTGGCCCCGTCATCGGCGATGATGCGGGCCTGGACGTCGCGGGCTCGGCGTCGCACTGCTCCACCATCTCCCCGCTCCTCCTCGTGCTCCAGGGCAGCTCGGAGTTGGGTGAGGCGCAAGCGGTCCTCATCCATCCGGGCTTCGAGCTCCCGGAGTTGCTCAAGCTCCGGAGAACAATGGAGAGAGCGCGACGTTCCAGCCCCCGGGTCCTTCGAAGGTGTGGGACCAGGGGCTGGTGGAGGTGGTGTGTACGGCTATGCCTGCTCCGCCGGTGCGTCCTCCTCCTCCCCCGAGTGGACGTCTTCCAACACAGCTTCCTCCGTGTGCACTAGGTGATAGCACTCCCGGGAGGGGTCGATGATGCTGCCGTCAAAGGAGTAGATGCTAAGGGTGTTATCCCTCGCGTCGTCGGAGGAGAGGAAGGCTTGGGGGCGGAGACGTCGAAGTCCACATTTGCCCAGAAGTAGTCATCGTCGTCGTCGCTGTCAAGATCCCACCGCGACGGTAAGACGCGACTGTAGCGGTCCCATCCCTCCGAGTACTCCGGAGGGGTGGAGCTGCTGCTGGAGTTCAACTCCCTGCCGCTGCATGCTCTAGGAGAGCTTGCAGGAGAGGACGGTGGAGAGTCGTCGAGGTCGCCCAGGCCCTCCAAGCGATGGACAGACGCCATTGCTTGGTCGTGCCCATAGGCACGAATGGCACGGACGTGGGCGTCCACAGTAGCGTGGAGCCCAAAGGGAAATGGAGAGGGCGTCGCCGGCCTTCCCCTCTAAGGTCGAAGGGAAACGGCGGGCGATGTCGTGGCCCCTCCCACATTACTCCGCGGCGTAGTGGGGGAGCGGGGTGCCTCCACCGCTCGTGGCGTCGAGCTGGTAGTGAGCGTGGGGGTGGTGTCCCACGCAGGGGGCACAAGGATGGTCACGTCACCCGTGGCGTGGCCCGGGTTGACGCGATTGCGCCTCCCCCGCCTAGCTCGGCAGGAGCGGCGCGTGGCGTTCCCTCCGCCCCCCGAAATGGGTGGAGGTGTCACCGGGGTCCCTTCCTCAGCCGCCTGCTGGGCTGGGATCAGGACGGAGATGACACGGGGTCCGGTCGGGCGGAGGTTCATCTCGAGGCCATGGCCAGTGGCCACGAACTCGAGGCTCCCGAACTGGGGCACGGCGCTAGCAGGAAGTGCAGGAACGTTGGCTGCCATCCGCAACCTGGATCAACACACAAAACTCCTCTACCTGGCGCGCCAACTGTCGGTGCTTAGATTAGCGAGTGCTTCACCGGCTAGTAAACTTAGAGATTGCGGTTGAGATCACGGATGGTGTGCAAGGAGGAACACAGGGTTTATACTGGTTCAGGCAACGAATGCCCTACGTCCAGTGTGAGATCGAGTCGTGTTGTCTTGCACCGGGGTGCTTGTAGTAGGGGTTACAAGCTTAGTCGAGAGAGGGAGGGGCTCCCAAGTCTCTTGCGAGTGTGAGTGTTCATGTGTGTATGTTCTTGAGTTTGTAAATTGTATGTCTGGAGGTTCTGGTGATGAGTGCGAACGTGCCTGTGATCGGCCTCTACCCTCCCTTTTATAGTTACAAGGGAGAGGCTAGAGTTACATGTGTTGCCCTGTGGTTACAGTGCTCGGCATGACGGAGTCGGTGGTGACTGGTGGCTATCGTCAGCCACACCCTCGTCTTGGCGCCTTGAAGGTATGGCATTAGTCATTCGGTTGATTCACCACTATTCCATTGCTGAGTTCCAAGGCGTCTCACGGTGTTGGACATTGTTTGCCGCGTGGCACAATGTCATGCCGTCGCGTCCGACCATGCACAGTGCAACGAGTAGATAGGTTGACCATTGAGTACAAGCCCCCGAGGCTCGGGAGACCTTGGTGTCGTCGGGGCGTGATGGGACGGAGTGGGAGGAGTGTCCTTCCTCGGGTGCTTCTTTTTCCTCATGAGGTACATTCCAGGGGGTAGGCGAGCCTGATCGTAAGGCTTGCCCATTCCCCCGGGTTGGCCGGACGACTGTCATTCCCCTTTTTCTGGTGTCACACGTGCAGCCGGGGCATGGCAGTCTCCGTTGTAGTTGGCAAATCTCCTCGTCGGCCTGGAGGGCCATACAGTTGACCGTCCCTGTACCGGCGTGGGAAGAGTTGGACCGTCAGATCTCCTGCCAGAGGAGATGGGGCAGTTGGTACGGCGAACGTGCGCGCTTGGGGCGTAGCTGTGTCACGGGGCCCATCCGATGGGACCATGCTCGTAAAGTGGTCAGGGAAGGTCCCTTGGCCGTCAAGTTTGCCCTGCTGACGTCGATAGGGTTCGGGGGAACCCGAGGGGTGCGCCCGAGGGAGTTAGCCTGTAGCGGGGAGCTCGGGCGAATCGGAAGTCTATCGCCCGAGGTCTGCTTTCCCGAGCCCTATCGCGGAGGCTCGGGCGAATCGGAGAATTTCTCCCAAGGGGTCCGAGCGCCCGAGGGAGGCGATGTGCTTCCGCACGGCTCTGTCTTAAGCCGTGCGGGAAGTTCTCACATGGGCCGCTCCCGCGTGGGCCTCGGCTGGCGCCTTCTTGGGCCGGGCTTCATTCGGAAAGTATGATTTTGCGTTGAAGTTGGGTACCCCACAGTTGGGTACCCGACAAATACCTTCCATCATTGGATTGAAAATGGCATAAGCTTCGAGTGATTTGATGAAGAAAAAGTTAGTCGGACAAAGAACATGATTAATTCTACAAACAATAAGTATGGGAATGCACACAAGGAAAATGCACCATGTAATAAAACAAAAGGAAAAACAATATTGATGCGTCTAACAAATAAAACCTCATAAAAATGCATTTATCAATACGTAAATAGATACTATTTTAGTATAAAAGTAAAAAGGAATTAGATTAATTTGAATGCCAACTTAAAACCTAAAAACCCATCGATCAATGAATGGTGCAAAGTCTTCGTCCAATAGATGATGAAATTTTTTGTTAACCAACTTTTTTGGTTATATCTCTTCAGTTAATTGGTTTTGGTGAAATATTGGCCACCTCTATCCACTACTACGCAGATGATCCCCCCTTCACCACTCCACCCCGGTGACACTTGAAAGTTATGTTCCCTAGCATCCAATTCCAAAGACTGAAGATCGGTCTCATACTTTATCTTCTGCATACGTGCTCTGTGGTCTTTAATCCCTAATAAGAGTGCCATCTGATCCTTGAAGACTTCTATTCTCACTACTTTTCTATATCTTAGATATGTATGCATGATGGAAGAGTATCAATTCATCATCTCATAACAAGACAAAAAAAACAAAATAAACAAATACTCCCTCCATGTTCCTAGAGATTGTCGTTTTGGATATCGACATGGTCTTTAAAAACAACTTTGACAACTACTTTTTGCTATAAAATATTTATAAAATATAGTCAATATATACTTTTTATAAAACTACATTTCGAGATGAATCTACTTACATCACTTCCCTGTTTTCAAACTCAACCCAAAATGATTAATTTGTAGTCAAAGTTTAAACTATTTGATTTAAAACAACATCAAAATGACATTCTTTAGGAACATGGAGGAAGTACTCTCCCATATGCAAATAGATGATATGTGACCAGGAAACAATATGGATGTTATGACCCAATCTCCCACTCTCCTACTTCCTATATATGCTACCTAAATAATAGCAACAATTCTACCAATGAAGTAGATAGAGTATCAAATCTTAACAGTTCAAATTGTAAAATGCTTAGGTTTTTTATACATATAGTGTATATTTAAGCACATAACAAAAACTATGTATTTAGAAGAACCAAAACATCTTAAAATTTCAATGGAGGGAGTATCATTTGTATGTTTGTTTGTTTTGCGAGGATCTAAAATCTTTTTTAGGCATAGTTTGAAATTCGAATAATCTCTTGTGGCGTGTTTGACAGATCGAGCTGCTCCTAAGCGGCTTGACCAGAGTAAGCGGAGCTGTTTTGGATCCTCTAAAACAACGAGCCAAAGCTAGAGCCGAGAAAAGTCCCTACCAACCAGGCCACCAATTAATGTAACTATAGGAGATTGTCCAAGCTAAAGAGCAATCCTTATTCACTGCCTATTCGAAACATGCTAACCGAGTGCATTGTCCGACAACTAGATGTCTGCTCTTAGTCTCACTCAGACATTTAGGTGTCGGACAATGCACTTAGTTAGCATGCTTAGAGCAGATATATTTATGTCATAATGTGCAGACAATCTGTATTCTTATCTCCTATTACTATGGCCATTAGCGCAAACATTTCCATTATTTTTTTCAACACCTTACAAGGCCAGGAGGGATGCTTTGACCATTCCTCGGTCGGGAGAGCTTCAGGCCATGTTGTTTCTAGGATGGTTTTCTCAAGGCGGTTTATAATTGCATCCATAGCAAAATATCTCCCTAAAATAGGAATAGAGTAGAAAGAGAATTATCCAACGCTTCGAAAAGGAAGAGGTACTAGGCCCCGTTTAGATGCATTTGGAACTTGGAATTTGAAAAGGAAATTTTTTTCAATAAGTGTTCAATCATGCCTAAGTAGGCTTAAAAAATTCGTCTCGTGATTTACATGTAAACAACGCAAACATGCAAAAGTTTTATCTACATTTAATACTCTATGCATACGTCGCAACATTCGATGTGATGGGAATTTTGGAATTTTGAAGTGCATCTAAACAGGGCCCTAGTGTTGTGACCGTGTATATATGCGTTTTGTTGGAACGACTCGTCAGCGCAACAAGGCATCAAGCTTAGAGACGGGCGATAGTACGTTTATGCGCATTTTGTTTGTTAGTGCAGGTGGTGTGAGTTTTGTTTGCTAGTCCAGATGGCTTGAGCTTGTTTGTTAAGCCTGTCTGGATGCGGCTAAGAATTAGTTTCTTTGGATCAAATAGGTTCAGCTAATTGTTAGCTAATAATTACTCCATCCATTCTAAATTATAAATCATTCTAAAATTCCTCATGAAAAGTCATTCTAACATTTTTAAAAGTCAAAGCATCCTAAATTTAACAAAGTTATAAAAAATTAAAAAAATTATGACATCAAATAGTATGTATAAAAATATAATAATAAAGAATCTAATTATACTTATTTAGCCATCAATGTTATTATTTCATTATATAAATCTAGTTAAACTTAAGATGTTTCGACTTTAAAAAATTTGAAACCTATAACTTGAGATTGAGAGGGTAACTAGCAACTATCTCACTGCCGGGTACTAAAATATGGGGTACCCAACTTTAATGCAAAAACACATATTCCCAACACTGCCCAGCCCAGGCAAAGCCTGTGAAAGCCCATGAAGGCCGCGCCTACGGAGGCCCATGACGGCGCTGCATCAACGCCAGCCTACCCTCGGGAAAGCGGAACCCTCGAGCGCCAATTTTCCGATTCGCCCGAGCCTCCCCGACAGAGCTCGAGAAAGCGGCACCCTCGGGCACCAATTTTCCGATTCGCCCGAGCCTCCCCGACAGAGCTCGGGAAAGCGGCACCCTCGAGCGCCGATTCTCCGATTCGCCCGAGCCTCCCCCAGAGAGCTCGGGAAAGCGGCACCCTCGGGCGCCGATTCTCCGATTCGCCCGAGCTCCCCCATTGCCCTCGGGCGCAACCTTTCTAAATCACCAAATGCACAGTTGACGTCAGCGGAGCAATCTTGGACCACAAGAGACCTCTCTGACCACTTTACAAGCACTGTCCCGTCAGGCGAGATTCTCGACGTGACTGTGCTTCGCACGCGCACGACGGCCATACCACCTGTCAGGATTTCCCTGGCGACGGATTTGACGGACCCACTACGGCCGTCCCCTCCCCAGTATGGTCTACGGTGCTCCGCCCCGTTTTCCGCCGGGATCTACCAACTACGACTACGACAGTCCAAGCGCCTGACGAATGGGCTACGTAAAAACGGGAAAGGCACCTACTGCACTATCCACTCGAAAGGACGAGCACGCCTTCCATCCGGGCCCACCTGACCCTCGGAAAACGTTGTCCGAAAGCTGGAAATGCGCCTGAGGGAAGATATCGCCCTGCTCCATTCCATCACGCCTCCAGGAGTCCCGAGCCTCGGGAGACAACGCCCCGAGGCGACTCGCCCTCTTGTCACATCGTACAGATAGACGGCCAGCAGGTGTGACACTACGCCATGTCGTAATCCCGACGACTATTGCCACCTTGAAACTCACCAAGATCGTACGAACCACCACGGCCATACCCCTGGGACGGGGAGACAAGACCATAGCTGACGATAGTCAAACAGAGACAACAACTCCCCAGTGTAACATGTATGGCAATGTACGCGCTGCCCTCGCCCCTCCCTTGTGACTATAAAAGGGAGAGCAGAGGTCAGCCTTAGGCAGACCCATTCTCGCACTCCACTCCACACCACACACAACAACAAGCAACCTGTACGCACTTAGACACTCACAAGAGAATTGGGAGCACTTTCCCTCCCTCGCCTGGCTTGTAACCCCTACTACAAGCACCCCGGTACAAGGCAACACGACTCTCCTTTCCACTGGACGTAGGGCCCTCTTGGCCTGAACCAGTATAAACCCTGTGTTCCACCTTGCACACTACCCGGAGCCTCAACCGCAAAGCACAAATTCACTAGCCGGTGTTAGCACCCGCTAAAACTAGCACCGACAGTTGGCGCGCCAGGTAGGGGCCCTTTGCGTGTCGACTCAGGTTCCGGATGGCTGACAGCTCCATGACGCTTCCTGCTAGGGCGGTGCTCCGGTTCGGGAGTCTTGAGTTCGTGGCCACCGGCCAAGGACTCGAGATGAACCCGTGCCCAACCGAGTCCCGCACCATCATCATCCTGACTCCGGCCCATCAGGCGGTCGGAGAAGGGACCACAGCGACGCTTCCGTCCGTCCTAGAGGACGAGGGGAACGCCGCACGCCGCGCTTCCCGGCGGACCAGGAGGAGGAGGCGCAACCACGCCAACCCGCCCCAAGTCGCGGAAGGCGCGGCCAACCAGGTGCCCCCAGCAGGGGACGCCGACTCTGCACCGGCCGCCGCCCCGACATCTCCGGCGCCAGTGACCACACACCTGCCAACCGCCCGGAGGCCGGGCAAGGGCGGGATCACGGCGTCGACAGGTCTCTCTCTCTCTCTCTCCGCCCTCATTAGGGGGAGACGGCGGCGTCATCTCTCTTTGGGCTCCGAAGCACCGTGGACGCCCACGTCCGTGCAGCCGTGCTCTGTTGCACGACTTGGTGGAGACACCTGTCCATCGCCACGAGCGTCTGGATGACCTCGCGGGCGACCACGTTGCTTCCCCACTGTCTTCTCCCGGGAGCAGTCCCAGGGCGTATGGTGGGAAGGAGACGGAATCCACTGACAGTCTCACTCCCCGAGAATAGTCGGAGGAGTGGGATCATCGCGGTTGAACCTCACCGTCACGGCGGGGCCGCAGCGACGACGACGACGAGTTCTGGGCGAACGTGGACTTCACCGTCCACCCCGACGACTCGTGGGTGGATGCCCCGAGCGTCGTCACCAACTCTGACCAGTCCTACATCGACCCCGCTCGGGAATGCTACCATTTGGTGCACCCCGATGACGGACGGGTGGAGGACGTCCATTCGGGGAACGACAACGAAGCACCTCCGCTCCAGCCACAGCTTCAGCAAAACACTCCACCTCCGGTGACCCCGCGGCCTGCACGGTCAGCTCCGCCGCAGGACTCGGGGGCTGGGACGTCTCGCCCCGCGCACCAGTCTCCAGAGCTAGAACAACTCCGGGAACCTGAGGCGCGGATGGATGAAGACCTCCTGCGCCTCACCTAGCTACGAGCCGCGCTCGAGCGCGAGGAGCAGCCCTTCGCCGGGCCCGGGACGTTCAGGCTCGTATCATCGCCGACGATGGAGCCGGGACACCAGGAGCCCTGCCTCGAGCAAGCCGCAAACTCATGGAGGCGACAATGCTGCTCCGAAGCATGACCGAGCCCTCCACTGAGGAGGTGCGGCAGCTCAGAAACCAGCTTAAGGATATCCTGGAGGACGCAGCCGTCCTCCAGGCATAGAGTTCGGCGCCACACCATCGTGGCGCTGAAAGTCACCAACGTGGCGGTGCGGCGCGCCACGAGCGAGAGACCTCGGTGCATCCCAAGGTCCCGAGGGCCCTGTCGGTTCACCAACAGCTTGGCAACGACGTCAACGTCCGAGCCATCCTTCAAGCCCGCGGTCGGCGGAAGACCGATGGAGCCGCACGAGACTACCATGTCCATCGGGGCGGGCGCTACGACTCGGACGAGGACCGCGAGCCCTCACCCGAGCCCTCGGGTCCTCGCGTCTTCAGCGAGGCCATCCGAAGGGCCAGATTCTCGCCCCGGTTCCGACAGCCAGACAACATAGCCAAGTATTCGGGGGAAACCAACCCCGAACTGTGCCTAGCGGATTATCGTCTTGCGTGCCAGCTTGGTAGTGCGTAGGATGATCTCATCATCATCCGCAACCTACCCTTGTTCCTCGCCGACTCTGCGTGAGCCTGGCTGGAACATCTCCCCCCGCGGTTGATCTTTGACTGGAGCGATCTGGTCAAGATCTTCGTAGGGAACTTCCAGGGCACGTACGTGCGCCCTGGCAATTCTTGAGATCTCAGAAGCTGCAAATAGAAGCCGGGCGAGTCCCTCAGAAACTACATCCGGCGATTCTCTAAGCAGTATAATGAGCTGCCCCAGGTCGCTGACTCCGACGTTGTCGGAGCATTTGCTGCAGGAACTTCCTGCAAAGAGCTTGTTCATGAGCTGGGACACCAGACCCCCACCAGCGTCTCCGAGCTCATGGAGATAGCAACCAGCTTCGCCTCGGGGGACGAGGCGGTAGGAGCCCGCTTCTCCGACCCCAAGGCAAACGGAAGGAGGAGGCCCCCGAGGGCACCTCTTCCCGAGGCCCAAACAGCAAGAAAAAGAAGGGAAAGGGAAAGGCCCCCCTCTGCAACGACTCCCTCGTGGCAGCCACCGAGCTCAAGGGGGCACGCCCCCTCGGAGCTATTTCGACGAGGTGCTCAACAAACCGTGCCCTTACCATCAGGGTCAGGTGCATCACACACTTGGGCAGTGTGTGATGCTCAAAAAGCACTATGGCCGGCAGGCGTTCAAGGACGACACTGGCAAAAAGCCCACCAACGACCAGGAGGACAAGGACGGGAAGGATGATGAATTCCCGCCCATCGACAAGTGCCTCATGATCTTCGGCGGGCCCGGGACCGCCCCCACGCCGCGACAGCGAAAGCGCGAGCGTCGGGAGGTCTACTCCGTCGGACCAGCAACACCACGCTTCCTTGACTGGTCCCACGACGCCATCACCTTCAGCCAGGACGATCACCCGGACTACGTCCCATCACCGGGGCGTTACCCGCTCGTTGTCGACCCCGTCATCGGCAACACGAGGCTCTCCAAAGTCCTCATGGACAGAGGCAGCGGCATCAACATTCTCTACGCTGAGACCCTTGATTCGATGGGGATCAGCCGCTCGCTCCTCCGGGCCACAACGTCCCCATTCCACGGGATAGTACCCGGGAAGAGCGTGCAACCCCTCGGGCAGATCGACCTGCCCGTCTACTTCGGGACTCCTGATAAGTTCAGGAAGGAAGTCCTGACGTTTGAAGTGGTGGGCTTCCATGCACTACAAGAAATGCTTGATTTTGTGACATAAAATCCATTTATGACGCGGGTTTTTTGACATTAATTATCATACAGTTTACGTCATAATACGTTGGTTATGACATGATTTTATGTCATAAAACATTAATTATGTCATAAAATATACGCAATCTTCTTTTGACATTGCACTTTTGTCATAATATACATAACCGATGTCATAATTGACATAACTAATGTCATAATTCAAATAACTATGTCATAATTAATGTCAAAAAACCCGCGTCATAAATAGATTTTATGTCAAAAAATCAAGCATTTCTTGTAGTGATGGCACCTACCACGCCATCCTCGGGAGGCCATGCTATGCCAAATTCATGGCGGTCCCGAACTACACCTACCTCAAGCTCAAGATGCCTGGGCCAAAGGGGGTGATCACCATCGGTGCTTCCTACAAGCACGCGTACCAGTGCGACATCGAGTGCTGCGAGTACGCCGGCGCACTGGTGGAGTCCGAGGCCCTCATTGCAACCTCGAAAGGATGGCAAAGGAGGTCCCCGACCCCAAGAAGACCACGAGCACCTTTGAGCCCGCTGAGGGGATAAAGGAGGTGCCCCTCAACCCGAGCTCCCCAGACGGCAACGTGCTGAAGATCAGCACCACCCTTGACCCGAAATTGGAGGCCGTGCTCGTCGACTTCCTCCGCAAGCACGCCGACGCGTTTGCATGGAGTCCCTCGGATATGCGAGCCATCCCGAGGGAGGTCGCCGAGCACTCCTTGGACATTCGGGCCGGGTCCCAGCCGGTGAAGGAGTGCCTACGCCGATTCAACGAGGAGAAGCGCCGGGCCATCGGGGAGGAGGTGCAGAAGCTTTTGGTGACCGGATTCATCAAGGAGGTCTTCCATCCAGAATGGTTAGCTAATCCTGTTTTGGTTAAGAAGAAAAATGGAAAATGGAGAATGTGTGTTGATTACACTAGTTTAAATAAAGCTTGTCCTAAGTATCCATTTCTATTACCTCGCATTGATCAAATAGTTGATTCTACCACTGGCTGTGAACAACTTTGCTTTCTTGATGCATATTCCGGTTACCATCAGATTCGCATGAAAGAATCCGACGAATTAGCCACTTCTTTCATTACTCCTTTCGGCACATATTGTTACGTAACCATGCCATTTGGCCTCAAAAATGGGGACGCGACTTACCAGCGTTGCATACTCAAAGTTTTTGGGGACCTCATCGGGCGAACCGTTGAGGCTTACGTAGATGATATAGTGATAAAATCTAGGAAGGCGGGCGACTTAGTAGCCGACCTAGAAGAGGCGTTCGAATGCCTCAAGAAGCGAAACATAAAGCTCAACCCCGAGAAGTGCGTTTTCAGGGTCCCTCGGGGCATGCTCCTCGAGTTCATCGTTTCCGAGCGTGGCATCGAAGCCAACCCGGAAAAAATATCGGCCATCACACAGATGGGTCCGATTCGGAACCTCAAGGGTGTGCCAAAGCTCATGGGATGTCTCGCGGCTTTGAGTCGATTCATTTCAAGGCTCGGCGAGAAGGGACTTCCCTTGTATCGGTTGCTAAAGAAAAATGAGCACTTTACCTGGACCACCAAGGCCCAGGAAGCCCTTGAAAGGCTTAAGGCTCTGCTTTCGAAAGCACCGGTTCTCATGCCCCCTATGAAAGAGGAGAATCTCTTGCTATATGTCGCTGCTACTAACCAAGTTGTGAGTGCAGCGATCGTCGTAGAACGGCAAGAAGAAGGGCACGCATTGCTGATACAGCGGCCGGTCTACTTCACTAGCGAGGTCTTGTCCAAGACCAAGACACGCTATCCTCAGATCCAGAAGCTGGTGTACGCAATCATTCTTACTCGGCGCAAGTTGCGGCACTACTTCGAATCCTATCCCGTGATCCCGTGACCGTGGTATCATCCTTCCCCCTCGGGGAGGTGATCCAGAACCGGGAGACGATTGGGAGGATCGCTAAGTGGGCTATCGAGCTCATGGGTGACAGCATCACCTACGCGCCACGAAAGGCCATTAAGTCCCAGGTGCTAGTGGACGTCATGGCAGAATGGACCGAGACGCAGCTACCGCCACTCCTGACCCAAGAAGAGTATTGGGTCATGTACTTCGGTGGGTCGATGATGAAGACTGGTACTGGAGCATGCATCGTCTCCATTTCACCCCTCGGGGTCCGGCTCAAGTACTTGCTGTGGCTGCATTTCACGGCTTCCAACAACATGGCCGAATACGAGGCTCTTGTCAACGGACTCCACATCGCCATCGAGCTCGGGATCCGGCGCCTCGAGGTTCGAGGGGACTCCCAGCTCATCGTGGACCAGGTCATGAAGGAGTCGACGTGCCAAAACCCCAAGATGGCCGCCTACTGCAAGCTGGTGCGGTTGCTCGAGGAAAAATTCGACGGCCTCGAGCTCAACCACATCGCGCGCAGGTACAACGAGGAGGCCGACGAATTGGCAAAGATCGCGTCTAAAAGGACTTTGGTCCCGATGGGCGTGTTTGCCAACGATCTCCATAAGCCTTCGGTCAATATTAATCCCTCGGGGGGCAAGGGGAAGGAGACCCCCGAGCCCCCGGGAGAGTTCGGAGCGTCTTCAAGCCACGGAAGCCCCTTTGGGGCTGCCGACCCCTCCGACAAAAGGGAGCCACCGGAGACCCTGGCTGAAGATGACGACGAAGCCGAGGCGATGGAGATTGAAGCCGAACTAGACGACGACGAACCAGATTGGTGCGAGCCACTAGGTCAATTGGCTCGTCCAAGGGATTTTGCCCTCGGACAAGACCAAGGCTCGGCGGTTGGCACGTAGAGCTAAGTCTTTCACGATGATCGACGGTGACCTCTATCGACGGAGCCCCTCGGGAGTCCTCTAGCACTGCATCCCCTTCAGTCAGAGCAAGCGCCTAGTCGAAGAGATACATGCTGCAGCTTGCGGCCATCACGCTGCACCGAGAACGCTCGTCGGCAACGCCTTTCGACAAGGTTTCTACTGGCCAACCGCCGTGGCTGATGCTACCGAGGTAGGTACGCTCCTGTGAGGGATGCCAGTACTACGCTCAGTAGACACATCTCCCGGTCCCAAGCTCTCTAGACGATTCCCCTCACTTGGCCATTCGCCGTATGGGGACTGGACCTTGTCGGGCCCCTCCAAAAGGCCGTCCGGGGGCTTCACCCACTTACTTGTCGCCATTGATAAGTTCGCAAAGTGGATTGAAGCTCGGCGGATCGCCCAAATCAGCTCGGCACAAGCGGTGTTATTCTTCACCTACATTGTCCATCGGTTTGGTGTCCCGAACTCCATCATCACTGACAACAGCACGCAGTTCACCGGAAAGAAATTTCTGGCCTTTTGCGACGAGTACCACATACGAGTGGACTGGGCGGCCGTAGCCCACCCAAGAACACACGAGCCCAGTAGAACGTGCCAATGGCATGATTCTCCGAAGCCTTAAGCCGAGAATCTTCAACAGATTGAATAAGTTCGGCAAGAGGTGGCTGGCCGAGCTCCCGGCAGTGATATAGAGCCTAAGGACTACGCAAAGCCGAGCCACGGGCTTCACGCCCTTCTTCCTGGTGTACGGTGCCGAGGCCGTCCTCCCCACGGACTTGGAGTACGGCGCCCCGAGGGTCCAAGCCTATGATGAACAGGGCAATCAGACTTACCGCGAAGACGCGTTGGACCAAGTCGACGAAGCTCGGGACATGGCCTTGTTGCACTCGGCCAAGTACCAGCAATCACTATGCAAGTACCATGCTCAGGCGTATCCGGGGCCGAGCCTTCAGCGTAGGTGACTTGGTGCTGCAGCTTAGGCAGGACAACAAGGGGCGCCACAAGCTCACGCCACCGTGGGAAGGACCATTCATCGTCGCCGAAGTGCTGCGGCCCGGAACGTACAAGCTCGCAAATGAGAAGGGCGAGGTCTACAGCAGCGCTTGGAACATTGAACAGCTACATCGCTTCTATCCTTAAGATTCCGAGCATTGTACAATTTGTAAAATCTTGAAATCAATAAAAAGACCCGACTTCGACTCTTTTTACCTGATTTTTAGATTTTCGATCCGAGCCTACACTCGGGAGCGAAATGATCTTTCATTTCACCGCGCATTAGAAAAGAGAGGCTCGGCCTAACCTATGGAAAGGCTGACCCTCCCTCGGGGGCTAGGACGGGGGGAACCCCCGGACTCTCCCGAGCCTCAACGATTTTGAAAAACGCAAAAATTTCAAAGCCCGTTGAAATCGTTTCTCCCTAAAACATGCTTCTCTCCTAAAACCAAGCATGAACTTATAAGAATCAGAAGAGTAAGAGAGGTCTCAGAGGACAGAGCCGGCCGAGCCGAGGAGACCGCTTACGTCCCAGGGCTACACCATCTGCCCCTCGCCACTCCGCGTTCGAAGGCCAAGTCGCGCTCGGAAGAAACCTTATAAGATCTACGCTCGGCAAAGGGAGAAGGCTCGGGAAGAAACAACTAAACCTTTTTTCTAAGGATTCTTCCTGCCAAAGCTCCTAGGACTACGGCCGTGTCTATGTCGCTAAAGCTACGACACTCGAAAAAGTCCCCCGAGGCTCGATGGCCCGGGCACAGGATCGGCAAGGAAAACGCCTAAGGAAAAAGCACGAAACGAATCAAAAACAAACATGCAGCAAATATTTACATAAATATTAAGGCCACGAAGGGCCACATGTTTGTTTCCTCCCAGCCACTCACGAAAAGTTATTTTTTTTACAAGGGCACCGCGGCCCGGCTGTTCTTCACGGCAGGTCCAATGGAGGGAGTTCGACCTCGGCTTCAAAGAGGCTCGCCAGTGCTTCTCCAGGTTCCTTCATCGAGTCCTCCAGCGCCAGGAGCTCGGCATCGTCGGCCTCAAGGAAGCCTTCGCTGACAGGGCCAGCGTCAAAGTTCCCATAATGTGACTTCACGACCGCCAATGTCTTCTGGATGCCAGTCAACAGGGCCTCCTTGACTTGGCCACCGACGCTGCTGTAAAGTGCCTCCAGTCGGCTCCGAAGCGAGACCCCCTGAAGGTTCCCCATCGGTGCCGATGGAGTCACACAGCGCGCGCGCTGCCTTCTGCAGTTCTAGGTGATCGGCCGCCTCGCCGTCATAAGCCGCCTGCAGAACTGCGAAAGCAAAACAGGGAGGTGACAAAAACGCAACAAGCAACCAAGACGAACAGAACGAAAAGCACGACACTGCACATACCACCAGCCTCCTCCCGAGCTTTCTGCGCATCCGCCCAGGCCGAGTCCGCCGCGCTAACCGCCTGACGCAACGCCGCCTGAGTTTCACTGAGGTCGAAAGCCAAGGCTTCAACAGCAGAAGTCTTCTCGGAGGCAAGATGTCGGGCGGCATCGCGCTCCCTTGTCGCCTCGGCCAGGGCGCCCTCCAGCTCCTGCACCCGTGTCACCAAGGCAACGGCTCGGCCCTTCGCCTCTTCGACCTCCTCCTTCAAGATGGTGTTGTCAACACTCACTTCGGTGAACTTGGAGGTCACTGGCGGCGAGCTCGCTCTGGGCACGGGCAAGGGCTTTCCCCTTGAGGTCAAGCTGCTTCCAGAGCCCGAGCCTCCCGCAGGAGGAAGCGGGACTTGTCCCGGGAGGTATGCCTAAGGTCCTAGAAAGGAGAGAGGAAGCGGAGACGATGAAAACGACACTCATACACAGGTAAAGTTACGAAATACGGAGGCTCACTTGAAGCTGGGCCAGGAGCTCCGTCTCGAGGACGTCAGCGATCGCACGGAGACCCGCCACCGAACTGAGCCCGAGCTCTCGAACGGCGTCCCATTTGGGAGCCTCGAGGTCATCCCGGAGCGAGAAGACGGGCGGCAGCTTGAGGATCCGCTCAGGTCCGCCCACTCGATCCGGGAGGCGGTCAACTCCCGAGGCAGGGGTTGCCTCAGTGCCAACGCCCAGGGGCCTTCCTCATGAGTGGGAGGAGCTCCCGCGTCGACATCCACGACTGTCGAACCCGCGACGGCAGGCTCCAGTGGGGGCGGCATCAACTAACGCTCCCGAGGCATCTCCGGAGCTGATGACCGAAGCCTTGGGGGCCGGCGCTGGCGCCGCCTCCACGTCAGCAATGGGCGCGACGACGGCAGCCACGGCCTGGAACTACCCCTCCCGAAGGAGGAACCTCGGGCGCCACGACCGGACCCGTGGGGGGACGGATTTCCTCGTTCGTCGATCGGGCGCTCCCCCCGGCCGTGTCGTGACCCTGCACCTTTAGGACCTTTAGGTGCGAGACCTGGAGGTCCGACCCTGAGAGCTTCCTGAAACAATAGAGGAAGGAAGGAACGTTCGTAACACCAGGATAGATCTCTGACAAAAGAAGTAACAGGTAAAGTCACCTACCTCATCTTTAGAACCACCCTCCTCCTCCTCGTCACCCCCGCGCTCGGCGGGATGACAGACGGCGTGGGCCGCGCCGGCGACGGAGGAGTGGGAGCCACCTTGGCGTCCGGACCAGCCCCGCCCTGAGGCGGGGGCCCTGCCTGGGCGCCGGGGGTCGCCTCGACACCGCCGCCCCTCGGCGGGGAAGCTTGAGTTTGGGAGGACCCAGCTCGAGTTCCGGCGTCTTGGCGCTGGTCGGCTCCGGCTCCGACGGCGTCCGCCCACCGCTCCCCCCGCCTTCGGCCGTCGCGCCGATCAACGACGCGTCGGAGGGGAGGGTGCGCAGAAACAAGAACCCCCCGGTCCCGCCGACAACAGTCAGGCTTAGCTCGGGCGCTGGGTCCGGGCCCGTTCCCGGCCTCTCCAGCGAGCCCTTCACGGCCGCTGGAAGGCGGGGCCATGGCTCCAATAGTCACGCTGCCAGAGACCGCGCCTTCAGACACGGTCTCCGACAGTTTTGCCTAGGGGCTCGGGTCACGAGCCCCGGCACTTCCGCCAGGGGACGCCGACATCAGAGCCTTCCCAGGCTCGTCGGCGCCCACCGCGGGCTTTGTGGCCACAAAGGGCCGTTCCAACTCCATCAAATCTTCATCATAAAAATCTTCTTCTTCGTCATCCTCCTCGTCATCTTCGTCGGTGAGGGTGTCCTCCTCCGACTCCCCCGCCACCCTACGGCGACGACGGTGCTGGAAGGATTCCTCCGTCTTCCTGAGCTCTCTTCTGCCTCAGCGTGGTCTTCAGGTCCTTCTTCGCCTTTGCCGCCTCGTCCCGAAGGCGGTTCTGGGTCCGCCGAACCTTGTCCTCCTGAGACAGGCAGAAGGGAAGGTTTTCCGGTCCTTGAAAGACCCTGCGACAAACAAAGAAGGAAATCAGGAAGGACACGGAGGAACTGCAAACTCGATAGAGCAGATGACGCTCACCAGCGCAATGAAGCCCGTGCGGGGGCGCATGGGCACCCGGTTCAGCTCGTCCCAGGTATGATAACCGCCCACCATGTACTTAACACGGCGCATGATCTCCTGTTGGCCGATATCCTGGGGCAGCATCGCCGTGCCCTCCCGCGACGTCCCGATGAGCATTTGGTTCAGCGCCAGCCTGCTGCTCCATCAGCGGCAGCACTGTCTGCGCATGGAACTGCGCCACCACAGCGGCTCCCGTGAGACCCCGATCGCGCGAACGCGTCGAAGTAGGCATTTAGGTGCTTGGCCTCCTTAGCCGGACACCCCCACTCCCACTGAGGAAGGGGAGCGATGAACGCCCTTCCCAGTATACTTGGGAAAGGCGTCCCCAGTCATTGCGGAGGTAGAACCAGCCGTGGTGCCAGCCCTTGTTGGAGGAGGGGGCCTTGCAGGGGATGTACAAGCCGGAGCGGATCACGAAACCGCAGCCCCCCACGCACGGGATCTCCCAAGGCTTCTTCGCACCAGCCGCCTTGGTGTACCAATCAACGCGGGAGATGCAGCGCCATAGGTCCAAGTGCGGAGGTACCCCGAGGTAACCCTCGCACAGGACGGCGTAAATTGACGCCTGCGTGAAGGAGTTGGGGGTGAGGTTGTGGAGCTCCAGCCCGTTGTTGAAGAGGAGCGCCCGGCAGAAGCGGCTCGGCGGTGACCCGAGCCCGCGCTCGTGGTAGGCGATAAAGCTCACCACGTACCCCTCGTCGGGGTTCGGCTCGTCATGGTCGCTCGAACGGCACGACCCACTCTGGACGCTCCGCGTCGGTGCGG
Organism: Eremochloa ophiuroides; assembly: GCA_038502445.1. Lineage (NCBI taxonomy): Eukaryota > Viridiplantae > Streptophyta > Magnoliopsida > Poales > Poaceae > Eremochloa > Eremochloa ophiuroides. Next base: position 13,171,064 of record JAHLJS010000001.1, on the reverse strand, counting down.
GGGCGTAGGAGCCCCAGCTCCACGAGCCGCTCCAGATCCTCCTCTATCACGGCGCTGCGCGGCCACGGCTCCAACCTGAGAATGCCGCCGGCGGCGGCGGCGGCGGCATCGGTGGGAACAGGGGAGGAAGCCATGGCGAACTAAGGAAGAAGAGCTGTGGGAAGGCAACGATGTCGGCCGCAGGAGATCATGCGCCGTGTTAGATCGGCCGCAGGAAGCCATGGCGAACTAAGGAAGAAGAGCTGTGGGAACGGCTGCGCAAGCGAATGGCTAGGGTAGAAAGAAAAAATCACGATTTTCCTTATATACCCAGGCGGCGAATCGAGTTAGATGCGGAGAATCCGCCGCATTAACTGCATAAGACCCGCCACGATCCCAGCATCGCCGCCGGCCTCGCGCACACAACCGCCTCGACTGCCCCAAACCGTCGCGTCCGTCAGGCTTCGTGCCTCAAAAGGTGAGCCAAATCATTACGCCCGTTTGCCTCGATTCCGCTGATACATTCTCCTTCTCGACGAAGGAACCTCGGGCTCGGACGCCCGTTACATTCCCAGGGGACCGAAGACTGGCCCACAGTGGCTCGAACAGTCGCCCCAGGGAAACCGAGTTAGGGACAGCAAGTGGATGGGTCACGAAAACGGCCAGTATCCCGACGCCCGAGCGTCACAAGGGACATCCCGTGCTGTGTCCAAGTCCCAGTAGTGAGTTGATTACGTGGAATCCCTCCGTGGGAGGCATCAGGCCCTCGGGACCCAACGAAGGGACCCGACATCCACTAATTGACCCTCGGGAAACATTTAGAGTGTGCTCAGGCCACTAGCCGACCCCCAACGAACGGGGCACGGACCTCCACTTGAACCAACCCGTTTGTAGCTCACCGGAAATGCCGACTCATGCCCCAACGGGGAAGTCGAGCAGGGCCAAACCTTCCTCTTCCCGAAAAAAGAGCGTGAAGGTCGAACTAAAAAAGACAGGGAAGAATCCGATCGATCTCCGATACGAAAACGGAGGCTCGGGAACTTACCCTGCACCTTGGAAAGACCACCGAACGACCTCCCTTGCACGATGGGAGGCTCGGGGGCTCCGCTTCCAAGGGGTCAACCCCCCTAAATAAATCAAAGGACACCCGAGGACTCGTAATCACGATTTTGAGCCACATCCCTCCAAAGCCTCGGGGGCTACACCCGGCGGGTGCGCTCGCGCGCACTCACCGAAAAAAACAACCGATACTTCATCTCCTCAACAGGAAGAGCCAGCTTGAACCTGTGGAGGAGTGCCTTCACTCCGCCACAGGCTCGGGGACTACAGTCGGATACCAAAGTATGGGGCACCCAACTTCGATGCAAAAAACATATTCCCAACACGACCCAGTCCAGGCAAAGCCTGTGAAAGCCCATGAAGGCTGTGCCTACGGAGGCCCATGACGGCGCTGCATCAACGTCAGCCTACCCTCGGGAAAGCGGCACCCTCGGGCGCCAATTTTCCGATTCGTCCGAGCCTCCCCGAGAGAGCTCGAGAAAGCGGCACCCTCGGGCGCCAATTTTCTGATTCGCCCGAGCCTCCCCGAGAGAGCTCAGGAAAGCAGCACCCTCGGGCGCCGATTCTCGGATTCGCCCGAGCCTCCCCGAGAGAGCTCGGGAAAACGGCACCCTCAGGCGCCGATTCTACGATTCGCCCGAGCCTCCCCGAGAGAGCTCAGGAAAGCGGCACCCTCGGGCGCCGATTCTCCGATTCGCCCGAGCTCCCCCATCGCCCTCGGGCGCAACCTTTCTAAAGCATCCAATGCATAGTTGACGTCAGCGGAGCAATCTTGGACCACAAGAGACCTCTCTGACCACTTTACAAGTACTGTCCCGTCAGGCGAGATTCTCGACGTGATTGTGCTTCGCACGCGCACGACGGCCATACCATCTGTCAGGATTTCCCTGGCGACGGATTTGACGGACCCACTACGGCCGTCCCCTCCCCAGTATGGTCTACGGTGCTCCGCCCCGTTTTCCGTCGGGATCTACCAACTAAGATTACGACAGTCCAAGCGCCTGATGAACGGGCTACGCAAGAACAGGGAAAGGCACCTACTGCACTAGTCCACTCGAAAGGACGAGCATGCCTTCCATCCGGGCCCACCTGACCCTCGGGAAACGCTGTCCGAAAGCCGAAAATGCGTCCGAGGGAAGATATCGCCCTGCTCCGTTCCATCACGCCTCCAGGAGTCCCGAGCCTCGGGAGACAACGCCCCGAGGCGACTCGCCCTCTTGTCACATCGTACAGATAGACGGCCATCAGGTGTGACACTACGCCATGCCGTAATCCCGACGACTATTGCCGTCCTTGGAACTCACCAAGATCGTACGAACCACTACAGCCATACCCCTGGGACGCGGAGACAAGACCGTAGCTGACGACAGTCAAACAGAGACAACAACTCCCCAGTGTAACATGTATGGCAATGTACGCGTTGCCCTCGCCCCTCCCTTGTGACTATAAAAGGGAGAGCAGAGGTCAGCCTTAAGCAGACCCATTCTCGCACTCCACTCCACACCACACCACACCACACAACAACAAGCAACCTGTACGTACTTAGACACTCACAAGAGACTTGAGAGCACTTCCCTCTCTCGCCTAACTTGTAACCCCTACTACAAGCACCCCGGTGCAAGACAATATGACTCTCCTCTCCACTGGACGTAGGGCCCTCTTGGCCTAAACCAGTATAAACCCTGTGTTCCCCCTTACACACCACCCGGAGCCTCAACCGTAAAGCACAAATTCACTGACCGATGTTAGCACCCGCTAAAACTAGCACCGACACTCACTAACCAGAAAAACCAGCTAATAGTAGAGTAGATAATAATTAGTTAGCTAACAATAGCTATGATCTATTAACTAACTATTAGCAGCTAATGGGTCAAACATGACTTTATTCCAAGTGGTTTGAGTGGAGATTATTATTAAATCGTAAGGTCGGTTATAGCCGACGGATTACAGGTTGTATCCTTAGGTAATGGTCTATATATATATAATGTAATATAATGCCAGGCCCAGGGATTGAATGTTAAGCAAAGATTTTTTTTTTTTTTAGTAAAAAAGATGTGATGGATAGTTAGGCAAGGATTACTAAAAAAAAGATGTGCGGGACTGCGGGTAGTATACTATACACGGGACTTACTCATTGCACGTTTAGTTTTCAAACTTTTTTTAGAGATTCTCCGTCATATCAAATATTTAGACGTATACATTGAATATTAAATATAGATAAAATAAATAACTAATTATACAGTTTGTCCTGTACATATCGAAACTGTATCAAATACAAACAAAAATATGACAGTATTAAAATCTAAACTTTTTTCACAACTAAACGTACCCTCAGTACTAGCTCGTCAGAACTTAGAAGATCCTCAGACCTATCCTGACATAAGGACAGGTCAATTTCCAAACGGCTGAAAGTCCTAGCGAGGCTCGTTGCAGGTTCAGAGCAGTCGTACCCATCAACCATCATCATAACATAATGCACAGCGAAGCCGCTATAGGTGTTTAGATGTACTCAGTTGAAAATAGTGTAGCAGTATTTTATTTTACGAAAAATGTTTAACCATGATCTAAGTAGATTCAAAAGATTTATAAGATAATATTTTATCAAGCTGTTAAATTAGTTTTAGTTTTCATCTACGTTTAATGCTCCATAAATATATCTAAAAATTAATGTGACCAGTTTAATTAAAAGTTAAAACAAATCTAAACAAGGCCTATATCTTTGTATGCTTAGACCCTGTTTAAATACACCACTAAATGTCAAACGTTGTCAAATCAATATCTGGACATATACATAAGGCATTAAATATTAATGAAAATTAAAACTAATGTAACACAAAATATTACGAGACAAATCTTTTAAATCTAATTAAATCAAACACTTATTGCAAAAGTTATCATATTACTACAGTAAAAAAATGCAAAATAAGGCATCTAAAGTCTAAACACCCCCTTAGCAAAACCGAAATGCACAACGTCTTGCGAGATCTACATCGAGAAGGCGAATACAAGTTACAGATTCAAACTCAAATGAACAGGTACCAATCTCATTATGAATACTCTATGATTAGGAAACAAACAAAACAAAAAACGTTGTTCAAACTGCGATCATGCAGTTACAACTCCAAGGGTTCCCTGATTTCAGTAAAAATCACGGAGAACAGACCTTTGATGCAGCAGAAGTAATATCACTGGCAGGAAGATCTTAGATGTAGCACGATTTACTCTCAAGGTTAATTTCAGTAAAAACTGGATACAGAGAACAGAACTGAAAATTACATTATGCACGAATATCGCTTTTCCAGGATACAGTTCATTGATTAGCACATTACTTCTACAGAGGCCACAGGCATCGAGTTAAAAAGCTTTATCAATGCCTGCTTTCATAGAACTTGTTCTCTCTCCTTTTTTTTTTCCTCTCTGTGTTACTTTCTTCCTGAAAACATCATATTACAGTGATTGATTAATTAACAGCGAAACGAAAAAAAATGAATGAGGTCAAGGCTGTCATGAGACACACCAAAGTGGCATGAATCGTGGTATACATACAATACACAATACGTCACCACAATGTGTCAGGGCTCTTGGCTGTTCACACGTTTCTGAAGCTCCAACATTTCCTGGTGGTTTGGGTCCAAGGAGAGGGCAGCTCTACAATCACGAAGAGCGCTCGGTACATCCCCGATGTGCTCGTGGAAAGCCGCCCGGAGATGCAGCAAGTGCAGGTCGGCTTTGAAGGATATCGCACGGCTGAGCTCCGCTATTGCATCGTTCTCCTTGTGGCTATCCATCAGCACTGTAAAAATCAAAACCAAAACAATGTTTTAACCACATTTATATGCTGTTATTCATCCTAGTGCTTTCAGAGATATATCAATAATGAGCACTTTCACGGGTACCAGAGTTTTTACAAATAGGAGTATGACGTTGTTACTGTGCATATTTCATCCTAGCACAGGGTGGTTCTAAGTTTAGCATAATCCAATTGATTCTCGGCTGCTGCACTAACCAAAGTGGTGCAGGATCCAAAAATACAACCAATTTATGTTAAGAGGGATTCTGAAAAGTGATACGATCGAGTAAAAAGGACAAGTGTTTGCAGCAATAGTCCACGACTAAAGGATACAGGTGAACTTCATATTGAACAATGACGAGATGGTAATCCAGCAGGGCAAACAGAGTAATAAATGAGTAATTCCATGCACTGTGCTTAAAACAAGTTTCAGTATTAAAGCTATATTTGAATGATGCCTACAGTATCAGACATTTTAGAAAAGAAGCATAGTATTTCCATTACAGTCAAGACACTCTAAACCCAAAAACATGGGCCAACAGCTAAGCTATTCAAAAAAGGAAGACAGGTACGAAAAAAAAATGTACATAGAAACTCTAAAATTGGATAATGCAGCATCTTAAGGTGTGATTTATTAGTTTTGATGCAGAACTCAAGAAGACTAAAATACAATGCATACTTTTGCATCATTGACAAAATTAATTGTGTCATATCAGCAAACCAGAAGAAAAGTTTCAATTTGATCCAACCTGCTGCTCGATATCTGTATGGATAAACACGTAAAGGATCCAATTGAGTTACTGTCTGCAAATCTGTCATAGTTTGTTCTCGTTCGCAATATTCTGAGCGTTTCTCATAAGCTGAAGCACTGTTTTTGGCTTTTTCTATCAACTTTGTCATCTCTTCATATGCAGCCTCCCTGTTGTTCCTGAGAAAATGAACACGAGCAAGACCTTGATGGGCTCTAGTGTGTCGAATCTTCAATGCACTTGTATAGCAATCAGCTGCTGAGTCTAACTTTCCACAATCAACATAGACACCACCAAGGTTATTCAATGCCTGCAGGTAAAACAATGAACGGAAAGTGTTAATGACCCCTTGTACCACAAATGCCACACATGAATAAATATCAGATGTTCTTGGTAGGGTACTCCTAAACATTCGACAACACTATAGACGCTTTCCTTAGCCACAAGTTGATGAATAAGACTACCCACAACGTTGAAAAACATCAATACTGAAACCCTCTCTCCTATTTTAGCATCGGGACATATCATTGTTTGCGATGCTGAGTTGAGAAATATCAGGCACCGAGTCATCTACTTTTCCTGGTGCTGAGTAAATAAACAAATATTTTTTGTCGGCCGGATCACTCTACCGTACATGACTTTTTCATCTAGGCACAAAAGCTGTCAGATGGGCATGCAATTTCAGCATCTATGCCCACGTTGCAGGCACATTGCAGGGACTCACTCGTTTCTGGCATCGGGGTGAAATGGGAGGGAATCTTTTTCTTTAGGCATCGACTACACTGTGGGGAGTCTAAGTAGCCAATCGCCCCACACCATTCATGTTGTTAAAATTCCTGAACTTATTTCAATTCCATTCAAATGCATACACTACATTGCAGTGATCAGGTTTCAGTAGCAAAAAGGAACATGCAAATTGTGACAATGTTCACAGATACTATAATAATTTTTCTCCCTTAACTCTCATTTCTCATGGCAGCTAATACTACATCACCAGTAAGTGTCATACTACATCACAGCAATCAGAGAGAGCTTAGATCACTGTCTAGCAAAGCATAGAAAATCTTAAAGAATTCACAACAATTTCGAATGAACCAAGTCGCCCATTATTTACCAAGTTTAATCTAAGGTAAACTAAAGTTCAAATGCAACGAATTATCAATGGTAAATAATATTGATAAAGTACAGCACGGACCTGACCCTTCCGAAGCCGGTCTGAAGGGCATTTCAATGCATCTTCAAGAAGTGAGATAACAGTTGCGGAATAAGAAGGATCAACTCCAGAGTCAGCCAAAACGTAGGCTTTCAGAAAGAAAGCCTCAAATGATCTTTGAATAGAAATAGACTCTTCCGCTTTTTGTAGGGCCTCCTCACAGTGTCCAGTGTCATATAAAAGCCACCCCTCATATACTAGTCGTTCATGCTCAGTTGCTGCATGATGCCTTGCCAATTGCAAACTGCGCATTGCTGCCTCAGGACAGTTCAACCTGGAAAAAGCCCAAATATCAAGCACCACCTGTCACTAAATTAGCGACCAAAATGGCCATGACAGAATATCCGAGATATATGCTAGTAGAATTTACCTAAGGAGCAGCAAAGATTGCCTAAAGTAGAGAACACCTTTTGCTGCATCTGTCTCAAGCATCCGATAGATCACTGAAAGGGAACCAATATCATCCACTGATGACCAGCGCTCATAAAGTTGTAGCCAACACTCAGCTGTATTCCACTGCTCGACATGTGCACCAAGAAGAGTGCCTATTTTGGAAGCAGCTACACGTCCTTCCAACATCCGATAATCAGGTGAAAGAGTAAGAATCGCATGGATATCACAGATGGCCGACTTATAGTCTTCAAGAGCCAAGTATAGACATACCCGTAGCTCCAGGCACTCCAACGCTAACTTGAAACCCAAGAGTCGGTTAATTTCCTCTAAGGCAAGTTTAGCATCTTTGTTTCTCATCAATGATGCAGCTCGATACATGTAAGGGTAAGTAAGAGTAGGATCTAGCTCGCTTGCTTTGTCAAGGTCTGCCAGCTTTCTATCACCTTCAGAATACAAAGACCTCTCCAGATACATCCAGCCCAGTGGCAAATTTGATGTTATGACTGAACTGAGTTTCTCATAAGCCAAAGCCTTTTGGCCTTGTATGCCAGCGATTCTAGCAATACCAGCAATCGAATACACATGACCAGCAGAGAAGGCAACCTCAAATCGGCGTTCAGCGTCACTATATTCCTTTCTCAAAAGTCTAATGCATCCAAGTTGATGAAATGCTATTTGCTTCTGAGTAGGGGTAACTGCTAGCTGAACAAGCTTCTCTGACAAGCATACAGTTGTCTCTGCCCTCGGATCAATGTTCATTGCTACTTCACTAAGCAAGCAATACAACAAAAAGGATGCCTGTCCAACCATGATAAGTTGTTGCTGTGCAGTTGCACCTAAGAAGAGGCTAATTACTAGATCGTCAGCTAGACAATCAGGAAGTTCCTGTAAAAGCATTTGCAAGCAAGAAGTGGCAAGAACTGGTGCATTTTCTTCAAATGCCAATGTCAAGAGCTCAACAGCATCCTGCCTTGATGAAACAAATGAAGCCAGTTTCCTATCACAGGCATCTTTTAGCCTGTCGCAACAAAATGTGTTTGCGAACACCAGGATCTCTAATAAGGTTTCCACAGACAGATTCCCTAAACTACATGTAGAACTAAACTCAGAAACAGCTCTCATGCCCTCCAACGAAATACCATTCTCTGACAAATCAACAAGCTCGAGCTGTGACTCAGTGAACGGTCCATTAAGCATGGAGCAAAATGGTATTGACAAAGATGCAATCTTGCACCTATCACATGTCACCCTACCATCTTGTATTTGGAAAGTTACCATGGAAGAAACTTGAGACGAGGAGCTTGTTTCCCACTGAACCAATTACCTCAAAATTCCGTACAGGCATCTCAGAAGCAACATCAAGTAGACCAAACTCCCGACAGCATTTCCGACATGATGAAAGGACGTCAGATATGATCTCCTCTCCCCGCTTCTCGTACCGCAGCCACGCCCCAAATATGACTTTCTCATGGACGGTGCTTGCGCAGCGCCAGGCAGAGTGGAGGCTCCTCTGGCGCAATTTTGCCTCCCCAAGGCCCCGAAACACCTGGGACTGGACCAAGTACAGCCCTGGCCGCTCGCTCGGACTACATTGTTCAAGCTCCTCGTGGATCCTTGACAGCACCTCAACATAATCCAAAGGCTTATACAAAGGCACTACAGGCGGCTCAGCAATCTTGATGAGTGACTCACTGCACAAAGAAAAAGAGTTTCAGTTAACCCGCAGATGCAATTCCGAACCATCACACTATTCACTGAGCTAAGGAGTGAGCAAAACGCTGGAATGGCGTCGAGCTGGGGCTCACATGGAGGAAGGCGAGTAGGACGACTTGGGCAGCTTCCCTCGCTCCACCTGCAGCCATGACTGCGGGCTGAAGCCATATCCATGGATGTGCTGCTCGTCGCACGGCGATTCCGACAGGAAGCTGCTCCTCATAGAGCACAGGAGCGAGAAGACCTCCCAAATCTCCACACTCCCGGATTTTCAAACGAATCACAGATGCAAATCGCGAGCGGCTGGCATAACCATGCCAACCGCGGAAGCTCACGGAGGGAAGCCAAGAACCTACGAATCAGAATCCACGCTAATCCCAGCTAATTGGGGGAAGAAGAAGAAGAAGAAGGTGTCGCGAAGGAGGCAGCAGCAGTAAAAGATTGGAATTTCATGCCCTTTAGCAGCCTCAGCCGGACCACGCACCGATCCTAGAGGATGCGAGCCGGAACAAATCCGGCGAGGAAAGGCCGAACGGCCCCGCCGGACCGAATCTTGGCCGGGAAAAGAAATGCGACCTCGGGTGCGCGCCCGCGACGCCGCGCACGGCGGGCTGAATTCGACGGATCAAACCGAGAACGGAGCAATGGTTGGCGGGAGGAAGGAGCAGAGGGCGTGGGACCCGCAGGTAGTGGCTGCGGGCGAGCTCGGATTCGGATCCTGCGGGGGCAGCTTCGTGGAGGGAATGGGAGAGGAGGAAGACGAAGGCAGGAAGGAGGAAGTGAGGGGATGCGAGGAAAGGAGAATTCTTTTTTATTTTTCCTTTTCGTAGTGGATGAAGAGAGGAATAAACAAAGTAGTAGTGGGAGAGAAAATATTTATTTTTTTTGTAGGGCGTTTCTTTCCTGAACAAAAAAAAATGAAAAAGATGTTTGTGCCTAGCCCAGCCCTGCACATGAATCTATGCAGAGAATGTGGTTTAATCCTCCGTACCTTTACCTTACGATTTGATTTGATAATGTGTTATGTGAGAGAAAAAGGCGCAATCTTATTCAAATTTTATGAGAAAAAATCAAGAGAAAACGAAGATGTTCCTATTAACTTCAGAATATCCTTGTACACATAGAAAATATTAATGTATTCCCTCCGCTTTGAATTATAAGTGCAACTAAAAAAACTCTATATTCTTCCTTGTTACTAGGAAAAAAATTAGTGAAAAAACACACTTTCCAATAGCTTATTGAGCATTTTATATTTTGGATTCTGACTAGCTAAAGATGAAAAAATAAAAATAACTCTCTAGAGTGAAAAAATATAGAAAAAATGTTAAAGAGTGAAAAAATATAGTAAACGATTTTTATACAAATGACTTTTCAAATATGATTTAGAGATGCTCTAAGTCATTATGAAGTTACAATATATTTTATTATGTATCTAGATACAAAATAAAAGTTTTGTATTTAGAAAAGATTAAAACGGTTATAATTTAAAATAAATTGAGTACTTAATTCTTTTGCACTGTAAAGATATTTTCTAGTTGTTTAGTTGTGATTTAAGGCTTCTCGGTGGCTCCCCACCCCAAAGTGTATGTTTGTTAAAAATAGACACTCATTATTATATAACTTATTTTTTTTAGGATGGTATTTAAATGACACTATTATATAAAATCTTATGTGAGGCATGTAACTTTTGGCATCAGAGGTGGGCAGGCTAGTTGTCAAACTCTGTTAGAGCATCTCCAAGAGTTTGTCAAAATACAAATCTTGTGATTTGGCAACTCCTTTAAAATATATGACAAGTTAAAAAAGAGCTCATCTCCAACAGTTTGGCATAATTCACTTGTCAAATCCCAGATTAAACTTACGTCAGGAACCCTAAGACAGAAATAAAATTATGTTTACGCCCTTCCACCTCTTGAAAACTCACGTCAGGAACCCTGAGACAGAAACAAAATTATGTTTACGCCCTTCTACCTCTTGAAAACTTACATCAGGAACCCTGAGACAGAAACAAAATTAGTTTTTTTTGCCCTTCCACCTCTATGTACGCCGGTGATCCGCCTCTCATTTGCGCGCGTGCATATATGCGCGTGGAGGGGGGAGATTTACCAAGTTGCTAAAATTTGCCAAGTTGAATACCAAACTGTTGGAGGGGTGATTTCTCTAATTTTGCTAAAAAATAAAGGATAGTAAGTGGGTTTGACACAAACTCTTGGAGATACGGGAGGCCGGATAGCCAGGCCGAGCAACCGCATCAAATAATTATTAACCGAAATGGATGACCTTAAGTGCCATATTAACTGATATGGTCAATGTTAACGAGATGGGCATTTAAGGTTGTCTGCCTTGGCAAATGATCTATCGAGACGGTTATTTATAATGTGTCCGTCTCCATAAATCAGCTGGATGGAAGCTGTAACGCCATGCCTGGGATGGCAAAACAAATAGTGCCGCATCAAGATTCCCACACCGACTCGGAACTTGCATGGTGGTTTGCACCTGGATCGCTGAATCAGAAATCTAAATGGCCCGATCGAAGCCACATGAATCCATCATAACCATTCAATTCGTTTGTGCTTCATCACTTTGAAGAAATCTCCTTCCCCTCTTCTCACGTTGCACGAGCTCTCTCTCTCTCTCTCTCTCGTATAAGAGGTGCCCCTTCTCCCTTTACTCTGACTAACTCTCCACCTCCACCTCAGGGTGGCCCTGCACCCCCCACCTCCTGGCGGCTCCCTCCACTTTTAGCGCGGTAGCTCCCTCCACCTCCACCCAGTGGAGGCTTTTTTACCCATGCACCGGCTCACGAGGCCACGGTTAGTGGGGCCCCAGCTCCGGCGGCAGCGGCTCAGCCCCAGCGGTTGCTCGACGGAGGCGCGGCGAGTGGAGTCCCGGCCCGGTAGTGGCTCACGATGAAGCTTGAGCGGGGGTCCTGCCCTGGTGGCGTCTCGCGAGGCTGCAGCGAGCGGGAGCTTAGACCCGGCAGTGGTGGCTCGGCCCCAGCTGTGGCTCGCAATGCCGTGGCGAGCGGGGACCCTACCTCAACAACGGCTTGTGCTCTTCTCGACCCCAGTAGATCTAGCGAGCGGCGGGCGCGGTGTGTCGATGGGCAAGAGCGCGGCTTCACCAGCACTTTTCAATACCAGTAGATCCGATGAGCGGCAACCGCAGGGCGTCAATGGGCTCAGTGGGACTCATGGATGGCCTCTTCGGACTCGTTGAAACCTTTTTTATTATCATTTTAATCCATTAACTAAGGCAGCCACCCTAAGTAGTTCGCCTCGATTAATTGATAACCCAGATGGTTGGCTAGCTAACTGTCTCCATTAAGACCGAATTAACCGTGACATTTGGACGAAGGCAAACGGCTTTGCCCGCCTAAGTTAAGCTATTTGGTCATCTTGATTAAGTTTTCTCTCCAGCAATGTGACGTGTATGGATATGGTTTAAAAGATAGGCAAGCAGGGATAGAGTTGAGCAATACAGAATATCTTATAATTTGGAAATTTGGAATAAATTTTGAAGCTCTGATGAGGACGGAAGGAGTAATAAAGTTTTGTATTTGCTTGATTATAAAAAGCTTGGTGTTTGTTGAGCTCCATAACACTTTTCGTTTGCTTCTGTTTTCCGTACAATGATGATTTGCTGATGCGTTGGGAGGTTTGGTCGCAATTCTAACTACTGCTAGCTAGTGCAAAGGCAACTGCAATAAACAACCCCGAAACCGTACACCATGCAAGTCCGTTACCATTTGTACAGTATAGTATGCACGATGTTGTTGGCACCTGCTATATATAGCGTGTTGTCATATTCGTTGTTCTCAATTTTAAGCATAGTGTGTCGTTTACTCGTTCTAATCATATAAAAATGAAAGTGGTGCTTAACTAACCTATCGTTTTTGTTGATAAGGCGCATAATAAATTAAATATGTATATTTTCATTCTATGGTTCGATCTTCGTTCGATGCAAGGGTTTAGAATAGTTGACACATTTAGTTTAAAAAATCAGTCATACCGCCTGTAAGTAGACTTTTTTTTTGGTTAAAAAACGAAACTTAATAGCCACTGTCTAAGTTCAAGTTTATCCTATGAATCCGAATGGTTTGTATATACGACCACATCTGCTAATATAGTTAACACTGGCCTTGCCTCTAGACGGACTTCATGTAATCCTAAGAGAAAGATAATCTCAAAATGAGAATTCAATATATTTTCAATCAACTCAGCAACTCTTTATGTCTAGTTTAGCACCTCATATGTATCATTTGTGGCTCCGATCCACCGCTGGTTCACTGCATGAATTGTCAACACACACACACACACACACTACACACACAGGTAATAAGACTAGTACCACAACAAACAAACCCAATAATGGAGTGTCCTTTTCCATCTGCTTGTGCGTGAATTAGTTGAGGTAGATGGACGACCAAGATTGGATTTATGGGGTCACGAGAATCAGAACAAGTAGTGAGGGTTTTTTTTTAAGTGGAGAGCAGGGATTGGTTGGGAAACATGCGTGCATGCATTCGCATCATCAAAAGTACAACCAACAAAGTCCCAATGTTAATGAAGACGCCTTGTACATTGGACAGATGTTGTTGAGGCGTCATAATGCTCATGGTACCGTTGCAATGCAAATAGGAGTAGTACATGCATGATTTTTAAAAAAAATTGGGTGTCTCTACTGGTTGTCTCGACCGCCGACGCAACATTATGAAAATCTCTCGGATCGGTAATTCGACTTTGGTAATTCCGAGAATATAGGCCACATAGCTCCAGCGAAATCCTACCACACCTACGATGACCCTACTCCGAGAATATAGGCCACATTATATTTCCATCTAGCGCAACACAGAGAGAACATAGTATTGGTTTGACAACATGAAAATGCTAGTATATATTGGATGAGCATGTGAACTTAAAATTAACAGCTAGGCATGGACAAATGTTATGCTAGTATATTGGATGAGCATGTGAACTTAAAAATAACTTGCCAAATGTTTCATGTCGAGAGGACTTGCTTGTACATGAGTTGGAGTGACAAAAAAAAAAAAGTCGGCATTTTGCTGCTCGAGGCATGTGTTTGCCGGGCCAGAGACCGACCAACGGTCCGCGCCGCTCGATTGCAGTTGCAGCATCCCATGATTCGCAGTTTCGCACCGCACGCGCGCGACGTGCCCGCAGGGATATGTCGTGCCGCCGCCGCTGAAGGATCTGACAGAGTGACAGGCCGTGGCCATGCAATCCTGAAGTTGAGATAATTGAGCCCAGTAAGGCCCAAATCACCAACGGCCGCCCGTCTATGACTCTATGTGATTCTGTCACCCTATCAGACACAAATACACTCTGTGCTAGAGTGACCTGTGGTGGCCGAGCTACCAGAGCAACTTCAATCGAGTATGCAAAGTGCGGCCCATTCACATGGCCGGTCTCACTTGTTTATGTTTCAATATTCACCTTACACAGGACCTGAGCACGCAACTCCAAGAGATTCTTTAAATTATTTCTAAAAAAATATTAAGGATAGAAAATTTGGTAAAAAAAATATCCTCCAATAACTTGTTTATACAGTTATCTAAATATAGCCATATTCTATTTCAGATTTTTCGCTAATCAAATATAGAAGACGAGAATGACTTCTCTAGAGTGTGCATGAGATATAGAAGAACTGTTGGGAGAGTCAAGAGATGTAGAAAGCAATTTTTATGCAGAATACTTTCTAAATGATGATTTAGAAAGGCTCTTGGATATGCTCTAACATCGTTGATTATCAGCTCTTTTTAGGTTTGTTTGGATGTCTTGTATCTATCTTGGTCCATATGTGTTAAGCATGAAGACATTAGAGCTATGACACGATTCTCTTAAGGCATTCCTTTAGATATTTGACTCGTTTTGGAGGCTAAATAAACTGTCCCAAAGTTCCCATAAAGTTACGGTTGCTAATTATTTTTTTTTAGAAAAGGTGGAACACGTAAGTAATGGATAAAATATTTCTTAGATATGGAAGAGATATAGTATGTGTCATGAGCTTTGCTTAGACTAATCTATACTTAATAATATGAAAGAAATATAATATGTGTCATGAGCTTTGCTTAGACTAATCTATAACTTAATAATAAAAGATAAAATTTCAGTCTATTTTTTCGTCTACCTCCCCTAACTAACTCCGTGAACATGGAAGTCTATCTATTAGTCTAGATCTCTCATATTTTATATTAGCCTAGAGTTCTTATATTTTTTATTACATGAGGTAACATAGATAGTTAGGATTCCTCATTCTAATAGATCTCTAATCATAAATAACTTGAATAGAAAATAGGATTTCCTATTGGGTCCATATATACCTCCAATTTCTCACACGAGCCAAAATTGGGTCCATCACGTGCTCCCCCTCCCCTCCATAAAGACGGGAGCAAAATATTATCTTTCTATCATATTATTATATTATATATACAAACACCCCGATAATACTCTGAGTTAAAACACTAACTAGGATTGAAGATGGTAAAGCAGACGAAAATGAACTCCGTAGGGAGACATGTACCCCTCTTCCATTTGTACCCCTCTTCTATATATAAAACCAATTTTGCTGCATCGTGCTAATCAAATTAAACAATAACTAATTAACAATTGCTTTCTTTGGTTGCAAATTGGGTCTTATAGGGACTGCAAGTCGTGGAGCCAAAATTTTATCTATATTTTTTGTCCATCCCTCCAACCATCATTGGATGGTGGAGAGTTTGTTCCAACTATACCCTTTGTGTCTTTATAGTCAAGAGGTACAAAAGAAAGCTCGATCGAGTCTAGACAGCGTAGGTGCTGCCCAAGTGAACAATCGATCGAGAAGAGGTAGCTCAATGAGTTGAAGCGCATCTATCGCTTGGTTAAACAGTGAAGCTAGATTTGAGTTGAAGTTAGACATGTTCTTCTCGGTGACAGAATATATGAGGTTGACGTCCCCAATCAAGAATCATGGGTCGGTGATAGAGTCAACCACCCCATGAAGGTCACCGAGGAAGGTGGTGAACGCGTGGTCAAAAGAACCATAGACATTTGCCAGCGCAAAACAAAAGTTAGTGATGGTGGATTGGAGAATGGTAGTGGTCGTGTAATCCGTACATGAAGAATTGATCAGCCTGGAGAAGTTAGAGGAGCACGCTGTCATGCGCCCAAAGCAGGATCCTATAGAACAGAGAGCCAAAATATGCGTCTAGGTTGAAAGGCAGAAACGAACGGTAGGAGCAATTAACATTTAGGTGAAGCTTGGTTTCCTTTAGGCACACCACTGCATGATTAAATTTACTTATGTTATTGTGAACAACAACACACACTTGTCAGATAGACCAAGCCCATGAACGTTTCGGGAAAGGATAGCAAAGGTATGACATTCACGATTCATGGTAATTAGGATACATGACTTGGAGCGGTCGAACATAGCGGCAAGTTCTAGACCGACATCTAACAACTAGGAGATGTTGATAGCACGAGGAGAGGCCGAACGCAGCGGCACACTGCATAGCGCTTGAGCTCGTCGGGGCAAGGTGTCAAACAGTCCCGTAGGGCTTTGCGGGAAACCTGTTTGGTGGTCATGTCCATGAACGTGTCGTCGCTAAACGCGGCAGTCCTGGAGCTGGTGGTGCGTACGGAGGGTTCTAGCCTCAGCGCGAGCGCGGCGGGAGCAGGAGATATAATCCGGTGTGCACGCTTGTAGGAAGGGCGGCCGTGACGAGACGGAAAGGTACGCGTCGACATGGCGGTAGGAGTTCGTGAGCTCTAGGTGGGAGTAGTTTCTTGCTATGCCAAGGCAATGCGAGGATGGTCGCTGGGCGAGGTAGAGGGTGGTGAGATATTCACCATTCATATAAAACTTGTTTGAATTCAATAACACGGATCATGAGGATAAGCTGTGGAATTTTATAACTTTAAAAAACTTTATATACTAGAATCTGGTCCGTTTGGTATGATAGAGATTTTATTGTTAGATTCTTATAATCTGTTTGGATAAGGGGTGTTTAGATGGTCATTTTGCAAAAAAAAAAAAAAAACTAATGTAGCAACATGCTAACTTTTGCAATAAGTGTTTAATAATGTTCCAAATAGATTTAAAAGATTTGCGAAGCTGTCAAATTAGTTTTAGTTTTTATCAATATTTAATGCTCCATGCATGCGTCTAAATATTGATGTGATGAAACATTCATTATTTGGTGGTGAATCCAAACCAGACATACTAGGAGTATATTTATCGGGGAACAAAATATAGGAGGAGGAAAGCTTGGGTGATGGTTGATAAAGAAATGTTTGATTTTGGGCTCTGTTCGGTGAATGGGAAAAGCGCTGAAAGTACTGTAGAAGTGCTGATTTATTGTGAGAGGAAAGTACTGTAGAAGTGCTGAAAAATAAGCGCTTTTAAGCGCTTTTTAGCTCCAGCCGAACGGAGCCTTGAGCTCTACTACAGGAGGGAGGAGGGCCCACCGGGGCTCCTCAGCGGCGCACACACACGAAACGAAACTCGTCCGGTCGTCCCAAACTCTCAAAGATCCTACCCGTGAGCGTGACAGACTGACAGCGCTCCAACGGCAGTTCCAACTCGAGGGCCCCACTCTCCATTCTCCAACCAATCCCACGCGTCTTGCTAGGCGTCCGTGACTTGACCTTCACCCACCGGAGTCGGTCGTCGGTCCACGTGGGCACGCAGCCTGGTGACGTGGGCCCGCGATACCCCCCGAAGGTCCCACACGCCAGGTGACCCGGCGTCCCGGCCCCACACGAGTCCACGCGGCCGCGACGCTGCGCATGCGTTCATTCGACTCATCACCATTCTCGTCACGTCCCTCGACCTAACCGGTCCCAACTGACACGCGGGTCCCAGACATCCGGCCCCATCCGTCATCAGCAGCGGTGCAGACGGCTTGAGTATCTATAACACGACGACTCCCTTCTCCGCAGGGAGCGGCCATTATTGGCAATTCCATCTCGGCATCGTCTTCTCTTCCACTCCTCTGTCCTCTCCAAAAGGCTCCTCTTCGCCGTCCACTTCCCTCTCCACGCCTCCGCCGCCCCTCACTCGCGAGACCCTAGCGCCAGCCAGCACAACCCGTCCACCCGCCAGGAGAGAGGAGGAGGAGGGCTTCGCCGCCGCTGCCGTCGTCGGCCGAGGAGGCGCCAGGATGTTCGGGTACCAGAAGGGCGTCGACGTCGAGGCGGGGACCTCAGGGGGCGCCGCCGCCGGGACGGGCGGCGCGCGCCAGCTCTACCCGGGGATGCAGGAGAGCCCCGAGCTGCGCTGGGCGCTCATCCGCAAGATCTACGTCATCCTCTCCCTCCAGCTCCTCCTCACCGCCGCCGTCGCCGCCGTCGTCGTCAAGGTCCGCGCCATCCCGCACTTCTTCACCTCCACCAGCGCCGGACTCGGCCTCTACATCTTCCTCATCATCCTCCCATTCATCGGTCAGTCCACCCTCAACCATCACTCCATCTCTCTCTATCTCTGTGGCTTTAATTGTTCCTTCTCCGGGGATTGTTCTTTTTTTTTTTCGTTAGAATTGTTGGGGAAAACAGTAGAGTAGGGTTTCGAACGAAGGGGCCGTCATGCGAAGGATTCGCTTATGTTCCGCAAAATGCGGGGCTCTTGTAGTTTGCTGTTACCAATTTGGATGTGAATTGCGATTGCGTGGCTACGAACCACGGTGTCGGATATTTGAATCGTAACATTCGGTGTGGCTAGAGTTCGATCAACTGGTAACTTGTGAATCATTTGTTTTGGGGGTTTTCTTCTTCCGATCGGTCGGGCGCACGGGAAGCAGCAGTTGAGTTCAAGGGGTATTTCTGTAATTCCGTCGAATATATTCTGTGCGTTGCTTCCAGGTTGCAGTGAGAATCATATTCTGATGCCCATGTTCTAATACCCGCGAAATCTGCTAGTCCTGCCACCGAAATGCTGCGAGTTGTTGTTGATCGATTAGGTAAAGTTTGGACAGCCTCTGTCAGGGTGAAAATGGAGGAGCCTTGCGTGTTCTCATCCGTGCACGCATAGGTGCCGTTACCTTGTGGCAAGAGTGCTTTTCGGTGGGTGGGTGGGTGCCACTGGGTGGGTAAGTGGGTTGGCACGCGTGAGGGTTTTTGTATTTAGCAGGAACAGGAAGGATCCCCCTAACCTTGCCTAATTGCGTGTTATTTGGATTGGATTGGATGTCTAATTACCTGTCGATTGATGAAGCAACGCTGAACGTGCCTGTTCGTTTTCTTTTGCTGTGCAGTGCTGTGCCCGCTGTACTTCTACCATGAGAAACACCCAGTCAACCTGATCCTGCTCGGCATCTTCACCGTCGCCATCAGCTTCGCTGTGGGCATGACATGTGCCTTCACCAGTGGTAACCATCTCGTCTTCACGTCCTCATTGTCCAGTTGTTTGGACTACAATCTCCCATGGTTGCTTTCTGATTGCTTGCGTAAATCGGCAACATCAGTGTAAAAATACCATGCTATGGCCGTGCCAGTTTTGCACAGAATTTTGACTGCTAGGATACATAAAAATTCTAGGAACTTGTCCTGGCAGCCTATGTGAGGTGTAAAACCAAGTCTGTAGGTGTTTGGTGGCTATGTGATATGCTTGTCTCAGTCGCTTTATTCGGTGGCTTGAGTAATTTAGCAATATCATGTCATGTGCAGATTTTGCTGGCAATGTGGAATTTAATTCACTTTTAGGTTGTGCAATGCAACTGGCCTGTAGTATACCATAACAGTGATACTTTTTGGAAGAGCTTTTTTAAGGTTTATAGAGAAAACTCAAGTGATGGCAACCCATGTGCACATTTGGCTAGTCTATTCGTTGGACCAAGTTGTTGGTGTTAGTGGCTTTATGATATGCTTGTCTGAGTCAGAAACAATTGGAATAGCACCATCTTGCGGAATTGGTCATTTATAATACAAACACCTCTTGCCTGTTATTTTGCCTTATTGCAAAGTTGACTTTTGACTGGGCTGTGCCTTTTTAAACTTGCAAGTCAATAAATCATTTTTCATTGGTTTTAATAAAATATTGATGGAAACATGCAACTTGAGAAGTTATTTACGACTTGTTTCTGGCTCTATTTTCTTCCTTGCAAGGTGTGTAATTACACGATACATAGTGACAGGTTCACTATATTTCTCCATGTTAATAAGCACTCCATTGCGTGCCTGTCTGTGTAAATTAGCAATAATATCTTTTCCTTTGCAAGTATTTGAAGTAGCAATATCACTTATCAGCATATATTCTGAAAGACCATGCTAGTTTTTGGAAGAGTTTCTGTGTGGTTGCTGAGGAATTTGAAGGAACTTGTCTTGCATGTCCAGTGAGGCATTGTCCTACTCTTTGTGTAGAGCCAAGTTGTAGGTTTGGTGGATGTATGCTATGGTTATCTGAGCCCCTTGCTTTATGCATATCACATATCCATGCAAACATATTTGGCAATGCAAAATTACTTTCGATTTGCCCCATTGTGAACTTGACCTTTTGTTGGATTGTGCCTTCTTAAACTACCCTTCGATTTTTGTCAAAGCATTGGTTGTAACATATATTTGGCAATGCAAAATTACTTTCGACTTGCTCCATTGTGAACTTTAGCTTCTGTTGGGTTCTGCCTCTTTGAACTACCCTTTGATTTTTCATAAAGCATTGGTTGTGTAACATATATTTGGCAATGCAAAATTACTTTCGACATGCCCCAGTGTGAAGTTGGCCTTTTGTTGGGTTGTGCCTTTTTGCACTACCCTTCGGTTTTTCTTAAAGCATTGATTGGAACATATGTTGCATGCCTCTGATATTAATGCTAGTTTGAATCTGGCAGGTAAATGTCCATGAAAATAAGCTGCTTCTTAGCCACAGTTTTTTAGATTACTGTTTTGGTTAATGCTCATCAATAACGAAATACATGCATTTTTTTATAGAATATTAGATTGTTATAGGCTGTGCACTAAGAGATATGCTTTGTATAAAGGGAACATATCTAGTGCAAACCAACCTCTCCGTGCAAACCAGCTGCGGGGGAGAGGTGGGAGGGGGGATTTGCAAAAGTGTGATTAGAACCTCTCCCCCGCAGTGGGTTTGCACGGTTTGCACGGAGAGGTTGGTTTGCATTTGATACGTTGCCTTGTATAAAAGCTACTTTTACTTTTTTGTCATCCCCAGCTGGGTTGAGTTCATTTGGTATTTGATTTAAGTGATGCCAAGTCATTATAAACTGTCCTTGCGAAACCATCTATTTTTTTGGAACCTTTATGATCTGTCTGTCACTCTGTCATGCGTGCTGACAACAACAGCTGGTGCATGATGTGGTGGTTGATTTTTTTTTTTTTCCTTTTGCATCCGTATCTTTTTGCCAATAATTAGGACACTGAATTATGCACTCTCTTTTCGTTTCTAGATTTAGCAGGAATATATTTTATTGGATGCCCAGATTGTATAAAGTTACTTTGTAGAGCTTCGCAATGATGACCTGAAAATTGAAATAAAATTGGAGTACTGAACAATTCAGGATATAGTGATATACTTGTAATATGTCTCAGTTCAGCTATTTTCTGGTTGTCTTTTGTCCTTTTATTAGATACATATATATACACACAGACATGTGTTGGGATAAAATCTAAGCATTGTAGCTGGCATTTATAATCACTCTTTTAACCCTTTCTTTACACTGCTTTTAGTTCTAGTTGAATCCTATAAGGTCTAGCAATTGCTGATATACGCTGCTGTGTGAACAGGCAAGGTCATTCTGGAGTCTGCAATTCTGACAACAGTGGTTGTGCTAAGCCTGACTGCATACACTTTCTGGGCCGTGAATAGGGGCAAAGACTTCAGCTTCCTGGGTCCTTTCCTGTTTGCCTCCATCATAGTGCTGCTTGTGTTCGCACTCATCCAGGTGAGACAGATCTACCTCTGAAGCATCGCTGCGTTGTCTGTTTCCAATCGATGCTCATGGGGGTCACCCCTTTTGCTGCCAAATGCAGATCCTGTTCCCACTCGGCAAGCTCTCCCAGATGATCTACGGCGGGCTGGCGTCGCTCATCTTCAGTGGGTACATTGTCTACGACACGAACAACATCATCAGGCGCTTCACGTATGACCAGTACGTCTGGGCCGCAGTCTCCCTCTACCTGGACATCATCAACCTCTTCCTGTCCCTGATGACCCTCTTCAGGGCGGCCGACTAGGCGCTCTCTGCTCCCATCCTGTCTATCTACGCAAGCTGTGAATACCTTACGTGGGTTCAGCTCCGGTGCCCAGAATTCCAGTTCCAAAGAGTTGTATAGCTGGGTTGCCTTCTACTAATATGGTCTCATTCCGCTTGGCTTAGTCGAGTCTCTTGATATCGTCGACCTAGTTGGATCACAGACATATGTACCTAGATTATGTGCGTGGAGATCTGGTTGCCTAACCTTGAATGAGAGTTTGAAGAGCCATCTGCTTTATCATCTTCTTTTGTTGCTGATCTACTGTAATGGAGTTCTCACTTAACGATTCATTCAAATTCTATACACGATTTTTTTTTTTTTGACATGGATCCGATTCATTCAAAATCCCTATTGTCTGCCGACGAAAATCGTAGAAACCGACTTGAATATGCCTCCCGCCAAGAACCCAAACATCACCAAACCCCGACTGTCCTCCGGCGACTCGACGGCAATGCGGTGGGGCGTTCATCCACAAGGTATAAGCGATCGTGGCGATGAAGCTGCCATCCGTCCTCTTCTACACCACCTCTCCAAACACGCCGCCATTCGCGCACCTCTCTCAACTGTCGAGAAGATTTTGTTCTCATCTGCAGATACTGCTGCCCTTTTCCCAGCGTAGCTGACTAGCTGTGCAGTTCAGCAAGACTCAACGTCACAGTACATAGTGTACGGGATAGCAGTTTTTACATTCTACTGCACAACCTTCCACAGTTTGGTCAGTAATTAGAAAGTATCTCTTGCGACAATGTTTGAACCATATGCCTGATGAGACATTCTGAGCCTGGTCGAAAACATGATAGCAAACTAAGTGGGTGTTTAAATCAAGGAGCGTAAAGTTTTGGAGTGTCACATCAGATGTTATATACGTGTCACATCGATACAAGAACAATTTACAGATTCCGCCGATAAACCACCAGATGAATTTATTAAAGCCTAGTTAACCCATCATTAGCACATATTTATTGTAGCACCACATTATCAAATTATAGGCTAATTTAGGCTTAAAAAATCCATCTCTCAAAACAATCACAATCTGTGCAATCAGTTATTTTTTTAGTCCACATCTAATACTCCATGCAAGTGTCAAACACCCGATGTGATAAGTGTCAACTTTTTTGGGGAGGAACTAAACACCCCCTAAACTGGTTACACAAATGCATGCATGCCCAGCATTTGGCATGCTTGAATTCTCCAACACCGGGGAACTCTATATTGGTTTTGTATCCTACATACCCGGGATCAAGGAAAAGAAGAAAAGGGATGAAGAGATGGCAACCCAGGTTGAGGGTCAACTCCAGGCACACTTCTCCCATGGTTCCTGGTTCTTCTGAAAATTTCAAACATCTTGAACTTGGCGGCTGATCCATAGATCCCATCTCAGAAATGAACTAATCCTGTATGTGCAGAAATGTAAATAACCTAACAAAAGCATTGCAGTGCACAAATCTCAAGTTCAAACAACCATAAAATTTTGGAGCATGCATACCAATCATGTATACTCATTGACTCCCAACAGGATCGCCCAGTAACCAACATGCTGCCACCCAACTACGGAACTACATGACACCATTGAAAGAGACTCCCTTAAGCAGAGGACTGCCTGCATATGTTGAAGGGACGTTCAGCAGGCAAGGAAAAGTTGTTTATTTCAAATTCTATAAATGTGCAGCCAGCAAAATGTACACACCATGTTTGCCGACATCGAACAGCCACTTGACGAACAGCCCTTTTCTTATCATCGAGAGCCTTGATTGCTGCTTGTACAACCTGAATGAACGATCAATCTGATGAGTCCATTTTTAGTAAGGGCAACTTGGTTATTGATGCAAGTGTAACAACAGTTGGCCATGCTAGGATGCCCTTAATCCCTAATAATTTCTCTCTGAATTATGCCTAAACCTAACAATACCAAATTAGTTCGCGAGATATACTGCATCTCATTTATTTTCTGAGTTGAAAGTTCAGAGCTGAAGCATGAGGCTTTACATCTTCCGAAATATGGACCACGAGCCACAACATGGAATGATTTCAATATTTGGTCAACCTTATAGTTACCCAGTGCTAATATCATGTATATTTTGCCAATAACAGATATACACATAGAAAACTAACCTTACGCCGCATAGGATAAATTTTTGAGTGAGGTAATGTAGAAATGGCTACTAAACATTGTAATGCTGTCTCCCGCACAACCTAAGGGAAAAAGGTTGTTAAACATATTAATTCACAAATATAACAAAAGGACAATTAGTACAGATAGATGATAAAAATAACAGTTGGTCACCATCATGTGAGGATAGGAAACAAGTTCGGTAAGAACGCTGATTGTGATTTGGATATTGTCCAGAATGCATTCTTTGCCTGGTTAGCAAAAAACAGAAGTTAATGACAAGATCAAATACATTGCTGATCAATATCAGAATAACATTAAACGAATGAAATTTTGCAGAAGAAAAGAACAAAACGAGGAAATTGAAGGACAATATCAAAGAGCACAAAGCAATTTATACATCTGGAGGTCACAACATATATTAACCTATATAGACTAAAAGTTGGCGAGAATGTAAAAATAAAGCAATAAAAATGATCCAACCTTTTTCATCCATCAACATTCCAGAGAAGACAAGTAACAAACTGTACAGCAGATCCTTATCTCCAATATCCAGATTTAATTTAGCTAAGCTATCAACCATCACGAGTAAAATCTGCAAGATGGGGATAGGTTAATTTGACTGTGAATGCTAATATTACATGAAGTTTGTATATCATAATCAAAAGAGCTGTAACCTGGTGTGCTTCAGTTATAACTGCTGGTACTGGAGCATTGGAAATTATATGCCCAAAAGCTCGGTATAGTGCCAATCTGCAATTGATAGGGATTCTTTCTATCATTTTAAGAGATTATAATTGGGCAAGCTAACAATACACAAGCAGGTATTAAATTAGTAACTAAAACATACGAAATAGCCATCAAGATATAATACTATAAAAGCAATCAATTATTCTACCATATCATCTCATAACGATACCATGTGCAAGGAAAATCACTTCCTATTTACATTGTGCAAGGAAGATGATGCTATGTGCCAATGTGGTTTTCTTGACTCAATGCTTCTCCAAGGATACAAATGGCACAATGAATTGCATCACTTCTAAAGCCATGGCAATTCAGTTCATTTTAGGTTGTCAGCACTATTTTTTTTTTTTTTTTTGTTAAACTAGTGTATGAGTATCAGAAATGATGTCACTGTGTCACTTCTTTCACTAACATGTGAAACGGGCAGTTGGTTGGGCCTATTGGGCCAGCTTTGGTAATGTGGCACATTAGGGATAGGGTTAGTTAGCGATAAGGGTCTCTTGCTTAGGGGTCAAGTAAGCCCCTCCTATCACTGCACTTGTGGTCCGACTGCCGCCTATCAGCTGGCTGATGCCACATCCAGATCATGTCTAATGCAAAAGAAACAAATGTCACTTGGCATTTTTTAAACATAGAAAAACGGCAACTAGATGCATGTAAGCCCCTTATCAGCATTCGAGAACAAAAGAGGTTTCAATATGTCCTCAAACTTACAAAAGGAATACCAGTAAGGATAAAAGCATAATATAAAGGGGAACAGCAGTGATGCACTGGAGCAGAATAGTTTGTGAGAAGTATGTGACTGGAAAAGCAAGCAGTAATCAGTAAAAGATATAAAGGAGTAAAATAAATAACAGGAACACCAATACTTACTTTGTTGTGACCGCAGTTGTTTCTTTAATTTTAGAAAGGAAGATTGGCATTAGTATTGAGAAGAAACGCTGCTTGTATAATGGTTTTATTCTTGCATGAAATTTTTTATTTAGACACATTTCTGAATCACTCATCATCACATGGAATGCACTAGCTGCAGATATTGCAAGAGAAGTATCTGATGAATTGCCGCCATAAGGTTCTTCCTGGTGGGATGAAATACTAGCCAAAAGCTCATCTGAGCATAGAATCTTAAGAAGAAACATTGAAATGTCTTTCACCTTCTCATCTCCTCTCATAAGTAATCCTTTGCCAATCCAAGCCAAGCCAGACAAGATATTAATCTTAGAAAGCTTGTTTACAGAGGAGACATCTGAGAAATCAACATCGTCTGAAGTGCCAGCAGAAGAGTGGGATATCTTTGAGCAGCTGTTGGCTAATACAGTTGAGAAACACCTCTCAAGAATATCATCAAGTATTTTATCCAGCTGATTCTCGTTTGAAAACCCTGGATTGTGTAGATATTTATTGAAAATAGAAGCTAATGCATAAGCAGCTGGCATTTCCCCATTTAGTAGAAAGACAGTAAAGAGATTAATCATCACCATCATATCTGGTACAGGTGTTTGAGGCCGAAGGCCTACTATAATCGACGAAAACATGCTGATGAGAGCTGTTTCTGGAACGGAATGTGAGGGAACTAACTCGTCTACAGCCAAAAGACTGTCTGTCATCAATGTTATTGGGAGTGAGAGCGTTGAAGATATTATGCTATATGCTTTCTGAACAATAAGTGATTGTTGCTCCTCTGTACATACTCCAACTAAAAGCTTCATCCCAGTCATTAGTGAGTTAAGGAGGCCCTGAAAAAGAGAGATTAGAGTGCCAGAATTGCATGTAGATCGTAGAATACTTTACCATGCAAGGTGTACCACCATAAGCACAAGGCACTCTTAATAACTCGATTAACAGAAATGTTCAATTTGATAGAGCTTCACCTGTGAGCTGATTCTATCTAACACAGTCAGATCCTTAATCTCATCCAATAGACGCAGAGCAAAACTCAATGCAAGTTCATTGACACCACCAGAAGTTAATAACCTGCAGTAAAGGAAATTATTACTCAGGGAGAATAGACCACCTACCACAATAAAAGAATAGCAATTAGTTGGACTAGTCCATGTTTAAGAAGTCTATCACAGAACATGATAGCCTGCAACAGCTATTCAATGGTCAAGTTTCTGGAACATATTTTAACAATTAAGTTTGTTACAATCGTAGGCAGGGGTTTTTAGACCATAGACTTCTATTGACACAGAATTTTACATACTAAAAAACAAAGTTGACATACCAAGGAAGGACCTGGCTAGCGTAGCACTCAAATAAATGGGCCACATGTTCAGCACATTCCATTCTTCCATTAGCCTGCATCATCAGTAAAAACTTTTTTCAGTTGCACTTGCTTATAAGAATGAAAAGTTGCATGAAGTAAGAAGTCAACAGGGCAAGAAGACCTCAGATTCAGAAATATTGGTGATAACAGCGACTTCAAGTGATTTCGCAACTCTTAACATATAGTTCAAGCCAGCAGTTCCAACTTCATAACTTGCTTCGAGTCTTAGACTGAGAGGCATTGAAGTATAATATGATTCAACCAAAGAAACAATCTTGTCAACAACCGTTCTGTAGTAAACCACTTCCCTTTCAGAAGCATGGAACTCCGTAATAGATGAACCAATGCTAGTCAATGCTTTCAATGACAATCTCCACAGATCTACATTTTCAAACTTGCTTATAATTATTGACGTAAACATACGCAGAATATCTTCATAAGCATTTCCTGGAAGAGGCGAGCACTGTTCTGGGAATGTTGTTAGTGTTAGCAAGCCCTTCACTGCAAAACATTTATAAGAACTAAATGAATTAGAATATATAAGTTAATTCAGAATGCAATAAGTACAACACTAACACAAAATAGGTAAACTGGAAAAGAGTTGGACACCATGTGCATTTAATATTTGTGGGTTTGTAACTTTGGCAACATGGAACTATATGAAGGGAGTGCGCATGCAAGTAGTGTAGAGAAATGTGACAACACCAATCAGGTCTATGTGTCGGAAATGTGCCTGTCGTACATTCCCTTTTTTTTTTCTTGAAGGTGCCTGTGCCTGTGGTACATTCATAGTTAAGAAGTTAACTTACCAGCACAAGAGACATATTCTTGTCTGAACATTGGCTGCATAGATTGAGAAGCTATAGTAAAAAGAGATCGAAGGAGATGGATTAATTGCTCCAGCTTTTTCTCTAAGATAAGCCACCAGGATTCCTTTGCTAATTTAACAGAAGAACAATCTTCATAAGATACCATAGCCACTTCTCTACAGGATGAAAGCAATTGAACAGATAAATAGAGTGCTCCGTAGTTGACAGGAGCAGAAGATGATCCATTACAATTATTCAACTGCCAAGATTCATAGTCAGTTTTGGTTCCCACAATATCTACCAAGTGTGCAAAGTGCTCTTGAAGAACTCTAGTACAGAAGTATGTAGATGATTCAGCAAGAATAGAAATAACACTTCCAAGTGCATGCAGTTGGGCCAGGTCCTCTAATGAACTCAATATTGACTTTTCCACACTTGATACAGAGTGGATCTTGTTCACCATATCCTCATCCAACAAGATCAAATTAATAAAAAGATCTTTATCTGCAGAATCAGTATACATAATAGCAGTCTTCAAACAATTCAGAGCCTCTGATATTAACAATTGGTCTGAAGAAAGGTTAAAAATCACTTCTTTCAACTTGTACCAAACAGCTGATGCATGTCTAACCATTCTATCAGCTCCATAAAAGCGAATGCAATTGTCCAAATATTTTAAAGAATCAATCTGCAAAGAAAATCAAAGATGAGGACTACAAAACTACTGAGGGCATTCACTATGGTAAATTGCTGAAGTAGGAGCAATGCAGAAGTGGAGATGCCTACCTTTGCCAATGGAAGAGAGGAAGAAAGTTTATCAAGAAGCAAAGGGATGACAAAAGGCTCAAAATATTGGGTTGAACAAAAAGCATGCTGCAAAGTATTCAAACATATTGTTAGCCAAGAAGATGCACTAACAGCAAGCCTTCCTCACCATCAAACATGACAAGCATCTAGTAATAGAAAACTACAACAGCTCCATTACATAGAGTGTTCGGTAACATTAATCATATCTTTTGTGGAAAACATAAAAAAGGAAACCTTCTTGAAATCACAAAAAAATTAAATGAATAAAACACATCCATACCATCAATGCTCTAGAGAGGTCTTCCCGTGTAGAATCCAAACCATTACCCACTCCCTGCATACAGACATGACACGTAATCATGATCCCACTTTGTAGAAAGAAAGATCAAGACCTACTAAGGAACAGAATGATAGAGCAAAGAAAACGGATTGACAGACAATCAAATTGGTCAATTAGCATACGTGTGTGAAGTAGACAGGAAAATACTTGCTCAGAATCTCAAAAACATCCCCTGCAAACTGTGCTGCCAAACCAGATGGATCTGGAAATAGCTTCATGGCAAGTTCCACTACATGAAAAGAAAGCATCAAGCACTCTGGATCTTTTTCTTCATCAATTGCTTCACAGATCCCATACAGCTGTTCACCATCCTAGAAATATCAATTAAGTTTGTGTTTACATTAGCCTCTGAATAAGTCTAAAGAACAGTAGCTACAAATTTAACTGGCAGTGAGACAGGAGCTAAATCTCCATGAGCTCAGATGTGATGATGACCAGAATTCTTTCAAATAATTAGCATTATCAGAAAAAGGTTCATAATAGTTTCCAATTCCGATTCCATATGCTTCGCAAAGTACCCTGCGCCTCCCTAATAATCACCATCTCATCTTACTTTAATACCTTGTTGTTTTAGCTCGTGGTAGGTATTTGACGAATTTAGTAAGCTAAATCAGAATTATATTACATCAAAGAAATATGCTCATATTGGTATACGTGATTTGAAAAAAAAAAAAAACTAAGCACTGTGAAGGTAATGGGTACTGTGCTTGCTAAAGGAAAATGCAAAAATACACTTGAGCATATGGCCTAGGGTGGGTGGGTGGAGGTGGTGGTCAGGATCTATGGGTGTCTGATATCATTAAATCTGTTTCTTCTTAACCACTAATAATTACTAAAAAACATGGAGATCAGGCCCTGGTGCACAGAGGGCTGCAAAAAGATATGATCACAAAGTTCTATAACATGTCAACAAAAAAAATATTAAAATAAAAACACCCCTAAAACATCTAACTGAAGAGAACAGAAATTGTAGAGCGCAATATACTACTCTAACAGCTAGAAAATGTATGAACAGACAGAGCTCATAAATGCATTCTTTTCCAGTAAGGATAGCAATTATGTTTTGACAATATACTAATGATCCAGTGTTGTTTAGGTATAGAGTAATCACCACACCATTTGTTTTACAGCTTCCGGGTACCGATCCAGTATGCAGCTCAGAATTTCAAAGCACAGCTGGATTCAAACAGAAAGATGGAAAAAGGTATCAGTACATCAGATCAGATAATGATTTTAAGACGTACTCCCTCCATATAGGATTTAATGTCGTTTTGGACAAGGTTTTGGTTGAACATTGGGAATATAAATCATGAGTAACTTTTAAATTGTTGAGTTTGGAAATATGAAAACTATATAAATAGATTTGTCTTCAAATATACTTTCATAAAAGTATGCATATACCACTTTTCAATAAATATTTTTATAGAAATATGAAGTCAAAGTCATGCTTTGAAGATCGTGCCATTGTTCTAAATGACATCTAAATCCTATACGGAGGGAGTACCTATCTAATCATCTTTGCACTGAAGAATCAAATCAACCTTGCGGTCTGCAGCTGCAAGTGATTGCACGGGAACATTATGTAAGAAAGACTCAACCAATCTTTTGACATCAGCAATCACGATACAACCAACATCTTGTTTCCTGCGCAATAGAGCCAGACAACCAACAAGGGCTCCTCGTATCGCTTGCCAATCTGACTGATATAGAAAAAATAAAACAAGAAGACATGAGTATTGCTAAGATAAGGACAGGTGCCAAATGGTAAAGAATAGACACATATCACATTTATCGATCTTCAGCACAATTTTCTTCACTTAGATAACATACAACCCATGAAAAAGAAAAACTAATCACTAGGAGCTAGGGCATTCAAGAGGGAAAGCCCTCGAGACCCAGCCAATCCCTAAAGTTGTGCCTCCTCTTCGGCAAGCAGCAAAGCTCCTATCATGCAAGGTGCAACGATTCGAATGATTCCATAGAGTTCAGGCACCAAGAATGACAAGAGAATTAAGGCCCTTTTGCACCTGACCAGTAAACAAATCACTCACCTTACTTCACAAGTAACTTCGGTTAATGTAAGTTTCTCTATCTACACTCAACAGGAAGCAATAGGAGGGGGGCTCACTTTGGCATGTAATGCTCTAAACACAAATTTTTATAATCACAATTGCGACAGCTTTTCTGTGCGGAAACGGAACTCATACAAACGAAATGCAAGCTCTTTATAACTTAGAAACCAAATAAAGTGCCAGATGTTTTATGTGATGGTTGCAGTCAAGGGTTGATAACAGTAAAACACACTTTCCTTGGAAAGGGAGAAAAAGGCTATGTTGTTGAATGCAAGGATTTTGCTATTTTATACAACAAATATCAATTACTCTTCATATTCTCCTTGTATGTGTCATGGCACAGGAGGTCCGATCGAACTTTTTAGTGGCATAGAGGAAGAGCCATCTTTTTTAATGGCACACAGGGAAAAGGCTCTCCTTGTTAGGTTTCATCTCCAGCCTACCCAACCTAATGGGGATAAGAGGTTTTGTTGTTGTTGTTGTTGTTGTTGTTGTTGCTGCTGCTGCTGCTGCTGTTATTAAATTATAAAACAATGGTCTAATATAAACGCATTACCTTGCCTAGTTGGTTTCATCTTGCTCCATGATTGCAACAAAAAAATTGCAGGACCAGATGGTAACACTTACTAACTTAATACCAGGGTCAAATACAAACATGCAGCCTATTGTTCAAGCAAAAAAATGCAATCATACAGAAAATACTTCAATAGAACCATGACTCGGAGTTCTTTCTCTTCCATCCTTTTTATACTTAAAACTTCTAGGAAAGTATATGAGAGGAAATAATCATGCTTCACATAGTCAAAGCGTAAACTTACCAATCTTGATATAAAGAAGTCTGACAACGTTGTAATGGTATTGACATCTAAACACTTAAATGAAATTCGAGACAATATTTCCCCCAGAAGCAGTATTCCTGTAAAACAAAAGCTTAAAAGTAAATCACTAGCAAGCAAAAAAAAATGCATATAGCAGTAGCAGGTTAATGATATTCAGTTCAAATCTATCAGGAACAGATGAAAAGATGAGATAAGTTCAGCAGGTTAGATTGAAATGGCAAGTTCAGAACAAAGTTCAAAATTCTGGAAATGCAATCACTGATCCAAGAAAGTGGCACACTCTTCCTTGCCATTTTCAGTCTGTACAGGCAATCTGCATGTGGGCATGCACACCCCTGTGTCACTGTGTGCTTGTATTGTCATATAGAGTTGGCATTTGTTTGAATAGAAAGAACTGCAACAATCTTCACAGAAAGGATAACATTTGAAATTATTCATCTTCAAAGGACTAGCAGTAGGAGCAACCAATATAGCACCTTAAAGCATGGCAACTAGCCATAGGCCATACCTCCTAGTGAAATATATTGTTCGATTGTCACTTAGCAAATCATGATAAACATAGCATGGAAGTCAACAACAACAACAAAGAAAAGAGATAAGCGAACCTCTTGATCTGACAATGTGGTCTGTTGTCGTCAAATACATATCCATCTTGGATACCTGAACAAAATCACCAAGGAGAAACAGAAGTCAACCTGCATTCCCTAGTAAGGTGGATTGCATTACATAATCATATCTTGGGGGCCGGGGTATACCAAATCGAAGAGGGTCAACTTGTCCTTGTTCACCAGGGCAGCAAGAGCACCCACACTAGCAGACTGTTGCACACCCACATCATTACAGCATTAGGATACAAATGATACCAGGTATCAGTCTAAGCGAAAGGAACATTTTTTTTTTCTCTCTCATCGGATTAAGCTAGCAAGCACCAACGTCACCTCACGCATTAACCAAACAGCAGTTCTTTGCACTAGGATTACACAGAATCTAAAACTGAAGGTGTTCAGCCGAAATATCAACCTCATATTACGGATACTACCAACCGAATTACTCAAAGCACAAGGTAACTGAACCATAGTTGCCAACTGGAGAGAAGGGAAGTGGAGAGGAGAGGAAAGAGAGCGGTACGTGTTGCGCGGCGGGGCGGGAGACGTCGACATAGGCCTCGACGTGGGGGACCCACTCGCCGGGAGGGACCCTCGCCATCGTCGCCGCCGGGGCTTAGCCCCCGAGAGGGTTTATCTAGGGTTCTACTGCTCTGGTACCGCGTGGATAGGAAGGGCCTGGCCGCCTTGGCCCTTGGAGAGCCTTTCTGCAGGAGCGCGTGAGGCGGAGGAGCCGTGGCGGCGGAAGAAGGGCGGCAGCGGCAGGTGTCGTCGGCGGCGCCGGGGACGTCCGGGCGGGCGCGAGTGATGCGGAGCCGGTTTTCTTTGGGTTTCCCTTTACAGGGTTTTGGCATGGCACGTGTCAAGAGGAAATCGACGAGATGTCGGAAACTCGGAATTTATGTCTTTGATTTGATGAGTTCAAACATGAACTTAAGCAGAATGATTTAGATAGTTCAAGATGGGATATTAAGCAGAATGATTTGGATAGTTCAAGATGGGATATTAACATTTATTTTTAGATTACACAATACAACGCAGATGTCATAGCACCCGTAAATGTGAACATCATGATTTGAACCGTGATGCGTAGGGTTTCACTGGACAATCTTATCATTAAACCACATGCCTATTTATGACGGGATAGTAAACCTTAGGCTGACAGATCATTACATACTACTACCTCCGTGGCTCCATCATCAAATAACATAACAACATATCAAAGGTTCCAAATTTGTTATCAATTATAAAAGTATGTTTTGACATGCTCAACCCTATCCATGTGTGGTTGCCTTTTAAACCCCAACCATTCATGCCTTTTAAACATATAATCTTGTTCAAAATGACTCTATGTAATTGGCAACTAAAATTAGTGGCGTACATACATGTCTTTCTAAACTATATCTTACTGAGAAATTAAGCAAGTTAACAACAAACAAACTAATTAATAAGGGACAAGTTAGTATTTTGCTATATT
Organism: Eremochloa ophiuroides; assembly: GCA_038502445.1. Classification (NCBI taxonomy): domain Eukaryota; kingdom Viridiplantae; phylum Streptophyta; class Magnoliopsida; order Poales; family Poaceae; genus Eremochloa; species Eremochloa ophiuroides. Next base: position 13,136,885 of record JAHLJS010000001.1, on the reverse strand, counting down.
TTCTTATGACCTGTTTGGACCATAGCCGGATTATATAATCTGGATTATGCATAAGATTTTAATAATTGATATTACTGATTTAATAATCAGAGTATTTAGATCCATGGATTATTATGGTTCGTTTAAGTGAAAAATTCTTACCTATATACTTTGGATTTGGATGAGTGGCAGAGGAGGGGGCAATTTGAACTTTCACCCATATTTCCCAAAAATCAAGTCCTCCCTAGATTATGTGATTATGGTATTCAGGGATTCTGATTATACTAAACTATTATATTATATAAATCAATCTTGTTTGGACCGTAATTTAATTATATAATAATAAGATATCAAAATAAGGCTTTATTTCATCCTAAAATGATCGATTATACTAAACTCTAATATAATCAATCTTGTTTGGACCATAATTTAATTATATATAATCATAAGATATCAAAACAAGGCTTTATTTTCGTCCTAAAATTACTTGATACTTTGCATTTCATTTCAAGACGGAAGGAGTAACATATTCAGTAGAAAATCACCCCTTCTTCGTTAAATAAGTACTGAGATAGACCATCTTTCAAGGCGATGCATCTAGCAGTAGACAGAAGCGTTGCTTTAGAATTATGTACATGAAGAAGTACATTGTCTTAGAATTAATTACTGAGTATGTACATGAAGAAGAGCATTGTCTTCACTCTTCAGGTTGAACTAGGGGATGATTAAGAAAAGAGGGTCAGCTACCGCTCTTTCCAAATTCTTTAGACGAGCAACCATTAGGAAGGCACAAGCGCACAAGAGTAGAGATTCACTGGGAAAATAGAAACATAGACTGAACTTTTCTGTACAACGTCCAGGCCAAGACTCTTCCAAATTTTAGGCCTGCACAATGGAAACAACAGATAAGGCATAAGGATGGCAGTGGTTCGGGTTTGGTGCGGACATCCACGGGTTTCAGTTTCAGCGGGTTTGAATTTGGGTCTAACTTTTTGTCCACGGTTTTCGGGTTTGGATACCCGAAATATATCGGGTTCGGTTTCGGGTTTCGGTTTTCACCCGCGGATATCTTGGATATCCGAAATATAACATTTTAAATAAAAACTCATATATTTTTATTATTAAATTATTTATATAAGCTATCAAATTTGTTCTAAATTAAGCATGAAATTATGTGTTGTTCATTGTCTCTTGTTTAGACATTTGAATACGTAATATATATCATACATATGTTGCTAAAAATTCTTTATTACTTTTTTTATTGCTATTTGACGAGTTTCGGGTTTCGGTTAATCCATCGGGTTACGGGTATCCGCGGGTTTTGGTTTGGGGGATAGATTTTTACCCGAATCGGTTTCGGTTTCGGGTTCAGGTTTTAGGTTTGGGTTTCGGTTTTGGGTGTCCAGAGACTCCACCCAATCCGAATCCGACCCGTTGCCATCCTTAGATAACCATATAAAGCAATATTGAGGTCTTGTTTAGATGCTATCCACCTCATTCCATATATATTGAGGTGGAGAATTAACTATTTTTCATCCCAATCCACTTCAACACATGAACACTGCACATGCTTCCCCTGTTTGGAGTATTTCTAGGAGCTGGGTCCAAATCATTTGCATACGTATTCGGTGGTATTTCTGTGGGAAACGAAGAATTGTAATTACATGTTTCAAAATAAACGAATAGTAATGGCGTTTCTCCAAACTTCAAAGATTACAATGGTACGAATAAAAAAACCCTATTAAGAAAGCCCCCTGCGCTTGGCGGACACTGGGACAGGGCCGCTCGTGCTGCGGCGGCCTACCATGCGCGGATACTTCACGGAGGGTCCCTATCCGTTCCGATACGTATCGAATACCGGTACACCTTGGATACTCCTTGGATACGTATCCACGCCGTATTTAGGATTTTAGATACGTATTTGAGTTGATACGCGTATCTGATACTTGTGGGATGAATTGGATACAGCTGTCGTGTACTATGACCTAGCTGCAGAGGACACAGTCAAGCCGTAGCGCGCTGCCCTTCCCCGTTTACCCAACGCCGATATCCTTGAGCGATCGTGAATTTGTGTATATAATATGACTTTGATCAATCAGTATTCAGTATTAGTATAGGTCTACTACTACTCTCTCATTTATTTCAATCTAAAATATAATCTTGTTCTTTTGTCGTTTCTGTTATTGTATATAGTATGATTCAAAACTGTTGTTCAATCAAATTTTTTTACTAGCAATTATGTTATTTCTATTAAACTATATGTAATTATTATTAATAAAAAATAATAGACATATCCTCGTGTCATTTATTTTTTAATAAATAGGTATCCGCGTATCCGATACCTATCATACCCAATACAGGTATCCGTATCCGGGCAACATAGGCGGCGGCCCCTTCTTCCTTCCCATCTCTCCTCTCCTTCCCATTCTTGATAGAAATCCACATTGAGCGTTGCCACTTCCTTCGATCTCCCCAAAAGATTCGATCTTTTTCTCCTTCCTCGCTGCGATCTTGACGCGGTTTCGTAGGGGATGGCCACCGGGCCACTGCGGCAAGTCGCTTCCTGGCGCAGCGGTGGCGGGGAGCGCAAGGAGGCGGCGCCGGACTGGGCGTCGCTGCCCGTCGAGCTGACGCAGCTCATCTCGGAGCGGGTTCTCGCCACGGGCGGTTTCGTGGACTACGTCCGCTTCCGCGCCGTCTGCACCCACTGGCGCGCCGCCGCCGCCGCCTCCCCGCGCGGCCGCGCCCTGCTGGACCCGCGCTTCCACCCGCGCCGCTGGATGCTCTTCCCGGAGGGCTTCGGCCGGTTCCCGGGCCACCGCGCGCTCGGCGGCCATGCCCGCTTCTTCGACGTCTCCGCCGCCGGCCCCATCGTCCGCGTCCCCCTCCCGGAGCTCAAGGACCACTGCGTCCTCGACTCCCCCGGCGGCCTCCTCCTCCTGCAGCGCGACGGGGACACCGCGGTCCACTTGCTCCACCCATTCACCCGCGACGTCGCCGAGTTCCCGGACCTCGAGTGCCTCGCCCATCAGCTGTACCAGATGGAGTACGAGCTCACCGTCGAAAGTTGGTACAATTTTGCTGGCATGCTGCGTAACAACGCGCGATGCTTGGATCAGGCCCGGAAGCTTTGTGCTGCTGTCAATGTCACGGCCACGGGGGCCATCACGCTGATGCTAGCCCTTCATAGCATTGGGCGTGTAGCATTTGCGTCGGCTGGTGATGCTGAATGGACAGTCAGCAGCTGGAAGATGAATCAACTGGACAGGGCCTTGTCATACCAGGGGAAGCTCTATGTGCTGAATTGGGAAGATGGGCTAACACATGTCTTGCAGATTGACCCGCCCCAACTGGTACCACAGTGCAAGGAGGAGGATGAGGAAGATGAGGATTCTTCACCTGTGCTAGCACTGCCTCCTCCAAAGACAATTGCTACATGTTCAAGTGAGGAAATCCACCTACCTTGTCTTGTTGAATTGGACTCAGAGATCATGCTTGTTGGCTACAATGACAGCTCCTTTTCACACATATTAGTTCTCAGGCTTGCTGATCTTGTCTTGGGTAGGACTGTGCCTGTGAAAAGCATCGGTGATCATGTGCTCTTTGTTGGTGCATGGAGCCTGTGTGTCTCACCCAGCTGGCTGCCTTCAATTGGTGGCAACTCCATTGTTTGCTTCCATGCTGGAGAGAACTATCTTGCGCAATACCATCTCGGCAGTGGTACTCGGTCTGTGGCCAGTGATGGACACCTCAAGCTTAGACCCCCCACCACGTCCCTGTGGCCTTCATTCATCACATCTTTACCTGCTGCGATCGTCGTCGATTCTGGTGAGCATCTTCATTTCTTTCAACAATTTATCTTTTTGCTTATTTATCTACAATATACTGTCTCTGGTTCAGCTGAACAGTGTAAATAAAAATGTTTATTGAAAGAAAACTTATGTGGTGAGATTCATTCAGGAGATTTGTAGTGATCTTTAAATTAGAAAAATCGCTGTTTTGGTGAGTCCGAATGCAATCGTGTACATTGTTTAGCTGTATTTTCAGTCTCTGTCATTAGATCTGTATAGTACAGCTGCATTTTATATCACATTCATTATTACCTCTACATAGAATGCCTGATGTATTCAAACCCATTGGATTTCATTAAAAAAACTAGATCTATGTTTCAATTGATTTATCATCCCCTATATATTCAAACCTGGTAAATTGAGAATTCCTCCTCTACAAGTTAGCTACTGTTATGTTTAAAAAAAATCCATAGTTCGGCTAGGCGGCGAGTAGGCGGCGCCCACGCGCGACTACTCGCTGGGCGAGGCCCGTCACCTCGACTAGGGGCCTAGGCGCGCATCGAGGCACTAGGCAGCGCGCAGGCGGAGCTCCGGCGCGGAGGCGGAGCTAGACGGCTCCTCCTCGCCGCGGACGAGCTTCTCCCGCTGGTCCTGCTCCTCCCCGCTGGACGAGCTCCTCCCGCCGGTCCTGCTCCTCCCCTGCTCGTCCCTTGGTCATCGCCGACTCGCCGCCGCCGGTCCTACTCGTCCTCGAGGTCGGCGACTGGAACCCCTCCCCGCCGGCCACCCCAAGTGCTGAGTTCCCTTCCCTCCCATGCTCTTCTCCCCTCCCCGCCGGCAGCTCCTCTCCCCTCCCCCGCCGGCAGCTCCTCCCCCCTCCCCCGCCAGCAGCTCCTCCCCGGCGCCTAGGAAATCGCCTAGGAGCGCCTAGGCGGGGGCCTACTCACGACTAGGTGCTAGGCGGAGGGTCAGCGCCTAGATTCCGCCTAGCGCCTAGCTGGACTTTGAAAAATTCATAGCCATTTTCTTGTATGGCATCAATTGGGAGTGATTGCTTGGTCACTAACATGCTAGTTTTGTTTATTCTGTTTCTTCGGTCTTCGTGGACTTTGATCTTCTATGCCTGTAGGAACAAAGGATTGATGTTTTGCTTCAAGATGGAACCCAAATGGCGGGCGATGTCGGAGTTTAGGAATGGGGTAAGTTTGTTTTCTATTTAATGTATATATAAGCAGCTGTAGAGATAATAATTTCTTTGCTATGCTGATATATTGGTGATATTAGCTTAGTGTGGTTGCCAGGGGCACAAAAGCTCTGAGCTGCACTGCACTATTGCTTTAGCCACATACAATGTGGAATGTAATGGAATATTTTGGTATTGAGAGCATATAATTCGCAAATCAACATTATGTTCAGTTTAGCTGTGTTTCTCTTTCGATTCCTGTCTCTAATATAGTACCCACCTCCGCTTGCTGGCTGATCGCTGCTGGTTCTGTTTGTGCTGAATAGCTTAGATCCTTTATGCCTACTTACTTGACGTTTGACTGTGCAAAATACATCTTGTTGAAGTCAACTGAACCCAGACTTGGTTCTGGGTAATATATCTTCACAGATGGCTATCACTTACGTCCCCAATTTTGCTATGGATAGATTGCGAAATCGCTCTTCCAAAATTGCCTTTGATACAACAGTATTCTATATACTTGAGCAGGAGATAGATGGTGTTGCTTTATGTTTGGAAGGACTGTTGTTACAAAGTCATCTACAGCCAGTTGTTGCGGATCTGGTTGCATCTTATATAGTATTTTTGTGATTTGTAGCTAGTTATTGATGCCTTCTCTTTTGTTTCCTCACTTGCTAGGCCTGAAGACTGTTTCACGGAGAAGATGGTCCAGATAACTCCATTTGCATCAAAAGCAGAAGGGAGCGGGAGTTTCCATCCTTTGCGTGTATTTCCACGGTGGATCTACTTGTTTGCAACTGCATCTACCGGTGGCTGCTCACTGATGAACCTACAGCAATGCCGCCTTATTATATAACTGTAACTATGTTGCTTGAGATATTCGTCAGTAAACCACGAATAGTGTTGTTACCTGCTGCGTTGATTTTCAAAGTTCCCTTGTGTCCTTTAAGCAAATGGCTTGTGTGGAGCTGTTATGGAGATGGTGTTGCTTATCCTGGTGTAATAATGCTCTCTTGTTCTATGAGGTACCTCCAGCTAGGTAGAACCTGTCCAACAAACTCAAGAAATTGCGTCTTTGAGATCGTGCGCCATAAACAAAATCACCTTCCACGACGCATAATAACCGTCCGATTTATATGTCTTCTATATGCCCACTTTATCTATAACAGTCATTCACTCTGTTCGGCTGGCTGGTACGGTACGGTTGGCTGGCTGATTGTTCTAAGAGAAAAACATTGCTAAATGACTGGCTGGTGCTGGCTGGACCAGCCAGCCGAACAGAGCCATTTAATCTATATGTAGTGTTATATGAGTCATCTGTCATCAGTGATCTTGTATGTAAGATGTAAGATTCTCCTAAACCAAGATTTAAGATTCACGGTCTGTAATCCCACCTGCCACCTGTTCTTTCTTTCCTGCCCGTCAATTTTATTTTCCGACAAAACGTCTCCTTTTCACGTTCGTTTTCCATCATTGTACGAAAGTATGCAGGATGAGAATGTTGGACCGGCGCAAGTATCTTCCAGATTATCTCTTGAAGTACTTCTCCAATTCGAGGACATCCTTCTACAGCGACGACCGGTAGTCTGAAGCCGCCGTCCGGAAAGCGGACCAACCATTTGGCGCGAATGTCCGACGTATATATATTTGGGAGCCGAGGGATCTTAGGATGTATGCACTCCCTGCAAAATCAAACAGTCAATGTTTGGAAATATAATTAGTGCTCGAGATTAGGTAGGAAGATTGCCTCCTACTTTTTTTTTAAGAGCAATGGACAGGAGCTCTGCCTTTCATTAAGTTGAAAAGAGAATTTTTAATATTTACAAAAACGGTGGGCCTTGCCCACCGAGGAAAAAGGAGTTTTAAAAAAGATTTGTCTTGTTATTAAACCCCCAGCGAAAGAGTTCTTTTTCTCTGCTCAATGTCCTCCTTGATCTTAGAAGCCACACTCAGTGCTGATTCGAAGTCATTATTGAAAATTCTCCTGTTCCTCTCTTTCCATAGGTTCCATACTATGTAGCTCACTATTCCATTGAATCGTCTTCTCTCTTGCCTGGGTATCTTATGAACGTCCTCCTCCCACCAAGATCTGAAATGAAGCGGATCTTGTGCTTGGGCTGGTAGGATCAAGTGCCCATCGAATTGTTCCCAAGACGGTATCATGCACCACACTGCCTTGGCAAAAGGACAAAGTAAGGATAGGTGCAGTCCTGTTTTTCTAATGGTCCGTTGCACAAAGCGCAATGTTCCTGGTGTGGCCACCTCCCATATACATAGAACCCAAGAAGCAAAAGGTATGGGTTCCCTATTCTCAAAACCCTGATCATTGGCATCTTCTCTTATCTCGTTTTTCCTCTGCATAACTAGTACCCGAGGTTATCCTTCACACCGGTGAAGCCATGAGCGAAGGACTACAAACCAACACCCTTTGTTCACAAAATAATGCAATCACATTTTTCAATGAGTCAAACGATTTAAAGTTTGACCAAAATTATATAGAAGTCCACTAACAATTATAATACAAAATAAGTTCCATTAATTGATTATGAAATATAATTTTATAGTAAACTTAGTTAGAGGTATAAATATTAATATTAACTAGTATAAACTCGATCAAAGTTAAAGTAGTTTGACTCAAATGCATCATATAGTTGTATTCTTTTGTGGACGGAGAGAGTAACATGATGCATCCAAGTTTATAATAGACCATGAATGCTTTACATCATTTAGATAAGTGCAAAGCTGCTTATTACACGTCACAGTACACACACATTATACATTTGCTGTAACAAGAATTAATATGTGAGAGCATGGATTGATCCGTACGTGCCAAAGGAATTTGAACACGTCTACTGTTCCTTGGACTTGGAATTGGGAAGTAGGTTAGCATAATCACCAGGGCCGTAGACCTCAAACAGTTCCGCAAAGAACCCTTTCTTCCTCCTCGGATCGCACCCCATGTCACGGCAGAGCTGGTCGTTGTACCAGTTGTGCAGGATCACGATGCTGGACCGGCGAAAGTACCTCCCAGAGTACCTCTTCATGCACTTCTCCCATTCCAGCACATCCTTCTGCATCGCCGCGATGCTCGGTAGCCTGAATCCGCCGTCCAGGAAGCGCGCCAGCCACTTGGCGCGAATGTCCGACGTGTACATGTTCGCAATGCTCTCCGAGTACCCGATCACGGCGAGCTGAGGGATCTTGGGATGTATCATCTCCCTGCGGTTCATAAATAATCTTTTTAGATAATGGATAGTTCATATCTGGCTTCATCAATCAACCGATAGAATCATGTCAATTATTACAACGTACAGCCCCGTAGGTACGGTTCATAAATGATAGATGGCCAAGATCGAGAGTTCTTCAGATTAGGACAAATGGTGAGAAAAAGTTATGCATATGTACCTGTAGAGAGGCACGGTAGTGGATTCTGACCCAACGGCGATGCTCCGGAAGTACTTTGAACTGAACATGTCCCTGATCTTGTCGTCGCCCTTGAACCCGGTGGCGAAGATCACCACGTCGCTCTTCACCGGCAACGGCGGCGATGGCTCGCCATCCTCCACGACCACACCGTCCTTGCAGAAGCTGAAGGACTTGGATTTCTTGAGCATGATGCTGCCTTCGTCCAGCCGCTTGTAGTGGTCCTTGGGCGTGATGGCGATGGTGGCCGCGGCCAGCGCCTCGAACAGGCTGTGGTCAGGCACCATGCCGTGCTTCTTCATCGGGATGGAGTAGTAGCTCTCGGCGAACTTGGAGAACGCCCACCTCTGCACACACATGCATGCAGTTAAATTGAATACACAGATATGATTACTTATTTCTGAATAATCCACTCTGAAGAGAAGTGTACATGCTTGCCAGTTCTTAATTACAGTATTATAGAAGGAAGCTGTAATAACTGGATGCATGCATTTGTTTAGTTAGTTACCAAGGGAGTCAGGAGGGTGGCCAAGGTCGACAGCAGAAGGCCTTCGCCTGGCTTGTGGATGAGGAGTTCAGAGAAACGATTCAGATAGAGCTTTGAGACGTGGACGCCCCAGGCGAAGTAGTCCGGTAAGATCCAGTGCTTTGTTCTGACCACCATTGTACATGGGTAAGCAGTGCCTACAAACAGCACAAAATCAACAACGTTAAAATAGGCTGTATGTGTACAGATCAATGTCCAGGAGGAATACTGAATTAACGAAGAGGATTAGAGGGACTATATACCATTTACTTGGGCACATTCAGCGGCGATATCAAGTGCTGATTTCAAGTAGCCAACGACAGTCACACGCTTGCCCCTGATCAACTCCTTTGCTTTACTTGAGCCCATTTTGGCGTAGTCCATGGAATGGATCACCTGCCCATCGAACACTTCTGAACCTTTGCCTGTTGGGAATGTGGGTATGTTGGGAACACCACTGAACCTTCCGATGCAAAGAACGACGAAGTCTGCTTTGTGTGTCTGAAAAAAGGTCGATTACAGAACAGCCTTGCATCTCTCATTCTCTCATGCAACACCCCCCACAATCACAACTTACTATGGTTATCTCTATCTACCTTGGTCGATGATTAACCGGCAGAAAAATGCGTTAATCAATTGCTAGTGTCGTCAATGTCAGTAAAGAAAGCACAGCAGACAGACAGATCTACATGAATGCTCACCTCCACGTTGCCGTCGGCGTCGGCCACCGACAGCAGCCACTCGCCACCGTCGCCAGAGCCGAACGCTTGGCCGTTGCCGGCCCACTCCTCCCACGCGTCCACGGCCTGCTCGGCGACGCCGTGGTACTCCATGCCGACCACCCGGCGGCCGAAGCGGATGCAGCCGAGCACGCCGAAGTGGCGCGCGTAGGCGTCGAGGTACGCCACCACCTGGCGGTGGCTCGGGAACATCTCCGTCACGCTCTCCGGCCACGGGAAGTCGGAGTACTGGTACATGGGCCGCGGCGTCTGCAGCTCCGTGCAGTCCGGCGTGTGCGCCCACACGCCGCCCAGCACGGTGTCCGCCTCGAACACGGTCGGCCGGCAGCCGAGCTCCAGCAGGTGCTTGCACGCCGCCAGGCCGCTCACGCCGGCGCCGACGATCACCACCCGCTTCTTCTCCATATATGCCTGCTGGCTGCTGCTGCCGGCGGCGGTGTGTGATTGTTATGGGTGTCCGGCCAGGTAGCGCGTGAGGAAGAGGAGGAGGAAGCGGAAACGGAAGCTGGCTGGCTGCGACGATGGCCCTGGTGAGCGAGGTGGCAACTTATGGGCGGTGCTGTATGTTTTTTTAATACTACTCTCCGTTCTAATTTAGTTTGATTTTTTTTCTTCAAGTTTGACCACTCGTCTTATTTAAAAATTTATATAAAATATTATTTTTATGATCTAGTTATTAATAAAAAGTTCTTCAAATAAGTTAAATTTAACTTTTTTCTGTAAATTTTTGAATAGGATGAGTGATCAAACTTAGTTTTGAAAAATTCAAACAACAGATTAAGTAGTAAATATATCTATGCGTTGCAACAGTTTTTTTTTATCATAATCATGTGGTGAGGCCACATAGAATTATAACTCAAACTTTTTATTTTTTAAAAAACAGAAGTATAGCTCGGAGATTTATCTAACTATCGCATCATTCATTTGAACTCACCTCGGAATAACCCCATGTTGTGTCTGGAAACGTATTCGTATTGCTCACTCTAACCTCAATGAGAACCGTACAGAATCAAACCATAAAATGGTCAATATTCTAATTTGTTTGGAATTAGTCCAACACGTATTTGAACATTGTACAACATGTGGGAGATTGGGTCCATCGGATCATCAACAATAAACATTTGTGAACGATGGTAAAAAAAAAGTTCTTTACTCTTTACTATCAGAGACATTCGTATATTGCTGGTCAGAATTGTAGCACATCGATCGTCCCGGCCGTCCGGGTCAAGGCTTCAAGTTAACCATAAATATAATATTGGGGGCTGCTGTATTCCACTTTCACCTCTCTCCCATTCACACACACCTTTTCCGATTTTTCTACGCAGGAACCCAAGATAGAAGCCCCCAACTTTCCTTTTTCTGCTTAGTTCCTCACGGAAAGAAAGCCCTGCCGGCGATAGGAGATTAACTCAAGATTGTCTCTTAATTGTCTAGATAATTTTGTGGGTGGTTCACCTGCTGCTCTAACGAGAGAAAAACCGTATTAAACATTTATTTAAAATGTACGTTAATTCTAGTAATAATAGAACAACACCAATCACCATGTTAAATTTGTATGTATCGAAAAGGAAAGGGAGAATCTCTAATAGTTTGCCATCTCAACTTAACATCCATATAATTTTGGCAAAATAAGAAAAAATATCTTCCAACAGCTTGGTATATTTTCCCTTCGCGCGCGCAAATATTCTCGTGCGTAGACGGCTTGGCATCCGGGACTCTTCGTTCGCTTAGCGGGGCTCTTCGTTTGTTAGCGAGGCTCTTCGTTCTCTTAACGGGCTTTTTTTTTGTTAGCGGGTTCTTTTTATTTTATCAAGTCAAAAACGGCAAACTCTTGAAGATGAACTGTTATTTTACTTGGCATATCGTTTTATAAGTTGCCAAATCAAAAGATTTGTCGAGTAAAATTTGGTAAACTCTTGGAGATGCTCTCTTTTCTTTCTTTTCTTTGCTTCCTTCTTGACTACCCTATTTTGTGTTCCCAAAAACATGTATTTCCAACTCAAAAAGGCGTTTGGATAAAAAATAAAGGCTATCTCCAAGAATTTCTAATAATTCACTTTTTAAAAATAAAAAAGCACACTTTTTTTTTTCGGCAACCACCCCTGGATAGCCACGGACGGTCACAGACATGACATATCACAGATAGTGTTTTTCTTTATGGCGCGCGACTCAAAGATGCAGCATCTTGCGTTTGTTGGGCAGGTGTCCTAGCTAGCTGGAGGTTCCTCATAGAATATCACGAGAGCATTATTACACCGGGATATTATTATATATATATATATATTATATATGCTGAGGGAGATGATTGCACACTATCTTTATATTACTATATGTAACTCGTTCTGCATGCTAACCTTTTTTTTTAAAAAAAAATGCTAGAAAGTCAAACATATGGGTCCAGGCAGGATCAGGGCGGAACACACCAAAATTGGATATACTGGAACACATCAAAATTAGAAGAGGCAGGTAAGGACTTAACTATGGCGTGTAGTTTCTTCAAAAGAAGCTAATAAATCGACCAATGAAGAGAAAATGACGGTAATTTGAAATGGAAAAACGATGCTCAGTTTTCTATGTTGGGTGGACAATGGAGATTTTATTCAGAGAACAGAGTAACCAGCTTAATTATTTCAAAAAAAATTATAAGTAGGGGGCTACTACCTGCTAATTAATGGGGAATCAATATAGTCGTCTCATGTCATGTGCCATCTACTTCATAATAAGAAATTAGATCTTGTAGGATCCACCATGGGGCGCGTGCAATATTGTATAAGAAATAAAATCTGTCTATTTGACATTCAGTTGTTTTAGTTCCCCCTAACAACTGAAATTTAATTATAACTCGTTCTGCATGCTAACCTTTTTTTTTAAAAAAATGCTAGAAAGTCAAACATATGGGTCCAGGCAGGATCAGGGCGGAACACACCAAAATTGGATATTACTGGGACACATCAAAATTAGAAGAGGCAGGTAAGGACTTAACTATGGCGTGTAGTTTCTTCAAAAGAAGCTAATAAATCGACCACTGAAGAGAAAATGACGGTAATTTGAAATGGAAAAACGATGCTCAGTTTTCTATGTCGGGTGGACAATGGAGATTTTATTCAGAGAACAGAGTAACCAGCTTAATTATTTCAAAAAAAAATTATAAGTAGGGGGCTACTACCTGCTAATTAATGGGGAATCAATATAGTCGTGTCATGTCATGTGCCATCTACTTCATAATAAGAAATTAGATCTTGTAGGATCCACCATGGGGCGCGTGCAATATTGTATAAGAAAGCGTGCAATATTGTATAAGAAATAAAATCTGTCTATTTGACATTCAGTTGTTTTAGTTCCCCCTAACAACTGAAATTTAATTATGCACTTACACTGTTATTTAACTATATTTACATTGTGTTACTATTCTATTTATAATGATTTATCAATGTGATTTATTGGACATGGTTATGTAATTTGAGGATAATTGCATATATATGCCAATTTTTTCTAAAAAAATATAAATTATTCCTATGAATTGCAAATAGCACAGAAATATATATCAAAATTGTTCAAATCACAAATTTAAAAAAAAATTACAAATCTAGGAAAAGGAGTACTGAGCATAGGGGTGAGCGTGGACCTCCGCCTTAGCGAGCGGCGACGCAAGGGGCCGCCCACCAGCGGTGGTCCAAACTAGGGTGTGGCGGCCGGCCTGCATAAGGGCGACGACTACGGAGGGAGCCGGCTTGGACGCGGCGGCAGCATGGGGACAGCGATTTGTCTGCCTGGGGGCAATGACGGCGAAGGGAGCCGGCTTGGGCGTGACGGCTAGCCTGCCTATGGCAGAGGGAGTCAACTTGGGGGCGACAACGGCATGGGGCGGTAAGTAGTGGAGAAGTAGGCCTGCTAATGGGTTGGTTGAAACGAGTTTAATGTGTTGGGTTCTCAAGTGGGTATACTTTGGACGGATTGAAATGACTTGAGTTACTTAGTGGGTTGGGTTTAATTAGGTGGTTTTAAGTAGAGAATGGGTTGGGAAGGGTTGGGATTTAATATGGGGCTCACATATTGATCCAACAATGTCAGTTGGCATGAAGTTACTGCTTGCTATATTAAATCATGTACAATAAATTTCAGCCAATTTCGATAAAATTTTAAGGTATGAACACGAGATTTTAATGTATAATTAGTTTATGGGTTGGAATGAGTTGGGTTGAACCTAGAAGGATATCGAGTGGGGTGAGTTAAACAAGAGAGTTCATTTGTTATGGGTTGGTTTAGGTAAAGGGTGAGTTTTAAACCATTAGCAGACCTACGGAGAAGGAGCGGCAAAGAGTCGGGGTTGGGCGAGTGTAGCAGAGGAATATTGGGCAGCAGATGGGGTGACGTGTGTCAGACCGAACGAGACTTAGGTTGAGAGGAGACTCCAAATCAACCGTTGACATATAACAATTTTGAAGAAACAAGAAAAAAACCCACTGTTGAGCAACAGAATTCTTGTGATAAAAAAGTATTGCTGGCACACTTGCAATAAATGAACGAAGAATGCATAGCACGCCCCTTTATAATAATACTCCCTCCGTATTGTAAAAGATGGTGTTTAGGGAGTAACATACACATCCAAATTTATTATAGACCACGAAAGCTTTACATCATTTGGATAAGTGAAAAGACGATGGTCATCACGCACATGTGACAGTACACACATTATCTATAATAATAAGAATATTTGAGAGCACGAATTGGATCCGTACGTGCCAAAGGAATTTAAACACAAACTCTACTGTTCCTTGGACTTGGAATTGGAATTGGGCAGTAGGTTAGCATAATCACCAGGGCCATAGACCTCAAACAGGTCCGAAAAGAACCCTTTCTTCCTCCTCGGATTGCACCCCATGTCACGGCAGAGCTGGTCGTTGTACCAGTTGTGCAGGATGAGGATACTGGACCGGCGGAAGTACCTTCCAGTGTATCTCTTCATGTACTTCTCCCATTCGAGCACATCCTTCTGCATCGCCGCGATGTTGGGTAGTCTGAAGCCACCGTTCAAGAAGCACGCCAGCCACTTGGCGCGAATGTCCGACGTGTACATGTTCGCAATGCTCTCGGCGTACCCGATTACAGCGAGCTGAGGGATCTTAGGATGTATCATCTCCCTGCGAATTGAAATCAATGTTAGGAAATCTAATTAGCAAATTTATTAAATGATTCGCCAAGATCGATAGAGCTACTAGCTAGAATTTAGACTGACAATACATCTGTCAAGAAGATGTATATATGTATGTACCTGTAGAGAGGCACAGTAGTGGACGCTGACCCAATCGCGACGCTCCGGAAGTACTCTAAAGTGAACATGTCCTTGATCTTGTCATCTCCCTTGAAGCCGGTCCCAAAGATCACCACGTCGCTCTTGACTGGCGAAGGCTCGCCCTCCACGACCACGCCTTCCTTGCAGAAGGTAAACGTCTTGGACTTCTTGAGCACGATGCTTCCTTCTTCCAGCCTCTTGTAGTGGTCCTTGGGAGTGATGGCAAACATGGCCGCAGCCCAAGCGTCGAACAGGCTGTGGTCAGGAACCATGCCGTGCTTCTTCATTGGGATGGAGTAGTAGCTCTCGGCAAACTTGGAGAATGCCCACCTCTGCACACACAGTCAATTAAATTAGACATGCGGATTATTTCTGAATTCAGTTCACTTCGAAAAGTTGTATGTATGTTTATCAATTCTTAGTAGTAATAGCTGGATGGTCAGATGGATTAATAATTAGTTACCAAGGGAGTCAGGAGGGTGGCCAAGATTGACAGGAGAAGGCCTTCGCCAGGCTTGTGGATGAGGAGTTCAGAGAAACGGTTGAGATAGAGCTTTGAGACGGGGACACCCCAGGCGAAGTAGTCCGGTAAGATCCAGTGTTTTGTCCGGATCACCATTGTACATGGGTGAGCAATGCCTACAGAACAAAATCAACGTGCTAGATGATACTGCAACCCTCAGAAATTTTAGCTCAAATTAATTACTGTTCAAAATGTTATCAATATGCGTAGATCTTCAAATAAGTCTGATGAGTGAACAGTGAAGTGAAGCAAAGAGGACTATGATCTGTACCATTTACTTCAGCACATTCAGCAGCAATATCAAGTGCTGATTTTAGATAGCCAACGACAGTTACACGCTTGCCCCTGATCGTCTCCTTAGCTTTACTTGTGCCCATTTTGGCATAATCCATGGAGTGGATCACCTGCCCATCAAAAACTTCTGGACCTTTGCCTTCTGGGAATGTGGGTACGTTGGGCACACCACTGAACCTACCCATGCAAAGAACGACAAAATCTGCTTCGTGTGTCTGCACAAAGGTAAAAATAGTTTCTGCATTATACAACAGTACTACTCTGTATGTATGCATGCAAACTCTGTCGTTTTTTTTTGTTTGTAGGCTCAAGTGAAAAAAAAAAGAGTTTATTCCTAGATGCCTTATATTTGCCGCAAACTGGTTTATATGAGCCAAATAAAGCACTAGACTAGACTTTATTATCAGCCAGGCTAAGTTCACGCAATAACGACGACCTGTTTGGATCACTTAGTCAAGAAAATAAAATCTTTTTAAAAGTCTAATTCTATTCGTATACATGGACTAGTATCTATTAGTCCACTTTACATGGAAGTGGTAGGGGTTCCCTGACCACTATGGGTATGTTTGGTTGAGCTTTTCAACCTTGTTTTACTTTAGCAAAAGCTAAGAGCCAACCAAAATGTCTACAAGCTATATGAGCTTTTGCCTAAAAGCAGATTCCACCGTAGTACAAATCCGAAAGCACCTCTATCCCTGCTTTCGCTGGATTTTGAGTCATAAACTTACCCACCTACCAGTGGTGTTATGGTGAGAAAAATAACGATTTGCTCGGTACTGTCATCGCTCTTTCTGCATCCGTGACCCGGGGCAAGGGTCCGCTGCCACCTCACCATCGGTGTTGTCTAGCTGGCCGCGACGCCACTAGCCCTGCCTGAGCTTCATCGGCCCCACCCCAGCTCCACCGGTGGCGGGTGCACCTTCCCCATGTCCCTGGCTCCGGCAGGCAAGCGCGCGGCCTCGTCCTTGTATCTAGCGGGCAAGCACGCAGCCACAGCCCCAGATCCAGCGGGCGCGGGCACAACTCCTTCCCCTAACTGCGGATGCATGCGCAGCTCTGTCCCCTGACTACGGCCGCTGGTGAGCTCCCTTCCCTAATCTGCAGCGCGGGCGAGCCCCCACCCTAGCGCAGATGTGGTGCCCGACGAGACTCCCGTGCATGCTACACATCCTAGCTAGAAGAAGAGGTAAGAGGCTGACATGTGGGCCCGCTCGTCAGCGAGAGCAGTGTTTGAGAAGCCACAGCTGATGAACCAAAGGGCCGGGGCTTTGGACTTTCTCACAACTACTTTGCTAAAATTACTTTTTAGAAAGTCACGACTCATCACAACTGCTTTTTTCAAAAGACACGGTCCAACCAAACACACACTATATCTGGCCCCTATTAGTGAGCTAGTTTTTGTTAGTGTATATGCTCACGCCACGCATACAGCATGCTAGCTAGGGTTGCTAAGCTCACCTCAACGTGGCCATCGGCGTCAGCCACCGACAGCCACCACTCGCCGGCACCGGAGCCGAACGCCTGGCCGTTCCCAGCCCACTCGTCCCACGCAGCCATGGCCTGCTCGCTGACGCCGCCGTGGTACTCCATGCCGACCACCCGGCGGCCGAAGCGGACGCATCCCAGCACGCCGAAGTGGCGCGCGTAGGCGTCGAGGTATGCCACCACCTGGCGGTGGCTCGGGAACAGCTCCGTCACGCTCTCCGGCCACGGGAAGTCGGCGTACTGGTACATGGGCCTGCGGCGTCTGCAGCTCCGTGCACGCCGGCGCGCGCGCCCACACGCCGCCCAGCACCGTGTCCGCCTCGAAGACGGTCGGCCGGCAGCCGAGCTCCAGCAGGTGCTTGCACGCCGCCAGGCCGCTCACCCCGGCGCCCACGATCACCACCCGCTTCTTCTCCATGCCTTGCCGGCGGCGTGTGTGATTGCTTGGATATGTGACGACGATGACCCTGATGAGTGAGCGAGGTACGTGGCATCTTATAGAAGGGCGGTGCGCGAGAACTGCCATGTTTTTTTTTTTAGAAGGGGATGAATAAACTAGAAATCCTCGTATCATGTCATCATCAGGTATGCGTCGTGAAAGCAGGTGATTTTGTTTTTTGGCGCACGATTTCAAAGATTTGCAGTTTCTTAGTTTGGACTTTGGAGTTTGACAGGTTCTGTAATCGTCACCTCGACGACCCTGACGATAGATACTTCAGGAATTGACGAAGTGGCCTAGCAGTGTGATACTTGGGTGTGCACTGTGCAGCTAGCTAGCTCGTAGTACTGAGGAAGTGGAAACTGGCTGGCTGTGACGACGACCCTCACGAGTGACGAGTGAGGTGTGGGCGTGTGGCAGTCTTATGGGAGATCGGGCCAACTCAATCATTTTATTTTTATAACTATATACTTGGGGGCTGCTATCAGGAATCAATCATTACTTGGGGGCTGCTATCAGGAATCAATCATTTGCCATCTTTGGTGCTTTCACAGGGGCTGCTAAACACTTTAACAATGCATAAAATATCATATTTGTAAATCACTCACTTGACTAAAGCTCTGGACTATGATATATTACCCCGTCCCATAGAAAGAGTCGCTATAAGATTTATGTGCTAGTTAAACTTTTTTTAAGCTTATCTAGATTTATAAAAATATAAGTAACATTTATATCTCTAAATAAGTTTATTATAAAAATATATTTAATAATTTATCTAATGATACTCATTATATATAGTTGGTCGAAATTAAAAATATTTGACTTCTTAATAAGTGAGAATGACAAATTTTTTAGGGACGAAAGAAGTAACTCACATAGCACCCTCATGGTATCCCCAGTCCAGACCAAAGCCAACACACACCTGTGTACTTGTCCAAGAACTATAGGAGCCACCCACCATGGGCTAGGTTGTGGGAGAAGTGCATGAATGGAAAAAGGAATACAAATGGAGAAAGAAGCTTGGGAGCAGGCGCTCCAAACGGGGAAAAGGAGAAGGATGTGAGGAAGAATATGGTTCTCCGTTGATAAATAACTAAAGAGAGAGAAAACTAGAAAAGTTTGAAAAAATTAAAAACAGTTTAGGATTCCAATGCAAAACCATTTATTTTTATTTTTTATTTTTTAGGCAAAGACTTTGTTTCAGACTGCCGTGATTTTGTCTAACCAAATACACCGGTTCATGTACCATGTATGAGGGCGACTTCTTCAACACATCTCTTAGCCTAGCATAATGGGTCTCACCATGCATTTTTATTTCCATTTTCTTCCATTCGTCCCCAGTCCATTTATCCTTCCTCTTTTCTCTCTCCCTTCCTCATGCAAGTTGTTGTCCCAAATGCCATTGCAATTGTAGTGCTCGAATTGTTAGCAGCTATTACTGGTGACAAGATTGGCTCTGGATCAACTCCTTCCCTTCCCTCTCTTCTTTTGAATTGAGACAGATTTGGCCTCCTGTGACAATTTTCAGGATTATGACAGAGCTTCTGTGATGACAGAATAAAGTCACAAAAGGGGTACACTGACAAGAAAAAGTTGGTAATTGTCACAATCAGTTTGTCATAGAACGCTGACAGTTCTATGACAAACTGACTGTGACAATTACAAGCCTTTTCTTGTCACTATACCCCTTCTGTGACTATATTCTGTCGTCATAGAAGCTTCGTCTTAATCCTGAAAATCGTCATAAAAGGCCAAATCTCTTGTAGTAGGTTAAAATTAGGGTTAGGGTTATGTGCAGAGGTTTTCTTTTGGCTCAAATTGGAGAGGGCATGGCTGCCGCTACTAGGGTTATGGTGCCTCGTCTTAGGTGCTAGTTGCCTTTCCTCTGGGCCTTCTTCTTTACCAGATGCCGGGCAAATCTAAGGTTGGTGAAGCTACGTTTCGGGTGGAGGTGCGGCTGCAAGCGGTGATCCGATCTCCGGCACCGAGCATCAACCTCCATGGTCAAGCGAAAAAGAGTATGGTAGCACAGGAAGGTGAGCAATCTTGTGAGAGGTTCAATGATTATTTGCCCAGGGCACACCATGCTTGATTTTAATGTTGTTTTTCATCTGATTTTTAATCTACAGAGTGAGGAGTGTTATTGCTCACTATCACCAAGTTTGACCAAACATTCCACCTAAAGCAAGTTAAAAACATATCAAATGCACTAATTCTCTTTATTCTTAACCTAGTTACATTGATACCTGGAAAAATATTTGTACGTAGGAAATTTGAACAAAATTTCACCAAATAAGTGCAAAAGAGGCAAGTGGATGTGGTAGGGAGGCTTGGGTCCACTTGGTGGGGTCGACTGACCCCACTTCGCCCAACACCCCAGCTTGCCTTGCCATGCATGTCAACAATCCATCCTTGAGCAAGGAAACACACTTAGGAGGCGTACCAACCATTGATTCAAAGTTGGTTTGTTCCCATGGTGATGGGGAGCTTCACATAGATCCATGGGCCCATTGTCATACACTTAGAGACTACACCAACCAAACCAACCACCATACTGACTTACAATCGCCATCATTGAGCAATCAGGGTTGTGGGATACAAGGGCAGTGCATTCAAGGGTCGGTCAATGCCTAGGATGCTCCACTGACGTTCCTCCTTTGCCTACAAGTACGCCTCTCTAGCAAGGCGTGACAACTCCTATGCGCACGCAAAGATCATATCAGACGAACCACCACAAACCACATACATGGTATTCCCTTGCCACATGATATATGGTCCAACTCGTGGGTCAACACTTAACCCAAGCACGGCCATGCATTTGTTGATCCAATCATTCGAGTGATCCAGTGATATCTCTCTCACAAAGAGAGGGGCAAATTCCATCTTGATTGTCTATGTCTCACAGCATGTTTTCCGACAAACCCGAAAGCCACCTTTATTACTACCTTGTTACGGAGTAGCGTTTGATAGCTCCTGAATAGGTCGCTTGACATCTTGAATACATACAACAATTTCAGGTCTAAGGACATAACGTACATGATGTGAATAGAGACAATAATAACATCTCACGTTGGGTCAGTCCAGCCCCATGTCATACATGTGCCCACATTGTTAGTTTAACATCTCCATGTTCATGACTTGTGAAATATAGTCATCAACTCATAATGTACTGATCTAGTATTCATTTGTGTCTTACACAAACTTCGATGAGGGACAACTTTAGAATAACTATACAAGTAAAGGAGTTTCACAAATAATTCACATAATTGCCAATCAATACAAGTTGTCTTTTATGGAAATTCAATTAACTCATAATATATCATGGATACAAGGCAATACAATCATCTCTATGATTATCTCTAGGGCATACTCCCAACAATCTCCCACTTGCAATAGAGTTAATCTCGAAGATATTTAATATCCATAGCTCTCAAGTGCGCCTCATGCTTAGGCTGTGGAAGAGCCTTTGTCAAAGGATCTGCTACATTCAAATCCGTGTATATCTTACACATCTTAATCTCTTCTCGCTTAATGAATTCTCAAATGAGGTGAAATTTCCACAGTACATGTTTGTTCTTCTGGTGATTCCTTGGCTCTTTAGCCTACGCAATAGCCTCATTTTTGTCACAATGTAGATTCAATGGGCTGGACGCATTCGGAAACACACCAAGTTCAATGAGGAACCTCCTCATCCAAACACCTTCCTTTGCAGCTCCATAAGCTGCAATGTACTCGGCTTCTGCCGTAGAATCGGTCACTGTCGCCTGTTTAGAACTTTTTCAACTTACTGCACCACCATTTATTGTGAACACAAAACCTGATTGAGATTGTGAATCATCCGGGTCAGTTTGGAAGCTAGCATCGGTGTAACCATTTACAACGAGCTCCTCCTCACCTCCATAGATTAGGAACACATCTTTAGTCCTTCTCAAGTACTTAAGAATGTTTTTAACAAGTGTCTAGTGACTCTCACCTGGATCAGCTTGGTACTTGCTCGCAACACTTAGAGCATATGAGACATCTGGGCGAGTACATATCATGGCATACATGATGGAACCAACTGCCGTGGCGTATGGAACCTTAGTCATGCGCTCTCGTTCATCAGCTGTCGAAGGACACTGTTTATCGCTAAAGCGCATGCCATGTGACATAGGCAAGAACCCTTTCTTGGACTGTTCCATGTTGAACCGTTTCAACACCTTGTCAATGTACGTATCTTGGCTTAATCCTATAAGCCTCTTTGATCTATCTCTATAGATTTTGATGCCCAAAATGTATGCTGCTTCTCCTAAATCCTTCATAGAAAAACTATTATTTAGTGAAGTCTTCACAGATTGCAACATTGGAATATCATTCCCAATCAATAATATGTCATCCACATACAAGATTAGAAATACAATAGTACTCCCACTTTCCTTCTTGTAAACACAAGGTTCTTCTTCATTCTGACAGAAGCCAAACCCTTTGACCACTTCATCAAAACGAATATTCCAACTCCGAGATGCTTGCTTTAAACCATAAATAGATTTTTTAAGCTTGCATATTTTTCTAGCATTATTAGGATCAACAAAACCTTCAGGTTGTATCATATACATGTCCTCTTCCAAATTTCCATTTAGAAAAACTGTTTTAACATCCATCTGCCAAATCTCATAATCAAAATAAGCAGCTATTGCTAGAATGATCCGGATAGATTTAAGCATCGCTACCGGTGAAAGCCCTAGTTTGGTTTTGATAATTGATGACACCCTAAGGACTAACCTACTTGCTAAGTGATGCCTAAGTGTAGGTTATCCTAACCATGGTGAGTGGAGCTAAATGATAATGATCAAGTCAGCTCATCCATGGATCAAGGTGGATCAAGTGGAGATGATCAAGGAGAAAGAAAAGGACTTAAAAGAGAACGCAAAGGTATAACCCTAATAGGGTTTTTCTTTTGGTGATTAAGACACCAAGTGGGTGTGATCACGTTTAGGATAGATAGCCGACTATTAAGGGGAGAACTAAGTGATTGGATTGCCTTCAAGTGCTCTAGGTTGCATTTCATTGCATTGAATCTAACTCAACCTAGAGATATACTTAAAACCCTTGGAAAATGGTTTCAAACGCTAACACACCGTGCACAATTGTTAGATTCTTTGATGTTAGCACTCAGGAACAAGGGTTGAAGTGGTAGAGAGGTGTTTGGGGTCTCTCTCCCTCCTGCCGAGCTTGCGAGACAGGATTCGGTGATTTTCGGAGAAGTCGCATTAGAAAAACACTGAGTTTCGAGCGTCGGACGCTGGGATTCTAAAGCGTCAGACCATTGGCCGGTAGCGTCCAACGGTTTCCAGTCTTGCTGTTCACTGAGTAAGAAGGCATCAGATGGCGTGGTTGGTCCGAAGGTGAGCGTCGGACGTTGTCTGACGAGTTTTGTAGTGTTGGGAACCTCTCTGGAAGCGTCAGACTCTTGGATTCATTAGTCCGACGCACTAATGAGTGAAGCATCCGACGGTAGCCTAGTATTTTGCCGGCTGTGAAAGTCAGACAGTCTGATGAGTGGAGAAGGGCGTGCGTCAGACCATTGCATCTCGGTCCGACGGCTTGGTGTGGCGAGTTCACGTCATGGCATAGTGCGTGGAGAGCTAAGTTCAAGGCGTCGGATGGAGCAGCTTGGTTCGACGCTGAGCCTCGTACAGAGTCCGATGGTGTTTTTACTCTCTGCTAACTCTCTGGAAGTGTCAGATGTTTGGGTTGTTTAGTCCGACGCTGCGCCGTCTGACGGTCTGGAAATTTGGCGCGGGCAGTAGCCATTGGAGATCAATGGCTGACGTTAAACCTGAGCTGACACGTGGCACTAATCCGAGCGTCGGACTGAAATGGTTAGTCTGAAAGGGTGCACCCGACGGTAGCGTCCGACGCCCCGAAAAGAAGTTTAACAGCGGTTTCTTGTGGGGTAATGGCTAGGAGTGCACTTAGGGATATTTATACTCCCTCTCTGGTCACTTGGTGACTCTCTTGCACATTTGATTAATTGCCATACACTTGTGAGCACTCTCTAGCCTCCCACTCACTCACTTGTTCATCTTTGATCATCTTTGTGAGTTGAGTGATCCTCAAGTGCATCATTGTTAGTGATTTGCATTCTAGAGCACTTGAGAGTAAGCCAAGGCTGAGTTCTTATTCTCTTGGGGCATTGCCATGTCCCTAGTGGCTTGGAGGCGATTCCGATGTGAGGTTGATTGGTGATTGTTCAAGCCCACACCGAGGTGTTGTTTGTGAGGGGTTCTTGCGGTTATTCCCCGGCGGAGTGCCAAAACCGACTCTAGTGGATTGCTCGTGGTTGATAGTCACTTCTCTTTTGTTAATTCGCTTATTACTTGTTTAGGTGCTCTCTCCTTAGGTCTCGGAGGAGTGAGTTTCTAGCGTTTGAGTGCATACTTGTGGAGTAGTATTTGTGCTAGGTGGCTTGCATAGAGTAGTTTAGAGCTAGTGCTTCGCGATAGCCGTGTTAATATCTAACTTGTGTTTAAGTGCTTTGTAGAAATTTTTATAGGCTATTCACCCCCCTCTAACCTATCCGGTCCTTTCAACCGGCGAGAAAGTCTCGTCGTAGTCAATTCCTTGAACTTGCCGAAAACCCTTTGCAACAAGTTGAGCTTTATAGACGCGAACGTTTCCATCCATATCCTTTTTCTTTTTATAGATCCATTTGCACTCTATGGGTCTAATCCCATCAGGTGGGTCAAACAAGTTCCAAACTTGATTGTTCCCCATGGAATCTATCTCGGATCTCATGGCACTTTGCCATTTCTCGGAATTTGGGTCCATCATTGCTTCAGCATAAGTCGCAGGTTTGTAATCGTCCAACAACAACAAATCCCCGCGTTTTTCACGAATTCTTGCTGACCTTCGTGGTTGCGTTAGTGTTTCTATTGGCACGGGTATCTCAACTTGTTCTGCTACATTAGCATCACTCGTAGAGTCTTTCCCAACTACCTCTTCTTGAACTTCTTCAAGATACACCTTCTGTCCACTTTTCTCTTGCTTGAGAAACTCTTTCTCTAAGAAAACACCATTCCGAGCAACAAACACTTTGCCCTCTGATCGGTTGTAGAAGTAATACCCTAAAGTTTCCTTTGGATATCCCACGAAAAAGCATTTGTCCGACTTGGGTGTTAGTTTATCTGATATAAGTCGTTTGACATAAACTTCACAACCCCAATTTTTCAGAAAAGACAAACTGGGAGTCTTACCAGTCCACATCTCATATGATGTCTTAACTATGGACTTAGACGACACCCTATTTAATGTGAAAGCGACTGTTTCTAGAGCATATCCCTGTTGGCGGTCGCTAACACCCTATTTTACCGTCAATATTTCACCCATAATCAAGGTAAAACCACATGAAATGCAAAGAACTCACTTTGAAACTTACCTAGTTCCACATGTCCTTGGAGAAATCTTGTGTATGCAGGAAAAATAGTGAAATCAGGTAAAACTGAAGCATACCAAGACAGCTTGACACCTCAGCTGCCACATGGGAGCCAGAGGAGGGTGCCCGCCCTGTCAAAAGTGCCAAATGGCACTTGCCAGCTCACCGATCCATGTGCCAACCTCCCAAATGGTCTGTGGCACATTGAAACAACATCAACGGCTCAGATACAAGGCACAAGGATCCGGTGGTCCTATCAACAGGGCGCGCGCCCCGTCAAGTTGAGTGACACGTCCACAATCCGAGGGAAGGTGTCCAGGAGTCGGTTTTCATCCAACGGTGATCAAGTGATGTGCCATGGATTGAAGGACCCATATGTCATCCTCCCAGGGTTTGCAAACTGCCATTCCAAGGCACCAACCGACCTTGCAACCGCTCTTGAGGGTGAAGAAGGGCCGCTGGATGCAAGGCGGTGCATCCAAGGGGGCGCCCGCCCTGCTCCTTCGCGCCGCCGACCTCCAGGACTCCTACAAGTACCGCTGGAGCACTCCTACACTATAAATAGGACTAGAATCCTCACTTGTAAGCAGAAGCACACTAGAAAACACTAGAGAATCCACTTGAGATTCAGCTCAGTAGCTCCTCTCTCTCTAGCGAAACTCTGCTCTTAGGAATAGTGCTAGCTAGAGAAGAGTAGAGTGGTGGAGAGAAGTCGGGAGAATGAGCAAGTATGAGGAGGTGCCGGGACTGTCGGCGACCTCCTCTGCGGTGTTCTTCACTCTTATCGGTAATAAAGATCACCTTCTTCATTTACTTATTGTTATACTTTAAGTAGCTGTATACTTGCTCATTGCTTGGTTAGAGTGCTCTAATTCTTGAGCTCGAGTTAGAGTAGTAAGTTTTATAGATTAAGCGCGGTGCTTAGACTATAGCTTATCCTTGAGTGCCGCTAGGCCCACGGATAGTAGTGGTAGGTTCTAGGTGGTGATAGCCCTAAGATCCTCTGGATTTCACCACGTTCGGCCTAGTATCCGGTATAAGCGTAAGACTTTGGGACGTACGGTGCCTAATTAGTCGAACCCCGGCGAGTTTAGGACTTTGCGTGTCCCGAGTATAGAAGTCTCTTTGGTATAACAATCATTTGATCTTTTACTGAGATAGAGTTCTCCCCCAAAACTCCAGAGCTACCTAGCATGTTTCCACCTTAGTTATACTTCATTGATTTATCCTTACTAAGGTTATTACCCCATTTATCCATATCTTGATTCTTGAATATCAAATCCTTGGAATCACAAACCCCGCCTTCCTTTGGGAAAATATAAATTCGACACCTGGTACTCCCAGGTAAAGTGCTACACGATAGTTCTGTGCGCTTGCAGAATCCCATCACCTATCCTATAAAGCTACCCATAACATTTTTGGTGCAGTTGGTAGAAATAACTTTATTCCTAGTAGCAACGTTAGAAGTGTCAACAACAACATACTTTGAGCGTAGGGATTGACAACCCCAGTGATTGCGTTGAGAAGTATTATTACCATTGCTAGAGGATTGATTTGGCTACACTCTTTTGATAGCGTTAGTAACTGTCAACAAGCATTTTTGGCGCCGTTACCGGGGAAGGCAACTGTTGAATTCCTCTTATTTGAGTCAAGTCTAGATAGTTATCCTTACAATCATGAATATGGATGAAAGGACCATCCGTGAATTCTCTACACCTTCTGCTGCTAATATAGCAACAGGTCCTGGTGTCATCGAGGCGAACACTCAATTCGAGTTAAAGCCCGCATTGATCACAATGGTTCAAGTTAGCCCATTTTGTGGCAAGGCTCATGAGGATGCTAATGCACACCTCCAACACTTCTTGGTGATATGCAGCACCTTTACCATTAAAGGAGTAACCCCAGACGCAATTCGTTTGCGACTCTTTCCTTTCTCCTTATTAGGAAAAGCCAAGCAATGGTTCTATATGAACCGAAATGATGTGGACACATGGGAAAAGTGTTCCAACTCTTTCCTAGTGAAATTCTTTCTTCTAGGCAAGACCAATGCTCTTCGCAATAAGATCTCGAGTTTCCAACAACAAACCGATGATCGATTCTCGAGGCTTGGGAACGAATGCAAGAGTATGTCGCTGCCTGTCCACACCATGGTATGGAGGATTGGCTTTTGATCCAAAACTTTTACCATGGATTAACCCTTCTTAATAGAAGCCATCTAGATGCCGCCGCCGGTAGAGCATTCTTTTCTCTTAAAGTTTCAGATGCGAAGGCTTTGATCGAGAAGATGGTGTCCAATCAAGGATGGAACGAGGAACGTATGCAACCGCGCAAGGGAGGTATGTATTCTTTAAAGAAAGCTGACATGATTGCAGTTAAAGTGGACCTACTGGCCAAAAGGCTAGAAAATTACGAGATGATGCGTACACCTGAGACCGTGCAAGCCATGGAGACTCACACGACGTGTGAAGTCTGTGGAGAAGTTGGCCATTCCGGACTCCATTGTCCTGAGACACATGAAGACCTCAACTTCATCAACAATGACAATAATTTTCGTTCTTCAAATTAAGGATGGACTCAGCGCTCCAATTCTCAAGATAACCCTTTCAATTCTCCGCAATGTCCAAACAACCAAGGTAATAACTACCCTTCTCTTAAAGATCTTGTCTATGGTCAAGGTAGAATGACTAATAGTATAAATAAGAAGCTCCATGCTAATGATAGGATGCTAGATAATATAAATGCTAAATTGGATAATTTCTCTTCTGCAATTAAGAATTAACTTAGTTTCAATAAGATACTTGAAACCCAATTAGCACAACTAGCAGCTGCAATTCCATCGTTTGAAAAAGATAGAATACCAGGAAAGCCTGAAACAACTATGGAATCTGCTAATCTTATTACTATTAGTTATCATGGCTATAGATTAGATGGATGGAATTTTTCAACTAAAAAGGGAGATCCTGGAACCCCTGTCATATCTTGTTCTATTCAATCTCAAAAGTTACATAATGCTATATGTGATCTAGGATCTAGCATTAACATCATATCTAAAGAACATTATGAAAAGTTGTTCTACACTGAGCTAGTACCAACTTCTGCATATGTGCAATTAGCTGATCAAATAACTTGCTACATAGAAGGAGTACTTTGTGATGTTTTGGTAAAAGTAAGAAATAACTTTGTGCCTGCCGATTTCATGATTTTAGACATGGGTAATAGGGACAACTTACCCCTCATTTTTGGCCGACCTTTCTTGAATACTGTGAATGCATGCATATTCGTTGCTAGTGGTAACATGGATTTCTATATAAATAGGAAGAAAGAAAGATTTATTTTCTCTTGTGCACCGCACCATGCAACTAACATGCAGGAAAATAAGAATCGATCCATGAGGAGGAGAAAACCAAGAATCTGGAGAAACAAGAAAGACAGATATGAGGTTAAGAAGGAACCATCATTTACAGCCTCTACACCAGACCGCTATCGTCAAAGAAGGACAAGATGAGAAGAAGACATCGGTCAAGGAAGAACCTTCTTCCGAGGAAGGACAATTATGGGAGTAAGTATTCTATCTTTCTCTTTAATTATTGCATAGGCATATTTCCCTTCTTCGTGCATTAAATCAATTAATTGTTAGAAGCATATTTAAATTTATGTCTTGCATTTAAGACCATAATAAAAGAGAGATTAAATAAATAAATAAATAAATAAATATATAAAATAATAATAGTAAAATAAAATATAAATTTGGTTTATCATAGTAGCAATAAATAAAAGTAGAATAAAAAGCAAAGCCTAGTGATCATAATAAGATGCAAAAGAGGAAACAACCCGACCAAGAGGAGAATCCGATCATGAAGAAGAAGCTAGCTTAGGGCAGCCGTCATCCTCACCAAGGTATGATCTCTAACTCCAGCAATCTTTTTTCTTAATTACTGTGAGTTATAATATGAAAGGCAATTCTAAATTCTTGCATAACAATAAATAAATGAAAATAATGATGAGAAAAAGAGAATATGATATGTCTTTGTTGGAAATGATGAACAATTGCTCGATGATGATTTGCAAATCTTGTTATACAATCCCTACTATGAAAGTTTTGAGTGTGATATCTGAAATCTGTCTTAAGTCAAACACTATTGTGAGTTGCACATGCTAATAACTTAAGTTATGCTCTTGCAAGATTGAAATTGGTATAGGTAGAACTTTTACCTGACCAAAGGAATGAGTGAGAACCAACTAGAGATTTTGATTTATAAAATTCAAATTCTTACTCATGGTTCCTTTATGGAATTAAATGCCTACCATCAGGCCATACATTCACAAACAACTAAAACCACCAAAAGAAAGAGCCCTTGTCTGCTTTGAACTTGCTTAGGCCTTATTTGATCTAGGTAGAGAAACTAGTCATATTCTTTGATCAAGATCACGTACACATTCCGCCTATGTATTACTTCTACACTGGAAGTATACAACTATGCTCCACACACCAATTGAGACAACCAACCACAATCAACTTTTGTCCTTTTGATAGATAGGGAGTATAGGTTACTGAAAAAAAAGAGAGAGCAAGTGCTCAAGGAAAACAAAAGAGCCATGTGCAGGTGCCCATATATCTTTATTTAAAAAAAACTATGTATTCAGTATCCATGCTCTCCCCTGTCTAAGGCAAAGGAATAAGTCTCAAGGAGTCCACCAAATAATTTACACTTGCACTTCTTGATCATTTTATATGACTTGTTGCTCCCTTAGATCTAAGAGTCTGATATTGCAATACATTCAGTTCAAGTATGCTTTTGCTCCAATTCTATAAACCCCACATAAGCTTAGGATAGAAAAGCTCTTTTGAGCTCTTGTGAGGTCCATCACACTAAGGAGTGGTTGAGAGTACCATTAAAGGAAGCAAAGCAAGATTTTCATTT
Organism: Eremochloa ophiuroides; assembly: GCA_038502445.1. NCBI lineage: Eukaryota > Viridiplantae > Streptophyta > Magnoliopsida > Poales > Poaceae > Eremochloa > Eremochloa ophiuroides. Next base: position 13,106,873 of record JAHLJS010000001.1, on the reverse strand, counting down.
TCAAAAAAATAAAAATTCTGAATGGTCTCACTCTACCAAAGTAAGGGGTGAAGTATCTACTTATCTATGCTATCTTGTTTTTGCATGACTCATGGTGAAAAGTTATAAGCCCCATATAGTTAAGACATAAGATGAATTTCTGAATCATGCTCAATACTAGAATAGTGTTGGTTTGTGTGCAAGATCTTTGTGAATTATTACATTAAAAAAATTGTTGATCCAACATTGCCAAATTAAATCACATCTTTACTTGAGGACAAGCAAAAGGTTAGCTTGGGGGAGTTTGTTGACGGTCGCTAACACCCTATTTTACCGTCAACATTTCACCCATAATCAAGGTAAAACCACATGAAATGCAAAGAACTCACTTTGAAACTTACCGAGTTCCACATGTCCTTAGAGAAATCTTGTGTGTGTTGACATCTACTAACGTCGCCAAATATAATTATATAACTTTTAATGCGAGAGGCGAGTTTAGAAGATGAATGGTAATTAATTAACTTGTCATTAACAACTAGCCACTCTTCTATTACCAACATTCTTATGCAAGAACTAGGTTGTCATCCCTAATTAATAATGCTAAGAATAAATAAAGGTTTTATATATTAATCTATGTGACTAGGCAGAAATAAATATAAATAATATAAACTAAGATCAGTTCTGCAAGTGGACAGATAATTATACCATTGTAGCATTTTACCTAGAGAGTTCTACCAGGTTGTCGATTTATATTTATACCACTAGGAAGGACTAGGATAAACTTTAATCTATTATATTGATAGTGATGATATACAATGGATAAGTGACATTACCGATGTCATTTACTCTACTCATAACAGGTAGAGGTCACAAGGTAAATAAGATAAAGGTGATAAGTATGATCAAGCATCATAAATAAAAGATAATCATCATAGCACTTCTCTAGTCATAGTAATAGCTAGCCAATGGATAAACTAAGGAATTAGTATCAAAGGTAATTCTATAACTACATCAATGAATAACTCTAATTAGTGCAATTACATCTAGCAATTATTGTTAGACTAATCCTATATCATGATCACATGCAAAGGGCATCATCTAGGAATGGTGTGAAACAGAATCATCACCTAACTTCGCGACCGTGCCTGCTGGCCTACATACGGGGGGTGGACTACAGAGGACTCAACGCAGCTGTCACCTACGCGATCTACCACATGACCCGGCACATCATGGTGCACTCGCAGATAAATAAAATACCTAGACACCACGTCTACATATCGTTCATCATCTATCCATCGTACGCATGAATAAACGCTATATGAGCAATTACATGAATTCAATAAGATCAAACCAACTATATTAGACATATAATCAAAGTAGACAAAGACTATTGTAATCAAGAACATATGAACTATTAAGAACAATGTTTCCCTAATCATAATGAAGAATACAAACCGAACTCCGTGCTCCAGACAGACGCCGGGGCTCCAGATCCGCCGAAGAACTAGAACTCCTTTACTCTCTAATCTAACTAGGCTAGAACTATGAATTAGGAGGCTCTTGATGAACTAGGAGGCTCTTGATGGCTTGAGGACTTGATGCCTTGAATGAATGATGGGTTCATGCCTTCAGGGGGGTCTGCCCCTTTATTTATAGCCCGGTGGAATGCACGTGCGCCGTAGGATCAAACCGACTTGAAACAAGGGCCGAGATGACTCCACAAAGCCGGCGGAAGAAGACTCCAGAAGCTGGGCCGAAACCCTAGCAGGGGGGCTTTGGCCGGCCCCACCCTGGGGGGTCTCGGGTCCCGGTGCCTCGGGTGTGTTCCAGATGCTTCTAGTGTTCTCGTGATAATGTTTCCTTGGCGGTTAAGTTACGTGGTAATCATGCTCTTTAACCCTTCTTTTATGCTTTTCTGGAATAGCCCCTGGAAAATACAGAACATGCAAAACTCATGGAAACTGTCATTGAAAACCCTAGACTAGTGTGTATTCATGTATCCTTTGGTGTCTAAAGTTCTAATAAAAGTTGACGTTATCCACCGTCAACAGTATGCAGGAAAACTGGTGAAATCAGGCAAAACTGAAGCATACCAAGACAGTTTGACACCTCCGCTGCCACGGAGCCAGAGGGGGGGCACCCGCCCTACCAAGTAGGGCGCCCGCCCTGTCAAAAGTGCCAAATGGCACTTGCCACCTCACCGATCCATGTGCCAACCTCCCAAATGGTCTGTGGCACGTTGAAACAACATCAACGGCTCAGATACAAGGCACAAGGATCCGGTGGCCCTATCAACAGAAGGTGTCCAGGAGTCATCTACACCATCAAATGAAGTCGGTTTTCATCCAACGGTGATCAAGTGATGTGCCATGGATTGAAGGACCCACATGTAATACTTCCAAGGGTTGCAAACCACCATTCCAAGGCACCAACCGACCTTGCAACCGTCCTTGAGGGTGAAGGAGGGCCGCTGGATGCAAGGCGGTGCATCCAAGGGGGCGCCCGCCCCCCTAGGAGGGCGCCCGCCCTGCTCCTTCATGCCACCGACCTCCAGAACTCCTACAAGTACCCCTGGAGCACTCCTATACTATAAATAGGACTAGGATCCTCACTTGTAAGCAGAAACACACTAGAAAATACTAGAGAATCCACTTGAGATTCAGCTCAGTAGCTCCTCTCTCTCTCTAGCGAAGCTCTGCTCTTAGGAATAGTGCTAGCTAGAAAAAAGTAGAGTGGTGGAGAGAAGTCGGAAGAAGGAGAAAGTCTGTGGAGGAGCCGGGACTGCCGGGGACCTCCTCTGCGGTGTTCTTCACTTTTATGTGTAATAAAGATCCTCTTCTTCATTTACTTATTATTATACTTTAAGTAGCTGTATACTTACTCATTGCTTGATTATAGTGCTCTAATTCTTGAGCTCGAGTTAGAGTAGTAAGTTTTATAGATTAAGCGCGGTGCTTAGGCTATACCTTACCCTTGAGTGCCGTTAGGCCCACAGATAGTAGTGGTAGGTTCTATGTGGTGACAGCCCTAGGTTCCTCTGGATTCCAGCACGTTCGGCCTAATATCCGGTATAAGCGTAGGACTTTGGGACGTACGGTGCCTAATCAGTCGAACCCCGGCGAGTTTAGGACTTTGTGTGTCCCGAGTATAGCGGTCTTTTTGGTATAACAATCATTTGATCTTTTATTGAGATAGAGTACTTCCCCAAAACTCCAGAGCTATCTAGCGTGTTTCCACCTTAGTTATACTTTATTGATTTATCTTTACTTATCCATATCTTGATCCTTGACTATCAAATCCTTGGAATCACAAACCTCGGCTTTCTTTAGGAAAATATAAATTCGACACCTGATACTCCCAGGTAAAGTACTACACGATAGTTCTGTGCGCTCGTAGAATCCCATCACCTATCCTATAGATCTACCCATAGCATTTTTGGCGCAGTTGCTAGAAATAACTTTATTCCTAGTAGCAACGTTAGAAGTGTCAACAACCACATACTTTGAGCATAGGGATTGACAACCCCAGTGATTGGGTTGAGAAGTATTACCATTGCTAGAGGATAGATTTGGCTACACTCTTTTGATAGCGTTAGTAACTGTCAACAATCCCCAAAACGATAAAGGTAGGTCTGTCTGGCTCATCATTGACCGAACCATGTCCAAGAAAGTCCGATTACACCGCTCGGACACGCTGTTTCTCTGAGGCGTTCCAGGAGGCGTAAGCTGTGGAACAATTCTACAACTCTTTAGGTGATTGCTAAACTCGTGGCTTAGATATTCGCCTCCACGATCAGATCGCAAGGATTTAATTTTCTTGTCACGTTGATTCTCAACTTCATTCTGAAATTCTTTGAACTTTTCAAATGTCTCAGATTTATGTTTCATTAAGTAGACATAGCCATATCTACTAAAATCATCAGTGAAGGTTATGAAGTATTGGGATCCGCCTCTAGCTGTCGTACTCATTTGTCCAAATACATCAGTATGTACAAGTTCCAATAAGTCAGACACCCTCTCAGGAAAACCTGTGAAAGGTGTCTTGGTCATCTTTCCCAGCAAGCAAGCCTCACATGTCTCGTAGGATTCGAAATCAAACGAAGTTAGAAGCCCATCAGAATGGAGCCTCTTCATGTGATTTTCACTTATATGACCTAAACGACAATGCCATACATAAGTAGGACTTAACTCATTAAGTCGAGGCCTTTTAGCACTAATATTACAAACATGTGCACCATCAAGATTTAAAACAAATAACCCATTCACAATGGATGCAAAAGCCACAAACATATCATTCTTAGAGATCACACAACCATTGTCATTACTCGTAAATGAATAGCCATCCTTCATCAAACATGAAGGCGACACAATGTTTTGACTTAAACTAGGAACAAAATAACAATTATTCAACTCCATAATAAATCCTGACGGGAGGTGGAGTTGCATCGTCCCGACGTTCAACGCAGCAACTCTTGCATTATTGCCCACGCAGAAATCAACTTCTCCCTTTTCCACGCTTCTACTTCTTATCATTCCCTGCATCGTATTGCAAATATGAGCAACCGATCCGGTATCAAATACCTAAGAATTAATATAAGAATCAGTAAGGAAAATTTCTGTAACATAAACAACAAGTGTACTAGCTGCGGGAGTACCTTTACTGCCGCGATCCTTTATGGATTCCAGGTACAGCTTGCAGTTCCTTTTCCAGTGACCTTTCCCATGACCATGAAAGCACTCAGGTTCAGCAAATGGTCCAGCCTTGGACGCAGGTGGGTTTGGCTTAGAGATCTCATCTTTAGCCTTGCCCTTTTTCTTCTTTCAAGAATTGCCCTTCTTAAATTTAGGCTTGTTTTGGACCGCCATCACATGGCTACTGCCAGCACCTTTCTTGATATCAGCCTCTGCTGTTTTAAACATGCCACACAATTCATTCAAGCCCTTCTCCGCCCCATGCATATGGTAGTTCGCGATGAAGTTCCCATAGCTGGTGGAAGAGAAGCGAGAATAAAATCAGTAGCTAACTCAGGGCCAATTGGTTCTCCAACCTCTGGGTATAACCAACCATTTTGATCACATGTGGCCCAACTGCAGCGCCCTCTGCTAGCTTGGTTTCAGCAAAAGCCTTTGAGACATTGAACCTTTCAGTCCTGGCTTGAGTCTAGAACATATCATTGAGCGACACGATCATATCGTACGCTGCATGGTTGTTGTCGAACTGCATCTGCAGATCTGGTTCCATCCAAGCAAGCATAAGGCAACTCACTTCGAGATCAGCATCGGATGCCTTCTTGTAAGCGTTTTTCTCAATAGCAGGTGCATTATCAGCAGGTTCTTCAGGTAATGGGGTGTCTAGAATATCTTCCTTTTTCTCAGCCCTGAGAACAATTCTCAGGTTGTGGATCCAATCCGCATAGTTTGTTCTATTCAACTTATCTTTCTCATGAATTGAACGCAAAGTAAATGGTTGATTGCTAGGCGCCATTAATCTACAACAAACGTAATGCAAAATACTAAGACAATGTATCCAAGACGGAGTAGACAATATTAAGCTTTTAATAGAATCTACTCCCACTAAAATCAATATCCCTCTATTGAAACTTAGTGATTCAAGACCCACAACTAACAAGTCTACTAGTGAGGTTTAGCATCACCGCAATCCTTTGCTAATCATATCACATATGACTCTTGTTGTTGGACAACATCTCTATGCTGTGGCACCCAACTCCTCATGCTCCAAGGTCCCTAACCGTTAGGATGACCTTGTTCAAGTAACCAACCCTTCTGCAGTAAGTATCCGATACGAACCTGTCTAGTCAAGGAAAACCGGTGGCACCCTAATTTCATAGGCCCACCACCGATTGTACAAGACTCATGACAGTGCGAGGTTTGGGGGAGCATTTTAACTTAAACATTGCCGAGGGATCGTTCTATTTCACTACCGCATGTAGACAAAAACATTATCGCAGCGAAAATAGAACATAGTAAGAACGGCATTAACACAGATATCACTTGGTATGGCCTATAATTTTCTTTTGGGGATCTCCATCTCCATCAATCTGTTCATCATGATGATCTCCATCTCCATTATCCATGTATGCCATCCTCCAGTGATGAGTCCACCAAGACTAGTTATCACTAACGCAAAGCAGTGAAATAATATTACATAGTCGTGGGTAGGATCATCATAGTTTGGCACGCAGGCCATTACATCAAATTGACAATATCTGTGTGGCTCCAGCCATATTGTCATGCTCATGACATGCAAGCCATGAATTAAATACATACATGCATCACATACACATAAGGGCTATACTAGTCATAAAATCCTGCAAAACAGAGTTAACCGATTCCGACGTCTCTAAACTTAAAACGCTGAAAACATGATTTTTCGGGCCATTTTTCGCAACTGTAGGCAATTTTCTCTCTCTTCAAAATTTTCTGTAGATACAAATCGATATATTATGGGTCTCTAGCCGAATCCGTATGCAAAAGATACGGTTTTACCGAAGCAACACATACCAACGGCACCCATCGCCGCCCAACAGCAGTGCGCTCGACGCTTGACCTAGATTTGATTCGATCAATCTAATTGATCTCCAACTCACTATGACTGGATTTACATGTATCACTTAACTCCGATGGCGGAATTCCGACCAGTACGAGTAGATCGTTACAAGACCAATTCAGCGAGATTACAAACCATAGTTAAAGGTTCATCTACAACTGCGCATATCATCATATGCACACAACCAAAACTATAACAATACAGTAACCTGGCTCTGATACCATTGAAGGGTTATGAGGATGCTAGGCTAGCTGGAAAACAAAAAAAATTTAATCTCATAAACCAGGATCAACTGCCAGTTATAGATCATGGGATTACCACCAGACGCGCAGGTGCAGCGGAAGCCGTCTCGATGTAGACGTACACGTCGCAGCAGTGCCGTGCAGTTGCGTGGTCGTCCGTCCGCCCGTTCCTCTCGTGCGGTTCGTCCTTGTACTCCAGATGCAGCACCTCCGAGGTATCCACACGTACAGGGAGCAATGTTATCCTAAACGCTAAACGGTAAACAATCGGTCACCCTCTGTTTAGCGTTTAGACCGTTTAAACGGTGTTTAAACAGTGTTAAACAGTCTAAAAGGTTTTGTAAAATAGTAATAAAATATGCATATTTGTGTATGTAAAAATTAAATATGCAAGAAACCTTACATATTTACACATGTAAAATTCAAATATTCTACCAAATAATCTTTTTGTAAGAAATATAAATCTCACAACACTTCATATAATTACAATATTAGTTAGTTTCGTGTTAATTGTGATAGCTGTAGTCCTCTAATTAACTAAATTATGGATTAAATGATTGTTTAGCTTATTTAATCATGTTTAATGTGATTTCTTTGACCATTTAGATGGGATTAAACGGTTCAAACGGGTTTAAATAGCCTAACCGTTTAATTCACCGTTTAGGGCGTAAACGACACGGGTGGCTTTTGTTTACAGTTTAAACGGGTGTTTAAACGGTCTAAACGACCATTTAGGCGAACAGTGACAGGGAGGAAGCGTTGCGCCTCCAGACTGCTAGGTCCGCGAGGAGCAATAGGCGCGAGCGTGGGAGGGCGACGGCAGCTGCCAAAAGGCGTGGATCAACCTGGCCTCACCCTTCCCCTTGCTTATATAGGTGTCCCTAATATTCTCCCGAGTTGGAGGCCCATTAGAAACCCTAAGCCTAGTCTAATTCGGGTCCAATCCGAATTAAGCTTCCAGCCCCTTAAGCGTGCGGCCCTATGGGTTTACGTACACATAGACATGGCCCGGGTACTCCTACTCGCCCAATAGTTGACAGCGGCCTCTAGCAAGGCGTGACAACTCCTATGCGCACGCAAAGATCATATCAGACGAATCACCACAAACCACATACATGATATTCCCTTGCCACACAATATATGGTCCAACTCGTGGGTCAACACTTAACCCAAGCACGGCCATGCATTTGTTGATCCAATCATTCGAGTGATCCAGTGATATCTCTCTTACAAAGAGAGGGGCAAATTCTATCTTGATTGTCTATGTCTCACAGCATGTTTTCCGACAAACCCGAAAGCCACATTTATTACTACCTTGTTACGGAGTAGCGTTTGATAGCTCCTGAATAGGTCGTTTGACATCTTGAATACATACAACAATTTCAGGTCTAAGGACATAACGTATATGATGTGAATAAAGACAATAATAACATCTCATGTTGGGTCCGTCCAGCCCCATGTCATACATGTGCCCACATTGTTAGTTTAACATCTCCATGTTCATGACTTGTGAAACATAGTCATCAACTCATAATATACTGATCTAGTATTCATTTGTGTCTTACACAAACTTCGATCAGGGACAACTTTAGAATAACCATACAAATAAAGGAGTTTCACAAATAATTCATATAATTACCAATCAATACAAGTTGTCTTTTATAGAAATTCAATGAACTCATAATATATCATGGATACAAAGCAATACAATCATCTCTATGATTATTTCTAGGGCATACTTCCAACATCGACCTCAACCCAAAGGCCGCTTGTGGTTTGCGGTGTGTCTGCACAGTAGCTCACCTGCCACACGTTGGGGATTTTTTTTAAAAAAAAGAAATTGTAATTCAATTTAACTCTTCGAGGAAAATTGGAACCCCCTCTCCTTTTTTTCCCCAAAATTTATGCAGCCCTGTATTTCGTTTCATCAACGTCCTGTCCGGCTTTGTTTAGGCTGAGATGGGTCCAGGCTGGGCCCATCGTGCTAAGCCCAATATGCGTAGACCAAAAGCCCAACATATGCTAAGCCCAACGTTACATATTCCTCCCCTCCCCTCCTCTCCCGCTGGCCGCTGCTGCTGCTGTATGCTCCGCCTCCTCCACCGCTCCCCGCCGCTCCATCGGCCTCGCCGCAGCGGCCGTCCTGCTCCGCCTCTTCTTTTGCCGGTACGTGGTCCTCGCTCAGTCGCTCCCGTGGATCCATCCCCTTCCCCCTTGGTTTCATGCGGTACCGAACACTGCTGATGAACAAACCGCGTGCGATCCTAGATCCCGCCGGTTTCGCCCTCGGGCGACCTATCTGAAATATCGTCGTCGACACGTTCGTCTTCTAGCAGGTGCCGCGCGCGTGCTTAGTTGCTTCCGGTTGGCGCCCCGCACTGACCCTGCTCCCTGTCCGGAGCCCGCCCCTGCCCTGCCGTGTCCAGTGTGATTCTTGTTGTCCTGTATGGATACCTGTGTAACAGGCAACTTGTTGGTTCGACTGCTCATCATCCACATCGGTAGTAGCATTGTACTAGCAGTCGCAGCTTCAAACAAAGCAGTACTTGTGTGTCTGTGTCTGTAAGAAAAGCAAACTCAGCCTTTGCAAACACTACCGACTTTGGGTCTAATATATCCAATCAAAAGGGGGGACAACATTTGTGCTGTACTGCTGTTTGTTTCTATCTTTGCTGAAGGACTATTTGATGCTGATATTGGCAACTCGCTTAGGACAGATTACTTGTCCTTCCTCCCTTACCATTAGGTGTCCGCAATTGCGATGGACACAGATGACTGTTGTCAGTCCAACCTCTAAACTCTAAACCACCAAATTTATCCCAACATATTCGGTTTAGCAGCATCAAGAACATATCTCCATGGCACACCTTTTAAATAGAAATATCACGTATGAATGCAATGACATCTTTCAAGCCCCCTAGTAACCATACCGACCTTGCACTAATCTTATTTTTCATTTTCTGATGATACACCTGATACGGTTTCATGTCAGGGGAAATACTAACATCTTTGCACTCCGCATATTGCTACTTGAACTGTATTATATTTTCTCGGACACTCAGGGGCGCTGCGTATCATTGCATTAATAGAAGAGAAAAAGAGTCGTACATAGACCCAAACACACCCCAAAACACAAACACACCAGACACACACACACACCCACATACTATACTGACTGTTGAACTGTATTATAGATTGCAATCTTTCCAACTTGTGGTGATTGGCAAAGCAAGAAATATCATATGTGGGCATATCTTGTAACTCAGTATGCTGAACCTTTTCTTTGTGGAAGGACTTAACAATATGGTTGGATTGCTAAAAGTGGCTGGCTGCAATTCTAAGAATTCTTTAATGTACTAATTCCAATGTTGAAAAATTGACCACAGCATTTTTTTTATTTGGATGATCACCTATTTCCATCAAACAAAAATATTATTGAAGCAATGTGCGTTACGCCTATTGCCATGCCTTGTACATTGACTATTGGTAGGGAGGTTTCAATCTTCTTCCCACTTGCGCTAATCATTTCTTCATTGTTCTGCTGAAATTTCTGGTCTGCTCTCCCTCCCTCCTTCCCTCCTTTGCCACTGTTTTGTATCTTTTCTTCTTTGTGGCTATCAAGTTAAATAAGTAACGAATTAACAATTCTCTTTGCATTAGGTATTCAACCTTCAACTGTTTCTGTGCCTGTTCATGTCGTTCCACAAAGCTGTAGCATTGCTCCATGATAATGCACTAACCATTGTACTATGGCTTGCCAGATTAACATCCGACAGCCATGGCGAAGCACCACCCGGACCTGATCATGTGCCGGAAGCAGCCTGGCATTGCCATCGGGCGGCTGTGTGAGAAGTGCGATGGCAAGTGTGTCATCTGTGACTCATATGTGCGACCGTGCACACTGGTCCGTGTCTGCGATGAATGCAACTATGGGTCGTTCCAGGGGCGGTGTGTCATCTGCGGTGGCGTGGGCATCTCGGACGCCTACTACTGCAAGGAGTGCACACAGCAGGAGAAGGACCGTGACGGGTGCCCCAAGATCGTCAACCTCGGTAGCGCCAAGACCGACCTCTTCTATGAGCGCAAGAAGTATGGGTTCAAGAAGAGGTGATGGATCAGTCAGGTTCGCTTGGCCTCTTGATGAGTAATGATGGATACCGGGAGTAGGATGTCGTGGCAACGATTGCGTTGTGTATTGGTGATCGATGCTGGCTTCAAACGAGTGCTGAGGTGGCCTCTTTAAACGTGAACAAAAGATTGGTGTATGAATTGCATCCGAGCATCCCTGATGTACTTGTGGTTCTGTCTAAGTAGCCTGATCAGTGACTGATCTGCTGGGCACACAATGTACTCATGTACCATGAGCATATGTTCTGAATTTTTCTGTTGAGAAATTGAAGCAGAGTAGTAACTTTGGCCCTCATAAACGGCACATTATCTCCTGTTACAAATTATATGACATCACCATCACTGAATATACTAGAAATTTTTTCCATTTCTGTTTGAATAGTAAGGGTAACTTTAGCAATTTGTAGACTTTAGTTGAATTTTATACTGAATTATAAGCATTGCAGGTAATCCCAGCTAGAGCTATTGTTCATGCTCTGAAAACACACACACACACACACACACTAAAGTTCATCTTTGCTCTGTTGTCCACACAAGTTTGATCACAAAGTTCATCTTTGCTCTGATGTCCACACAAGTTTGATTTCATGCTGTTGTCCTACGTGGCAGCCAAATTACATATTTTTTAATAAAAAATAAATATTAAGAAATACGAGGAAGAACAGCCCTGGCCTTCCAAGTCACCACCAACCAAACCCAACCTCTGACGATCACCGTCGCCGCTAGCCTCCACCACCAACTCCCCATCGCCTCCCTCCCCTCTTCTTGGCCTCTTCCGCACACTCCTGATCTCACCTCACTTCCCCGAGCTCTGCACCACCCCCACGCACGCGCCCGCTCCCATGGCCGCCGCCGCCATCGCGATCTCGGTCCGCCTCAGCCCCACCGCGGCGCGGCATGTCGCCTCCTCCGGCCGCCGCGCCCGCCTCGGCTCCGTCCGTGCGCAGTCCGCGCCGGCGGCCGCGGCGCTGACGCAGGACGACCTCAAGCGGCTGGCGGCGGTGCGCGCCGTCGAGCAGGTGCAGAGCGGGATGGTGCTCGGGCTCGGGACGGGCTCCACGGCCGCTTTCGCCGTCGCCGAGATCGGCGCGCTCCTGGCCGCCGGCAAGCTCGAGAAGATCGTCGGCGTGCCCACCTCCAAGCGCACCTTCGAGCAGGCGCAGTCGCTCGGCATCCCGCTTTCCACCCTCGATGACCACCCGAGCATCGACCTCGCCATCGACGGTGCCGACGAGGTCCGCTCTTGTCCTTTATCGCTTTTTTTTTTCCCACTTTCATTTTGGGTTGGCTATGGGGTATATAAATCAATCACACTATCTTCAATCCCGGTGAAAAGTTTGCAGAAAATAAGTCATCTCCTTTTATTGCTTCTTGGTATTTATTTATACTAGTGGTTTTAGTGGTACCTAACCTGCGAGCTAGAGTTTCTGTCGTGTAAAATTTTGGACAGGGAAGGTTTGACTTTGCACATACCTTGTCCTGTTGCTGACTGCATGAAAGAAGATGAGTCCGTGTGCTATTTTGTCTGTTCATTCATAGTGAGAAACGTGGCTTTGGCCTTTAGTCTTTTTGTCATTTGAAAGGTTGCGTTTCGTTGGAATGTTCTGCCATTTTGTATTTTTCTGTTTATAGGTTCCTGAAGTATCCTATGAAATATCAAAAATTCAAATGCAGCCAATATTATGCCAACTTTATGCTAATAGTTTCTCCAAAAGCTTACAGTTCTTTGCCTACCCCAACTTGCTTGGGACTAAAAAGCTTTGTTGCTGCTGCTTACAGTTCTTTTGGGAGTTCCTGTTATATTCAAACAACTATCTTTTTGATTGGCTAATTACATTCCTTAATTCAAACAGGTTGACCCTGACCTTAACCTTGTGAAAGGGCGGGGCGGTGCTCTTCTTCGTGAAAAGATGGTTGAGGCAGCATCGGACAAGTTTATTGTTATTGTTGACGAGACAAAACTAGTTGATGGATTAGGAGGTAGTGGTCTAGCCATGCCAGTGGAAGTTGTGCAGTTCTGCTGGAAGTACAACCTAGTTAGACTGCAGGAACTTTTTAAGGAGGAAGGAGTCGAGGCAAAGCTAAGATTCGAAGGCGACAAGCCCTATGTTACAGACAACTCAAACTACATCGTCGATTTATACTTCAAGACACCAATCAAGGATGCATTGGCAGCAGGACAGGAAATTGCAGCTTTGGAAGGAGTTGTTGACCACGGGTTGTTCTTGAACATGGCGAGTTCAGTGATCATTGCTGGATCTGACGGTGTCAGTGTCAAAACGAAGTGAGTTTTTTAGTTACTTTGTTGTTTGTGTTGAATTTTACAATTCAATGTATAAGCTATTGGTGTAAAAGCAGATCATAAGATGCTTCAATAAATATGTCCCCCCAATGTTCCCTGGGTTCACTTTGTGGGCTCTGAGGATTGACTATCATTCTATTGTGGGATAAAAAGCCATTTTACTAGTTTCAAACTTCTGTTGACCCATAAAAATATGAGTGATTCTGCTGTATTATCTTGCAAACTGTTGGACCAAGTGTCTTTGACATTCCTTGCACTACAGTTTTTTTTTAATGAACTTGGGGTCCTTTATGTATATCTGTAAAATCAAACTGCGGTTCAACCTCAGATTCTCTTTGAAAAATGGAAAGTTTGGCCAGCAAGATGTTTCTCTTAAAAATTTAATTTTGGGATGGTATAGAAAGATTAAAATAAAATGTGAATTTTGCCTCCTGACTGCTGAATTTGGTAAATAAAGTGAGGCTGCATGCTACACTACATGTTGTCAATGTTGCAAACTTCCCAAAAAAAAAAAAAAAAAGTGCAGAAAGAAATGTTTGTGTATGTTGGCTGATATAACTAGGCAGAAGATGATGTATACTCCCTCCATACCCGAATTAATAGACGTTCTAGGCACTCGGTTCGTTTTCGTAAAACTTGACGCTGAGGCTGCGCCGCGCTCGTTGTAGACGTGTTTGCCCCCGGGAACTCTTCGTTTCCCTCCCGCCCGTTCGTCTCTTAAATGCGGTCACCGCGCAGTCCCATGCAGCCAGCCAGCCAGAGCACGCCACGCAATGCAAAATCCGCGCAGTCGCAAAAAAAAAAAGCCCATCCAGGTTTCGAACCCAGGACCACAGAGTCACGCCGTGACGCGCTAACCAGTCGAACTAGGGAGTTGCTTCGTGATTGATGCCACCCGCAGAAATATTTAATAGGGGTAAGACAGGAAAACTAAACTCTCCTTGGTAACAACAATCATGTCCAAAACGTCTATTAATTCGGGTACGGAGGGAGTATGTGCCACTTTCAGCAAATATTAGTTCCAGTGTGTCCATGTTATATTGTTAGGAACAGAAGTTCGGCATGAATCCCTAAACTACTTCGGAAACCTGAGTTGGGAAAGGACAAATATGTGGGTGTATGATTTCAACAAGTTAAGCACTGCTTAGTTTTCATCAGTAAAACTTGGATGGAACTGGTCAACGACAATTGTGCCTATATGGCATGAAATTACCTGGAACCTGGCCTGGTTGAATTGTTTGGAAGGTCATCAGATTTTACTGATCAGGTAAGTTTGCATCAGCTTGAACTGGGGCGTAGAGAAAGAAGGTAGAGTTGCAGCAAGTATATTTTTATGTCGCTGCATTGACAAATGGAAGAACAAGTAACAAAAGGACAGGTAAATGCATGCTGAGCCTCGGAAACACAGGCAAGCAAGTTATTAATTTATTATATGACATGCTCTCCAGTCTCCACCCTGAAAGAGCAAATTGGCAAATTCTTATGGTAGGTTCAGTGTAGTTGTGAAAGCCTTATGTTGTGGAGAAGAAATGTTGATTGTTTATCTCTGGGTCATGCAGAGCAGCAAGGGTTCCTATAGAAGATTATATAAATCAAGAACAGAATTGAAGGACCATAAACATCAGCTCTGAACCAGTTTTCTATAGAAGATATATTCATATATATATATATAAATCAAGAACAGAACTGAAGGATCATAAACACTTCATTTTTTTTAATGATCTGAAGAAAAAAAAATACAAAATACATTGACAAAGAAAATGTCAAGCTGCATAATAGAAAATGGCTCTCCAAATGTCAACTCTTCCTGACCAACATGAATTCAAAATACAATTTCACAAGCATCTAAAGGTATTTTCATCTGATTGGTAAATTCTCAAGCATTTTATTACAGATTTATAGAAAGAGGATGATTGCTGAACTAAAAACATGTCAACATGTTACCGTATTCCACTAAGACCAGTCAAGTGAAAAAATCACAATACTGAAACTGTACAGGGTAGACTGAAGCTTGTCAAGACACAGAGCTACTGCAGGTTTAGTCTTGCACTTATAATCCAGTTTCTTTCAAACTCCTTGACAACCATATGGCTGTCTCTCTTGGAGATGCCTTACCAGGTCCAAATGGCTTCAGCAAGATCCCCAACTCCTCAAATCTCTCCTGCTGTAGCAATTGGGCACTGAACTCAAGCAATCCCTCCAGAGCCTGAGCTCTCTGCTGGTAAGACCTCGTGTTGAACCTTCTCTGCCTCCAATCAGATGAACTCCTAGGTGAATTGTCAGCACCAAGAAGGTCGATGTCAGGAGAGTCAGTGTAGTTTTCGCTATCGCTTCGGAGCACTTGGAAAGTGCACTTGTCCTTGGTAATGGATTGATCAATGATAGTTGGTGATGTGAGCTTTGTGATGCGATGCAATGGGTTTTCAAAGGATGCCAGCGGGAATTCAGCAATTCTGTCGATTCGAGGAGAGTTTACTGAAACGTCAGGAGATTCCAGTCTGGTGAGAGTGTCAGTGGCCTGCCTCTTATCAGGAGTTTTGATCATACGCATGGGTAGTGATTCTCTCCCTGTGGCTTGACCCGTTTGGTTTGCTGAAGACCTTGACGATGGAGGCTGCAGGTGTCAAAACAAGACGAATTAAGCAGAATTACTTCAAAGTTAACAAGTTGCCAATTAAAATGTTTTAAGATGCCACAAGAAGCTACAAGCAATCTTTCAACATTTTTTTCTTGGTAAGAGGCAAGGAAATGTCAGTTTCTGACAAACCTTGTTGCTATTCATTTTCTGAAGGACAGTTTAGTGCCTTAGTGGTGTCTACTGGCTACAGACTGGTAATATCAGCAGTTATGTTGTGAAATCTGAACAACTTATTGACTTTTCAAATGGTCAGGTACTTCATACCTCCTTGTGACCTGTTCTAGCATGAAATGTCTTTGAAGGTTCTAGTCGTCTTCTTGGTGTTGATGAAGCTCTTCTCGGAGTAGGTGCAGGAGATCTTGTAATTTTTGAATACTTCTCAAGTATCAGTTCATCAGTAACATTCTTGGTGACTTGGACTGACAATCCCTCCATTTGTTCACTTAGTTTTGGACAGTCTTTCCCAGTTGTAGAAACAGGAGGACCATGCCTAGAAGTGTCTTTGTCAAGTTTTACAGTCCTCTCCAATTTAAATGAATGGCTCTTGCTGTATTTGGGTGGACAGTTGTCTTCGGCATCAGAAAGTGCAGCCTTATTTGTGACGTATTTGGTAGGAAGCTTAGCTGAGAACAAATTGTCAGAAGTCGATTTCAATTGGAGTTTAAACACGTAGGGCTGAAGGTGTAGATGCTTAAGCAGTTCTGCAGCCTGAAACAGAGGAACCAGGATGAATAAATTATCTCAGAATTCAGGGCTAGGTGCAATTTGCAGTGATTGTGGTGATGGTGAACAGAGAACCAACACATACACTTGGTCTGTGATCTGGACTTTTGCGCAGCATGCTTTTGACGAGTCCCCTACTGTATGGCCAGAATAAAGATTTTATTAAAATTTCGTATTTTAAGTGAAAAAGAAATTATATGCTGGATCCTCATGAGGATTTCAGAAGGACTGCGTGGAAGTTGTACAGTCCAGGGACTTACAATGCACCAGAGTAAATAGTTGGTAGAGGAGCTACAACTGACTTGTTAATCTTATTTATCAGTGCTTGCATATCCTGTAAGAGTCAAAAATCAGCAATGAAGGTACAGGTTATGATAAAACTAGATGCATCAAAACATGATATGTTACTCACAAATGCTTTGAATGCCGGCTTGAAAGCAGCCATCTCATAGATGCAGCAGCCTGGAGAATAGATACTGCAGGGGTTTAGCGAATATAACAGGCACCCAATGTTCAGAAGAATACATGCAACTGAAAATTGATGTATACAATCTTACCAAGGGACCATATGTCAGACTTGGAACCATATGGAATGTCAGCAAGAAGTTCGGGGCACATGTAACTGGGAGTTCCCACAACCTTCAAAAGCAGCACATAATCAGAATCAGAAGCAACATAGACAAAGAAACACATCAAACACCTAAGGATCGAGCAAGAAAACTCACTGAACAAGCTAAATCGTCAGAAGTTAAGACTTTAGCAAGACCAAAATCACCTGTTTCAGACCACATGTTCGGGGAAAAAAGGGGTTATAACTGAATCATTTATATGAAGGACTTCATAATACATGGCAATTTTTTCCAAAACCATACTTGACAATAGGATGCTTACCAAGCCTTATGTTCTGATCCTTTGTGAGAAATATGTTTGAGCACTGAAACAGTTACAAGGCGTGATGAGTATCAGTATCACTCAAGCAGCATGTGTCCTTTGCAAGTGTAAGTAACAGAAAGGTTATGAATCTAGCAACCTTGACATCACGATGAAGGATATGATTGATATGCAAGTAATCAAGTGCCATCAGGAGCTGCACAAGCCACATGCAAAGTTTCTGCATGCAGTAAAAGATGGACGCAAAGTTCAGTGAGCAGAATGTGAGGGTACAGGGCAAAATGTACAAATTACAGACTAGTTAACTACCTCTTCTGAGAAATGGTTACCGCTAGCCTTCTTAATGGCCTCTGTCCTGCACAGACCCAACAAAAATTTTAGAACAGTGGTCACAATTGTAGTTCAGATCAATTCAGGGATGAAGTTTCAGAAGTCGACATACATGTCCCCTCCCTCGCAATAACCAATGACAATACACACGTAGCAGCCCTGACAACAACAAAAAATCGTTCCTTTTCAAGCAATTATGAGCATACACATCCTTCATCAGGATCATTGAAGCATCAGTGAAAGGAACAAGACCGGAGATTGCCCTTAGGATGCTGCAACTGTGAACAGCAACTACAGGGGACCATGCTCACCTTCTCTACCCAAGCCTCTTTGTATTCCACAATGTAAGGATTCCTTACTTTTGCAATGAGCTCCATCTGTATGAACATTCAGCAGGGGTGGTGAATCTTTCACATGTTTTGTAGGTTTATTCATGTATTAGCACAAGATCATGACAGCAAAACAAATTATGCCTCCTAACTTTGGATAGCAGTCGTGAATGCCTTACAAGGAAACAAAAGCCCTTGTCCCTTGGACAGCGTCAAATTATGTGTGTTTTGCAAAATTTATAATCATTTGTGTTCCAATTCAAATCCTTCATCGGAAGGCACTAGGTTCAATCCAGAACCAAAATTTTGAACCTTTTTTTCTTTTCAGAGGAGCTAATTACATAGTTCCTCTCTCTCTCTCTCTCTCTCTCTCTCTCTCTCTCATCAGGAACCAATTTCAAATTATGACACTGTAGGACACAATTGGACAGAGACCATGAGCATACCTCCTGGTGTGCTGATCGGCGGCACCGATCAGTCTGGCGTGCGAGGCGGATCTTCTTCATGACATACCTGTACCAAAATGAGCCAGGCTTCAGAGTGACACCATGGAAACAAAGCAAGCATCCATCCATGGTGGTCTGGAGAAGGAGCAGGAAGGATTGTGGCAGGCACTATCTGCCGGCCACCTCACCTTTTCCTCTCAATCTTGTGCCGCACCAGGAGCGCCGAGCCGAATGAACCCTTCCCAATCTGCTCCAACACCTCGTACTGCTCCATCCCTGTGATTGTGAAGCACCTGGTTCAGAAAATCACCTGCAAGGTGGGCGATGTTTTTCCAAGAATTCATTAAAAGCAATTAATTGTGCCAATAAATGAAATGCTGTCGGAACATAAAAGAGAACTTTTTTTTAAAAAAGGATAGCATGTCATAAACGAATTTAAACCACTTCAAATTTGGGAAGTATTGATTGTGAACAGTGACTCAAGTCTCAAGAAACCGATGAAATACTTCCCAATTCAAAAACTCACGGAATAGCATTTGAACGAAAAAGACAAAAGGTGAACGGAACGAAGCAAGAACTGATAGCATGGAGAATTTAGAAATTGCAATGGATCAACTTAATGATCGTCGAATTGATTCTTAAATGAATACTTTGAATCGGCACTGATGATGCTTAAAAGTGGAAGAGAATGGGTTCCATCCCTCTTACCTTGTCTGGCTAATGGATGAAGGGCACCTTGTTCTTGTTCTCCCTCCTCAGTGCTCGGCTCCCATTTTTAGAGCGAGAAAGTATGGCTGATGGAGTGCACGGGAGAAAGAGAAAGAGAGATATAGAAGGAGAGAGAGGGTTGACATGCCGACAACGAAATGGAGGGCTGGTTGTGCTTAGCTTGCTCGAGGCTTACAAAGTTTTCAAAGTGCAGAGCGAGAAAGTTGTGGGAGCCAAGCACACACTACACAAGCTTAGAGAGAGAGAGAGAGAGAGAGAAGAGAGAGAGAGAGAGAGAGAGAGATTTGACTAAAAAAATCCTTGGTTTAGTGGCTGCGTGTACTAGCATTTTTCTTTATGGGCTTATTCGTATCACCGCCAGTGATAGCGGAATTCATACGCGTTTCGTTGTACATGCCGTCCATAAAGGTTCGAGCAAGAAATTTATGCGTGGAAATATGCCGAAATTTGGTGGCTTTGATCGTACTGATTCTCGTGATACCAACCAAATAACTAATCAGGTGGGATTAACGGTTGATACTGTGCTACAGCTTTGCTGTGACCCAATTAGTACTGGAGCAACCTTCAATGGCCAACAACCCCTGTTTGTTCTTTCACCTGAATGTTGTAGGAATTCTACTGTTCTCGATAATGTCGAAATGTCAAACAAGCCATAATTCAGATGTGGCTGTTTTGAGAAAGTGCAAGAAAACTTATTTTGGTAGCAAGGGTTGCTGGTTTCCTCTTCAATTATAGTGAATTGCTGCTAGTTTTTTTTATAGTGAAATATAATCATATAAAAAAAATTATCCCACAAAACTGGACTTAAAAAATCAACTTGTATGCAGAGAGAAAAATAGGAGAAACCTCACACATTATAGTGTAGAATGATTGAACGAACTGAAATGGTTTGGGTGAGTAATTGAGCTGCAATTTAGTTTAGAAGTTAAGCGAGCCTGTATAGAAAGATTTGGTTAAGTTCTCTAAATCAAAGAATAAAAAGATAGACATTATTTATCATTTTTGTTGATGGCCTCTCTCTATATACTTTTTATTAATTTCGCTTCTCTTTATGAATTTCCTTATTTTCTTTTTCCATTTTCGTGTCCTAAATGAACGTGAGTGGATAACCGGTGCCTTCTGAAGTTCCTTCAATTTAATATGCAGCCATTAGAGACTTTCGTTAGCGCGAAAGATGCCACACACGTCGCTTGGCCTGGTAGGGTAGGGCACTGGATCCAGCTTTGTTCTCCTGCTCCCCAATCAAATTAAACTGTTTTAAATCTTATTTAATCGAAATGTTTCTGTCATCATATCAGGAAGATACATAATATTTTCATTCAGACCGAAGAGATCTCTCTGTTTCCAATTGGCGCGCTCTGCATCCCCATCACACGCTGCAGGACACACCTGAGCAAGATTTCCTGACATGGACAAGCATAATTTTTCTTGACCCGAAGCTCCGAACTAACCCAATGGAATAAGACGTTCACTTTCCTTTTAGGAAAAAAATGTGTCACAATTTTTCCATCTCTTATTTAGTGAAATGTTTCTTTCATCATATTAAAATATTTATAATTTATCATTGAGACCAAGAGAATTCTGGCATTCCAATTGGCATATTCTCCAACCACACATCAGACGCATCCGTGCACGCTGCAGGACATGCAGGTGTGTAAACATTTCTCAATGTTGCAGTCATTAGAAACATTTTTGAGGCGCAGGTTTTATTCTTCATCTGGAGCTCTGAACTAACACAGTTAAATATTATTGCATTCTCTTTCTTTTTAGTCAAAAAAGGAAATAATTTTCCTAAAGATTGAGGTGTTTAAGTGTTAATCAATAATTTATGAATGTATAAACCTCTTGAGCTAATCAACATCAGCTGATAATTCATACATGATGATTTATGATGAAAACTATCTTGTAATAGATGACTCTTGTAATATGAAATCTTGCTTATCCTAGAAGCACAACTATCCAGTACACATGCCTAAAAAGAAGGTCCGCTCGGCCCCCGCGTCGCCCCGCTGGGCGACACGGGCGGCGACGCCTCCTCCTCCTCCAACCTCCCTCCCTTCTCCGCTGTTCTCCCTCGTCGCCTCCGGAGCGTGCTGCCGACTGTCAGGCAGCTGCGAGGATGGTGGCGGCGGGGCCCTTTTTCCTCCGTTGCTCCTCCTGGTGGCATTTTCTCCGGTGGGGGCAGTGGCCGCCCCGGCCACCAGCATCAGCTCAGCGTCCCCAGCTCTCAAGATGGAAATATAATTACAAGTGGTTGAGAGTCATTTGTTTGGTTTTGTGTCATGGAGGTTTGTATTCAAATGAAGATCAAGATCAAGCAAAGAAAAGATGAAGCTTAAGTCTAGTTATGATTGGAAACCAATTGGATCGAAAGAAAAAGGACTTAAACAAGTAGAAAGAAAAGGACTTAAAGAAGGAATTTAAATTGATCATTATAAGTCCTTGGATCAATCAAACAAAGCAATTCAATTGAGTATCAAGAATGGTTCTTTTGGAGATAAGTCCCTTCTCCTGAGTGTCGGGGCTTGCCGCCTTTTGTAGGTAAATCAAGTGTGTGATGCTTGGATGACTAATATGGAAGTGGTGAATCCAAAGAAGCATTGGAGATTCTTAGTTGAAGCAATCAAAAGGATTGATCTAGAAAGCAAGCAACAACCAAATGAGAAGATTTCATATACATACAAGTGGTATTCATGCAAATCCAAGTGGTATTCTCTCATGCAAGCTTGATCAAAAAAATATGCAAGTTAACCACAAATTGAAGCTAGCACTTGATCATATGGGTGAAGAATGGAATTCATAATGATAATTGGTCTTCACCAAGTTCTTCAAATGGACTTCACAGTTGCTATTACTGGAGATTGATTGAAAATGACTATCCTCTACTCCGAGATAGTAAAGGTATCATTGTATGGCATATACATTCATTTGTGCTAAGGACTTGTTTAGAGCATATAGTCATACATAGATGAGCATTCATGAAAAATTAAATGATTTTGAGTTCATATTATGCTACCATTGCTTCTATGTCTTGTTTGATCTAGTGGTTAAATATGACTTGTCTATGAGCATGTGAACCTAGTGTTTGATCTAGTTAAATGAGCAAAAATGATCTAATTCAACATAGGCAAGATAGCCCCTAGTGGCGTGAAAAAGCTTGTCTTTGCTTCAAACCGAGTTAGATTATTTGTGCAAGTTTGCTAGATTGAATTAATCAAGAAAGAAGCTCATGACAACAAGATAAGTTCAAGAAGAACAAGACAACAATGAAAATGGATATCAAGTTATTCTTTCCAAGTGGTATATATCTTGACTCACCAAATCACTAGTAGTATGCACATGTTTATTGCAATAAGTGGTATCACTATTCTTCAAAGTGGTATTACTAAACATGGTGTATGTCTACAAGTGGTTCAACATCAAGTGGTACTATGATCATCATGACGGCATCCATGCAAGTGGTATAAGTCCAACCCCATTGGTACTCACAAGTGATGTCTAGATCAAGTATTTAAGTGGTATCCAACATTTGTGCAAGTGATCCTCAACTTTAAGTGATCATCAAAATGAAGACTTCCTACAACAACAACAAGAGCTCAAGTTCAAGTGGATGACTGATCATATGACTTAGGGGAGATACTTATTCTTTTGGTATCAAGAGATGTAAGGTCCTAACATGTGGTATCTCATCCTATGGCTGGTTTTCAAGTGGTGTCATTCCAACTCAAAAATGGTGGTGTCCATCAAATGTGCAAGTATCTACCCTCAACATCACTCACACACACCTTTGTCACAATAGAGCATTGACCTTTTATGGAAATTGATGACAAAGGGGGATAGATTGGACAAAGATATGAAATTGTGTGTTGGGAGAATTGTGGAAGCAATGATCAAGGGGGAGAGATGACAAGTCAAGATGAATGGAAGTACGCGATGAACCATCATGGAGGCCGATGATGAGAGAGCAATAGGCCAACAAGAAGGATGATCCACATGATTGAAGATTACAAGGGGATCAAAATTCTTGGACAAGAGAGAAGCACACAAGTAGGGGGAGCAAGCTCATGGACATGGTTGATTGCATTTGAATTGTGCATATTCATATGCTTGCTTGCATTTGCATATAGTTTATTTACATATGGTATCTTACTTGTGTGGAGTATGCTAGTATAAGTTTGATTGATGGTTTGATAACTAGCATGCATAGGTTGTTAGCTAGACTTATGTTCTTCAAGTTTTACTAGAACTTACTTATAATGTTGATCTCATGGGTATCTAGTATTTTTTGCTTGTCTAGCTAATCATGATGCTAAGGATGGATTTAATGGTGCAACTCAATTGGCTTCAAGAAATTGGTATCGAGCAATTGGTATCACGCTACAAAGGTTTATTCTATGCACCTTAGCATCACTTAGTAGTGTTGGCACTTCCAAAAGTTCCATAATTATGCATGTGTGAAATGCGAGCTCCGCGTCGAAAAGCGAAGCAAGCCGCGCTAGCGCGCTACTCCCAAACCATTTGAGTACACATGTAGGGGAAGTTAACACTACCAAGTTGTATTTTATGGAGCTTATTCAAGTCTAAAGATTTGAGCTTAAAGATGGATAAGCAACATAAAATCCAAACCCAAGTTAGTGATTTGCACTTGTGTGAAGAGCTAATTTGGTTAATATGCTTAAATTTCCATATCTTTATAGAGTTGTCATCAATTACCAAAAATGGGGAGATTGAAAGGTCCTTATTTGGTTTTGGTAATTGAGTGACAACTTAGGTGGACTAATATGTATTTGAGTATTGATTACACAGGTGATTAGTCCACAAGTACATGTGTGTGAGCATCTATGCCATGGAGGTGGATATGGCTTGGAAATGATGCTTAGCTCACACATATGGTATGAAGGAGCTAAATGCATATGAGACATGACATGGAGTCATATGGCTAGGTGGAGAAGATCAAGACAAGGCTTCGCGTCGACGGACTGGTTGCAAGTGTGAAGGGCAAGTCGGGTGATGGCTTGGCGCCGATGGACCAACGCAACAGTGAAGAGCAAGCAAGTCGAGGATCGATGAACCAAAAGCCACATGATGATATGAAGTGGATCATATCATTCATGAGGTGTTGGTGCATATGTTGCACCGGCATCGATGGTGTCAGAGACGGAGATGAAAACGGTGATGGGAATGGAAAGCGCAAGGCAAAGGTATAACCTAGGGTGTTTCCATTTCACCGGTTTAAGGTTGAGTAGAGAAATATTTGACCGGATTTAGGATAGATGGCCGTACTATCAAGAGAGGCAAACTTGTTTGCATATCGGTCATCTAGTGCCACTTGAGTGATCTAACTTGCATGCATTGATATGATCGAGTGGTGTGGTGAAAAGAGTGAAAAACCCTTTGAAAAATGATTGTGAAAATGCTAACTCATATACACAAGGTAGTGGAATACTTTGGAATTGGCACATTTGCAAAAGGGTGAAAGTTTTGAGCTCGCAGGAAACTTGGTTGGATCTTGGATGGATAAACTGCTTTTATCCTTTGAGTTTTGGATCAAACAATCATGTGGGTTATGTAGCCCTCTGAGTAAGCTTTCCAAAATGTCCAAGATCATCGAAATCGAAGTTCGGAGCTAAGAGATATCGCCGTTTTATCGAACGGAGGCAGGCGTAGGACTCTGGAAAACTTTAGTCCAACGGTAGTGTCCGACGCTCTAAAAACAGCCGTTCGAAGGGGTTAAAGCATCGGACCATGAACAATAGTCTGATGCCCCACCCCAGGACAGTCCGATGCTCCAGTCCGACGCTATTTTGCTCTCGAGAAACTTCTCTGTAGACCGTCGGACCTTAAGAAATGGTCCGACGCTCCAGTCTGACGCACGGTCTGACGCTTACAGATAGCCGTTAGAGCGCGGTAACGGTCAGATTCAAATGGCTAGTGGCACGTGACGCATATCCAAGGCGTCGGACCATGAACAATAGTCCAACGGTTGCGTGTACGAGGGTCCGACGGCCGGTTTGAGTTGATAATGGCTCCTTTTGCTTGAGGTCTATTTATAGGAGTGTGTGGCCAGCTGTGAGAGGTGTCTTGCACCTTGGGAATGTGTTTCCCTTGCTAGTGTATGGCTTAGTGCTCTCCAACTCACTTGTGCTCATATAATTCGCATCTGAGAAGTGAGTGATCGATTGCTAGTACATTGCATTGTGATATTGCTTCGAGTGGCACTGGGTGATCGAGTTGCAAGCCAGTGGTGCTTGTTACTCTTGGAGGTCGCCACCTCCTAGACGGCTTGGTGGCGAGAGGCTCTATGGAAGCAAGCAAGAAGATTGTGCTTGGTTCCGGAGAAGCTTTGTGAGGGGTTGGAGCTCACCCCGCGGAAGTTTGCGAAGAGCATCGCTAGTAGAGCGAGACGTGAAGAGCGACAAGTGGTCTGGCCGAGTCAAGTGTTAGAGCTTGTGGTAAGCACCCCACGTGGGAGAGTGTGACTTGCGGGTCACTACTAGCAAGAGGACCGGTGGCAACCTTGGAGCTTGTCTCAACGGAGGACGTAGCTTGTGGCGACAAGTGTTGACGGTCGTTAAGTACCAATTTTATACCGTCAACTAATGCCTAGGGAAGATCAATAATAGAAGCATAGGGGTTATTACTGACAAATTCCACGAGTTTTGGTGAATTATGTATTTTCCAGGGATTATTCCAGAAAGGCTTAAAAAAAGGATTAAAGTGCTTAATTACCACGAAACTTAACCGCCAAGGAAACATCATCACGAAGACCCTGGAAGAGCCAGAACACACCTGAAGCGAGCGGGGACCGAACCCCACCAGGGTAGGGCCGGCCGGCGCCACCCGTAGGGGTTTCGGCCCACCTTCTGGAGTCTTCTTCCACCGCCTCTCTGGAGTCATTTGGGCCCTTTGCTCAAGTTGGTTTGATCCCACGGCGCACGTTCATCCCACCGGGCTATAAATAGAGGGGCAGACCCCCTCCCAGAGCACCAATCCATTCCTCCTGCTTCATTCGTCAAGAGTAGACAGAAGTTAGGGTTTCCAAAGATTAGAAATAGGGCTCTAGTTCTTTAAGTTCATAGTTTAGGAGTCTAGCAAGGTTCAAGTAGAGTTGGGCGCTATGCTTGGGATTCCAGATCCGTTCGTTTGGAGATCGGTAATCTTATCTTGTATCTCATTATAACTTTACTTTATTTTAATATATTACTACTTATTCAGTTCTTAGTTTATTCTAGTTGCATATTCGATATAGTTGTTATTGGTGATGATAATTGTCATTTGATCGTAAAACGCCTAATTCAGTACTCGAGTGAGTTAGGTGGTATAGATTATGTAGACGTGATGTCTAGATATATTGTGTACCTACGGAGGCACCCTGACATGTCGGGTCGTGTGGTAGTCAGCGTAGGTGATAGCTGCGTTGGTTCCTCTATAGTCCACTCCCCGTACGTAGGACGAGCAGAGCGCGGTCGTGAAGGAGGTGACCCTTGTGTCTTAATATCCTCATTAGATGATGCTCCTTATGATGTTTTCTGAGTTGATTATGCTATAGATGAAAATGTGTAATGTGGCGTAGGCTATAGACTTTGTATTTAGTAATTATATAGGTTTCCTTTACTTTAGCCGAATCTCGAGATTGTCTTACTACATTAGTGAGTCTCTATATTCTATCTCTGGAATACCATTTACCTCATTTACTCAGTTATCATTACCATTTATCACTGACTTATTTATCGCTAAAGCACTAGAGTTATGGGTTATCATAGATCTGTACATTTATCTTTCCAATCATTATAGTAGATTATCCTAATGAGTAGAATGCCCCTTTATCCTTTTGGCATAAAATAAATTAACGATACTCGGAATACTTACCGGGTGAAGTGCTACAATGGGAGAATTATCTGTGCGCTTGCGGATATATTCTATAGTATTATTTTTAGGAGGCAAGTAAAGATTATTTTACCTTTGGTTTTTGGCATCATATTAGGGATGACAACTTAACATGAAGTGATGTTAAAAATACCAACAAACATTTCTAGCGCCGTTGCCGGGGATGGCAATTGTATTCATTAGGATAATTTATTGAGTTCATTGATTTTATTCGTTAGGATATTTATTCTAGAATTTCATATAGGAGAGTTCTTCATAGATAATATTATAGAAAAAACATAAAAATAACTATAGACATAAATACTTATAGATACCCATAACCTTTTGTTTTAGCAGACTTACCCGTGTTTTGTTTATGTTTAAATATCTTATATAGGGTAAGTGCAGGATTGGTTGTGTACTTTAACTCTTATCAATCAGGAACAACCATAGGAAGAAGGGTCTTACATTATTTTGTGAAGCCATGGCTGAGAAGACTCTACGTGAATTCTCTGCTCCAAGCACTGAGAATATTCGCGTTGGGCGAACTTTTAACATTGGAGATCATGATTACAAGATCAAGTCAAGCCTCATCAAAATAGTGCAAACTATCACATTTACTGGAAAGAAAGATGAAGATGCAAGTATCCATCTGCAGAATTTCCTGGAGATTGGCAACACCATCAACATCAAAGGTATTCCTCAAGATGTCGTGCTACTTCGTTTGTTTCTGTTCTCATTGGAGGGAAAGGTGAAGCAGTGGTTTTATCAGAATAAAGATCGAGTCAAGACATGCGTAGAATGTTCAAAAGCTTTCCTAGAAAAGTTTTTCCCAGTAAGCAAAACAAATGCTCTACGAGGAAAGATTTCAGAATTTTGTCAGCAGAAAGGTGAATCTATTTCAGAAGCCTGGGAACGTTTTCAAGATTACATATCAGATTGTCCCCATTATGGAATGGAAAAGTGGTTGCTCATTCAAACATTTTATCACGTACTAACTCAAAGGTCACGTGAGCAACTAGATGCCACTGCTGAAGGATCATTTATGTCACTCACTCCTGGAAGAGCTAAAGATATTATGGCAAAGATAGCAGAAAATTAGAATTGGACAAACAACACTCAGACATGCCATAAGAGTAAAGAAGTTTCAGAGGAAGTGTGTGCACTGTCAACCAAGATGGATGTACTATTGAACTGGTTAGAGCAAAGAACCAATCATAAAAGAGATCGTCAAGCTATTCAAGATGCATTCAATTCCCAGGATCAATATGATGGATCTTTAGAAATTGAGTTTGCAAATCCCCCAGAAGATATTAGGACAGTCATCAAGTCTACTTCTCAGAAACAAGGATGGAATCAACCTTGGTCAACCAGTCAAGGTAAGTACCAAGGCAATACTACTTTTTCAAATCTTAGACATCCACCCTTGAGAGAATTAATATTAGAACAAACTAGAATTAATGAAAGTATTTATAAGAAGCTTGCTTTTAATGATAAAGTTTTAGAAGGAATTAATTCTAAGTTGAATAATTTTTCTTCTGCTGTTAAGGATCAAATATTATTTAATAAAAAGATAGAATTACAAATTGCACAATTATCTTCTACTTTGTTTACCACTAACCATGAACAAATAAAAGGAATATCTACTAGAGGAGGTAAGTCTACACGTGATCTACCTTACCCAAAAGGGGCACGTAGACCCTCACATTTAGTGCAGGTAGAAGAAGAGATTGAAAGGACAACAGAGAAGAAGAAGTTATACCACCTTCACCACTAGTTGAACTACAAGATCAAGAATTAACTCAAGATTTTCATGACACAACCCTCCTACCGTTTCCACGCAGAAGAAGGAGAGCTAAAATGGATGATCAATTTGGTAAGTTTGTAGAGGTAATTCAGAAGTTATATGTCAATATTCCGTTGTTAGATGCCATGCAGGTACCTACATACGTGAAGTACCTTTGAACCATCCTTAACAACAAAGGACCACTACCTTCTACTGAAGTTGTCAAGCTAATGGAGGAATGTAGTGAGATAATTCTGAGTTCTTCTCCTACTAAGAAGAAGGATTCAGGGTGTCCCACTATTGATTGTTCAATAGGAGACCAGATGTTCGAGAATGCTTTATGTGATCTTCGAGCAAGTGTCAGCGTCATGCCCAAGACCGTCTTCGACAAACTCAACTATTCTACGCTCAGACCAACTACGATGTGTTTGCAATTAGCTGACCAATTGGTCTGCTATCCCGCAGGAATTGCAGAAAATATTCCGGTAAAAATCCATAACTTTTTCATTCCTATAGATTTTGTAGTACTTGACATGCAGGAAGAGAGGAAGATACCCCTCATCCTCGGGCGACCATTCTGAAACACTGCAAATGCAACCATCAACGTCAGAGCTGGAGATATCACATTCACCATCAATGGGCAAGAAGAACGATTCGCATTCAAGTCAAGACTGGAGCAATGCCAAACGTTGAAGTGTCATGAAGAACAAGATGCAACAACATCTCCGACACTGGAGATAAATAATCAAGAATAATTCAACTGGAGAAGTCCGGATTAGCGGACCCAAAAACTCCGAACCATCGCCGGGAGGTAACTCGGTAGTTATCGGTAACTTAATTCTTGCATTAAAATTTGCATATTTACTTTCTCATAAAATTGCATTATTAAAAAGAAATAAAAAATAAGCATAGTATAATTAAAGCTTAAGCCCCATGTGATCATTACTAACAGAGTATTAAACCCCCGTCAGTAAAATTTACTGTGGTGGCAGAAAATTATAAGAAGACCATCATTAGAATTCTAATTTTTCGTGGATTCATAAAATTAATTTAGTTTTTCATTCTTGTGTCATTATACGGTAGAAATATGGGAGACATATGGGACCCACCATCATCACATCAAGTCACATCATGCATTATCATCAACCACCATCTTTCACTACCATCCAAACTCCATTATTCACACATGCACTACCCACCATCCATCCATTCAACCATTTCACCAGAGAAAGCAATCACATGCATTTGGATGTAGATGTAGGTTGTGTCGACATTTTTCAAAAGTTGAGAGCTAGTGCACACCAGGTGGGGCCGGCCGGCCCCAAGGCCACGCCGGCTGGCGCCCCTCCTCCTCTTCTCTGCCTCCCACTTTTCTCATTTGCTCACTCACTCACATACACTCCAGAGAGCACATAGCCAAGTTGCTTTGTAGCTTGTGACTTCAAACTCTCATAAACTCTTCATTTGATTCAAGTTTAAGCAAGGAAAGGAGTAGAGAAGGAGATTAGCAAGAAGACCTAGAAGAGAGATCATCACTTTGATTCCTTCTCTCCACTTGTTCTTGCTTGTTCTTATTTTGTTCTTGTGTTCTTGTTCGTTCTTGCCGTGTTCTTCGTGTTCTTCATTTTACAGGAAAGATGAGCAATAGAACGAAATGTGCCATTCGATCCCTTGGAAGAGCCTTCTCATGCCACATAACAAGAAGTCAGTCATCATCTCAAGTGCCATCGTTCGTCGGCTCTGACATGAATATCGATCCTCCGTCACCCTTCACGTAAGATAATCCGTCATCCTCTT
This sequence comes from Eremochloa ophiuroides, assembly GCA_038502445.1. Lineage (NCBI taxonomy): Eukaryota > Viridiplantae > Streptophyta > Magnoliopsida > Poales > Poaceae > Eremochloa > Eremochloa ophiuroides. The sequence goes on along the minus strand of JAHLJS010000001.1, from coordinate 13,076,120 downwards.
CCCAACCGGAAGAGAGGTATGAACTCACAAGCATAACTCAAATTTCATTATCAACTAGACCGCAGAGGGAGATATTAAATGTGGTTAAAACAAGGAATTTATGCATACTCCAATTTTTGATGCCACTTTGCTCCATGAAACCGGAATGGATTCCGAGTTTGAGCTTATTTTTAGAAATGTTGGATGGGAAAATGCATGGCAAATTAATGAGCAGGGTAGCAAGTTACTCACTATAGAATTTATTAGCACCCTAGACTTTGATGATGATGAGGTTAACTTTAGAATGTTTAATAAACCTTTCACCCTCTCATGGAAAACTCTTAGTTTGGCATTGGGATTTAATAATCAGTGTGTGGTCAATATTTCTGAAACTCTCCAAGACTTTGATAAAGATAATTTTTGGGAGAGTATCACTGCAAAGAAATCAGAGAGAAAACAAAAATATACTACTGAAGAAGTTCATCACCCCACACTGAGATTCATGCTTATATGGCTAGTTTTTACATTCTTTCCTAGAGAGGAGTTAAATACTATTAAATAAGATGAGGTACATTTGTTATATATCATGATTAAAAAGAGTAAGGCATCACCTGTAAAAATGATGTTGAATTATTGGAGAACTGTCCCTTCCTTGAAAAGTGCAGTATTTTTTTATTTCCTGGATTACACATTTAGCTGCAGGGTTAGGTTTATTATCAAATGCTTCACTTGTTTATATTTCTGATGCCCGCAGAATCATTGGTTATGATTTTTTCTTTCATGCTCACATGCTCAAACGCCGAAATAATAAAATAGTTATGATTTATAAAAATTATGACAATGAGTACGAACTAGCAGACAGGGAGTTAGGAATTTATTCTGTTTAGAATTTTGTTTTTCCAACTGTTAGAGCTAATGTTGGCAGGTGTCCGTCCGCACGCATCAGCAGAGCGCCGAGAACTAATTTCACTGGAGCTAAACCAGCACCATCTGGGTCAGCTTATTCCCACTATGTTAATTTTGGTGAACAGGTATTGACACAAGAGCCACGTCAGCAGTGGACTGCACATGCAGGATGGGAGGAACATCCCACATTCCAGTAAGGAGAATCTTCGTCAGCAGCGCAGCAGCGGGTTGGGGAGCAATTGATTTTCAGAGAGAACGAGCATCTTTTTCTACGCGCGGAAACACAGACTTCACCACTAGTGGACCGTATCCGTTCCACGCACCACCGGAAGATGACTACTATCGGCCACCTGAGTAGCACTTTTCGGCTACCGCTAATGATTTTCCAGTTTTATCTATGCGTCTCATTAACATTGAACAGGGACAGAACGCGATAAGCGACACACTGCATCAGCACGAGCAGTGGTAGCAGCAGGTCGACGACAGGTTCTACTAGCATGAACAATGGCAGCACAGCACGGACCAACGACTTGATCAGATCTATCAGGGACAGCAATAGACGCAGAGCGGATTGTAGTATTTGATATATCAGATGGGATACCCGCCGCCACCTCCACCACATTACTGAGCAACATCCAGCTTGGGGGAGATCCCCGCTAGGTGAGTACCTTTCACCTTTATATAAGCTTCTTTATTTCAGTATTTAATTTAGTCTTCAATTCTGTCAATTTCAATATTGCTAAAAACGACAAGAAAACCAAATAAAAATTTATTTACTGCTTTCTTTAGTTATTGCATTAAATTCCTACTTGTGTAAAAAAATGAAAATCCAAAAAAATATATTGTATAATTAAGTTTGCTTTAAATTCCGCATTCAATTTGTCTTTAGAATAATTAGAACTTGAAGCTAGAGAAAAATCAAAAGGATATTTAAATTGTTTAAATATAATTTCCTGCAATTGCTTAGTGCTTAAATTTGAATTCTCCTACGAATTGCATGAAGTTTATCTACCATGAAAATTTATTCTAAAACTTGATATCAGTGGGTAGCATAAGCTTTTCTAAATAATTGATGGATATGATATAAGAAGGTTTGAGTCACTATTTATTTCATTCTGAGTGAAACCTAAGCTCCAGACATTTCAAAATTAAAATCAAAATAAATATAATAATAATTCGTTCTGCTAATATGATTTAACTAGACTATTTTGTTATGCATTCATGATTGAATTCACATGTATAAAAAAGTTTTCCCTCTATGCACAAGTCTCTCTTGTAATACCTCTGGTATTACTGAGTAATTAAACTGCCATGTCATCATGTTTAAATTAATCATCTGTATATGATTGTGCTTAGGGCTCCTAGAGTGATTTGATTGTGCTCATATTTGATTGTGTAATTAAATCCCAACAAGAAAAATCTAAATTTAATCCAAATAGGAACTGGATATTAAACCCTAATCTGACCCCAAAACCTTAATTCAAAAAATATTAGGAATCAGGTGAAAGTGTCTTAATGAAAGTTGTAGACCTTTTAAAATGGAACAACTTTTATTTTTGGAGATTTTGAGGTTATGCACTGGAAATTTGAATTAAACTCAAAACAATGACTTGGAATTTAAATTTAAAACATCAATTTAAAAACTATCAAGAATCTGACAAAACATCCTTAATAGAAGTTGTAGGGATCAGTAAGTTGAACAACTTTCATTTTTACAGATTTTCATGTTCTATAGAAAAGTTTGGAGAATTTCAGTGAATTGCATTTGAATTACAAATTCCTCTTTTACCCACTCTTTTAATTTCAAAAATTGGCCGAATTTGAACTTGGTCCAAAAATCAAAAGTGTTCTACAAGAAATTTGGCACAACTTTGGTATTTACCAATTTTTCAGATTCGCACAGTAGGGCCATCAATTTGATTCAAATAGGATTTGACCTAGTGTACTGGCTACAGTATCGGGCCCCCCCGCTGTGCCGGCGTCCGTGCGCGCGTGCGCGGCGCGCGCTGCCGCCGTCCGGCCGGGCAATGCACTGTCGCCGCCGCGTTCGCGTCGCTCGGGGGCCCCGGGTCGCGCTCGTCCATATCCACCCACTCCCGGCCACTTAAGGGCGACGGCCGTCTCCATTTTCCTCCCTCACCCCATCTCGGTCACCGGCGGGTACCCCTCGGTCATTGGCCAAATTGCCGCTCATCCGTCCATCTGCATCCTCTCCCTCGTGCGGTAGTTTAATTCAGCCCATTGCGCACCTCCTGGGCCATTTGGGTTGGCTTGTTGCTGTCGGAGTCCGCCACACGCCGCGTTCTTCTTCCTCTGCTCCGACCAAGCGCCGCCGTGGGCAACTTCGACGCGGCTAGCTCGTCTCGGTGAGTCCCTCTCCGTTTTGACTGGCATTTTGTGCTCCATACGGTACGGTTATACTCATGCTTCTGTGGATTCCTTGTTTGGGGTCTTAGGTACCTCAGAACAGGACCTCGCCATGGTGTTCGCGTCGCCCCATCCGCCATCCTCGCCGTCCTCGCCTCTCTGCACCGTCGCGGGTCGAACAATCTAGCCAAACCAAGCCGTGGTGAGCCCTGAATCCTTAACGCGCTTAACCTTGGTCTCTACTGGCTTGAGCTCACCGGCATGAGGCACGCCGTCAAGGCCGAGCCGCCGTGGTTGCGGTTGGGTACACCCTCGTACCTAAAGGAGGCCGACACGTAGCTTGTTTAGTTCATGGGGGAGTCCCGAGTCCACTGGTACGCGTGGTTGGGCCAGCCGGCTCACTGTCGACGAGTTGGGGGCCGGTCAAACGCCGGCAACTCGCCGGTCAGCCCCTGTGAGAGAGGGAAGGGTGTCGGGTTAGAAGGAGAAAAGATCCAGGGGGTTAAGTGCAAAGCGAAAGACTCATATGAATAGTGTTATGTGGACTGTGGGTTAGTTTTCTTTTCATTCAGGGTCTCTTTAGCAAAATGGCCGGCGCGGTGCGGGGCAGGCCGAGTGGGCTAGCTGTTCTGTTCGTGGGCCGCTCCGGGCCGCAATAGGTTTTTCCATTTATTAGGGATTTTCAATGCCTTTTTCCATTTCTATTTTTAATGAATCGTAAACTATTTTGCTATTTTTCTATGAATATTTGTGTTAAGCTATAAATCCTAAAATTTTCTGTGGACACTCTCTGTAATATGTAGTATTTATAATAATATTAAATAGTGAGTTTGAACAGTTTCTGCAGGAAGTAAAAATCAGTTTTTTAATTCATAAATGCAACTTTAATGAATTTTAATTAATTCTCTGTAATTTCAAAAATCATGAAAATGGGTTTAGTACTGTTTTAGGTAAAGATCTATCTGTTGGTGAAGTTTGGTGCCAAATGAAAATATTTTAGTTGTTTATTAATTAAATGCTTGATTAATTGGTTAATAAAAGGAATAGGAAATAAAGATAAATGTGATATTGTGTGGTTTTTGGATAAATTGTTGTTCTAGGTCAATCACCCTTATGACCTAGGGCAGGGTGGATTAGAATAATCATGGTTATCTTGAGGTAGGGTTATGACTATGAGTGTATTATTTATTATCGAATTATGTTTGTGATTTCATGTTGCATCGCATTAAAGCATTCATCATTGTATGCGTGCAGTGACCGGCAGCGAAGGAGTCAAAGCTGAGGTTCCTGCTGTGGAGGTGGTTCCCGAGGAGATCTAGGGCTTTGATATCTGTGGTACTGATCCGGACCCGACACTTTTCGCGCTGCAAGGCAAGCCCCGGTGCATTTGCCCCTCCTTGTATTTAAAAAATATTTTATCACTTGAGTTAATCTATTGCATTAGGTTAATAGGAGTTGAGTGATAACCTATTGATGCATTACCTTTCCTTGACCACTAATTATACCCCGAGAATCTGATTTAATTAAATATTGAAAAATGCTTAGCCCTGCTTAATTGATCTAGATTTGCATAAAATGCTATTTTGAAATATGATGTCAAGTAAAGAATGAATCATTGAAGGGGAGGTATAGTCTTCGTTGTTTGCAGTGTACTTGGCCAGTCCATTGTCAGCAATGGGGACGGGATTTCCGGGTGGTGGTCATATGTTTGGGTTGGAGTCCTAACTTATCGTCGCCAACGGAAAAGGGATGTGAAAACCGGGTGGTTGCCAGGGTAATTGGGTTAGAGTCCCATTGCATGGTATCCAACGAAAAGTATTAGGGACCGCTCGTTGTCGGCCTGCTGTGATCGAGACTTTGCAACTAGCCACATCTACGGAAAGCACCATCTCCGGTAGCTCTATTGCTTGAACCAACAACCACGCACTGGGAGTGGAGAGATGGCGAGAGTAGCGTATACCCTCGAGGCCATCGTGCCTGGAGACAAGAGGAGTACTGTGCTCTCGGGTGGCACAGGACCAGTTCAGGGATAGAAAAGCCGTGGTAGACGGGGTTGGTATATGCAAGCTTAGGTGCTACATATGCAGTGTGGTTAGGGATCCCCAGCTGGGTACTAATCGATTCGAATCATCGTTGCTCCTCGGTTATGGAGAATTGATCCTCACACCTACATCGAAAAGTGGTTCGAAAGTAGGATGATTTTGAGAATGGATAAGTAATTGGGTTTGATGGATACATTAGTAAAGAATTGTGAATTATTAATATTGACTATTAATAATGTTCATTAAAATATCGAGAACAGGATTAGTAATGCTCTTTCCGCAAAATATCTTGACTCTTGCTAAAACCTTACCTTGACTACCCTCAGCCTGCATTCCTGAGTCTCATTCCTTTTTCTTAGTCGGGTAAGTCTTGTGGAGTAACCCAGTACTCAGGGTTTGTTAACCCCGTTGCAGGTAGTCAACAGCAGGAGGTCTGTGTTGCCCCTTGCTGTGTGACCATCATCCAGGATAGTGAAGAAGAGTGAAGTGGACCTATGGGCAGGGTCCGTGTTGTTACCTATCTTATTATGTTATGTCGTTGTTCTACTATTGCTACTACTATTTGAACTATGATCTGTAATAACTGCATTTGAATTCTATTTGAACAACCGGTTTGTAATCTAAGTACTATTTAATCTTCCGCACTTTTACTCTGATGTATTTTATTATGAAATGTTGTAATTCTGTAATGGCTTCGCAATAGGATCCTGTTAGAGAAACAGGTCACTACTAATTTTTAACTCTAATGCCATGCTTTTATGTCGCGATGACAAGATTTGGTTGCAATAGTGGGTGTTATCGCAACCATTTGCACTGCAGGTTGCGATAGATGTATTTTTTTGCCACACCAAATTTTACGTGGCCTAAATATGGAGGACGTTACGAATAGTAAGTTGTATCGCAACCAATTATAGAACGGTTGCAATAAGTAATCATTGTTGCCACGGTTTATTTTGCGTTGCGGTCATTGTTATTGTCGTTGCAATACGGATATTATGTTGCAACTCTTTAATTGATGGTTGCGATAGCGCGTCTATATTGCAACAAATATGTTTCGTTGTATGTAAAGTGGTTCGCGTTGCAATAAGTTTCTACTTATAGCAACAAAATTGGAATTGTTGCAATAGGGTTATTGCAATGATAATTTGATTGTTGCAATAAGTTTTTACAAATAGCAACGAAAAATTGATCATTGCAATAGAAAAGTTAGCAAGAAAAAAAGAAAAAAAAAGCTACGGTATGATGATTCAAACCTAGGATACCAGAGTCCAGAACATAGGTCATTATCACTGAGCTATGCACGTGTTTGCATCACTAGTAGCCGAATGAATCTATACAAATAAACATTGGATGTGTCACGTGAAGCAACTAATTAATCTGATACTAGTATGGTGTCCGTGCGTTGCAATTGGTTTTTTAGAGGTGTGCGTGAAAACCTAACGACTATATTTATTGGTAGTTTGTCTTAAACAATTGTATTTGTACATGTATATAATCTGTAGGATGCTGAAGTATAACAAGCCATTTCTCACATACTACAAATATATATTTGCCCGTGCTAACAATACGGGCCACGTTAAGCCCAAAGGTAATTCTATCAAATATAAAGTACGAGCCACATTAAGATATATAAAAAATAGATAGTTCAAAGATGTCGATAGGCATGGCCCGACAATCTCAAAATTTTCTTTTATATATTATCTGACATTTTGATAGAAAAGCAAATAAAAAAGAAGTATATTGCGATGCTAACGCTATGGTAAAATACAAAATAAAATAAAACTTATAATTCTTGAGGCTACAAAATAAATATTTTTGTCACATAAAGAAATACGAAACACAGGACCATATATTTATAGTATAATACCGTGATAATGCTACGGAATATTTTTTTATTGTAAATCAAACCACAAAGAATGTATTTGATTTGGTAATCAATATGCCGATGACATATATTTACAATTCAAACAAAAAGGAACAGTACAAAGAGTTATTATATTGTTAATTACAAATCAAAATACACTTAACAAGTTGAAATTGGATCTACGTTGCATACTATATGCTTGAGAATCCCGGTGCTGCCAAGGCTCTCACATGGACCACCTGGCACCATACTAACCACAACATTAGAATGAATATTCCCATCAAATTTAGAAAAAATGATTTATGGCTCAATAGAATAGACTAGACACCCACCTTTTCTGGTCTGTAACTGAACACTTGATGTGAACACGTTCCTAAAAGGAACAAAATTAGATTGACCCATGCCAGATTGCTAATCCATCATCACACATATCGAACATATGTAGTCTAAAAGTGAAAAAGAGTACATTTTTTCTACCTTGTTCTTTACCAACAGGAGAATGTATAAACAGGTACTCCATCTCAAATAAATTGGCAATGCATACACAGATTGTAGTTGTAAACCAAGAAAAATAATATAATTCTTGTTGCAGTGGTCCTATAATTATGGCAATTCCTTTTTCCCTATGAGATGAAATCCAAACTGATTTTTTTGCACTGCTTTTGTAAAGGAACAAAAGTCATTGTATACGTCACAACCTGTTTTGACTTCAATGGAAGTAGTAAAAATAGATAATCCTAATCTCAATGGTCGTAGTCAATATATACATTAGAGTAACCTTCAACTGCAGCGAAGGTTACTGAATTTTGTTTCAAGAGTACTATTTATATACATGCTATCAACAAGCAACAAGGATTTTTTTGGATAACTGAAGGGCAAAGTTAATGAATTTGTTGCAACCAACTTAACTCAGCTATCTAGGCCAAGACCAAATTAGTTGCTCCTTTTCATATGAGCTTGAATGCAAAGCTATTAGATTAGATAATATAGGATGTTAGGAGGAACTTATTGTACATGCCATTTAGTTTTGTTTTATGTCTCATATAATTATATTAACATTAAGAAAAAAAGAGTTTCAAAAAACATCAAGAAAAAAGTCTTAAATACTCCTACAGTCCTACTTCACACAGGGCTGATAAAGTGGCATAGGTCCACTTCATAGTGCTTCCAAACACTTAAAAACTCTCAAAAGGAGAGATTGAATGAAGGGACAGATAATATTGATCACCTGTCTCATTTTCAGTAAACATGTTTGAACCTGAAGTATCATCAGACAATAGGGTTCTCTCGAATAATGTTATACTGCTAACTCATTAGTAAATAAAATAATATATTATGCTCGGCAAGAGTATTCAATAGAAACAATACTAAATCTTGCACTTCAGAAAGCTTACCAGTAATAGCATAAAAGATCTGGAGCCTTTTAATAGGTTCATAAATTTGAATAAAATAGTGTGTATGCTTAATTTGGTGTTTTATTAGAAAAATCATCGATCACATGTTTTAATATTAGAACAAAAAACATGATTCTGATGGCAACCTGATATACCAAATAAAGATTACTTTGTATGGCAACAATGATATCAGAATATAGCGGATACATGCCAAAAATTAACTGATGCTTGTAAAAAAAAGAAACAATATACAAACTATCAGGCAACATCTTAAAATGAAAAATTAGAATATAAAAACTGATAATGCTAAAAGAAAGACTGAACCTTGACATGGCAAATCAGTACATACGACCTGTTGGCGCAAAAAGTGGTTCCCTAAGCCCAACACACCAGCGAAGCCGGAAACGACCCTTGAGGCAGTAAAGCTCTCGCAGATCCAGCTAGCTTCGAACCCGGTCTGAGAGTGTCAGTAATACCCAAGCGTGCCAGTCAATTTGACCTGCAATTGACAAGGAAAAAGATAGTAATCAGTAATCACATGGCGGAACTAACCGGTGTGTCCAGGTAGTTCCAACTGTATAGCTCGAAGAGCCGATGTAATGGGAGATCGACTAGAAAGCCGATTCCGTTATGATATGAACCGATTGTAGCGAAACATGCATTATAACTCAAGTTAACCGATTCAGACATGAATTCAATGACATATACTTGCATTAGACGGGAATATGCTATAAAGATGTAGTCACAGCAAGCTGACATGATCATAAGATGTCTCAATGTAAAACAAGAAGAAATCGGCTATTTCAGCCGATTTAGTGTATACGAGTAACATACAAGCCTATAAAGCAAACAATATTTCAACTCTCCGGCTAGTAGATCTAAATCGCAATCTAGCAACAGTGGAGATCGAGCGGATCGAGGCAGTCATGATGAAGTTGCAACTTAGATCCGTTGACCTTTGAATCTAGACAAAGTTTATTTTATTACTTGAGTGCGACCCGTATCTAATCTAGATCCAAAATACAACCGGCTGATGCAAAGCATTCTATCTTATCAATATAAAAAGAATGACAAACATAATTTGTTGAACATATAGATCTATTAGATATGAGCCGACGCATATGGATCAAGACGGGCAAATTGATGATTGCTTTAAATAATAAACAATAAACATAAGCAACATCGGTAACTTAATGAATCCAGCTAAACTGCCAAATTTAACTAGAGCCGATAACTAATCCATGCATGCAAACCATCTCAATCTATAGTCTGTCTACCGGATGACATTAACTAATAGATTAATCAAGCAAACAAACACGAATCGATAACTAATCCGCGCGTGAAAACCGTCCTAATCTGTATCTCGTCCACCGGATGACGGTTAACACAGATTGATCGGGTAAACCAGCGTGAATCATCCTTGACTCACTGTGCTTCCCGCGTCCATCGGATGACGCCAAAGAAACAGAGCTTAGCAAGGACCCTGGTCCGCCGTGCTTCCACGTCCACCGGATGACGCTAAAAAGACATAGTTTAACAGGGGGTTAACGATACTTACAAGCAAGCCTGCGTCCACCGGATGACACCCAGCCTGGATGAAGTAACTCGCCGGACTCGACTGACTCTAGGGTTTGTTGGCCGGAGCCGAAAGTTGTGTTGTATTGATGTTGTTGTTGTTTCTTTTACAATGGCTGAGGGCTTATATTTATACCCTGAGCGTAGCTAGAGTCCTAATCGAATTACAACTCATTAATAGATAAGGAAACCAACAAACTATCCTATATCTAAGGTAACTTGGAGTCCCAACTTCCCTTTCATAACGGACTCCGATCGTGATCGCATCTTGGTAGTGCGGACTCTGGACGACGTCATCAATACCGACGCTGCACGCGCACGCTTCCTGTCACCTTCGCCCGATAACCGATTCACCGTTCAATCGGCTATTTTCCTTCCTTCCGCTGGACGGAATCTACTTCCGAGATCGGTTATCCTCCTCCAGTATCGGCTATCGGCTCCCAGCCCAAAATTTGGTGTTAACACATGCCCCCCAATTTTGGAATAAACTGGTTTATTCCAAAATTAGCGCTTGAGCCTTCAAATAGCCAAAACGCAGCTTCCCTCTCGGCACTTCAAACTTTCGCACCAAAACGAAACCCTAAACCGTCGCAACTTCCGCCACGGGCTCCAATCCGCCGCTGTTAGTTTTGATTCGCCGCCGCCAGCTTCGATTCGTCACCGTCAAATCACTCCCGAGCTAATGGCGACTCCTTCCGAGATCCCTGAGGTATCAATTTCATCGATCCGCCCCCTGATTTGTGAATCCCTCTTCAGCCTCACTGAGTACGAGTTTCAAATCCAGGTGCTGAGGAATGATATTCTGATTCCACTGAAGGACATCCCCAATACCTACTATCTGGGCCCGATGGGCGATCCGATCCCCAAAGACTTCATCATTCAAGAAACCAACCAGCTCCCATTCCGAAGCTCCATGATGGGCGCCTCCTCTTGGGCCAAATCTTTCAGAAACTGGCCAAGCGCACCTGCTGGGTGGAGGAACTGGTTCCGTCGCGTCGCGGCGAAGAAGCGCGCTGACTGGGAGATGCACCACCTGAGCCAATGTCTTGACCTATCATTATCAGAGATGACAAGGAATGAGCCGCTCCTGATCGCTGCCAGTCATTTTTGGTCCAACTCCTTGAATGCTTTCGTGTTCGGAGACGGTCCCAAAACCATTACCCTGGGCGATATCCATATGCTCACTGGGCTTCAGATTACTGGATCATATGATTTCTGGGATCTTTGTTCCAGTAGCAAGAAGGACACGTATTTCCCGAAGCTGGACACATACAAAGGATGGAGTGGTTATATTCAACACCACCAGAAAAGCTCTTCTTTTGTCAGCGAGAAAGAACATGTCGCATTCTTGACCATGTGGCTTGAAAGATTCGTGTTCTGTGGCGCCACTGCCGGGCCAGCGTATCCTTATCGGGTCTTAGCAGAGAAACTAGCTCAAGGGCACTCCATCCCCCTGGGTAAACTCTTGTTGGGTGCAGCATACAGGCTTATGAGCCGGGTATTCAGTTCCTTGATCATAGGTGAAGAAGTGCAATGAATAACAGGCCCTTGGTGGCTAGTACAGCTATGGCTCAACCTGTACCTGCATAAGCTGGTAAGGACACAACTCCAAGGCCTCAACTTTCCATCCACCGAGTATTCAGAGGAGGAAGACCCAAAAACCAGAGGCTGTCAAAGTTTTGGTGAAGCCGCCTCTGCCATAACCATCTCAACCTCAAAGGGCAATATGCTAGAAACATTATACAGGGGCTTGGGACTAAATGTTACTACCTGGTTCCCTTATGAAGATGAAGATGAATTTCCAGCGCCCTCCAGCTTCAAATTCAACAATGGGTGCTCTGATGACGAGGCTATCAGTATCTTGAACGCAATCATCAAACCCTGTGCCTTGCCAGCAGACTTCAAGCACCTTCGGAGCGCAAGCGGCAAGGCAACTAGCTATCCTTCTTATGAATTCTATCATCCAAACATAGCAGCAAGACAGCTAGGTTTCGGCCAATTGCCCCCTCGGCTCCCTTTTTTGAATACACTGAAACCCAGGGAGAACATTACAGAGCACCTTCAGGCTGTCAGAATCTTTCAACTTGGGGCAAACCTGCCCACATTCTCGCCAAAGCCGTGGAATCAAATCTGCATCGTTCATCAGAGTTTTGACGATTGGTGGCAACAATGGCACGCTCACTTGTTCTGCCAAACCGTCCACGACAAATGCAGAGCCCTGGATTCAAACTTCCAATCTCCCCGAGCAGTAAGTGTTCTCAGCCGATTCCAATAAAAAACAGCTTTATTCAAACATGTTACTTAACAGATATTTCTCGCAGGACCCATCATCCAATCCACCAGAGCGAGTGGAATACTATCCACCTTGTCCAATAGCAAGACTAGGCTCCCGAGCACCAACGCTGAGACAACTAATGACAGGCCCTGCTGTACTGACCTCCCCTTCTGCTTCAAAACGACCAGCTGCATCTCAGCTCCAAAAGCAAACTCCCAAGAAACGCCGATCCATAAGAAAAATTCAGGTACCCAGTAGCATTTTTCCTTTATTTCAGTACACCCCGACTCTTAAATCGGCTTTCTACCAGGTGAATCCCCAACCAACTCAAGGTACCTTGGGAGAGAAACAGGCCGAAGAACCACCAGAATCTACCGGCCATGAGGAATCAGCTGCTCAATAAGAAGGGATCCGGGAAGAAGGGGCAAAAACTCAGGTACTACTCACTGGGTTCTTCTTTCTTAAATGTCTTCTTTTCAAAAATACAGCTGAACAGCCCTTCCGAAGAAATCTGGGCGAATCTTGAACAAGAGGAGTTGCCCCCTGAAAGGAATCCAGGTAACTCCTAATCAGCTGTTAGCAATTATCCTTGCTTCCATACTGTTCTTACTTCTGGTTTGCAGAAACCCAACTACCTGAGGCAGTGACAACCGAGGATCCGCATGCCGCAAAAGATACAACCGCTTTAGTCGAACAAACAGCATCGGCATCAACTCTACAAGCTTCAAGCCCCATTCAGGTATCCCATCTCTACCAGAAAACAATTAATCTATATTGTACCTTTTTTGATGAGAGAATGTATGCACTGTAGGCACCAAAGCCTTTGTCTCCTAGCTTTCCATTCAACATAGAAGAGTTCTGTGATAAAAATGAACTGGCCTCCTCCTCCGAGAGACTTTCAGAGCCAGATTTCAACAATCGGCTAAGTGCACTGTTACCCCATCTAGAGGGTGATCTGGTCACTCTGGCCTCGAATCCCGATCTGATTGATCAAATAATGGAACTCGTCCAGCAGCAACCCAATCTGTCAGCCTTGAAGTCCCTGCAAAGACTTGACGATCTTAAAGTTACAGCATCAGGGATCATCAATGCTCACAAGAACCTGGCAGAGCTTGAACGGCTAAGGAGCAACAAATCGACCAACAGACAAGAAGCCACCGGATTAGCCGATCGAGCCAGGTCGCTCAAGTCCTCCATCAGTACGGCTGAAACAGAATTAGTGACATTGAAAACAAGACGAGACCAGCTGAGAAAAGAATTGGAAGCAGTTGAGTTGGCTATCAGTGAGCGCGAAATCACCATCTCCACCAGCACGATCGAGCTCTCCCAGAAAAAGAAGGAAATCAGCAGCTTGATCGTTGCAGACAGAAATTCATGCCAACGCCTAAACTTGTTGCAGTTCACTGAAAACCGAGATCAACAACTGCTGCAGGCTAGCCACGCGCTCCGTGCTGAATTAGTAGAACTGATTCGATCCTTATTATCTTTGTAATATGATGGGTATACTGCTTGGCATGTGCTGTTCACCCTGAATTTGACAACTTAGCCTGATCTGCATTTAGATTTTACACCTTAATACCGACTTTGTCTTGTCTCGCACTGACTCTGTTCAGCCTGATATACTTCTGTATGCGAATCGGCTTTCGAACTGCTTTGTACCTTAGAATCAATCACATAGCCTGACCTGTTTTGCATACGAATCGGCTTTCGGGCGTACTTCTTAGTATCGGCTTTGTTCGGCTTTCCTTTGGAACTAACCCCTCAGTCAGATCCATCACGAATCGGCTTGTGGGTACTCACAATAGGATCGGCTAACAGCCTGACCCACAAAAGCCGATCGGTGTGCGACCATTGATGGCGGCGCTTCGTCTCCCCGATTCGGCAACTGTTCCGGATTCAAGAAACGCGGATTAACCGCAACCTAAAATCCGCCGCGTCGTCTCGCCTTCCGAGGAGGAACCGTCTCAATACCCTCATCTTTATAAATACACACTCGGCCTGGACAAGCAACCGCAACATCGAAGCCTTCGCTCTCCCGGCCTTCTCTCCTCAGACCAGAGAAAACAAAATCCCCCAAATCCATGGCTAGCGACGGAAACCACGGCAAGCGGCCGGCCTCAAGTTCCGCCGAAGGTGACAACTTCACCCGGAGCCTACGAGCCGTGGGTGAACGGAGGCATCGCTTGCAAGCCTGGTTAGGGTAAGGCTGCTGCTCACTTCTTGATAGATCGACCTGATCTAATTTGACCATCACCGTCCTGCGCAGCGATGCGGGCACTGCCGGCGTCAGAGGTTCGGGAACCGGTGCCGGGCCGTCTCGAGCCGTCCCTGCAGCCGCTGGAGCCACCCCTGGCTCGGATGCCGCTGCTGACCCGCATCATGGCCGTCGTCGCTGGGTGACGCCCCGGCAGTTAGCCATCTACAGCAGGTAAATCAGTTTGTACCCAAGACATTAGTTTTCTTTCGATTCTGACACATCTGCTTCTTTGTCAACCTTCAGTCAGGCCGGCGTGATTCCTTTCCGACCGGGAGCACCGATTGGCGTGGACACCCGGCCTCTCAGAACTGCGCCTCCTCAGGAACCCCCTCAAAATCCGGCTCCGAGCGCTGGATCAGAATCGGGGTCTTCTGACGGGTCCTACACCGCCGCCGACGGTCGCCGATTCCATCACCAGATGGTGGAGTACCGTAACCTCTACTCAGAGGCTACGAAGGAGAATGGCCGGCTGCAGGGCGTCACCGAAACCGAAGCCGCTGCCCTTACGGCCGCCGAAACCGAGGTGGCCAGGGTGCAAGCCTAACTCGCCGAATCGGACGCTGCAGTGGCCGGTAACAACTTGAATTGTGACGTGCTAACAATCACCTTCATGCTGACACTTCTTTCTTTTGCAATCCTGACCGCGCAGCTTGAAGAATTACGTGTGGCCGCCGAGGCCGCCGCCAATGTCGTTAATGCGCATGGCAACACGCAGGCGGAACGGCTCCTGGATGTTCACCACCGCGTCTCCCAGGTGGCCATGGCCGGCGTTCGTCACGGCGCAACTGGGGCCCTCAAAGCCGCGCGACTCCGCTCCGGCATTGCTCTGGAAGCCGTCGAGCCTGGGTTCCCGGAGGGCCAGAACATGGAGGAGGCCAGCGCCCAACTGGCGAACTTCTTCCCTCATGCCGACGAGGTCGTGGCTGTCACCGACGCCCAGGACATTATATATAAAGCCACGCATGATTAGAATGTAATAGGACTCCTGTAAGCACAATCAGAAATAAAATTTCCTTCAAAAGCATCAATCTGATTTCCATATGTGTTCGGATACATATATGTATTTTCCTTTATTATTTTCTTCTCTCTTTTTTTTGTGCTAAGGGCGACTCGTTAATACGATGTCGGCCATTTTGTCCTGAAGACGATCCGCTTGCACGGCATCGGCTGTTAGAGCCAGATTCACATGAATCGGCTATTATCCCCCTACTGGGATGCTAGGGTAGTATTTCTTCAGATGCTTTCCGTTGATGGCTCTGACGAGTCTCTGCCCTTCCAAGTCTTCAAGGATATAAGCATTACCCGGAGCGCAATCCACCACACGATACGGGCCTTCCCAGTTTGGCGACCATTTACCGAATCGGCTATCTTTGGTACCAATAGGTAGAATGACTTTCCATACTAGCTCTGATTCGGTGAAGCTCTTGCTTTTTACCTTGGTGTTGTAATACTTGGCCACCCGAACCTTATTCTTTTCAATGTATTCCAAAGCCCTAAGCCGATGACAGTGCAAATCCTCTAAACTGTCCATCATAATGTCTTTGTATTCACCGGCTGTAAGCTTGTTTTGCAACGTGACACGCCGTGTATCAGACTGAATCTCCCATGGCAAAACAGCAGCGTGTCCATAGACTAGCTCATAAGGTGAAGCCTTGATCGACCCATGCTGTGCCATGCGATATGCCCACAGTGCCTCGCTCAAATGCAAATACCATTTTCTGGGGTTTTGCTCAATCTTTTTCTTGATGACCTTGATCAAAATTTTATTAGAGGCTTCTGCTTGTCCGTTGGCTTGGGCGTAATACGGCGATGAATTATAAATCTTGATGCCCATGTCGTCAACAAAGGTCATAAACTCCTCCGAAGTGAACATTGTCCCCTGATCGGTTGTGATCGTCTGAGGTATGCCGAACCTGTAAATAATATGCTCCTTCACAAATTCGATCACGTCAGTTGAAGTGGCGTTCCTCAAAGGAATGGCTTCTACCCACTTGGTGAAGTAATCAGTCGCCACCAAGATCCACTTGTGACCCTTGCTCGATGGTGGGTAGATTTGGCCGATTAGATCAATACCCATCCCCTAAACGGCCACGGTTTAATTATAGGATTCATAGCAGAGGCTGGAGACTTTTGTATATTTCCAAACTTCTGGCATTCTTGACACCCTTTGTAATATTTGAAACAATCTTCCAGCATCGTAGGCCAATAGTAACCAGTCCTCCTGATGATCCACTTCATCTTGTGAGCTGATTGATGTGCACCGCAGACTCCATCATGTACTTCGCTCATCAGTTTTACTGATTCCTCTGCCCCCAGGCATTTGAGCAGCACTCCTTCAACAATCTTGTAATACAACTGACCATCCAACAACACGTACTTGGTGGCTTTGTACCTTAGCTTTCTGCTGACCCGTTGTGAAGGATTTGCCAGGTAACCTGCTATCTCGCCCCTCCAGTCGTCAGCTGATTGCTCGCTGTTACAAATCTCCTGCATCGGCCGATAACCCGACGCGTCCTGCGCCAGCCGATTAGCTTCCTGGTTCTGGGCCCTGGGGATGTGACAGAGAGATACCGTCATGAACTTCTTGATGAGAGCCTGGCACTGATCATAGTAGCCTCTGAGTATCTCGTCTTTACATTCATACAAGCCGAGCAATTGGTTGATGACTAGTTGTGAATCGCCAAATACTTCAACTGCATCGGCTTTTGCTTCATGCATAAGCTGAAAACCTTTCCACGCGGCTTCATATTCAGCCTGATTGTTTGTGACAATCGGCCCTATCTGGAAAGCATACTCAAAACGCATACCCCGCGGTGAGATGAGCACTACTCCGGCGCCACCACCTTGCTTGCACGAAGAACCGTCGAAAAACATAGTCCATGGCGCTATATCCGCTACATTAACCGATCCTCCGTGATGCTGTGTAATGAAATCGACTATCGCCTGACATTTGACCGCCTTAGCCGATTCGAACCTCAAGTCAAACTCTGAAAGCGCCAGGATCCATTTGCCGATCTGACCATTTAAAATGGGCATCGAAAGCATGTGCTTGATGACATCCTCCTTGGACACCACCACACATTCTGAGGCAAGCAGGTAGTGCCTCAACTTGGTGCATGAATAGAATAGGCACAAGCACAACTTTTCGGTTGGTGTGTATCTTGTCTCAGGGTCAAGGAGCCGCCTGCTCAGGTAGAAGACTGCTCTCTCTTTCCCTTCAAACTCTTGAAAAGGGCCGATCCAATGGTATGGCTTTCGGCCGTCACGTACAACTTAAAAGGCTTCCCTGTCCGTGGCGGTACTAAGACAGGGGGAATCTTCATGTATTCTCTGATTTCGTCAAAAGCCTTCTGTTGCACGTCACCCCATTTGAACTCTTGATCATTCTTGAGCTTCAACAATGGTGAGAACGGCAGCACCTTCTCTGATAAGTTGGCAATGAACCTTCTGATAAAGTTGACTTTACCAAGTGAAGACTGCAATTCCTTCTTGTTGGTTGGAGGTACGAGTTCATCGATTGCCTTCCTACTCTTGCTGCCGATCTCTATCCCTTTGCGGTGGACCATGAATCCTAGAAATTCGCCAGCTGACACGCCAAACGCACACTTGTTAGGATTCATCTTCAGACCATGTCGCCTTGTGCACTCCAAAGTGGTCCTCAAATCGGCCAGGTGATCTTTATTGCTCTTGGATTTCACCACCACATCATCTATATAAATTTCAACGACTTTGCCGATCAACTTGTGAAATATATAATTCATAGCTCTCTGATAAGTTGCACCGGCATTCTTCAAACCAAACATCATGACCACCCATTCAAACAAACCAAGCGCACCAGGGCACCTGAAGGCGGTCTTCGGGATGTCTTCATTAGCCATAAAAATTTGATTATAACCAGCATTGCCATCCATGAAGCTAATAACTTAGTGCCCAGCAGCCGAGTCTACCAACATATCGGCTACTGGCATATGGTAGCCATCCATCGGTGTAGCTCTATTTAAATCCCTGAAGTCAATACAGACTCGCAATTTACCATTTTTCTTATACACGGGGACGATGTTCGATATCCACTCGGCATATCGGCAAGCTCGAATGAACTTGGCTTCTAACAGCCTCGTGATTTCGGCCTTAATGTCGGGTAGAGCATCCTCTCTAAAACGACGTGGAGGCTGCTTGTGTGGCCGAAACCCTGGCTTGATAGGTAGCCTGTGCTCAACAATAGATTTGTCCAATCCAGGCATCTCATAATATTCCCAGGCGAAACAATCTTTGTACTCCTTCAACAGTTGAATCAACTCCTGCCTGAACTCCGGGTCTAAATTGGCGGCAATAAACGTCGGCCTTGGTCTGTCGCCGGGTCCAACATCCACTTCTTCGAGCTTGTCGGCCGACGTAAATCCTTGCCCCAACTTACCCTCTGTGCTGTCGATCAGATTCTCCATTTAATAAAAAGACTCAGAGCCGACTGCCCTGATCGGCTGTTGACTCTCATCGCTGACCTTGATGGAGCCTCCTTCCCAAGCCTTGCCAGAGAAACAGTCATGATCCCCAGCTTCCCAGTATGTGGCATCTGCCGTCGCCACGCTGACCGAGTCATCGGCCGGGACCACTTCGACCTCATCGCCATGCCACTGAATGAGGCACTGATGCATGGTCGATGGTACGCAGCAGTTGGCATGAATCCAGTCGCGTCCGAGTAGCAAGCTGTAAGCACCTTTACTGTCGATCACGAAAAAGGTGGTAAGCAATGTCTTCTTCCCCACTATTAGCTCGACGTTAATTGCCCCCCGAGTGTTGGAAGAATTGCCCCCGAAATCCTTGAGCATCAGATCAGTTTCTATTAGATCATCGGGACCCTTGCCTAACTTGCGGAATGTAGTGTAGGGCATGAGATTGACAGTGGCACCACCGTCCACCAACATCTTCATCATGGGCATGCCGTCGATATAACCTTTGAGAAAGAGGACCTTCAGATGTCGATTCTTGGCTGGCTTATCAAAAGTAGCTTGCTGTGCGAGCACTAACTTGGCCACTCCGTCTTCTGATCCCGAATCGTCTGAGTCGGACTCGGTATCATACTTCTTGGCTCTGAACTCTGCAGGCAGCACGAACACCATCTGTGCATCAGCTACAGCCTTTCCATTATTTTGTGGAGGCTTCTCGTGCCACACCTGTTTGGCACGCCCCTCAGCTTGGTGCTCTCTGTTTCTGAGCCGCTGCACCCGGCGCCTTTGGCTCCTAGTTAGATCCCCCGGGCACCACTGATTCTCTTGCCAAACCGGCTGTCGGTGTTCAACTACCGCTTCATCAAGCCGATCGCGCGAGTTCCTTTTTTCACGCCGATCCCGCCCCCAGCCTCTGATGCACAGACCAGTGGTTGACCTGGGACTGCCTGTACTCTCGGTACTGATCGCTGCATTCTGGGCAGTTGCGCAGCGTTGGCAGTCTCAGGCCTTTATTCCAGCAGTGTCGGAAGAATGGGCAATGCCAATGATCCTCCTCACCTCCCCGGTGGCGGGCCATTTCTTCGTGATAGCGCGCCTCTTCTTCTTCACGGAGCCACCTGCGGTACTCCTCTTCTTCACGCTGCGGCCGCCTCTGATGATCTTTCTCTTTCTGTCGCCGCCACTTGTTCAGAAGGTGCTGGTGCGTGGGCCTCCTGCTCTTGGTGCCGCTGGATTCTCCTTGCTCCGGCTGCCTCTGATTCTACTCCCTCCTTCCTTTGATCAGCGCCAGCTCCTCAGCTGTGATTTGTGCATCAGTATCAACTGAGGAGTTCTTCTTGGCCCGTTCGGAAGTTAATACCTTTACTTTAGTCAGAGGATTCGCGATCTGGACCATGTTCTGCCCTTTCAGGAATGGGAATTTGTCGATCTTCATCTTCCCCTTGGGAGGAGCCTCAAATTTCAACAAACCGCGCCTAATAGCATTCTGGATTGCTGCTTTGAAATTGCGGCAGTTGTTTGTAGAATGTGAGGTGAGGCCGTGGTACTGGCAGAAAGGTTTTCCCTGCAAATCTTCAGGAGATGGCTTGACGTAATCAGCTAGGAAGGTGATGTGGCCTGCACTGACTAATAGGTCGAAGAGCTTGTCCAGCTTGCGCGTATCAAAGTCGTATTGATCTTCCGCGCTCCAACCCTTCGGTACGGCCATGGGCTTTGTCCCCCATTTGAGCTCAACAGCAGCCACTTCTTCATTCTCTCCATCCTCTGAGTCAGAATTGCAGACGTAGGCCTGCTTGTATTTTGATTCCTTCTTGAAACTCTGGGCCTGCTGTTCTAATGCGGCCACCCTCTGCATCACTTCGCTGATGCTATTGAAGTTGGTGCCCACAAGCTTCTCTTGGACGTGTGGGAGCAACCCACTGACCACTATCTTGGCGAGCTGCTTGTCGTTCAGGTTCAAAGAGTAACACATGTTCCTGGTCTCCCTGAACCGCTTGATGAAAGCCGATCCAAGTTCATTTGGCTTTTGGCGTATGTTGGTGAGATCTGTGATGTCTTTCTCCCCAGTGCCAGAGAAGAAGTAATTATGGAATTTAGTCTCCAGATCTTCCCAGCCTTGAATCAAGCCAGGCTCCATAGATGCAAACCAGCTAAACGCCGGCCCTGTCAGTGATAGCGGAAAGAGCCGGACCCTGTGAGCTACCTCATACGAAGCTTCGCCGGGCTGGGTCAGGTAACGGCTGATGTGTTCCATGGTGGTGATGTCGTCCTGCCCACTGAACTTGGAGAAGTCGGGTAAGCGATACCTGGGCGGCAATGTCACTCGGTCGTACCACTCGGGGTAAGGGCGCCTGTACTTGATTCCAGTCCCGGTCTTCGGCTGTAAACCGAACGTATCCCGGAGCATGGCACTCATCTGCTCCAGCAGCTGATTGTTGGGTGTCTGGGCGTACCCCGGATGCGGCGCTGCCTGAAGGTCTTGATATGTGATCCCCTCATGGTATCCAGGAGTTGGGTTGGCCACATCTGCCGCCTGCGTCCACCGGATGACACCCAGCCTGGATGAAGTAACTCGCCGGACTCGACTGACTCTAGGGTTTGTTGGCCGGAGCCGAAAGTTGTGTTGTATTGATGTTGTTGTTGTTTCTTTTACAATGGCTGAGGGCTTATATTTATACCCTGAGCGTAGCTAGAGTCCTAATCGAATTACAACTCATTAATAGATAAGGAAACCAACAAACTATCCTATATCTAAGGTAACTTGGAGTCCCAACTTCCCTTTCATAACGGACTCCGATCGTGATCGCATCTTGGCAGTGCGGACTCTGGACGACGTCATCAATATCGACGCTGCACGCTTCCTGTCACCTTCGCCCGATAACCAATTCACCGTTCAATCGGCTATTTTCCTTCCTTCCGCTGGACGGAATCTGCTTCCGAGATCGGTTATCCTCCTCCGGTATCGGCTATCGGCTCCCAGCCCAAAATTTGGTGTTAACACGACCCAAACATTTGATGAATATTTACCACTACTAGTTCCAACGACATAGGAATCTTACATGACAAAGTGAGTGCACAGGCAACCCATGGGGCACAAACTGAATAAGTATACAAGCATGGCAAGTAATTTTGAATCTTAGCTAATGTCCAGCTGCTTAGACACAAGCAAGTGCTTTTTTTTAGCAAGTGATTTTTAGATAGCAATTAAAATATTTATAACAATGCTTTATTTTTATATCCTGAGCTTTTTTAATCTAAGTCAACAAAAGTTTATACTTTATTCTAGAAAATATATTCGCTCCCTAAATCAACTAAAGATGCATTCAGGTTATTTTTATCCTTTTCAAGCTATGGCGATAGTGTAAGTTGCAACTTCAGGTTTGACATCAATCAAGCACCTTTTTTTTTAAAAAAAAGAAGAGAAATACAGTCGCAGGCCATGGAAAATACTGAATACAATGTGTCTTGTGAGGGATTAAAACTGAGATTACTCTATCATAAGCAGCTGCGAGCAATTAAAATGAGGCTAGGGTGCTATCTTTTGGTGGTTGTTCCGATTTTACATTTAGTAGTACATTTATCACAAGTCTTTCTCTTTTGGAGCCAGGTGAGTGGACTGGCTTAAAAGATTTTTGTTGGTGATACATGCTGAATGAACTTTACTTGTATATCATATATTGGTCAAGATGGTGGGCTGAGTGCTCAGTTCATAACTACTTGATGAGATTTCTGAGCAAACATGATGCCTTTTCTAGAGCGTCATGATCATTGCATGGTAATACTGTTGCTAATTGGATAAATAAAGAGAAAACGGAGGTACCTTCTTGCACTGCCTCTTGAGCTTGAGGATCACCAGGTGACAAAACCCCTTTAGCTCATCCTGCATATATTTCAAAAAATAAAGAAAATCGAGATTAAAAGACCACCACCTAATCATCAGTCAATAGTTTCAATTAGAACCCAACAAGCTAAGGTAAAAATTTAGGAATGGACCACATCACTCTCCTACATTACTTTTCTTGACCTCAGAGTGCAGACTCCCTGTCCATCATCTGGATGTTCTTGAATCCATCAGCCACCCACTACCAGTAGGTACTCATCCTCCTCGGCGTCACCAACACTGAGCAACAGAAGAGGGAATCTTGAGCGCAATGGCCTGAAGAGTCCTATATTGCATTATCCTAGGCTGCATACAAATCCACGTGAGGGTAAAAGGCCTCACCTTGGGGGCGTGCTGATGGCCTGCTGTGCAGATCGACGACGAGCGGCCTTGCAGGGGCAGCACAGCGCGGCCTGATGTGTGGATCGATAATGGGAACCCTTGCTAGGGGTGGTGTTGGTAGCATGGAGGAGCAGGGGGACGCGGTCAGCAGCTTATGGATCGATAACGGGGACCTTGCTTGTGGCACAGATTGATTTGAGGAAATTGGGGGCGAATTAGTCACTGCCGCATGGAGAGACAGCCGTGGACCTAGATGGGAAGACAACCTGGGCACCTGGGCCGAGGCGGGGTGGGTTGGGACAGCGCGGGAGAAATGAAATTTTGGCGGGGTGTAGGGAGGAAGCGCGGAAGACGAGTTTTTAACCTGTGACACGGGCAGACACGCGGCACCGGCGAGATGTTGAGGGCCTGACACATGGAATGAAATCCAAAGAAAAATTATAGGAATCGAGAAACATAGAAAATGGTTTTTTAGAAAAAAAAACTCGTACTATAGATGCGATTAAGATTACGGTTGCAACTGATATGTAAGGCTAATTTGTTGGGAGAGAAAAAACAACATTCCATAGCTGAAAAGTAAGGCTGATTTTGACTAATAAACTAAAACAAACAAGCTCGTATAGTGACGTGTTATAAGTTTATGTTATCTATATATCTATACCTTTGTACTAAAAATATATATGTTTAATAATAAAATGACAAAATTTCTGTTCTACATTTTTTTTCTAGCTCTTCATCCACTTGAGTATTTTTTATATTCTTGCCTGCTCTGGTCCGAACTGGTTTTTTTATTAGAGTTCGCCGTAGCCATATCTGATTCAAGTTCACACTCCGCTTCCACTCGTTTACTGCTTACTCCCTCCGTCCCAAAATAACTGTCGTTTTTTACTTTTTAAAATCGACGTTTGACCATTCCTCTTATTAAAAAAAATACGAAAAATATAAAATTAAACAAATCAAGATTAAAGTACTTCTAATAATGAATCATTTCATAATAAAATAATTAATTTTTTCACAAAATTTTTGAATAAGATGAATGGTCAAAAGGAGATAGTCAAAATCATAAAACGACACTTATTTTGGGACGGAGGGAGTATCTGAGATGGTGCACTGCTTCCCGACCTCACATGAGATGGCTCGAAACAGAGTCGGACTGACGTTCACGGTAGGTACGAAAGTACGTTTGATCGCGAGGTAGGTATGTATGTTACCCAACGCATGGCCGGATCGGAGTAGGTCATCAATCACAAGCTTGACTCGGTTAATAGTTCCCATGTACGGCAGCAAATAAAAGCACGGCCTGGCCTCGTCACCCACCATCAACCAATTATCTACAATAAAAAATAAGTAAAAATTTATTAAAACTCTAAAAATTTTACCTTTACAATGTCGGAAAAACAAGAAATTGAATATTAAAATGCATTGATACCAACGGCTCCTTTTTCCATAGCAACCTTAATGTATACTACTATATTCTATTATCTACCTAATATTAAATATCAAAACATTTCTCAAAATTTCCTCGTGTCACGTCTAGTGGTGCTAGAAAGTCAGAACTTTAAGATGTATCGAGTTCCATTACAACGCACAAGCACGTATGCTAGTCTTCTAAATTTGCAATATTTGTCTGAGATGCAAGATACTTTCTTGTTAGGTGTCTAGAAAGCACGTCAATTTTTGTTTGATAATGTGATATAATGATATTTATTGCTAAATCTCTACTAACTAGCCGTGTGTTTGGATTGGAGGACCTTTGATATAGGATTATTTGGTTGGGAGTCAAAGGAGATCGGCAGAGCTTTCGTAATTTGAGTGATTGAATCAGTCTATTTCTCCTTGCTTCTCCACCAAACAAAGACGCAAGGCGAAGGTGGAGGGCCTTAGAATTTATTTGATAAATTTAATGTTGGATTAAACCCAATTAATAAATTCAAAAATGGATAGTTTATTACTATTAGTATGAAATCATACAATAAATATTGCGTCCTGTTGCAACACATCGATTAGCTTCAATCTAAACATGCAGGTCATTCACGTTTTCTCCCCGCGTTATTTTTTTCAATAATTATTTAGTTAATTGCCACAACTATGACATGCCATGTCATCTTAACATCCTGTCACACACATCGTAGATTTATTTTCTTGCCAAACTTGAGCATAAATAATTTTTTTTATTTTTTTTAACCACACTTTATGGGATAGTCATAGTTTGCGGAAAGTTAGGCATGACAAAATTAGGACACCAACCAAATAGATTCTTAGCATCATAGGGATTAGAGAGGAATTAAAAAATTGTATACTTCATATCTTAGTTTAAATAAACATCAATTTCATAATATATATACGTCCAAAATTTTTTTATAGAAACTCCAATAATAAGCACTAGAGAGATTCGATCATCAAGCAAATAGTTTGAAATTTTGGCGTTGGCGGATAAAAGCCCGCCCGCAAATTAAAATGTTTCACCTGCTCTGTTTAGCGGTGTTCAAGACGATAATCTAACATGCTGCCCCTCACCAAAACAAATTGAAACCCTAGCCTCTATCGCCGTTTCCACTCCAATTACGGTCGCCCGTGGGCCGTGGCTTAGAAAATTTTAGGGAAATTTTGCTGCAGGACACTGTTAAAACACGTAATATGCTGATGGATACCGCTAAAAGCGAAATTTGTCCAGTACCATTATAAAATCATGTTCATTTGCTGAAACACATCGCACCCATTATTTTATTCATTTCTCGTATTCACGGACAGAGAAGGTGTGTGAAATGACTTTTTTGCCCTCGTCTTCAACCTCCGGCTGGCCACTGATTTTTACCCTAGCACACCGCTGCAGTTTTCTCGCGGGAGTCGCTCCGCCGCCGGGATGGGGACAAGGGCAGCTGGGCTCCTGCGCGGGGGCGTGTTCCAGTTCAACGCACGTCGTATGTGCCACCAGCAGGGAAGCGCCATGCTAGCTAGCTTGTCCATGGTCTTCCCTTGGCAGCACGTACGACCATAACTCCTCTCTCTGTCTCTCTCTCGTTGCGGCCGGGTGTGCACACTCCCGTGCACCAGTACTACGTGTGCGCTGGCGGTGGCGGAAGGTCGCCGGCGCGGGAGGCAGCGGAGCCCACGCGCCTGAGCATGTCGTCGGCGGTGCCCAAGCTCGGGGTGCAGGTGCCGCTGCCGCCGATGCAGCAGATGCAGGCCGCCGGCGCCACTGGCAGTTGCTCCCCGTGGGTGCAGTCGACGCTGCACGGCCGCCTCCGGTTCCCTCCCTCACAGGTCGCAGCTCCAGCGGGTGGCTTGCAGCAGAGCCGCGGCAGTTGTGGCGGCCAGGGCGCGCAGCGCGAGCGGAGTAGGTACCGACAGAGTGCAGAGGGCCAAAGGCCGGGGCCAAGGTGGCCGGCGGCGGCAGCGCTGTAGGGAGCGCCTCGGCGGATCTTCTCGAGCGCGGAAACAGCTCGGCTGCGTGAGGGCTGGAAAAACGAAGAACGGAATCAACGGGCATGAAAGACCTCGCCGGAGAAGAAAAGGCGGCGGCGGTGTGTTATGGCAAAAATCAGTGGCCAGCCGGAAGTTGAAGACGAGGGCAAAAAAATCATTTTACACACCTTCTCTATCCGTAAATACGAGAAATGAATAAAATAATAGATGCAGTGTGTTTTAGCAAATGAACACGATTTTATAATGGTACTGGACAAATTTCGCTTTTAGCGGTGTCCATCAGCATATTACGTATTTTAACAGTCTCCTGTAGCAAAATTTCCCTATTTACCGCGTCTCCTCTTTGAGCGCCTCTTCCTCTCTCTCTTTCTCTCTCTCTCTCAATGGCGCGGGCAGGCCCCGGTCGCGCGCTAGCCGGCGTCCAGGCGAGGGAGGCCCCTGTCGCGGTGGCTCTACGGCCGCCCCGGCACGGGCGGCACCAGGCGCGGTGGCCTAGGCGCAGCAGCCTTGCACGGGCGGCCCTCCGGCGCGGCGGCCCTAGCACGAGCAGGCCGCGGCGGCGACGGTAGCGTGAATTTCTTCTTCCCCTGGTGAATTTGGTTTGGATATTCATGGATTTGGTACTTTTGCTTTGGGATTTCTTGATTTCTAATTTGGTTGTGTACAGCACGGCTCTGGCAAGGAGGTTCCTTCCGCGGCGGCCCAGGCGAGGGTGACCCCCGGCGCGGTGCCCGCGCAGACCCAGTGGCCATCCGTTGCGGTTTGCCAACTACCCTGTCCTCGCGTCTGCAGCACACAGCAATGACCCAAGCCTTACAAGAACACCGCTGCTGAAAACATGTATATATCTCCCTCTCTGCTCTGGTTTTCAACTTATATGCACGCAGCCCATTTGATTAAAGGTGTTAATGCTTTGGAAGCTTACTATCATGTCCGAATACAGGACGTCGGTGTGAGGCAGTCATATCAGGTACGCTGCCCTGCTGATGTCCGATTAAATGGTAGTATACATGTGAGTATAATCAATTTAAATATACTTTTCTGTTGTTGCCAAATAAATGGACAAAACAGAGGATTGGTTTGGAAACCTTTATGAAATAAAAAGGCCAGTTAAACTTATACTGAATAAATGTATTGTATCCTTTTACAGAAGATTGGTTTGCAAACCTTTATGAAACTAGATGATACCCCGCGCGTTGCTGCAGTATTTTATAACACTACAAAGAAAATAGTCATGAATTGAGAAGCAGTGAAGTCATTATACGCATGCATGTACTTATGTAAATAACTGATGAATTTATTTTCCACTTAAACAATAGTAGTTAGCACTATATTGATGGCTCCTAAACATTGTGAATGAGATGTCACCATGTGAATTTTGTATAGTTGTTGCGATCTTCAGAGATCCCGTATGACATGACCAAGATCAACCAAAACTGAATTCATGCATTCATGTACGCGTTACCCATCAGAACAAAGAAGTGACGAAGAATAACTGAACTAAGACTTTGCACATACCATGGTCCGATGGAGAATTCAGAATTCCATGTTGACGAATAACAAAGAAACTGGATAAGTGACCGCAGGTTACAATATAAAATAATTTTTGGATAAGCGGTAGCATATGGGGAAAAGTAAATAGATCGATAAATGTTATCAAACCATCACTGTGAACTTGTAAGGAACAATTAACACGTTGAGTATTCTTTCACACCAGATTGGGCCGTTTTACTAAAATAAACTGAGAATAAAATAATTAATTAGATTGGGCTGTTTTACTAAAATCGACACACAGAAGATTTGCCTCAATCAACAACTCAACCTGACATAATGTGATAGAAACCATAATCAAAGTCGCGCTAGATGGCGCAGCTACCGCGGAGGCAGGGCGCACGGCGCTTGGTGGAGTGAGACCCGAGGTAGACGTACTGCCGTAGCTGTAGGCGGCGCCACACCGTGTCGAGGGAGGGGACGCTGCCTAGCCACCGGGGATCACATCAGGCTACTGGCGTTGTCCACGATCTCCTAGAGGACCTGATCGATGCTTCGCAACGCCCCCGCCTCGTCGGGCGTTGATGCCGCGATGACGCTGACCCACGACAGCCGGTGATGCAGTTGCTGATGCTGAAGATGAAGGAGCCCAACATGAGCACGCTCTCCACCAGCGTGTCCAGGTTGGCACGTTAACACTTGTCCCCGGCGGCCCTCACCCCTATCACGATCCACCCGACGGCCGACGATGTCCTTATGAAGTTGTCGAGTAGCTCGCTGACATGCACAGCGCTAGCGCCTGTGCCGCCATGGTGGTACTGCTCTACTCACCAGAGCAGCAAGTCCACCTCCTCATCGGCATGGACGTATACCTACGATCACGCGATGACGCAGCTCTGCGACCGCACGCACGAAGGTCGAAGGATTGTGGAGGGCCGCTGTGAACTGAAGATGAAGCCATCTGATCGCTTGGAGGTAGGAATAAATAGTCTTGACGCCTGGACATGCAGTTGAATCGGCAAAGCACTTGATAGATGATGGCAGGGAGAAATGAAGAGACAGGGAAGAATAATTGATGACGGGAGGAGAAGCAAACAGACAGGTGACGTTAGCATATGCGATTACAGCCATTCAGTTGCCTTCACAGATGGTGGTGAGAAGCGGGCCCTATGTGACGTGGCTTCACGAAATCGCAGGAAAATTAAGTAGTGGGTTCCTCCTATTTAGGTATAGTAGATAAAAAGGCCAGTTAAACTTATACTGCATAAATGTATAAATGTATTGTATCCTTTTACAAAATCTATATGGATACTCCCAAACTATTCTGTTCCCAGGATAATAAAAAAGGATATCTGAAGCCTGAAGATTTTTTATGTTCTGATTTCTATGTACAACTGTACACCAATTAACAAGTCTGATAAATATTCTCTGTTTTTGTATTTATTCTCAAAAACCCCGATAACAGATTCTTTAACCTTAAACTTTGGAAAAGAATTTCATGGCCATTTTCTGCGTGTCCCTTATCCTGTAATATACTGTAATATATTGGTATAGCTTATAAATAGACTGCCTTTTTTATCTCAGTTTTTAGTTTGTGATTAGGAATGATTGTTGAGCTCCAATGAATTAGAGTGATTTTTGTCTTACTAATGACTATGGAACTGCAGGAATTACACAAGGCTATGCCCCCAGTGTGCAGTGACTTGGGAGATCATCTTGTCTTCCTTTGGAGAATGAGAGGTTGTTTTCGTATTTCTTTTGCTAATGACCCAAATTTATATCTATGTGCTATATGTTTGCCTGTTATGATTAATGGGTTCGTTCTTAATTATTCTATTTTTTTTAGAAAAATTGAGATCTAGAATGTTGATATGGCGTCTGCAGTCCCATCATACATAACTGCAATGTAATTTTGATGCTGACCTCAACTTACATGCCATGCCAAGCTGCCCTAGAGCAGCCAGACAGGAGATGATTGATATTCATATTACATTCTGGATTTAGTGCAGTTCTATTTTTTACCTTCTGGAATAAGTAATTTGCAATTCAAAATATCCTAGCCCCGTTTAGAGTTATTCCATCAAGTGCATGTAAGAGGTTGCTTGTCTGATTCACTGACATTTTTTTGGGTGTCCTACCTATTCTCAAGTAAAATATATTTGTCTGATGCAACTTGTAATTTAAATGGAGTTACATGGTTGATTGGTTAACTCTATGCAAGCCTTTTTCATGCTATACCATGTGTTTGTGACAAAGATTGCTGCTGCATTGATCATGTTTCCATCTACTGATTGACCAGGAACTTTTGTTGTGCCATGGAGTTTTTTAACAAGGCTCGTTACTTTTGGTTCGGTAATCATAAAACCGTAATCAGTTGCTGCTGTCGACCTGCTTGTGTTCACTTGCTTGTGTTCCAAAATACAACAGCAACTAGGCTCATTTCCTTGCTTGGTTCTTCTGTTGACCTGCTGCCTATAAATTGTTGCTTCAGATTGTTGCTTCTGTTGCTCATTTCCAGAGTCAAGCCTAGATGCAAAGAGCATAAGTAAAATCATGAACCTTATTATTTGTGCCATTCTTTACTAATCTGGACGTAATGCATAACTTGATTGCCAGGAAACAATATAATATAATTAAGGTTTCCTGCCCGGTCACATCCATTGCTTGTTAATCTTCTAATTTGAATCACAGTATCACAATTTCCTTAAGATAGCACTGTAGCCATTTACCTAATGCATGGAAATTTCTGGTTCACTAGAGATGCAATTGTTTCCCATTATACTGAGATTGCATCCTGAAGTTCCATTCCTTGTCGTTTTTGCAATGAATTACAGAATGTTCTATTTGAATTTTATTCACATCCTGTGAATGAACTAGGACACCTAATATATTGTTCTAATATATCACACTCTTATTGTTTTTGTCAGTAAGTGGACAAGGTTTGAGTGCGAGGCTTATAATAAAGCGAGGAGACAGCCAAGATGATAACATGTTGCACTGTTAGGAAACCCTCCAAGTGTTGTGTATACGTTAGGAAGTCTTGTGATGACAAGTTTTAAAAAGTTGTGAAGGCATGAGTGAACTATACTCTTTTGTGGTTTTAGATAATATTTCAATGGTTTGGTAACCTTTTTAGGGATTGATTATAATTAATTATGAGTGCAATTGCTATTGTTATGGATTATTGTTTGTGCAATGATGATTTATTAAACCACAAATCAAATGAAATTATTTGGTAAATTGTACTACTGCCACGACAAGACGGTCATGACAACAAGAAATTACCCTCGTAACGAATAAAATAGCGTGGCCAATGGATACTATTGCCACGACAAGAATGCTGTGGCAATAACATATAACTCACGCAATGAATGAAACAACGTGGCAAATGGGTACTGTTGCCATGACACGACGGTCGTGGCAATAACATTAACTCCCGCAACGAATAAAATAGTATGGCAAATGGTAATACTGCAACAACAAGACGGTTGTGGCAATAACCTATAAGTCTCGCAACGAATAAAATAGTGTGGCAAATAGCACTACTACCACGGCAAGATGGTCGTGGCAACAACACCTTTTGCAACAAAATTCTAGCGTCGAAAGATATCTTACTTGCCACGCGATCGATGGTTGCATGTGCCGCCACTTGCAACGGAGATAGGCGTGGTAATTCCTTATATTGCCACGACCATGAAGGTTGCAGCAATGTCCTATTACCATACTTAATAACGAACCACTATTGTTGCAAAAAAAAAAAACCAGTAGTTGCAACGACAAACTAATAACGGTTGCAATACCTTATTGCAACGTAATTTATTGCAACCTGTTCGCACTCAAATTTGGCACAGTCTGCGAAATAGGCTGGGCCGGGTTTGGCCCCTGTGCCGGACCCTAGCAGCTTGCCACCTGTCGCTTCTGCAGCTCCCGTGAAACCCGGCCTGGCCGGGTTTGGTCGAGTCCGAGCCGATTAATAGATCTAATCGGTTTTTTGGTAGTTTTTAACGTGGGAAATTTGGAGAGTAAGTATTGGAGCGGTTTCCTACTGGGATAAGACCACCCCCCTCTATATATATGGAGGATCATGGCCGATTGAGATCTTAACCATCTAATCGTCAAAACACATCTACCAAGTAGATTCTCGCGGTGGTTCATCTCTATCCTGCTGTTCGGCTCGACTCTCCGCGAGTTTAGTCGGCGTTCTAGGTGATCTCCGCGATCCCTAGGGCAATCTCTACGTGCATCTCTCCGACGGATCTTTCCGAGGGGTGTTCGGGAGTTTCCGGCGAAGGACGGGCGCTACATCGACCACCAAACGTCTTCTATTGCTGAAGACGGTCGTCCCGATGACCAGAAGACCGGAACCCTAGCTTCCTCGGCGAACCCGAGGAAACCGGCTCAGCCGACTATCAAAGTCGGCCAGGCCAGGTAGGCGGCTCGGCCGGGTTCTGAAACCGGCCAGGCCGGGTTTCGCGGGCGTGCTGCTCCGTGCTGTTTCGTTTCGTGCGCGACCGTGCGATCTAGCACCTTGCTGTGTGTTATTCCATTTCGGCGTCAACACACTTTTTGGCGACTCCGCTGGGGAAGAAAGCTCAATCCCAGATCCAATCTACTAGAGGCATGGCGGCCGACGACGGAAAGAAGACCGACAAGAACGTCAATGAAGACAATGTCGTCCGTCCCAAGACTATCGATGAGCTCCCTGAGGAGCTCCGGAAGAGGCCAAGCTTGCTGCTGATACCCAAGCCTTCCTGGATAGCTGTACTAAGGACCGGCGCAACAAGGTCACCCAAGTCTCCGAGCCTAACTTCGGCGACTCGTCTTCTTCATCCGGCGGAGGAGGCGGGAAGACCGAAGCGGAGAAGGCTTCCAAGGACGAGGAAAAGCTCAAGGCAAAGGTGAATGATGATGAAATCCCCTCCTCTGCTTCCCATGATGGTTTGGCTTACTTAGTTGAAGGCATCGGTAAACAAATTAAAAATTATATCGATGCATCTGAAACTAAAATTGGTAGGCGCATATCCAAAATAGAGGAAAAATTAGTTGGTTTTTCAGATCATGATAATCAACATAAATTTGGTATGCCTTTTGATTTTTATGAAAGTCAACCTGATTATGCTACAGCTAGCCAGCTTCAATCGGGTCATTCGGCACATGAAACCAATAGAACCGATCGCGGTTTAGTTGGCTCATCATCTAGACAGGCAAATCCGAATAGACAATCGACGGGTCGTAACACCATTTTACCTAATCCCCCGCCGTCACCTAGTCAGATTCCAATGGGTAATAATGTGGCCCCTGATTCCTCTCAAACCGATGTAGACACTATCGTAAATCGGTTTAAGGCTGAGATGACTAAATCAATCGAGAGGAATTTAGGGATAACCATTAAACCTATTCAGAGTTCATACCAGAAGCCATATCTCTCTACCTATGATGTTCTGCAGGCACCCCCTGGATGGAAGATGCCCGATTTCCAAAAGTTTAGTGGTGATGACAGCAAAACCACGATAGAACACGTTGGCATGTACCTTGCTCAATTAGGAGAAGCTAATGCTCATAACTACATGAAAATTAGATGTTTTCCTTTATCTCTATCGGGTACAGCTTTTTGCATGGTTTTCATCATTGCCTCCTTATTCGATTAACACCTGGAATGATTTGGAGGAGAAATTTCATGATTATTTCTTTACTGGTGTGCAAGAAATTAAGCTATCTCATCTCACATCGGTTTGTCAAGGACGTGATCTTGTTCTTGATTATGCTAAGCATTTCAGAGATGTTAAGAACCGATGCTTTAATTTAAATATTTCTGATAGAGACTTGGCAGATCTGTTCCTTAATGGTATGAACTCTAATATTAGAGAAAAATTAGAGCATTATGAATTCTATGGCATAAATCAATTATTGCAAAAGGCTATTGCTGTAGAATCTCGTTTGGCAAATGAATCTAGAAAGTCTTATCGGACAGTTGTGGGAGAAGGGCATTCCGATGCCTCGGACGATGAGACTCTAGAATGCAATTCTGCCGAATTTATATGGTCTCTAGATAAGAAGGGGATTTCTTGCCCATCTCTTAAGCCGATTTCTAAAAATCAGCAAGAAGAAATTAAATTTACTTTTGATGTTTCTAAATGTGATCAGACCTTTGATGAATTGCTTAGAACCGGTAACATAAGAATTACTCATACGTTGCCATCTAGTGATGAGCTAAAGAAAAGGGCTTATTGCAAATATCATAATTCTCATAGTCATGCCACTAATGATTGCAACTATTTTCGTCGGCAGATACAATCGGCCCTCAATGAAGGACGATTGAAATTAGCTGAGATGATGGTTGACAAAGTGCCTTTTCCGATGAATGTCATCGAGAAAGGGGAGCCCGCTATTTTGATTCGTCCAGAGCAAGCCGACACCACGCAAGGCAAGAACGTGATTATCGGCGAACCACGGGAGGCACCGAAACAAGTTTCGGGGCGTCAAGTGGTGCTTGAGAAGGATGAAGACGGCAAGACGAAGCTGACAATCTCTGCAGGGTCATCGCAGTACTTATCTCGACAGCGGCGCTGGGAGGCCACGGCGGCACAGCAGAGGCCGGCCAGGCCGGTTCCAGGAACCGGTCCAGCCGGGAACACGGCCCAGCCGGCTACAGAAGCCAGCCAGGCTGGTTCTGGCGCCAACCCGGTCAGGCCGGGTACAGTAGCCGGCTT
This sequence comes from Eremochloa ophiuroides, assembly GCA_038502445.1. NCBI lineage: Eukaryota > Viridiplantae > Streptophyta > Magnoliopsida > Poales > Poaceae > Eremochloa > Eremochloa ophiuroides. The sequence goes on along the minus strand of JAHLJS010000001.1, from coordinate 13,041,167 downwards.
GGCCAGTTTTGTCGTGGGTGGCGGCTCTTCTTCCTCTGCTGCTCCCTTGGCCGCCAGCGCTGGTGGTGCCTAGGTGATCAAGACGTTCGTCCCAAAGCGTCCAGAAATTGGCACTTGGAAGACGAACGCAAGTTCAAACAAGGGGAAGGTCGTTCCAAAGAAGCTTTGCATGTTTGACCGGCTCATGGAAAAGTACCGACAAGAAAAGACTGATTCCCAGAATCGGCCCATAAAAAAAAGCGGCTACACCGCCAAAGCGAGATGAGCAACCAAAGAGGATGACGGTGGCTCCGGCAGCGTCTCCGGCGCAGGAGGTTGCTCGCCCTCGCGTCTCTCGTTGGGGTCCCCCACCTCCACCTCAGCCGCATTGGGGCCCCAACGGGGTGTTCGAGCCATATCCCTTCCTCATGCAGCAGCAGCCGATGAACGGAGCGTCTTCATCATCGGTGTTTAGCCGATTGGGCTACGGTCAATCGGGCTATGGCGGCCAAGGGGCGTCGCTCCCGCCGCCGCCAGCGAGGTTGGTGATTGATGATGGAAGAGAGAAGGCTCCACCGCGACAAGTCCATGTGCCTAAGAGGGTCGTGGAGTCACCCATTGTTCCTATTGCTCCTACTGCACCGCCGCCGAAGGAGGCACCTCCGGCAACAATTCTTATCGGCTCTCAAGAGGTGCCTATCGTTGACAACGACGAGCCGATGAGGATTGAGGAGCCATCATCCACCGCTCCGGAGGTCGCCGCTAAGGTTGTGGAGAAGAAGCCGATAGGTCCCAAATACTTGCAACCGAAGTGGTGCCCGCCGGGATTGACCAAGACGCAGCGGCGGAAGTTGCAACGAGCGCGCCAAACCCAGCAAAAGCAGGAAAAATTGGAGAAAATAAGGGAGGAGATCTTCAACACTTCACATCCAATTTTTCCACAAACGCAGAAAGGAAGTGATCCAGCGTGCTTTGCAAAATCCATGGAGAAGGTTCCTGGAGATCGGGAGCTTTCAGAAACAAGACCCGCACAAGATGCAGAAACCGGCCAGGCCGGGTCAGAACTGGCCGAGCCGGGTCTCCTAGAAACCGGCCAGGCCGGGTTGGGGGCGGCTCGACCGGGTCTTGCGACTTCGCCTGCTGATGCCGCTGCCAATGCTGTTTCAGTGGAGGTAGTCCCTACTACCGTTTCCTCTGCTGTTGTAGATTCTGGAGATGTAGAGGAAGATGAAGAGATGGTTGACTATGAGCCGACGCCGCCACGCGCCGAGCTCAATGTCGCTCGGGGAGCATAGTGTAAATTCTAATGCTCGCCAAACAATGGCCGGTACATGTATCCCCCTTAGAATAAAAAAATGGCCGATGTATACATCGCCCTTAGATGCTAACAGCCGTTGGGTTAAGTATTGTCGCTGTTTGGTTTTGCTTGTGTTTTCAGGTTCATATGCAGCAATTCACCTGAAAATAGGGGGCATATGTTCGCACTCAAATTTGGCACAGTTTGCGAAATAGGCTGGGCCGGGTTTGGCCCCTGTGCCGGACCCCAGCAGCTTGCCACCTGTCGCTTCTGCAGTTCCCGTGAAACCCGGCTTGGTCGGGTTTGGACCCGGCTTGGCCGGGTTTGGTCGAGTCCGAGCCGATTAATAGATGTAATCGGTTTTTGGTAGTTTTTGAACGTGAGAAACTTGGAGACTAAGTCTTGGAGCGGTTTCCTACTGGGATAAGACCACCCCCCTCTATATATATGGAGGATCATGGCCGATTGAGATCTTAACCATCCAATCGTCAAAACACATCTACCAAGTAGATTCTCGCGGTGGTTCATCTCTATCCTGCTGTTCGGCTCGACTCTCCGCGAGTTTAATCGGCGTTCTAGGTGATCTCCGCGATCCCTAGGGCAACCTCTACGTGCATCTCTCCGACGGATCTTTCCGAGGGGTGTTCGGGAGTTTCTGGCGAAGGATGGGCGCTACATCGACCACCAAACGTCCTCTGCTGCTGAAGACGGTCGTCTCGATGACCAGAAGACCGGAACCCTAGCTTCCTCGGCGAACCCGAGGAAACCGGCTCAGCCGACTATCAAAGTCGGCCAGGCCGGGTAGGCGGCTCGGCCGGGTTCTGAAACCGGCCAGGCCGGGTTTCGCGGGTGTGCTGCTCCGTGCTGTTTCGTTTCGTGCGCGACCATGCGATCTAGCACCTTGTTGTGTGTTGTCCCGTTTCGGCGTCAACACAACCATTGGCAACGAACGCGATTTGGTTGTAACATGCATCTTTTGCAACCAAATTGGGCCTATTGCCACGTTTTCTCGTCATTGCGCAAGGGTTAAAAGTTAGCAGTGGGTGCTGATGTAACCCGGCAGGGCTGTCTAGATCATCTGGGACACAGGCTCGGCTGTCAGAGGTCATTAGTGACAATGACAGGTGCCTGTGGGCCATGTGATTTAGGCGGTTCTGTTACAGCTGGTATCAGAGCGTTCCATTGCTAAATCATTACGGTATTACTTTGCAAAAACTTCAAAATGTTTTGGATCATAAAAATCTGAAATTTGCTATTTTGGTCCAAATTGCTTGTTCTTATCTTATTCCGTAAAATAGATATGGCAGCATGTGGAACAACTTTATTACTAGCCCTATGTTAAATTTATTTATGCAATTATCTTGCATTGATTTAAATTCGTAAGTACGATACATGCATCATGTTTAACTCACTATGATAATACTTCCTCCTTAAAAGTTGGGTATATGGGTTAGGATTTACCAAACCTATTCTTGCTAGCCTGTTATATCTTTACTAATCCATACTTATCTTCCAGCTGGCATGCTGCAAGCTCACTGCTCGCAAGATGACGGGTCCCAGGGGAGTGCCGCGCCACCAGCTGGGGTCACGCGACGGAGAGGAGGCTTCCGGTAGCCGTCGTCCCCGCCGCAGTCGCAAGGAGCTGAAAGCTAAGATCAAGGCGCTCAAGAGGGAGGCGAAGCTCATGCAGGAGGACTTCAGAGTGGCTCGTGTTAACCACTATAGGGACGTGAGGTTGAACAACGAGCTACGCAAGGAGGTCAAGCAGCTGGCTCAGGAGAGGGATGAGGCCCTGGAGCGTGAGGATGCGGCCCGTGCAAGGGTCGAGTGGTATGAGAACTATGCAGAGCACCTCGAGGGTTACAATGATGCTCTGCATGAGGAGGTTCACAAGCTCAACAATGAGCTTAACCCTATGTTGGTATGAATTAATTGCACTCTATTAAAGATTAATAATATTAAGGTATCCGCAAGCGCACAGATAAAACAACCCAATGTAGCACTTCACCAGACAATCTCGGTTTTAATATCGAACCCAAAGGAACAGTAGGTGATACTGACTAAGTCTATTGGCTCTTAACCCGATAATACAATCAATCCAGAGAATATCAAGAATGAGGAGATAACAAATGATTATCTAGATCCGACAACCGGTAAACTTTGAATAATATCGTTCTAATCGGGCAGTGACATGAATAAGAGGCGAAATCAGAGTTCCCTCCTACCAGACACTTATACACCTATCGATTCTATCAACGGAAAGTGGACTACAGAGGACTCAACGCAGCTATCACCTACGCGATCTACCACTATCCGGCCAATCAGGGGACATTCACAAGTAATTATAGCCCAGACACCACGTCTACACTACAAACTACTACTTCAACCAAGGAGCTACCAAGATCAAAGCACTCAAATAGAGTTGTAAACTCAAGAACGAATAAGAACAAATGCTTACTTGAATCAGGATGTTGAATACAAAAGTACCTCAGAACGCAACTCCGGGTGAGGGAGCTGAATCCAGACGAACACAGCTACGAAGAAGCTCCGACAGGCCGGGACTCCTCCGAATCTCTACTCATCTACTCTATCTCTCTAATCTCTCTCTTGATTGCTAGCTTAGATCTAGTGGATATCTATTTAATGCTTCAGGGTCTTCATCTCTTGATCTGGCTCTCCTCCAGGGGGTATGCCTCTCTATCAATAGGCTGGTGGGATGCATGCATGCCGTAGGATCAAACCGACTTGAAACAAGGGCCCAGATGACTTCTAATAGGCGGTGGTAGAAGACTCCAGAAGGCGGTGCGGGGGAAACCCTAGGGGGGCGCCGGCCTGCCCCACCCTGTGGGGTTTCGGGCTCCGGTGCTTCGGGTGTGTTCTAGATGCTTCTAGCGTTCTCGTGAAGATGTTTCCTTGGCGGTTAAGTTTCGTGGTAATTATGCTCTCTAATCCTTCTTTTAAGCTTTTCTGAAAAACCCCCTGGAAAATAGACAATTCTCCAAAACTCGTGGAATCTGTCAGTAATAACCCTATTCTACAGGATATTCATGTTTAATGCAGGGATAATTGATAATAAAATTTGGATGATAACAGGTGTCAACAATTACCCCCACACTTAGGCTTTTGCTCGTCCCGAGAAAAAGGTTGGCTTTAAGATGTAAGATTCTTAGAGAGAATGGAGCATTTAAAACATAACTTGAGAGTACATTATATAAAACTAGTCTAGTCATGCATGTACTATGGAATTCAAAGTGTCTACCATGAATCTTTGAGTAGTTGAAGAACAGAATACCTTGAAAACAGATCACTCTCTTCCTTTAGTTAAGTCAATTGGAGGGTATACAAAATTTTGTAAATAAACTTAGCTTTACCTTCTCCTTTTGTAGTACTCTCAAATCATTGATATATCTGGTATTTTTGTTCCTTACCAAGGCATTAATGAAATTGCCTTCTTTATTCTACTTCTAAAAAGCTTATGTGGATCTCAGGTAGGTAAAAGGTGAAAACATACTTGCATTGTATTTGTTGTAAAGTCAAACAATGAATCCACAGAGAAATGAGGCATATAATCGAATCAAGCTTTCTTTGGTGGAATATGGTGGAACCTAATTCTACCTTGCTCCTTTAGAAAATAAATCTTTCTTTTATACAATTTGAGCTTATTCAGAGAGTATGAGCTATCTCTTTCTTTTCTCTTTCTTTTTTTTCAAGGGAGGCGAGCTTCTAAGTACTCATTGTTTTAATTTATTCAGACACTTGTCCATTTTTTATACTCCCTTATTCTTTTGCATAGCTCATACCTCTTTTGAATTTAGTAGTTGAGAGACTTTAACAAAACATGGAGCAATTATTTGATAACTATGCTATATAATTATTTTTGGTGCTTTCTCCCAGTGTAGGAGAGAAACATTTTCAATAGAATGACTCGCTATTACTCCGGATTAGATAATGCTTATGTGGAATTGGCACTTGATTAGAAAATATGACAAATTTCTTGAAAGGGTTACAAAGGTTGACCAAACTCAATACAAAGACAAGTATTATATGTAGCAGGCTTCTATCCTATATATGGCTCTGGTAGGATAATATTTTTACCACAATGGAGAGGTATAACTAATCATTTAAATTTTCGAAATAAAATCTCCAAAGTCAAAACATCAGGGATTGAGTTCTCATTATTCAACTATATCATGTTTCACAACGATTTAAGCAATCATGGGGTCCCCATAAATAGTTTCCAATAGTAACATGATTCCTAGAAAAGTGTTATATAATTTATTCTTAAGCTATGAATTAAACAATCTTCTTCTTCTCTTTTTAAAAGTAACTTAGCATGTGAACTTTAATTCGGATTAAAAACAGAAATCAAAACATATGCAATTAAATTGTATGGGGATCAAACCTGACCATGACCGAGAGGGGGATGCAGAGGATGCAGAGGGGGGCCGGCCGGCCCAGGTAGGGCGCCGGGCGGCGCGCCTTTATGGCCCCACAAGGTCCACTTCGGTGTGCGAGGTCCTGGTTTGATTATCTTCCGAATTACGTGATTTTCCCGAGCGAATTGATTTCCATAGTCGCGATGTGCCTCCCCCACGCTTATTTTCCTGCATACTTTTCTGTGCAACATGTGGAGACAACATGCGTACCAAAAATATAGAGAGTAGAGTAAACTTAAACATTAATATTGATAAAAAGAATAAGGCACTTTATTCATTAATAATATTAGATAACTCTGATAGCTGATTGAGCTAACGACTGCCCTAGCTCCATGGGCATACCTAACACACTTAATATTATAAATAAAACCTAGAACACTCGATAATATAATTAAACCTAATACATTTGTGCCTTATTACATAGATAGCTAGGGCAACTTAAGGCTGCCCCTGCTTTGCGAACTTCCTAATTTCTTCCTTAAGATCACTAATCTCTTCTTTCAGCTGATCCTTTTCGCGCTTGAGACTATGAATTAACTTGACATTGACTTCTATCTGCTTAGTCATGTCGCTTATAATCTTGCTCCTTAAGTTTTCATTCCTCTCTATACCCCTAACGGTGTTAGAGAGAGCTTCCATCTTCTCATTAAGGATGCGTAGAGAGAGCTGGGGCTGTCTAGAGACTTTCTCTAGTGCTGATGTAGATGTAGCCCGCTGTCTTTTGGGCGGAGGTGGTATGAACTCGGTGTAGCGAACTTGGCCTGGACGTGCATGAACTCCTTGGATGGCAGGGCGAGCAGTGGTGTACTTCGCACATACCAGTTGAAAGGACCGTATAGGCTAGAGGGGGGTGAATAGCCTATTAAAAATTCTAGCAAAACACCAGACCACAAGTTAGTTGATAAGCAAGCGAGACAAAGCGCTAGCTCTAGACTATTCTATGCAAGCCACCTATCAAGATATGCTACTCACAAATATAAGCACTCAACACGTAAGAAACCAACTCCCCGAACCTAAGGAAATGGCACCTAAACAAGTATTAAGCACAAGGAAGAGAGATCGTGAGGATTATACCGATGGGCTTGATTGAAGTGAAGTCCGCAAGCCGTGAAGACCAATCACCGGGATATATCCAATAGAATACAAGAAAGCCAATAGTCCACTCGATGGTGGAGAAGACAAAGAACACTCGATTTTTTACCGAGGTTCACGTGATCGCCGTCACGCTACTCCTCGTTGTGGCACCGGTCTTCCTTGGTGGATTGCGAGCTAGGCTTCACACGCCAATCCCTCACCGAGAGCGGCTCACCAACACAAGAGAAGTGGCTATCAACCACGAGCAATCCACTAGAGTTGGTTTTGGCACTCTGCCGAGGATAACCACAAAACCTCTCACAATCAATCACCTCGGTGTGGGCTTGAACAATCTCCAATCAACCTCACACCGGAATCGCCTCCAAGCCGCTAGGGACACGGCAATGCCCCAAGAGAATAAGAACTCAGCTTTGGCTTGCTCTCAAGTGCTCTAGAATGCAATTCACTAAGCAATGATGCACTTGAGGACCACTCAACTCACAAAGATGATCAAAGATGAACAAGTGAGTGAGTGGGAGGCTTAGGATGCTCAAAAGAGTATGCAAATGATTCAAGTGTGCAAGAGTTGTCACCAAGTGACCAGAGAAGGAGTATAAATACCCCTAAGTGCAATCCTAGCTGTTACCCATTGAAAAATAGCCGTTAACACGATTTTCAGGGCGTCGGACCGACCGTCGGACTGAGTCCGTCGGACTAATCCTTCGCGTCCGACGCTCGGCTGGCTGCCGCGTGTCAACTCTCATTCAACCTCAGTTGCTGGATCACAACGGCTACTTCTCGCACTCAACTGCGGACCGTCGGACTGGGGGCACCGGACTAAAGTGCTCCGTCCGATGCCCTGTTCCCAGTACATTACGCGCGTACCGTCGGATGTTCGCGGAGGGGTCGTCGGACTAACGAACTCGAGAATCCGACGTTTCTAGAGAGGTTTGAAACCGAGAAAACTGCGTCGGACTAAGCTTCAGCGTCCGACGCTCTCAGATTGCGCCACGCGTCACACCTCGCTGCTCGGCACCGTCAGACTGGAGTGGGCAATGGTCCGACGCTCGTTTACTGAGCGTCCGACGCTCGCCATTGGCCGGAGCTAGGGTTAGGCGTCGGACTTTGGACAATAATCCGACGCTGCCCCTGCTAACAGTCCGACGCTCATTTCTCAGCGTTTTTCAAGTTAATTTTCCACCCCTTGTTTCTATGTGCTAACATTGAAGATCTCCAACACTTGTGCACAGTGTGTTAGCATTTTCAAAACATTTTCCAAGGGTTTCTAACTTTGATCTCTAGATTGTGTTAGTTCAATGCAAATGAAATGCAACCTAGAGCACTTGAAAGTAATCCAACACTCGTTCTCCCCTTAATAGTCGGCTATCTATCCTAAATGTGATCACACCCTCTAGGTGTCTTGATCACTTAAAGAAAAACCTATTTGAGGTTATACCTTTGCCTTCATGCCTTTGCTTAACACTTGATCACCTCACTTCTTGTTCACTTGATCCATGGTAGAGCCATCTTGATCAACATAGTCTCCTAGGCTCCACACTCCATGGTTTGACCAACCTAAACCTTGCCATCACTTAGCAACTTAGGTTAGTCCTTAGGATGTCATTAATTATCAAAACCAAACTAGGGCTTTCAATCTCTCCCTTTTTGGTAATTGATGACATCCCTTACAAAGATAAGAGTTAAGGTTGTTTTTGAACTTGTGAGCTTGTCCAAACAAGATTGTCATGTTTTTGGAAAGGACAAACAACACAAATTCGGTTTGGTGGCTATTTAGCTCCTCCTACATATGTGCATGAGTTTGGATTTTAAAGCTTGCACATATACATATATAGAGAGTAAATTTCCACCAAGATGTGCTAGGATGGTTAGGATAAACCTTTGAAGCGTGATACCGATTGAAAATTTCATATCGAAGTTGCGAAAATCTCCATCCTTAGCACTTTTGATAACTAGATGATCACAAAACTTGAGCATACCGTGAGATCAACATTATAGGCAATGCTCAAGAACCACTTGTAGGACCATTAGTAAAGTACAAGATCATCTAACTACCACCTAAGCATGCTAGTTATTAAGTCATCAAACAATTCTATACTAGCATACTCCACTCAAGAACATGGCAATAGAATATAAAAACATATGCAAGTGCATCAAACATATGTGAGTGCACATTCCAAATGCAAACAAGTAAGTTCATGAGTTTGCTTCCCCTTAAGGTGAGCTTATCTTAAGTAAAGGTTATGATTCAAAATTTTTGATCCCTTTACTTTGGCCTATTGCTCTTTCATCATCGGCCTAATGATGGTTCATCGCGAAGTTCAAGTTCTCTCCCCCTTTGTCATTTTATCTTTGTTCTTTCTCCCCCTTGGCATCAAGTACCACAAAAGGGTCAAGTTAATGGAATGAGAGACCTTTGTTAGTCAAATTTTGGTTCAATCTAGCAAATTTGTACAAGTGTCTTAACTCGGTTTGAACCAAAGGCAAGCTTCTGCACGCCACCCGGGGCTATCTTGCCTATGTTGAGTTAAGCACTTAGTTACTCATTTAATCTAGATTCAACACTAGGTTTGCATCCCCATGAACAAGTTATATGCCATCACTAGATCAAGCAATCAACCAAGCAATAGTGATGCCATATAGACTTCAAAACCATTTTACCTTTCAATGAATGACCTAGAGAGAACAAAATCATGTCTATATGATCTAGCAAGTCCTAGCAATGTATGAATGCACATGTCAAATAATGATACCTTTGCCTTACTTGGAGGATGGACATGTCATAAGATATTCATGAAGTGCATCAACACATGTTGGAGTAGTCAAGTATGTTCAACTCATTCCTTAGCTTGCAAAATCTAGCTTCATCAAGTGGCTTGGTAAATATGTCGGCTAGTTGATCTTCGGTGCCTACACTTGTGATTGCAATATCTCCTTTTGCTTGGTGATCTCTTATGAAATGTTACCTCACATCTATGTGTTTGGTTCTTGAATGTTGCACCGGATTGGTTGTGATCTTCACCGCACTTTCATTGTCACATAGCAATGGAACCTTGTTGAATTTCAATCCGTAGTCCTTCAAGGTTTGCCTCATCTAAAACAATTGTGCACAACAACTTCCCGCACTAATGTATTCCGCTTCGGCGGTAAAAAGCGCAACACTATTGTGCTTTTTGGATGACCATGAAACTAGTGACCTTCCCCAGAGTTGACCTGTACCGGAAGTGCTCTTTCTATCAATTTTGCAACCGGCATAGTCCGCATCCGCATAACCTATCAATGTGAAGTTGGAGCCCTTGGGATACCACAAACCAATGTTAGGTGTGCTCTTTAAGTACCTCACTATTCTTTTAGTTGCCTTCAAATGACTTTCTCTTGGGGAGGCTTGATATCTTGCGCACATGCACACACTAAACATCACATCCGGCCTAGAAGCGGTCACATAGAGTAGACTACCAATCATTGACCGATATTGCTTTTGATCAACCAATTCACCTTCTACATCCGGTTCCAAGCTTCCACTAGTGCCTATTGGTGTTGAGATTGCTTTTGCATTTTGCAATCCAAACTTCTTCACCATGTCCTTAATATACTTGCTTTGACTCACAAATGTGCCATTCTTCAATTGCTTGATTTGGAGTCCAAGAAAGTAGCTAAGTTCACCTACCATGGACATTTCAAACTCTTTGGCCATCATTTCTCCAAACTCCTCACAAAATGCTTGACTTGTTGATCCAAAGATGATATCATCAACATAGATTTGCATGATGAACAAGTCATTCCCGATCTTCTTAGTGAAGAGAATGGTGTCAACCTTTTCCATCTTAAACCCTTTAGAGAGTAGGAAGTCTCTCAACCTCTCATACCATGCTCTTGGTGCTTGTTTCAAGCCATAGAGGGCCTTCTTGAGCTTGTATACATGATCGGGCTTCTTATCATCTTCAAAACCGGGAGGTTTCTCAACATAGACTAACTCATTGATGTATCCATTCAAGAATGCACTTTTGACATCCATTTGATAGAGCTTGATATCATGAGCATAGTACACCCCTGAACACACCAACACTGATCAAAAGAGGAAGGACTGTTTCATCAGGGGTCTGAATTATAAGATTTAGCGAAGCTTGTCCAACAACCTCCACTGCACCTACCATGAGGCGGTGAACATCACCATTGCCTTTGAAGAAAGTGATCGCAAGCACCAAGAGGAAAAGAAGAAGAAGAAAGATAGGTCTTCTGGCGGCCAGAAGCGTCAGAAACTCATTTACCACCCCACCCACCACTCTCGTCCACCCTACCCACAGCAGCAGGTAGTTGTTCGCACTGCTGCTACATCCCACACCTCCAACCAGCAAAACACCACCCAGCCGAATGCCCCTGGCGTTCGTGTTACCACCCCGCAAGTCAACTACAATCACCCGTGCTACAACTGTGGCAAGATGGGCCACTGGGCCCGTGATTGCCCGTTCCCCAAGCAGTACAATCAAAATGCTCAGAAGGGTCACGGCCATCAACAGCAGCAGAATCAGCAGCGTGGTCCTCAGCAGCATGCTCAGAAGGGGAAGGTGGTCAAGAAGGCAGGCCACGTCTACTACACCCAGGTCGATCAGATTCCCAAGGGAAAGCCCGTCATGATGGGTATGTTCCCTGTCGCAAGTCACCCTACAATTATGCTTTTTGATTCTGGTGCATCTCATTCATTTGTCAATCGCACTTTTGTCGTCAAGCATGAGATACCGATTGGGGAAATAAAGGAAAATTTCGTAATACATTCGCCCGGGGGGCGTATAAATACTAAGGAGGTAGTACAACAAGTACCTATAGAATTGAGAGGGTATATATTCCCCACCACCATGATAGTACTCAAAGATCAGGACATAGATGTGATATTAGACATGAATTGGATGTATCAGCACATGCCTCTCATTGATGTGCTGAATAGGACCATCATGGTAAATGTTGACATATGTTATCATCCAAATTTTATTATCAATTATCCCTGCATTAAACTTGAATATCCAGTAGAATAGGGTTAGTACTGACAGATTCCACGAGTTTTGGTGAATTGTCTATTTCCCAGGGGATTTTCCAGAAAAGCATAAAAGAAGGGTTAAAGAGCATAATTACCACGAAGCTTAACCGCCACGGAAACATCATCACGAGAACACTAGAAGCATCTAGAACACACCCGAAGCACTGGAGCCCGAAACCCCACGGGGTGGGGCCGGCCGACGCCAAGGTGGGGCCGGCCGGCGCCCCCCTAGGGTTTTCCCCGCGCCACCTTCTGGAGTCTTCTACCACCGCCTATTAGAAGTCATCTGGGCCCTTGTTTCAAGTCGGTTTGATCCTACGGCATGCGTGCATCCCACCGGCCTATAAATAGAGAGGCATACCCCCCTGGAGGAGAGCCAAATCAAGAGATGAAGACCTTGAAGAGCCATATAAATAGAGAGGCATACCCCCGAAAATTTAAATCATTAGTTATACCTCTCCTTTCTGGTAAAAATATTGTCCTACCAGAGCCATATATAGGATAGAAGCCTAATACATATAATACTTGTCTTTGTATTGAGTTTGGTCAACCTTTGTAACCCTTTGAAGAAATTTGTCATATTTTCGAATCAAGTGCCAATTCCACATAAGCATTACTCTAATCCGGAGTAATAGCGAGTTATTCTATTGAAAATGTTTCTCTCCTACACTGGGAGAAAACACAAAAAAAAATTATATAGCATAGTTACCAAATAATTGCTCCATGTTTTATTAAAGTCTCTCAACTACTAAATTCAAAAGAGGTATGAGCTATGTAAGAGAATAAGGGAGTATAAAAAATGGGCAAGTGTCCAAAGAAATTAAAACAATGAGTACTTAGATGCTCGCCTCCCTTGGAAAAAAAAGAGAAAGAGATAGCTCATACTCTCTGAATAAGCTCAAATTGTATAAAAGAGAGATTTATTTCCTAAAGGAGCAAGGTAGAATTAGGTTCCACCAAATAAAGCTTGATTCGATTATATGCCTCATTTCTCTGTGGATTCATTGTTTGACTTTACAACAAATACAATGCAAGTATGTTTTCACATTTTACCTACCTGAGATCCACATAAGCTTTTTAGAAGTAGGATAAAGAAGGCAATTTCATTAATGCCTTGGTAAGGATATAAAAATACCAGATATATCAGTGATTCGAGAGTACTACAAAAGGAGAAGGTAAACCTAAGTTTATTTGCAAAAATATATATACCCTCCAATTGACTTAACTAAAGGAAGAGAGTGATATGTTTTCAAGGTATTCTATTCTTCAACTACTCAAAGATTTATGGTAGACACTTTGAATTCCATAGTACATGCATGACTAGACTAGTTTTATATAATGTACTCTCAAGTTATGTTTTAAATGCTCCATTCTCTCTAAGAATCTTATATATATCTTAAAACCAACCTTTTTCTCGCGACGAGCAAAAGCCTAAGTGTGGGGGTAATTGTTGACACCTGTTATCATCCTAATTTTATTATCAATTATCCCTGCATTAAACATGAATATCCAGTAGAATAGGGTTAGTACTGACAGATTCCACGAGTTTTGGTGAATTGTCTATTTCCTAGGGGATTTTCCAGAAAAGCATAAAAGAAGGGTTAAAGAGCATAATTACCACGAAACTTAACCGCCAAGGAAACATCATCACGAGAACACTAGAAGCATCTAGAACACACCCGAAGCACTGGAGCCCAAAACCCCACGGGGTGGGGCCGGCCGGCGCCCCCCTAGGGTTTCCCCGCTCCGCCTTCTGGAGTCTTCTACCACCGCCTATTAGAAGTCATCTGGGCCCTTGTTTCAAGTCGGTTTGATCCTACGGCATGCGTGCATCCCACCGGCCTATAAATAGAGAGGCATACCCCCCTGGAGGAGAGCCAGATCAAGAGATGAAGACCCTGAAGCATTAGATAGATATCCACTAGATCTAGGCTAGCAATCAAGAGAGAGATTAGAGAGACAGAGTAGATGAATAGAGATTCGGAGGAGTCCCAGCCTGTCAGAGCCTCTTCGTAGCTGTGTTCGTCTGGATTCAGCTCCCTCGCCCGGAGTTGCGTTCTGAGGTAATTTTGTATTCAACATCCTGATTCAAGTAAGTATTTTCCTTATTCGTTCTTAAGTTTACAACTCTATTTGAGTGCTTTGATCTTGGTAGCTCCTTGGTTGAAGTAGTAGTTTGTAGTGTAGACGTGGTGTCTAGGCTATAATTACTTGTGAATGTCCCCAGATTGGTCGGATAGTGGTAGATCGCGTAGGTGACAGCTGCGTTGAGTCCTCTGTAGTCCACTTCCCGTTGATAGGATCGATAGGTGTATAAGTGTCTGGTAGGAGGGAACTCTGATTTCACCTCTTATTCATGTCACTGCCCGATTAGAACGATATTATTCAAAGTTTACCGGTTGTCGGATCTAGATAATCATTTGTTATCTCCTCATTCTTGATATTCTCTGGATTGATTGTATTATCGGGTTAAGAGCCAATAGACTTAGTCAGTATCACCTACTGTTCCTTTGGGTTCGATATTAAAACCGAGATTGTCTGGTGAAGTGCTACATCGGGTTGTTTTATCTGTGCGCTTGCGGATACCTTGATAATAATAATCTTTAATAGAGTGCAGTTAATTTATACCAACAGTAAATTTGCCTAATAGTTCAACCCAACTCCTCATCCAACTTCCAATCCCTCAAAGAGCAGTTGGTAGAATATGTGCAACCGCAGTCAAGGAAGTGCAGGACATCCCAGTAGTCTGTGAATTTCCGGATGTATTCCCTGAGGATTTGCCTGGTTTGCCACCTGATCGTGATGTGGAGTTTGCCATTGAGCTGATGCCTGGAACAGCACCTAAATCCCGTAGAGCCTATAGGATGCCTTCCAAAGAATTGACAGAGCTGAAAGTTCAGTTGCAAGATCTACTGGATAAGGGTTTCATTAGGCCTAGCTCATCGCTGTGGGGTTGCCCTGCTATCTTTGTGAAAAAGAAGGACAAATCACTCCGACTCTGTGTTGACTACCGTCCACTCAACGAAGTCACCATTAAAAATAAATATCCTTTGCCTCGTATTGACCTACTCTTTGACCAACTAGCTGGAGCCAAAGTGTTTTCCAAAATTGACCTTAGGTCTGGCTTTCACCAAATAAAGATCCGCCCCGAAGACATTCCAAAAACTGTCTTCACCACCAGATACGGCCTATACGAGTACCTAGTCATGTCCTTTGGCCTAACCAATGCACCTGCCTATTTCATGTACCTAATGAACTCCGTCTTCATGCCGGAGCTCGACAAATTCGTGGTCGTGTTCATTGACGACATCCTTGTTTACTCCGAAACCCCTGAAGAACATGCCAACCACCTCCGTATTGTCCTGTCTCGCTTGAGAGAACATCAGCTTTATGCCATGTTTAGCAAGTGCGAGTCTTCGTTGGACCGAGTTCTGTTTCTCGGGCATATTCTGTCTGCGGAAGGTGTGTTAGTTGATCCGAGTAAGGTGGAGGAAATCTTGAATTGGAAGCCACCAACCACGGTGCATCAAGTCCGCAGTTTCATGGGAATGGCGGGATACTACCGTCGCTTTGTTCCGGATTTTTCTAGAATAGCCAAACCTATCACCAACTTGTTGAAGAATCAGGTCAGGTTTGTCTGGTTACCGGAGTGTGAGACAGCATTTCAGACTGTAAAGAAGTTGTTGACCACTGCACCAGTCCTGGCTCAACCTGACATTGAAAAGCCGTTTGATGTGTACTGTGATGTTTCTGGTACCGGGCTTGGTTGTGTCTTGATGCAAGAAGGCCGAGTTATTGCTTATGCTTCACGGCAACTCAAGCGTCATGAAGAGAACTACCCCACCCATGATTTGGAGTTGATAGCTGTAGTACACGCCTTGAAGATCTGGCGTCATTATCTGCTAGGCAGTACTTGCAATGTCTATACTGACCACAAGAGTTTGAAGTACATCTTTACTCAAGAAGAGTTGAACATGAGGCAAAGAAGATGGCTCGAGTTGATCAAGGATTATGATATTGAGGTACACTATCACCCGGGTAAGGCGAATGTGGTCGCCGATGCACTCAATCGCAAGGATCACTGCAATTGTCTGACAGTAAGGCCGCGAGACCTTTCCTTGTGTTATGAGCTGGAAAAGTTGGGAATTGAAATAGTTCCACAAGGCAGTCTTGCCAACATCAGCATCGAAACACCTATCCGCGGTGAGATTAT
The DNA here is from genome assembly GCA_038502445.1 of Eremochloa ophiuroides. NCBI lineage: Eukaryota > Viridiplantae > Streptophyta > Magnoliopsida > Poales > Poaceae > Eremochloa > Eremochloa ophiuroides. The sequence continues at coordinate 13,025,118 of JAHLJS010000001.1, read as the reverse complement.
TGCTGCTCAGAAAGGAAACAAAGGAATCAAGCACATTAAGGAGAAATTTCAAGCCGGCAAGGCAGATTATTTCAGGATTGATGATGAAGGTGTTGTGTGGTTCAAGGATCGTCAAGTAGTCCCAAAGATAACTGAGTTACATCAAAAGATCCTCGATGAAGCACATTTAACAAGATTCTCCATTCATCCAGGAAGTAACAAGATGTATCAGGACTTGAGGCAGAAATTCTGGTGGACAAAGATGAAGATAAAAATTGCTCGGTATGTTGCCAGGTGTGATACCTGTCAAAAAGCGAAGGGTGTGCATATGAAGCCCGGGGGAGAGCTGCAACCATTGCCTGTCCCTACATGGAAGTGGGAGGATATCAGCATGGATTTTATCGTGGAATTACCCAGGACAACTCAAGGTTTTGATTCAATCTGGTTATTGTGGACCATCTCACAAAGCAAGCTCATTTCATACCAGTCAAGAAGGATTATCGGGCACCAACTTACGCGAAGCTGTATATTGAAAACCAAATGAAGCTGCATGGAGTGCCCAAGGCCATCGTCTCTGACCGAGGTACCCAATTTGTCTCCAATTTTTGGAAGGCATTTCACAAGTCGTTGGGGACGAAACTTTTGCATAGCACAGCATATCATCCGCAGACTGACGGACAGACTGAAAGAGTCAACCAAGTACTTGAAGACATGTTGAGGGCTTGTGCACTCAATTACACCACCACGTGGAACAAGTATCTAGCTTTGGCAGAGTTCTCTTACAATAACAGCTATCAAGAAAGTATCAAGATGGCTCCGTTTGAAGCAGTCTACGGTCGTTGGTGTCGTACTCCATTGAATTGGTCCGAACCAGGAGAAAGATGGTTCTACGGAGTCGACTTGGTTAATGAAGCCGAAGAGAAAGTCTGACTGATTCAGAAGAATTTGAAAGTGGCACAGTCACGTCAGAAAAGTTATGCTGACCAAAGGCGTCGACCGTTAGCGTTCAAAGTTGGAGACTATGTCTACCTGAAGGTGTCACCAATGAAAGGGGTCAACCGATTCGGGGTCAAAGGCAAGTTATCTCCGAGATATATTGGATCATTCCTAATTATAGAACGCGTGCAAAAGGTAGCTTATAAGTTGCAGTTGCCGGAGCACCTCTCTGAAGTACACAATGTGTTCCACATATCGCAATTGAAGAAGTGTCTTCGCGTGCCCGACCAAGTTGTTGATGTTGAAGGAGTGGAACTCGAGCCGGATCTAACATGTTCCAAGCATCCAATTCGAGTCTTGGATCAAAAGGATCGAGTTACCCGAAGAACTACAACCAGGTGGTACAAGATCCAGTGGAGCCAGCATTCCGAAGATGAAGCCACTTTGGAATCGGAAGACTATCTCGCGGAAAAATTTTCCGAATTTTTCGCTACTCTGTAGATGTAAGGTTCCGAGTCGTGTAATGTATAAACTCTTCTATTCGTCTAGTAATCAAGGTTGAATTAGGTTAGTTGTAACATTTTCTTTTCCATTACTTTGTTTCAAGTCTTATTTTTATATCAAATCTCAGGACGAGATTTCTTTTAGCGGGGAAGGCTGTAATACCTCTGGTATTACTGAGTAGTTAAACTGCCATGTCATCATGTTTAAATTAATCATCTGCATATGATTGTGCTTAGGGCTTCTAGAGTGATTTGATTGTGCTCATATTTGATTGTGTAATTAAATCCCAACAAGAAAAATCTAAATTTAATCCAAATAGGAAATGGATACTAAACCCTAATCTGACCCCAAAATCCTAATTCAAAAACTATTGGTAATCAGGTGAAAGTGTCTTAATGAAAGTTGTAGATCTTTTAAAATGGAACAACTTTTATCTTTGGAGATTTTGAAGTTATGCACTGGAAATTTGAATTAAACTCAAAACAATGACTTGGAATTCAAATTTGAAACATCAATTTAAAAACTATCAAGAATCTGCTAAAACATCCTTAAAAGAAGTTGTAGGGCTCAGTAAGTTGAACAACTTTCATATTTATAGATTTTCAAGTTCTATAGAAAAGTTTGGAGAATTTCAGTGAATTGCATTTGAATTTCAAATTCCTCTTTTACCCCCTTTTCTGTAATTTCAAAAATTAGCCGAATTTGAACTTGGTCCAAAAATCAAAAGTGTTATACAAGAAATTTGGCACAACTTTGGTATTTACCACTTTTTAGATTCGCACAGTAGGGCCATCAATTTGATTCAAATAGTATTTGACCTAGTGTACTGGCTACAGTACCGCCCCCCCACCCACTGTGCCGGCGTCCCTGCACGCGTGCGCGCGGCGCGCGCTGCCGCCGTCCGGCCGGGCAGTGCGCTGTCACCGCCGCGTTCGCGTCGCTCGGGGGCCCCGGGTTGCGCTTGTCCATATCCACCCACTCCCGGCCGCTTAAAGAGCATAATTACCACGAAACATAACCGCCAAGGAAACATCATCACGAGAACACTAGAAGCATCTAGAACACACCCGAAGCACTGGAGCCCAAAACCCCACGGGGTGGGGCCGGCCGGCCGGCGCCCCCCTAGGGTTTCCCCGCGCCGCCTTCTGGAGTCTTCTACCACCGCCTATTAGAAGTCATCTGGGCCCTTGTTTCAAGTCGGTTTGATCCTACGGCATGCGTGCATCCCACCGGCCTATAAATAGAGAGGCATACCCCCCTGGAGGAGAGCCAGATCAAGAGATGAAGACCCTGAAGCATTAGATAGATATCCACTAGATCTAGGCTAGCAATCAAGAGAGAGATTAGAGAGATGGAGTAGATGAATAGAGATTCGGAGGAGTCCCGGCCTGTCGGAGCCTCTTCGTAGCTGTGTTCGTCTGGATTCAGCTCCCTCGCCCGGAGTTGCGTTCTGAGGTACTTTTGTATTCAACATCCTGATTCAAGTAAGCATTTTTCTTATTCGTTCTTAAGTTTACAACTCTATTTGAGTGCTTTGATCTTGGTAGCTCCTTGGTTGAAGTAGTAGTTTGTAGTGTAGACGTGGTGTCTAGGCTATAATTACTTGTGAATGTCCCCAGATTGGTCGGATAGTGGTAGATTGCGTAGGTGACAGCTGCGTTGAGTCCTCTGTAGTCCACTTCCCGTTGATAGGATCGATAGGTGTATAAGTGTCTGGTAGGAGGGAACTCTGATTTCACCTCTTATTCATGTCACTGCCCGATTAGAACGATATTATTCAAAGTTTACCGGTTGTCGGATCTAGATAATCATTTGTTATCTCCTCATTCTTGATATTCTCTGGATTGATTGTATTATCGGGTTAAGAGCCAATAGACTTAGTCAGTATCACCTACTGTTCCTTTGGGTTCGATATTAAAACCGAGATTGTCTGGTTGAGTGCTACATCGGGTTGTTTTATCTGTGCGCTTGCGGATACCTTGATAATAATAATCTTTAATAGAGTGCAGTTAATTTATAACAACAAGCATTTCTGGCGCCGTTGCCAGAGAACAGTTTGCTGATTTGGCTTAGTCTATTTTAATCTTGTATTATACTTTTATCTTTTATCTTTTACTTTTTAAAGTATGGAACTCACGTCCCAACTTTTATATCAATATGGAGCACCATCGGGATCGTATCTCTAGCCAAAAGAATCATCTTTACCTATTACAACATCTGGCTATGAGTTACGCCCAGGATTAATTAACTTAGTTCAGGATCACATTTTTTCTGGTAGTTCTAGCGAAAACCCCTATTCCCATTTAGCCGATTTTGAGCAGACATGTTCATGTTTGCACATTAAGGGCACGGCAGACGAAACTTTAAGATGGAAACTCTTTCCGTTTTCATTAACGAGAAAAGCAAAGAAATGGTATAATTGCCATGTTGGGAGTAGTCAAGGAGATTGGGAAGTATTGCGTGCTAATTTTTGTCTTAAATTTTTTCCTATCGAAAAGGTCGTTAAACTTCGTTTTGAAATTATTGGCTTTAAACAATTAGATAACGAATCATTAGGCAAGGCTTGGGAACACTTTGATGGATTTATAAATTCTGGACCTAATCTTGCTTTGCCAGAACCTATGCTTTTGCAACATTTCTTTTTAGGCCTTGATGATAAAAATAAAGAATACCTTAATTTGGCCGCAGGAGGAGCATTTATGCATATTACTGCTTCACATGGTAAAACTATTCTTACTACTATCTTAATTGATCTTCCTGAAGAAAAAAAAGTTGTTAGAAAATGAATTTTTATCGTTTGATTCTAAACTTTTATCTGATTCATCTCAACCTTTACCTGAACTATCTAATGAGAAGGAGATAACTCCTATTTCTGATTTTATGCTTGAATTTGAGGATGAACTTTTTGATGATTATGGAAACACCTCATGCTATTATAAAATTATAAAACCACAAGAGTCTTTGAATTTTAAAAGTTTTAATGTTTCATATCTTGCTGATTTAAAATTCCTTAGAAAGATAGCTAGAGAATTGATTTTTGTTATGAGTAATGTGTGGTTGATAGAATCTGAGCTTTCAAATGATATAATTCGTTTAAATTCTCCTACCGTTACTATTAAATGTCAAATTGATGCATATCCTTTTGATGCCTTTTATAATTCAGTAGTAGGTGTCAATATTATGTCTCTTACATTTGTTAAAAATTTCTTAAAAGATATGCCATTAATTGCTACAAATAAATTATTAAAGAATCGTTCAGGACATATTATTCCTAGTTTAGGTTTTATGTTCTCTTCCTATTGTGATTAATGAATTTCGAATTTTGCTAAATTTCTATATCTTTGATGTTTGGGATTTTGATGTAATGATTGGCTTACCAATTGGAAAACTTTTGCGAGAAGGTTGTGCGGGCAATTTAGAAATTAAACTTGGGAAGGGATTAAATCTCTCAGTGCCTATAACCCATGCATTAAAAGCTAAGGCAGAGCCACCTCCTGAGTTAGATCCGATAGAAGAAATTAAGGCTGTGTCATTCGAGGAATTTATTGAACCTAATTTAGAGGATGATACTCAGTTCTTCATTAATGAAGAGGAAGAGGATCCGATTGATCCTGAACCTCTGGATGAATTACTAGAGCCACCGAAGCCTCCTATTGAGCTTAAGCAACTACCTTCTGGTCTTAGGTATGTTTTTCTGAATGATGATCAAAATTCTCCCGTGATTATTAATGATAAACTTCCTAATGAAGAGTCTTTTAGATTAATAACTGTCTTAGAAAAACATCGTGCTGCTTTTGGTTATTCACTCCAAGACCTTAAAGGAATTAGTCCTGTTTTATGCACCCATCGTATTCCAACCAACCCAGAGATTACACCTTCTAGAGAGCCCCAACGTAGGCTTCAAAATGCGATGAGGGAAGTTGTTAAGAAAGAGGTCTTGAAACTTTTGCATGCTGGAATTATTTATCCTGTTCCGCATAGTGAGTGGGTAAGCCATGTTCAAGTTGTACCTAAAAAGGGTGGTATGACCGTAGTTAAAAATCATAAAAATGAATTGATACCCCAGAGAACTTTTACAGGGTGGCGTATGTGTATAGATTATAGAAAACTCAATACAGCAACTAAGAAAGATCATTTTCCGCTGCCCTTCATTGATGAGATGTTAGAGCGTTTGACAAATAATTCTTTCTTTTGTTTCCTTGATAGTTATTCTGGATATCACCAAATACCTAACCACCCTAATGATCAAAGCAAAACCACTTTTACATGTCCTTATGGAACTTATGCTTATCATAGAATGTCTTTTGGATTATGTAATGCACCTGCTTCTTTTCAAAGATGTATGATGTCTATATTTTCTGAAATGATAGAAGAAATCATGGAAGTTTTTATGGATGATTTTTCAGTTTATGGAAAAACTTTTGATGACTGTTTAGAAAATCTAGATAAGGTTTTGCAGAGATGTGAAGAAAAGCACTTAGTCCTTAATTGGAAAAAATATCATTTTATGGTTAGAGAAGGAATAGTGCTAGGACATTTAGTGTCTGAAAGAGGTATAGAGGTAGATAAGGCAAAAATTGAAGTAATTGAACAACTACCTCCACCCGTTAATATAAAAGGAATCCAAAGTTTTCTTAGTCACTGTGGTTTTTATCACAGATTTATAAAAGATTTTTCACATATTGCTAGACCACTGACTAACTTGCTAGCTAAGGATGTTCCTTTTGAATTTGATGATGCATGTTTAAAACTTTTAATATTCTTAAAGAAGCACTTACATCAGCACCAATCATTCAACCCCCTGATTGGTCTTTACCTTTTGAAATTATGTGTGATGCTAGTGATTATGCTGTAGGGGCAGTATTAGGACAAACAAAAGATAAGAAGCATCATACAATTACTTATGCTAGTAAAACTATGATAGGAGCACAATTAAATTATGCAACAACTGAAAAAGAACTCCTGGCTGTTGTTTTTGTTATTGATAAATTTTGATCTTACTTAGTAGGAGCAAAAGTAATTGTTTATTCTGATCATGCTGCTTTAAAATATTTGCTCACTAAGAAAGATACTAAACCTCGTTTGATAAGATGGATTTTGTTACTCCAAGAATTTGACTTAGAAATTAAAGATAGAAGAGGAATAGAAAATCCAGTTGCTAATTATTTGCCTAGAATACACTTTGAGAAACCTCAGGAATTGCCTACTAATGACTCATTGAGAGATGACATGCTGTTTAAAGTGACCAAGTCAGACCCTTAGTACGCGAATATTGTCAACTTTATGGTTGCAGGTTATGTACCACCAGGGGAAAATAAAAAGAAGCTTATTTATGAAAGTCGTCTCCACATATGGGATCGACCATACCTCTTCAGAATTTGTTCAGATGGATTACTTAGAAGATGTGTACCAGTAGAAGAGGGCATGCAGATCATTCAGAAATGCAAAGCATCACCATATGGAGGTCATTATGGAGCATTCTGCACTCATGCTAAAATCTGGCAGAGTGGGTTCTTTTGGCCAACTATGTATGGAGACACCAAAGATTTTGTCCGGAGATGTGGATCATGTCAGAGGCATGGAAATATCAATGCAAGAGATGCTATGCCACTCACCAACAATCTCCAGATCAAGCTCTTTGATGTCTAGGGAATTGATTACATGCGACCATTTGTGAAATCAAGAAATTGCGAATACATTCTGGGGGCAGTTGACTATGTATCCAAGTGGGTAGAAGCTATGCCATGAATGAATGCTGATTCCAAACATTCAAAGAAGATGTTCGAAAAGATTATATTTCCAAGGTTTGGAACACCAAGGATGGTCATTAGTGACGGAGGAACACACTTCACCGATAAAAAGTTTCACCGATACTTGCAAGCTCATGGCATCCGTCACAATGTAGCTACTCCATACCATCATCAGACAAGTGGCCAGGCAGAAACATCAAACAAACAGATCAAGAATATTCTACAGAAAATAGTAAATGAGATGGGTACTGCATAGAAGGACCGATTACCCGAAGCACTTTGGGCATATCAGACCACATACAAGACACCTTTGGGCATGTCACCTTACCAGCTAGTATATGGTAAGACGTGTCATGTACCAGTGGAATTAGAGCATAAAGCTCACTGGGCTATTAAGAGATGGAATATGAACTTTGAAGCCGCTGGAGAAAAGAGAAAAAATGTAATTATCAGAATTAGAAGAATGGAGAGAAAAGGCTTATCACAATTCAAAGATCTATAAAGAAAGAACAAAAAGATGGCATGACAAGAGGATTAAGAAGAAGGAGTTTGCACCAGGAGATAAGGTATTACTTTTTAATTCCAGGTTTAAATTATTTGGGCTTGAAAAACTATGAAGCAAATGGGAAGGATCATTTACGGTTGTGAATGCATCACCACATGGAGCGGTAACTCTACAATCACACGAAGGTACGTTACTCAAGGTCAATGGTCACCGACTTAAATTATTTTTAGAACCATTTAATTTAGAAGCTGTTGATGGGCTGGACTTTGTCCAATTACCCACTTTTTAGTCCCGTCATTATTCGTTACCAAAAATTATCGCGCATCGCAACTAACAGGAAGTAGGAAGAGTCTAGAGGCTTCACGAGCTCGGCCAACCAGGGAAGTCACCTGGTGGGGCCGGCCAGCGCCCTAATGGGGCCGGGCGGCGCCCCCTTGTCCCCTCTCGTCCCGACTAAAGTTTCCTTTTCTTTCTCGATCTTTCCTAAGCACAATCCCATAGATTCCCGATGCGTACGGATAATTTTTCGTATGAATCTTGTAGAACTTAGATTTGATCTTATCCCATCTCCTGAAAACCATATAAATACGCACCTATACCACCCTTGAATGCCATCCCATCATCATTGCCTTCTTCTCCTCCAAAGAAACTCTCTAGTTTAGATCTAGTAGCAATGGCAAGCAAAGCGGTCGTCGGCGCTGATTCCGACAAGATCCAAGGCGACGATTCGAAGGCCATCGTCCTCGCGCAGCCGAAGCCCTTTGCCATCGTGCCCCCGAAGCACCTCGCCGTCGTGCCACCGAAGCATATTGCTACGGTGTCCCAGCAGTTCGAGCAAATACACTACACGCATGCTCAGCCTGCTCTGCCATCGCCACCCGAGAGACTGCTGCTAGAAGATGGTACCAGGGGGAAGCAGATAGCTATTCCCCGAGGCACTCCACTTCTTCCACCTAGAGATAATGAGCGACTCCTGTCGGTCAAGACCGACAAGAATGGAACGCTGGTATGTGCGAAGTACACCACTGCTCGCCCTGCCATCCAAGGAGTTCGTGCACGTCCAGGCCAAGTCCGCTACACCGAGTTCATACCACCTCTACCCAGAGACAGCGGGCAACATCTATATCAGCACTAGAGAAAGTCTCTAGACAGCCCCGGCTCTCTCTACGCATCCTTAATGAGAAGATGGAAGCTCTCTCTAACACCGTTAGGGGTATAGAGAGGAATGAAGACTTAAGGAGCAAGATTATGAGTGACATGACTAAGCAGATAGAAGTCAATGTCAAGTTAATTCGCAGCCTCAAGCGCGAAAAAGATCAGCTAAAAGAAGAGATTGCTGATCTGAAGGTGTCACACCCAATTTTCAGGATAAAATGGGATGCATAATCTTATGTGCGCCCTGAGATCAGTCACACACATAAGCCAACAAATTGCATAAATTGTATCTTAACCAATGTTTAATATATAGCGAATAATATCAAAGTCATTACACAGCGGAAAATAAAGATAACTCTCGCGGTAGCTCCATAGCACAGGGACGTCGACTGGTGAAGCACAAGTCTAGTAATCCTCTGGGTAGTCCTCATCACTATCACCATCTGTTACCCATCCGGGATTTTTTTAACCAAATAATAAAAAATAAACAAGCGTAAGTACATGTCGTACTCAACAAGACTAGCATGGGTTAATGAGGCTCAAAAGGTTGACACGGTTTAACAGCAGGTTGCTTTTAATTAATCATCCTTTTATGCAGTTGGATAGCAACAAATGAATAAGCCCATTCTTATGATCATAGTAAACATAATTAATGAGTAGCAATAAATAGATTTAGCAATAAGTTAACATCACCCCAAAAGAATAACTACTCAATAAGACGTCCAAGGCCGCTCTTGACCGTGAGCTCGGCTAGTATACCAGTTTTACACTCTGCAGAGGTTGTGCACTTCACTATGAGCTGTGATTCCCATTTGCTCGGGTTAATTACTCCCATAACACTACCAAGGTGAGAGAGCAGGGTCTCACTATGAAGTCTTTCAAAGAACTTCGCCTAACAAGTTAGGGCCGCTAGGAACCCGGCAAGCAGATGTAGAGCCCCCCTTCTTCGTGGCACAAGGTCACGCAGGTTATACACACTCGGACAGGAGCCGCACTATACCCGAGTCGTCAGGTCCCATCACGCCTTTCGGTAACCTCTAACAAGCTAGAAAAAGTGCCCATACTTGACTAAAACCAGAGCCATGTAGTCCTCATAGTTGCACTGTCAATCCCGGTGTCATACTTACAGATCATTATCAAGGGGGAAGGATATGGAGCATCACAAAACTATGCTCCAATCCCCTAGTTCCAAGTTGCTAAAAAGGCATCTTTTAATCTTATTGCATATTCAAATAATCAAGTTTACATGATCATGATTCCAGTAGCGCGCTAGCATCAACTACCCAATGCATAAGCCCATAGGTGATCAAGGAACAAGATAGCAATACTAGGTAGAAACTACGGTTAACAAGGTAGACACATGCACATGAAATTAGTTATTTGGTGAATAGGACAACAAGGATGATCCATGCTAATACTTGCCTTGATCAGCAAACTCCTAGTGATCCGGGTTGTCGCAGTACTGATCTTGATCACCCACGTAAAGCTCACCGTCTATACTCGATCCATCATAACAACACACACGCATACAGGGGCAATCATGCATACAAACAAGAGTTTTCATTAGAACAGTACACCAACAGAGAGAAAATAAATTAAAAAGGTTATAAAACAAATCTACACGTTGCTACGATCACATCGATATAAAGTTTGCGCAAATCGAATTTAAAACGAGGAAGATATGAATTTTACAAGGTTTATAATAGAATAATAATAGATTAAATATAATCTCGAATTTTAAGTGTGGAAAATATATGAAACAGTGGTACCATCAGATAGATTATGAAATTACGAATCTAACGCAATTTGAATCGTTCAAATCGGAGCTAAAACGTGGAAATTATAAATGAAACAATTTTGAATTCAAATCTGAAAACACATTTTCATATATACCGAAAATAAATACGCCTTCAAACGTAATCTACTGAATACGCTAAGGGCTGCGGGCTAAGCATTAAAAACTATAGGGGGTTATTCGCAAAAACGCTGGCCGAATCGGTATGGGCTGCTCTGCGGCCGTCCGATTCAAAATCGGCGGATCAGATTAAAAGAGGGGAGGGGTGGCGGTGCTCTCGGCCGGAAAACAGAGGCCGACGGCAGCACCATGGCCGGAAGACCGCCGGAGAAGGCGAACTCGGCCTTTGATGCATGAAATAGGTCGGGAAGGGTACCCATAGATCGGGAAGAGCATCGCGAGCTCACCTAGGGTGATGGGAAGGTCGGAAATCGACTCGGAGACAGCTCGCGGCGTGATCCGGCGGACGGCGGATCTCTGCAACGGCGGCGGAGGCGTGTCAGTGCACAAATCGAAGGGGGAAAGTGCTCGGGAACTTCACAAGATCACAGCGAAGCTCCTCAAAGGCTTACCGAGAGGAAATTGGTGGCGAATCGAGCTATTTGCTCACGGCGGCGGCTGCTCGGTTCTCGCGGGAGCTCGGCAATGGCGGCGAGAAGAGGCGGCTAGGGTTAGGTGACGGCTACGAGGGGTGTGGCGCTGCTTAAATACTCCCGAGGTGTGGCGTCAATCTCGGAGATTGAAACAAACTCGGCGAGCGGAGAAATCGGCTTCGGCCGTTTCTTCTCTGCTTCGGACTCTCGGCGCGGCGACGAACTCGGCTTCGGCCGTTTCTTTCTTGCCCGCGTCGGACTCTCGGCGAGCAGCAGAGGGAAACAGGGAAGGGGCTGTTCTGTGGGTCCACAGGTCGGTAGCACCGAGCGCTGGGGTCGGGCTGGTAGTCACGGCAGAGGGACGCTTCGCGCGCGTTCGGCCGCGGTGGATGAACACGGCAGCGGCGTCTCTGTTCGCGCGGCGAGGGAGGTGGAGAAGGAAGGGCTGACCCGTGGGTCCCGCTCGACAGTCAGAGGGGGTAAGGGGAAAATAAGGGAGCAGGTCGGCCGAGCTGTCCTCGGGCCATCCGACCTGGGTCTGCTGGGGCCAGGGAGTGGAAAACAGGCCAAGCTGCTGCTCGGCCAGAAAGGAGAGGGGAAGGGCTCTGCTCTATTTCTTTTTTTCATTTTCCAAAAGGATTTTCAAATTGGGTTTTGAAATAGTTGAGAAATTCAAATAATCTACAACAGTACAAAGAAGAAATGCTCCAGCATGAATGCATCATATATGTGTATGACCTAGGTTTGATTTTTTTATATTTGAGAAAAATTATTATTTCCCTATATTGGAATGATCAACTAATTGCATAATTAAATAAATTCCCACCATTTAAAAGAATGCAATTTTTCGGGTGTTACAATTCTACCCACCTTAAAAATAATCTCGTCCTCGAGATTTAGTTGGTGCTTACTCAAACAACTCTGGGTACTTTTCTCTGAGATCTTCCTCTCTTTCCCAAGTAGCTTCTTCCTCAGAGTAGCGATGCCACTGCACCTTGCACATCTTTATAACCCGACTTCTTGTAACTCTTTCTGCGGTCTCCAAAATTTTCACTGGATGTTCCTCATAAGTGAGACCCTTCTTGAAAACTATTTCCTCGACAGGAACCTGCTCTTCCGGTACTCTCAAACACTTTCTCAGCTGAGATATGTGGAACACATCATGCACACCGGACAAACTTTCCGGAAGTTCTAGCTGATATGCCACTTCTCCACGTCTCTCTAGGATCTTGAAAGGACCAATATACCTTGGTGCCAACTTTCCTTTGCTGTTGAACCTTTTCACACTTCTCATCGGGGACACTTTAAGATATACATAGTCCCCTACATTAAAAGCTAGTTCTCTTCTCCGTATATCCGCATAGCTCTTCTGTCTAGATTGTGCTATTCTCAAGTTCTCTCATATTGTCTGGACTTGCTCCTCTGTGTCTCTCAACACATCCGGTCCAAACACTTGACTTTCTCCAGTTTGATTCCAAAACAAGGGTGTCCTGCACTTGCGTCCATACAATGCTTCGAAGGGTGCCATCTTGAGACTTTTCTGGTAACTATTATTATAAGAGAACTCCGCATACGGCAGACTCTTATCCCAACTTGTTCCATACTGTAAAGCACAAGCTCTCAACATATCTTCCAAAATCTGATTAATCCGTTCAGTTTGACCGTCAGTTTGAGGATGATATGCAGAACTGAAATTCAGCTTAGTACCTAGAGACTCATGTATCTTTTGCCAGAAATGTGAGGTGAATTGAGCGCCCCTAGCAGACACAATTTTCTTTGGAACTCCATGCAGACACACTATTCTCTCCATATACAACTCTGCTAGTTTAGGTCCTCCATAAGTGGTCTTGACTGGAAGGAAATGAGCTACTTTAGTCAATCGATCCACAATTACCCAGATTGAATCATAACCTCTCTGAGTACGTGGCAATCCAACTATGAAGTCCATAACGACTTCTTCCCACTTCCACTCAGGTATCTTTAGTGGTTGTAGCAATCCTGCAGGCCTCTGGTGTTCAGCTTTAACTCTCTGACAGGTATCACATATAGCCACATATTCCGCTACATCACGCTTCAGTCCAACCCACCAATATTTTTCCTTCAGATCCAAATACATCTTGGTACTTCCTGGGTGTATAGAATATGCTGACTCATGAGCTTCACGCAGTATAGCGTCTCGAATGAATTTCACTTCAGGTACACAGAGTCTCTTCCCAAACCATAAGGTTCCATTCTCATCTAGCCTGAATCCGGGTGATTTTCCAACCACAACGTTCTCTGCTATTTCTTTGAGCTTCTCATCTTCCAACTGAACCTTTCGTATCTCCTGCTCTAGTGTGGGTTCAACCTCCATCTCAACAGCATTGATCACAATTCCCAAGTTGAGACGCTCCATCTCTGCACACAACTCTGCGGGTATAGTGGTTGCTCTAATCTCATTAGCATAACTCTTTCTACTAAGAGCATCTGCTACAACATTTGCTTTGCCAGGATGATAGTGCACTTCCAAATCATAATCCTTTATCAATTCTAACCAACGACGTTGCCTCAAATTCAACTCTGACTGGGTGAAGATATACCTCAAGCTCTTATGATCTGTATAGATGTCACACTTATGACCAATAAGATAATGTCTCCAAATCTTCAACGCGTGCACCACAGCTGCTAGCTCCAAGTCATGAGTAGGGTAATTCAACTCATGCTTCCTCAGCTGTCTCGATGCATATGCTACGACTCTTCCTTCTTGCATGAGAACACAACCAAGACCTAGGCGGGAAGCATCACAATAGATAGAGAACTTCTTACTCAGATCCGGCAAAACCAACACTGGGGCTGTTGTCAATCTCTTCTTCAATTCTTCAAAACTAGCTTGGCACTTCTCAGACCACACAAACTTGGCACTCTTCTCTAGCAAGGAAGTCATTGGCTTCGCAAGCTTGGAGAATCCTTCAATGAACCTTCGGTAGTAACCAGCTAAACCAAGAAAACTACGAATGCCAGTCACATCAGTTGGCGGCTTCCAATTCAACACGTCTGCCACCTTGCTTGGGTCTACAGAAATTCCACCATTGGACACAATATGTCCTAGAAAAGCAACTTCTCTCAACCAAAACTCGCACTTACTTCGCTTGGCATACAACTTGTGTTCTCTGAGCTTCTGCAAAACCAATGTCAGATGTTCGGCATGCTCTTCTTCATTCTTGGAGTAGATCAAGATATCATCAATGAACACCACAACAAACTTATCCAAGAATTCCATGAATACCTTGTTCATCAGATACATGAAGTAGGCAGGTGCATTAGTCAAGCCAAAGGACATTACCGTATACTCATACAATCCATACCGAGTAGTGAATGCAGTCTTAGGTATGTCAGAGTCACGAATCTTCAACTGATGATAACCTGAATGGAGATCAATCCTGGAAAACACACAAGCACCTCTCAAGTGATCAAATAAGTCATCAATTCTAGGCAACGGATACTTGTTCTTAATGGTGACCTCATTCAGTGATCGATAATCAACACACATCCTTTGACTACCATCTTTCTTATCAACAAAAATAACCGGGGCTCCCCAAGGTGAAGAACTAGGACGAATGAAACCTTTTTCTGACAGTTCTTTGATTTGTTTCTTAAGTTCTTCTAATTCTTTAACTCCCATTCTATATGGACGTTTAGCTATAGGTGCAGTACCAGGTAACAACTCAATGATAAATTCAATGTCACGGTCAGGCGGCATACCTGGTAACTCATCTGGAAACACATCTTCAAACTCATCCACCACTGAGTTATTCGGCTGCACTTCTTCTCTGAGCTGATGTACTGTGGCTTTCTGTTGAACTTGCAAAACAACCTCAATTCTGACCTCATCTCCCTTCTGGGTAGTGATAGTCACGACCTTCTCCTTGCACTTTATATTGATGTCATTCTTCATCATCCAATCCATACCCAAGATAAGATCAATTCCGGCGGTATTTAGCACAGTAGGGGTTATCTCAAATTCTACCTCCCTTAATGAGACAGTAATCGGGAGACACTGAAGAGTAGCTTGTATAACACCACCCGGAGAAGAAACCATAATAGGATGTTTCATGACACTAAGGGGAATACCATGCTTTCTAACAAATGTGTGCGAAATGAAAGTATGCGAAGCACCAGAGTCAAAAAGAACTGTAGCGGGGATGGAGTCGATATTGAACGTACCCATCATGACCTCTGGAGTCTCCTGTGCCGTATCAACCGACACATGGTTCACCTTCCCGGTGCGAGGTGGCACTCTCTGCTGGTTGTTCTGCTTCTAGGAGGCTTGGGGATTCTGCTTCTCAGGACAATTGTAGGACAAGTGTCCTTCCTTGCCACAGCGGAAACACTTGTTGGGGGCACCATTCTTCACTGGGATGTTGTTGGGAGCAGTCAGTTGTGGCGCCTGGTTGCCACCTTGTTGCTGGTACTGGGAACGCTGCTGGTTTTGGGAACGTTGTTGATTCTGGAAATTATTCTTGAATCCAGACTGTCCCTGGAAACGTTGTTGCTGCTGAGGCTGCTATTGGTTGTTACGGAAGCGGCTGTTGCTTCCAGACGACTGCCCTTGAAACTTCCTCTTCTTCTTCTCATCTATCTCACGGCGCTTGCTCTCGATGATCAAAGCTTTGTCCACCAACTGTTGGAAGTTGGCGAAAGTGTGGGAGAGCAACTGGTACTGGAGATGATCATTCAGTCCCTCCAAGAAGAGCTCTTGCTTCTTGGCATCATCTTCAACCTCTTTTGGAGCATACCGCGACAATTGGATGAACTTGTCACGGTACTCAGCAACTAGCATTCCTCCCTGCTTCAGAGAAAGAAACTCCTTCTTCTTCAACTTCATCAACCCTGTAGGCACATGATGATTGCGGAACCCCTTACGGAATTGCCGCCAAGAGATGGGGTCGGCACGTCCAAAACGGAAAGACTCCCACCAATCCAGAGCAGCTCCCTGCAACTGCCCAGATGCATAGAGAACCTTCTCGACGTCATTGCATTGGGTGATCTCCAGCTGCCTTTCTATTGCACGCAGCCAATCATCAGCTTGGAGAGGATCACTGGAATGATCGAAGGTGGGCGGGCGTCCCTTCAAGAATTCGCTTCTCTTGTCACGGGGTGGTGGAGGTGGGTTCCCATTGCCATTGTTTCGCTGCAGCAGTTGAATGTTCTGGGCCATCTGCTGCATCAACTGTGTTTGCATCATCATCAGCTGCTCCATGTTAGGCTGTGGCGGAGGTGGTGGTGGATTAGCATTTTCTTCAGAGGTACCATCACCCCTTGGGTTCCTCCTGGTGTGGGCCATCTGCTGTTCAATCATTGAAGTGAAGTTTAGAATTCTTTTCCATTATAATAACACTTAAAAGACTAGAACAGGAAATTTCCAGGCGCGATCCAACAATGGCAGAGTAGAAAAACAGTCATATCTGGAGTTCCCGAAGTCAAACAGAGACATGCTATATATGGTTGGAAAGCATGAGAAAAACTCTACAACTTTTATTCACACCATCTCTCCAGATTCTATCGTTAAGTTTATCAAAAACAGATTTGATTCGAAACTGTTTCAGAGTAACGGACAGCACAGAAACTTTGACTTGTGACATTTGTTTCTCCCAAACCGTAACTGATATTGAGATGATTCTTTCGGCCAAAGAAAACTACAGAAGTCTAGTTTTTCACAAAAATTTCTCATGATTTTTGGTCATACATAATTAAATAGGAAAAGTTACTAAGGCAGAGAGGTCTGAAAAACAGCACTGCTGGAAACTGAGATAATCAACCCAAACTATTATGCATTAATTCAAACCTATATAAAGAGATTTGCGGACATGCCCACAATCTCAGCACTCATTACAAACTCCAAATCAAGCATTGTTCATAAGGAAAAGCAATCTAGCACAAAAGTTCACAAGACACGAACTAGACTCGACTTGACTCAACTTGCGCTTCTAGCGTCTTTTGTTACTAACTGAGGGTAACTCCTCTAGGGGTCGATGTCGGTGCGGGTGTGAGCATCTCCATGGTCTCCTCGGTTCCTGGGCGGCGATTCAGCTGGACACCTTGGTGATGGCGGAGGGGGTCCAACACCGAGTTGCCTGTTCAACCCATCCACTGCCCGGCTGAGCTTGTAGTTAGCTTCAGTCCTGGTGTTCAGCTCATCCAGTGTCTGGTCCAGAAAAGTGTTGGTCTGAGCCAAACATTCCAAGGCAGCATGGAGTCGGGCGTTCACTTCTCCAAGTGGACCGGCGATACTGCAGTTAGCTTGGCCACTCTGACGGCGGGGAAGGTAGCGGTGCATCTCCCACTTGATGATGTCCCAATTCTCGTGGCGGTGCACCATAAGAGCTTGTCGTGTGGCATCCTTGATGGCGGCAGCTTTGGAGAGTCGAATGGAGACAGCATAGTGAATATTCTTCACCTGGCTTCCCTCCTTGATGTACACCCTCGTCTCATAGTAGGCGGCGTAGTCGGCGTGCTTCCAGTACTCCGTCTTGTACAGCACCGAGGCGTTGGGGTAGAAGCGGCGCACCAAGTTGAGAAGCAGCGGGTGGTAGTAGTCATCACCATGATGATCATAGTGAATCATTCCCACCCAGGGTTTTCCACCTTGGTCTCCATCATCGTCGCCATCGTCATCGGGGTCGTCGGAGTCATCCGAGTTGCCTCCATCATCTCCGTCGTCAGGGTCGCCAGCACAATCCTGGTCCCCCTGCGGCTCCACCTTCTCGGGTTCATCTTTCTGAGGGTCCTCCATAGGTACGTCTTCAGAGCTGTCTTCCAAGGGCTCTTCACTGGGCTTCTCTGCGGGCACCTCCTGCTGGGGCGCCTCCACTGGTACGCCTTCCACGGGTACCTCTGGTCGGGAAACACGTCCGCCAGAGATGAAGCGCTGCAGGTACCTCTTAGGTGGCATGACACGCTTGCGAGCAGTGCGCTTAAGGTTGGCCATCTACAAGAATTAAGATTAAGTCAAAATTTTGCAATGGACAAGGGTAGGATATTAGCAAAAACTTGTAGCAAATTAATATAACAAGTAAAAAGAGATAATAAAGCTAAGGGCTATCCAGTGCTAACTAGGCTTGCGTCCTACAGTCAACACGGATCTGATACCAATTTGTCACACCCAATTTTAAGGATAAAATGGGATGTATAATCTTATGTGCGCCCAGAGATCAGTCACACACATAAGACAACAAATTGCATAAATTGTATCTTAACCAATGTTTAATATATAGCGAATAATATCAAAGTCATTACACAGCGGAAAATAAAGATAACTCTCGCGGTAGCTCCATAGCACAGGGACGTCGACTGGTGAAGCACAAGTCTAGTAATCCTCTGGGTAGTCCTCATCACTATCACCATCTGTTACCCATCCGGGATTTTTTAACCAAATAATGAAAAATAAACAAGCGTAAGTACATGTCATACTCAACAAGACTAGCATGGGTTAATGAGGCTCAAAAGGTTGACACGGTTTAACAGCAGGTTGCTTTTAATTAATCATCCTTTCATGCAGTTGGATAGCAACAAATGAATAAGCCCATTCTCATGATCATAGTAAACATAATTAATGAGTAGCAATAAATAGATTTAGCAATAAGTTAACATCACCCCAAAAGAATAACTACTCCATAAGACGTCCAAGGCCGCTCTTGACCGTGAGCTCAGCTAGTATACCAGTTTTACACTCTGTAGAGGTTGTGCACTTTCACTATGAGCCGTGATTCCCATTTGCTCGGGTTAATTACTCCCATAACACTACCAAGGTGAGAGAGCAGGGTCTCACTATGAAGTCTTTCAAAGAACTTCGCCTAACAAGTTAGGGCCGCTAGGAACCCGGCAAGCAGATGTAGAGCCCCCCTTCTTCGTGGCACAAGGTCACGCAGGTTATACACACTCGGACAGGAGCCGCACTATACCCGAGTCGTCAGGTCCCATCACGCCTTTCGGTAACCTCTAACAAGCTAGAAAAAGTGCCCATACTTGACTAAAACCAGAGCCATGTAGCCCTCATAGTTGCACTGTCAATCCCGGTGTCATACTTACAGATCATTATCAAGGGGGAAGGATATGGAGCATCACAAAACTATGCCCCAATCCCCTAGTTCCAAGTTGCTAAAAAGGCATCTTTTAATCTTATTGCATATTCAAATAATCAAGTTTACATGATCATGATTCCAGTAGCGCGCTAGCATCAACTACCCAATGCATAAGCCCATAGGTGATCAAGGAACAAGATAGCAATACTAGGTAGAAACTATGGTTAACAAGGTAGACACATGCACATGAAATTAGTTATTTGGTGAATAGGACAACAAGGATGATCCATGCTAATACTTGCCTTGATCAGCAAACTCCTGGTGATCTGGGTTGTCGCAGTACTGATCTTGATCACCCACGTAAAGCTCACCGTCTATACTCGATCCATCATAACAACACACACGCATACAGGGGCAATCATGCATACAAACAAGAGTTTTCATTAGAACAGTACACCAACAGAGAGAAAATAAATTAAAAAGGTTATAAAACAAATCTACACGTTGCTACGATCACATCGATATAAAGTTTGCGCAAATCGGATTTAAAACGAGGAAGATATGAATTTTACAAGGTTTATAATAGAATAATAATAGATTAAATATAATCACAAATTTTAAGAGTGGAAAATATATGAAACAGTGGTACCATCAGATAGATTATGAAATTACGAATCTAACGCAATTTGAATCGTTCAAATCGGAGCTAAAACGTGGAAATTATAAATGAAACAATTTTGAATTCAAATCTGAAAACACATTTTCATATATACCGAAAATAAATACGCCTTCAAACGTAATCTACTGAATACGCTAAGGGCTGCGGGCTAAGCATTAAAAACTGTAGGGGGTTATTCACAAAAACGCTGGCCGAATCGGTATGGGCTGCTCTGCGGCCGTCCGATTCAAAATCGGCGGATCAGATTAAAAGAGGGGAGGGGTGGCGGTGCTCTCGGCCGGAAAACAGAGGCCGACGGCAGCGCCATGGCCGGAAGACCGCCGGAGAAGGCGAACTCGGCCTTTGATGCATGAAATAGGTCAGGAAGGGTACCCATAGATCGGGAAGAGCATCGCGAGCTCACCTAGGGTGATGGGAAGGTCGAAAATCGACTCGGAGACAGCTCGCGGCGTGATCCGGCGGACGGTGGATCTCTGCAACTGCGGCGGAGGCGTGTCAGTGCACAAATCGAAGGGGGAAAGTGCTCGGGAACTTCACAAGATCACAGCGAAGCTCTTCAAAGGCTTACCGAGAGGAAATTGGTGGCGAATCGAGCTATTTGCTCGCGGCGGCGGCTGCTCGGTTCTCGCGGGAGCTCGGCAATGGCGGCGAGAAGAGGCGGCTAGGGTTAGGTGACGGCTACGAGGGGTGTGGCGCTGCTTAAATACTCCCGAGGTATGGCGTCAATCTCGGAGATTGAAACAAACTCGGCGAGCGGAGAAATCGGCTTCGGCCGTTTCTTCTCTGCTTCGGACTCTCGGCGCGGCGACGAACTCGGCTTCGGCCGTTTCTTTCTTGCCCACGTCGGACTCTCGGCGAGCAGCAGAGGGAAACAGGGAAGGGGCTGTTCTGTGGGTCCACAGGTCGGTAGCACCGAGCGCTGGGGTCGGGCTGGCAGTCACGGCAGAGGGACGCTTCGCGCGCGTTCGGCCGCGGTGGATGAACACGGCAGCGGCGTCTCTGTTCGCGCGGCGAGGGAGGTGGAGAAGGAAGGGCTGACCCGTGGGTCCCGCTCGACAGTCAGAGGGGGTAAGGGGAAAAGAAGGGAGCAGGTCGGCCGAGCTGTCCTCGGCCATCCGACCTGGGTCTGCTGGGGCCAGGGAGTAGAAAACAGGCCAAGCTGCTGCTCGGCCAGAAAGGAGAGGGGAAGGGCTCTGCTCTATTTCTTTTTTCCATTTTCCAAAAGGATTTTCAAATTGGGTTTTGAAATAGTTGAGAAATTCAAATAATCTACAACAGTACAAAGAAGAAATGCTCCAGCATGAATGCATCATACATGTGTATGACCTAGGTTTGATTTTTTTATATTTGAGAAAAATTATTATTTCCCTATATTGGAATGATCAACTAATTGCATAATTAAATAAATTCCCACTATTTAAAAGAATGCAATTTTTCGGGTGTTACAGAAGGAAGAAATTAGAAAGCTCGCAAAGAAAGGGCAGCCTTAAGTTGCCCTCGTTATCTATGTAATAAGGCACAAGTGTGTTAGGTTTAATTATATTATCGAGTGTGCTAGGTTTGATTTATAATATTAAGTGTGTTAGGTAAGCCCATGGAGCTAGGGCAGTCGTTAGCTCAGTCAGTTATCAGAGTTATCTAATATTATTGATGAATAAAGTGCCTTATTCTTTTTATCAATATTAATGTTTAAGTTTACTCTACTCTCTATATTTTTGGTACGCATGTTGTCTCCACATGTTGCACAGAAAAGTATGCAGGAAAATAAGTGTGGGGGAGGCACATCGCGACTATGGAAATCAATCCGCTCGGAAAAATCACGTAATTCGGAAGATAATCGAACCAGGACCTCGCACACCGAAGTGGACCTCGTGGGGCCATAGAGGTGCGCCGCCCGGCGCCCTACCTGGGCCGGCCGGCCCCCCTCTGCACCCCTGCATCCCCTTCTCGGTCATGGTCAGGTTTAATCCTCATACAATTTAATTGCATATGTTTCGATTTCTGAATTAAAATTCACATGCTAAATTACTTTTAAAAGAGAAGAAGAAGAAGATTGTTTAATTCATAGCTTAAGAATAAATTATATAATACTTTTCTAGGAATCATGTTACTATTGCAAACTATTTATAGGGACCCCATGATTGCTTAAGTCGTTGTGAAACATGATATAGTTGATAATGAGAACTCGATCCCTGATGTTTTGTCTTTGGAGATTTTATTTTGAAAATTTAAATGATTAGTTATACCTCTCCTTTCTGGTAAAAATATTGTCCTACCAGAGCCATATATAGGATAGAAGCCTAATACATATAATACTTGTCTTTGTATTGAGTTTGGTCAACCTTTGTAACCCTTTGAAGAAATTTGTCATATTTTTGAATCAAGTGCCAATTCCACATAAGCATTACTCTAATCCGGAGTAATAGCGAGTTATTCTATTGAAAATGTTTCTCTCCTACACTGGGAGAAAACACAAAAAAAAATTATATAGCATAGTTACCAAATAATTGCTCCATGTTTTATTAAAGTCTCTCAACTACTAAATTCAAAAGAGGTATGAGCTATGTAAGAGAATAAGGGAGTATAAAAAATGGGCAAGTGTCCAAAGAAATTAAAACAATGAGTACTTAGATGCTCGCCTCCCTTGGAAAAAAAAGAGAAAGAGATAGCTCATACTCTCTGAATAAGCTCAAATTGTATAAAAGAGAGATTTATTTCCTAAAGGAGCAAGGTAGAATTAGGTTCCACCAAATAAAGCTTGATTCGATTATATGCCTCATTTCTCTGTGGATTCATTGTTTGACTTTACAACAAATACAATGCAAGTATGTTTTCACATTTTACCTACCTGAGATCCACATAAGCTTTTTAGAAGTAGGATAAAGAAGGCAATTTCATTAATGCCTTGGTAAGGATATAAAAATACCAGATATATCAGTGATTCGAGAGTACTACAAAAGGAGAAGGTAAACCTAAGTTTATTTGCAAAAATATATATACCCTCCAATTGACTTAACTAAAGGAAGAGAGTGATATGTTTTCAAGGTATTCTATTCTTCAACTACTCAAAGATTTATGGTAGACACTTTGAATTCCATAGTACATGCATGACTAGACTAGTTTTATATAATGTACTCTCAAGTTATGTTTTAAATGCTCCATTCTCTCTAAGAATCTTATATATATCTTAAAACCAACCTTTTTCTCGCGACGAGCAAAAGCCTAAGTGTGGGGGTAATTGTTGACACCTGTTATCATCCTAATTTTATTATCAATTATCCCTGCATTAAACATGAATATCCAGTAGAATAGGGTTAGTACTGACAGATTCCACGAGTTTTGGTGAATTGTCTATTTCCTAGGGGATTTTCCAGAAAAGCATAAAAGAAGGGTTAAAGAGCATAATTACCACGAAACTTAACCGCCAAGGAAACATCATCACGAGAACACTAGAAGCATCTAGAACACACCCGAAGCACTGGAGCCCAAAACCCCACGGGGTGGGGCCGGCCGGCGCCCCCCTAGGGTTTCCCCGCTCCGTCTTCTGGAGTCTTCTACCACCGCCTATTAGAAGTCATCTGGGCCCTTGTTTCAAGTCGGTTTGATCCTACGGCATGCGTGCATCCCACCGGCCTATAAATAGAGAGGCATACCCCCCTGGAGGAGAGCCAGATCAAGAGATGAAGACCCTGAAGCATTAGATAGATATCCACTAGATCTAGGCTAGCAATCAAGAGAGAGATTAGAGAGACAGAGTAGATGAATAGAGATTCGGAGGAGTCCCAGCCTGTCAGAGCCTCTTCGTAGCTGTGTTCGTCTGGATTCAGCTCCCTCGCCCGGAGTTGCGTTCTGAGGTAATTTTGTATTCAACATCCTGATTCAAGTAAGTATTTTCCTTATTCGTTCTTAAGTTTACAACTCTATTTGAGTGCTTTGATCTTGGTAGCTCCTTGGTTGAAGTAGTAGTTTGTAGTGTAGACGTGGTGTCTAGGCTATAATTACTTGTGAATGTCCCCAGATTGGTCGGATAGTGGTAGATCGCGTAGGTGACAGCTGCGTTGAGTCCTCTGTAGTCCACTTCCCGTTGATAGGATCGATAGGTGTATAAGTGTCTGGTAGGAGGGAACTCTGATTTCACCTCTTATTCATGTCACTGCCCGATTAGAACGATATTATTCAAAGTTTACCGGTTG
The DNA here is from genome assembly GCA_038502445.1 of Eremochloa ophiuroides. Lineage (NCBI taxonomy): Eukaryota > Viridiplantae > Streptophyta > Magnoliopsida > Poales > Poaceae > Eremochloa > Eremochloa ophiuroides. The sequence goes on along the minus strand of JAHLJS010000001.1, from coordinate 13,000,969 downwards.
TCGGATCTAGATAATCATTTGTTATCTCCTCATTCTTGATATTCTCTGGATTGATTGTATTATCGGGTTAAGAGCCAATAGACTTAGTCAGTATCACCTACTGTTCCTTTGGGTTCGATATTAAAACCGAGATTGTCTGGTGAAGTGCTACATCGGGTTGTTTTATCTGTGCGCTTGCGGATACCTTGATAATAATAATCTTTAATAGAGTGCAGTTAATTTATACCAACAGTAAATTTGCCTAATAGTTCAACCCAACTCCTCATCCAACTTCCAATCCCTCAAAGAGCAGTTGGTAGAATATGTGCAACCGCAGTCAAGGAAGTGCAGGACATCCCAGTAGTCTGTGAATTTCCGGATGTATTCCCTGAGGATTTGCCTGGTTTGCCACCTGATCGTGATGTGGAGTTTGCCATTGAGCTAATGCCTGGAACAGCACCTAAATCCCGTAGAGCCTATAGGATGCCTTCCAAAGAATTGACAGAGCTGAAAGTTCAGTTGCAAGATCTACTGGATAAGGGTTTCATTAGGCCTAGCTCATCGCTGTGGGGTTGCCCTGCTATCTTTGTGAAAAAGAAGGACAAATCACTCCGACTCTGTGTTGACTACCGTCCACTCAACGAAGTCACCATTAAAAATAAATATCCTTTGCCTCGTATTGACCTACTCTTTGACCAACTAGCTGGAGCCAAAGTGTTTTCCAAAATTGACCTTAGGTCTGGCTTTCACCAAATAAAGATCCGCCCCGAAGACATTCCAAAAACTGTCTTCACCACCAGATACGGCCTATACGAGTACCTAGTCATGTCCTTTGGCCTAACCAATGCACCTGCCTATTTCATGTACCTAATGAACTCCGTCTTCATGCCGGAGCTCGACAAATTCGTGGTCGTGTTCATTGACGACATCCTTGTTTACTCCGAAACCCCTGAAGAACATGCCAACCACCTCCGTATTGTCCTGTCTCGCTTGAGAGAACATCAGCTTTATGCCATGTTTAGCAAGTGCGAGTCTTCGTTGGACCGAGTTCTGTTTCTCGGGCATATTCTGTCTACGGAAGGTGTGTTAGTTGATCCGAGTAAGGTGGAGGAAATCTTGAATTGGAAGCCACCAACCACGGTGCATCAAGTCCGCAGTTTCATGGGAATGGCGGGATACTACCGTCGCTTTGTTCTGGATTTTTCTAGAATAGCCAAACCTATCACCAACTTGTTGAAGAATCAGGTCAGGTTTGTCTGGTTACCGGAGTGTGAGACAGCATTTCAGACTGTAAAGAAGTTGTTGACCACTGCACCAGTCCTGGCTCAACCTGACATTGAAAAGCCGTTTGACGTGTACTGTGATGTTTCTGGTACCGGGCTTGGTTGTGTCTTGATGCAAGAAGGCCGAGTTATTGCTTATGCTTCACGGCAACTCAAGCGTCATGAAGAGAACTACCCCACCCATGATTTGGAGTTGATAGCTGTAGTACACGCCTTGAAGATCTGGCGTCATTATCTGCTAGGCAGTACTTGCAATGTCTATACTGACCACAAGAGTTTAAAGTACATCTTTACTCAAGAAGAGTTGAACATGAGGCAAAGAAGATGGCTCGAGTTGATCAAGGATTATGATATTGAGGTACACTATCACCCGGGTAAGGCGAATGTGGTCGCCGATGCACTCAATCGCAAGGATCACTGCAATTGTCTGACAGTAAGGCCGCGAGACCTTTCCTTGTGTTATGAGCTGGAAAAGTTGGGAATTGAAATAGTTCCACAAGGCAGTCTTGCCAACATCAGCATCGAAACACCTATCCGGGGTGAGATTATTGCTGCTCAGAAAGGAAACAAAGGAATCAAGCACATTAAGGAGAAAGTTCAAGCCGGCAAGGCAGATTATTTCAGGATTGATGATGAAGGTGTTGTGTGGTTCAAGGATCGTCTAGTAGTCCCAAAGATAACTGAGTTACATCAAAAGATCCTCGATGAAGCACATTTAACAAGATTCTCCATTCATCCAGGAAGTAACAAGATGTATCAGGACTTGAGGCAGAAATTCTGGTGGACAAAGATGAAGATAGAAATTGCTCGGTATGTTGCCAGGTGTGATACCTGTCAAAAAGCGAAGGGTATGCATATGAAGCCCAGGGGAGAGCTGCAACCATTGCCTGTCCCTACATGGAAGTGGGAAGATATCAGCATGGATTTTATCGTGGAATTACCCAGGACAACTCAAGGTTTTGATTCAATCTGGTTATTGTGGACCATCTCACAAAGCAAGCTCATTTCATACCAGTCAAGAAGGATTATCGGGCACCAACTTACGCGAAGCTGTATATTGAAAACCAAATGAAGCTGCATGGAGTGCCCAAGGCCATCGTCTCTGACCGAGGTACCCAATTTGTCTCCAATTTTTGGAAGGCATTTCACAAGTCGTTGGGGACGAAACTTTTGCATAGCACAGCATATCATCCGCAGACTGACGGACAGACTGAAAGAGTCAACCAAGTACTTGAAGACATGTTGAGGGCTTGTGCACTCAATTACACCACCACGTGGGACAAGTATCTAGCTTTGGCAGAGTTCTCTTACAATAACAGCTATCAAGAAAGTATCAAAATGGCTCCGTTTGAAGCAGTCTACGGTCGTTGGTGTCGTACTCCATTGAATTGGTCCGAACCAGGAGAAAGATGGTTCTACGGAGTCGACTTGGTTAATGAAGCCGAAGAGAAAGTCTAACTGATTCAGAAGAATTTGAAAGTGGCACAGTCACGTCAGAAAAGTTATGCTGACCAAAGGCGTCGACCGTTAGCATTCAAAGTTGGAGACTATGTCTACCTGAAGGTGTCACCAATGAAAGGGGTCAACCGATTCGGGGTCAAAGGCAAGTTATCTCCGAGATATATTGGACCGTTCCTAATTATAGAACGCGTGGGAAAGGTAGCTTATAAGTTGCAGTTGCCGGAGCACCTCTCTGAAGTACACAATTTGTTCCACGTATCGCAATTGAAGAAGTGTCTTCGCGTGCCCGACCAAGTTGTTGATGTTGAAGGAGTGGAACTCGAGCCGGATCTAACATGTTCCGAGCATCCAATTCGAGTCTTGGATCAAAAGGATCGAGTTACCTGAAGAACTACAACCAGGTGGTACAAGATCCAGTGGAGCCAGCATTCCGAAGATGAAGCCACTTTGGAATCGGAAGACTATCTCGCGGAAAAATTTTCCGAATTTTTCGCTACTCTGTAGATGTAAGGTTCCGAGTCGTGTAATGTATAAACTCTTCTATTCATCTAGTAATCAAGGTTGAATTAGGTTAGTTGTAACATTTTCTTTTCCATTACTTTGTTTCAAGTCTTATTCTCAGGACGAGATTTCTTTTAGCGGGGAAGGCTGTAATACCTCTGGTATTACTGAGTAGTTAAACTGCCATGTCATCATGTTTAAATTAATCATCTGCATATGATTGTGCTTAGGGCTTCTAGAGTGATTTGATTGTGCTCATATTTGATTGTGTAATTAAATCCCAACAAGAAAAATCTAAATTTAATCCAAATAGGAAATGGATACTAAACCCTAATCTGACCCCAAAATCCTAATTCAAAAACTATTGGTAATCAGGTGAAAGTGTCTTAATGAAAGTTGTAGATCTTTTAAAATGGAACAACTTTTATTTTTGGAGATTTTGAAGTTATGAACTGGAAACTTGAATTAAACTCAAAACAATGACTTGGAATTCAAATTTGAAACATCAATTTAAAAACTATCAAGAATCTGATAAAACATCCTTAAAAGAAGTTGTAGGGCTCAGTAAGTTGAACAACTTTCGTATTTATAGATTTTCAAGTTCTATAGAAAAGTTTGGAGAATTTCAGTGAATTGCATTTGAATTTCAAATTCCTCTTTTACCCCCTTTTCTGTAATTTCAAAAATTAGCCGAATTTGAACTTGGTCCAAAAATCAAAAGTGTTCTACAAGAAATTTGGCACAACTTTGGTATTTACCACTTTTTAGATTCGCACAGTAGGGCCATCAATTTGATTCAAATAGTATTTGACCTAGTGTACTGGCTACAGTACCGCCCCCCACCCACTGTGCCGGCGTCCGTGCACGCGTGCGCGCGGCGCGCGCTGCCGCCGTCCGGCCGAGCAGTGCGCTGTCGCCGCCGCGTTCGCGTCGCTCGGGGGCCCCAGGTCGCGCTCGTCCATATCCACCCACTCCCGGCCGCTTAAAGGCGACGGCCGTCTCCATTTTCCTCCCTCACCCCATCTCGGTCACCGGCGGGTACCCCTCGGTCATCGGCCAAATAGCCGCTCATCCGTCCATCTCCAACCTCTCCCTCGTGCGGTAGTTTAATTCAGCCCATTGCGCACCTCCTGAGCCATTTGGGTCGGCTTGTTGCTGTCGGAGTCCACCACACGCCGCGTTCTTCTTCCTCTGCTCCGACCAAGCGATGCCGTGGGCAACTTCGACGCGGCTAGCTCGTCTCGGTGAGTCCCTCTCCGTTTCGACTGGTGTTTTGTGCTCCATACGTTACGGTTATACTCATGCTTCTGTGGGTTCCTTGTTTGGGGTCTTAGGTACCTCGGAACAGGATCTCGCCGTGGTGTTCGCGTTGCCCCATCCGCCATCCTCGCCGTCCTCGCCTCTCTGCACCGTCGCGGGTCGAACAATCTAGCCAAACCAAGCCGTGGTGAGCCCTTGAATCCTTAACACGCTTAACCTTGATCTCTACCGAGCCACCGCGGTTGCGGCTGGGTACACCCCCGTACCTAAAGGAGGCCGACACGTAGCTTGTTTAGTTCGTGGGGGAGTCCCGAGTCTACTGGTACCCGTGGTTGGGCCAGCCGGCTCACGGTCGGCGAGTTGGGGGCCGGTCAAACGCCGGCGACTCGCCGGTCAGCCCCTGTGAGAGAGGGAAGGGTGTCGGGTTAGAAGAAGGAAAGATCCAGGGGGTTAAGTGCAAACCGAAAGACTCATATGAATAGTGTTATGTGGACTGCAGGTTAGTTTCCTTTTCATTCGGGGTCTCTTTAGCAAAATGGCCGGCGCGGTGCGGGGCAGGCCAAGTGGGCCGGCTATTCCGTTCGTGGGCCGCTCCGGGCCGCAATAGGTTTTTCCATTTATTAGGGATTTTCAATGCCTTTTTCCATTTCTATTTTTAATGAATAGTAAACTATTTTGCTATTTTTCTATGAATATTTATGTTAAGCTATAAATCTTGAAAAATTTTGTAGACACTCTCTGTAATATATAGTATTTAATAAAAATATTAAATAGTGAGTTTGAATAGTTTCTGCAGGAAGTAAAAATCAGTCTTTTAATTCATAAATGCAACTTTAATGAATTTTAATTAATTCTCTGTAATTCCAAAAATCATGAAAATTGGTTTGGTAATGTTTTAGGTAAAGATCTATCTGTTGGTGAAGTTTGGTACCAAATGAAAATAGTTTAGTTGTTTATTAATTAAATGCTTGATTAATTGGTTAATAAAAGGAATAGGAAATAAAGATAAATGTGATATTGTGTGGTTTTCGGATTGATTGAGGTTCTAGGTCAATCACCCTTATGACCTAAGGTAGGGTGGATTAGAATAATCATGGTTAACTTGAGGTAGAGTTATGACCATGAGTGTATTATTTATTATCGAATTATGTCTGTCATTTCATGTTGCATCGCAATAAAGCATTCATCATTGCATGCGTGTAGTGACTGGCAGCGAAGGAGTCAAAGCCGAGGTTCCCGAGGAGATCCAGGGCTTTGATATCTGTGGTACTGATCCGGACCCGACACTCTTCGCGCTTCAAGGCAAGCCCCGGTGCATTTGCCCCTCCTTGTATTTAAAAAATATTTTGTCACTTGAGTTAATCTATTGCATTACGTTAATAGGAGTTGAGTGATAACCTATTGATGCATTACCTTTCCTTGACCACTAATTATACCCCGAGAACCGGATTTAATTAAATATTGAAAAATGCTTAGCCCTGCTTAATTGATCTAGATTTGCATAAAATGCTATTTTGAAATATGATGTCAAGTAAAGAATGAATCATTGAAAGGGGAGGGTATAGTCTTCGTTGTTGGCAGTGTACTTGGCCAGTCCATTGTCAGCAATGGGGACGGGATTTTCGGGTGGTGGTCATATGTTTGGGTTGGAGTCCCAACTTATCTTCACCAACGGAAAAGGGATGTGAAAACCGGGTGGTTGCCAGGGTAATTGGGTTAGAGTCCCAATGCATGGTATCCAACGGAAAGTATTAGGGACCGTTCGTTGTCGGCCTGTTGTGATCGAGACTTTGCAACTAGCCACATACTACGGAAAGCCCTATCTCCGGTAGCTCTATTGCTTGAACCGACAGCCACGCACTGGGAGTGGAGAGATGGCGAGAGTAGCGTGTACCCTCGTAGCCGTCGTGCCTGGAGACAAGAGGAGCACTGTGCTCTTGGGTGGCGCAGGACCGGTTCAGGGATAGAAAAGCCATGGTAGACGGGGTTGATATATGCAAGCTTAGGTGCTACATATGCAGTGTGGTTAGGGATCCCCAGCTGGGTACTAATCGATTCGAATCGTCATTGCTGCTCGGTTATGGAGACTTGATCCTCACACCTACATCGAAAAGTGGTTCGAAAGTAGGATGATTTTAAGAATGGATAAGTAATTGATTTTGATGGATACATTAGTAAAGAATTGTGAATTATTAATATTGACTATTAATAATATTCATTAAAATATTGAGAACAGGATTAGTAATGCTCTTTCCGTAAAATATCTTGACTCTTGCTAAAACCTTACCCTGACTACCCTCATCCTGCATTTCTGAGTCTCATTCCTTTTTCTTAGTCGGGTAAGTCTTGCGGAGTACCCCAGTACTCAGGATTTGTTAACCCCGTTGCAGGTAGTCAGCAGCAGGAGGTCTGTCTTGCCCCTTGCTGTGTGACCATCATCCAGGATAGTGAAGAAGAGTGGAGTGGACCTGTGGACAGGGTCCGTGTTATTACCTATCTTATTATGTTCTCTCGTTGTTCTACTACTGCTACTACTATTTGAACTATGATCTGTAATAACTGCATTTGAATTCTATTTGAACAACCGGTTTGTAATCTAAGTACTATTTAATCTTCTGCACTTTTACTCTGATGTATTTTATTATGAAATGTTGTAATTCTATAATGGCTTCGCAATGGGATCCTATTGGAGAAACGGGTGCTGATGTAACCCGGCAGGGCTATCTAGATCATCTGGGACACAGGCCCGGCTGTCAGAGGTCATTAGTGACAATGACAGGTGCCTGTGGGCCATGTGATTTAGGTGGTTCTGTTACATCTCTCTTAGAAGTCTAACAGAGAGTGTGGGTTATAAAATTAAAAGATTCCATACCAAAGAAGTATGAGCCTGCAAGATGCCATATCAAAAGGGTATGTGCCAAAAAAAAAGAAAGAAAGAGAGAAAAATAATGGGTGCAAAGACACCCGCCTGAGAGAAAAAAATGGGTACAAAAAGTATTCGCTGGGGAGATAGCCCACACTCTTCAAAAAGACAGAAAAGAGAGGATAATGCATAGGAGTTCAAAAATGAAATTTAATCACATTCAATCATGATGTATAGCTTAGTAGTCTTCTGCAATCTTATTAGTAGGCTCTCATTATTTCCTAAATAAAAATTATATACTTATAGTTAAAAAAAATCTCTCTGGAGCAATGGTTGAAACAAAGGATGAAAGACTTAGCGCTTGCTTGATTATTCTGTCTCTCAATTACCCAAAACTTAGTTTAAAAGCCCCACGATTGAAAAGAATAAGAATAAGTTTGAGAGGTGGATTATTGAATTTCAATCCGGAGAAGAATTTCTGTTTAAATACTTAAGTATTTGTTGGGAGTTATATATTTTTATGGAACCCTGAATAAATTATTTGAAGTCAACTTTGCTAAGGGACTAGCAAAGACTTAGCTTGGGGGTATTGTTGACGGTCGTTAAGTACCAATTTTATACCGTCAACTAATGCCTAGGGAAGATCAATAATAGAATCATAGGGGTTATAACTGACAAATTCCACGAGTTTTGGTGAATTATGTATTTTCCAGGGATTATTCCAGAAAGGCTTAAAAGAAGGATTAAAGTGCTTAATTACCACGAAACATAACCGCCGAGGAAACATCATCACGAAGACCCTGGAAGAGTCCAGAACACACCCAAAGCGACCGGGGACCGAACCCCATCAGGGTAGGGCCGGCCGGCGCCAGGGTGGGGCCGATCGGTGCCCTCCCACTAGGGTTTCGGCCCATCTTCTGGAGTCTTCTTTCACCGCCTCTCTGGAGTCATCGGGGCCCTTTGTTCAAGTCGGTTTGATCTCACGGCGCACATTCATCCCACCGGGTTATAAATAGAGGGGCAGACCCCCCTCCCAGAGCACAAATTCATTCCCCCTGCTTCATTCGTCAAGAGTAGACAGAAATTAGGGTTTTCAGAGATTAGAAATAGGGCTCTAGTTCTTCAAGTTCATAGTTTAGGCGTCTAGCAAGGTTCAAGTAGAGTTGGGCGCTACGCTCAGGATTCCAGATCCGTTCGTCTGGGGATCAGTAATCTTATCTTGTATCTCATTATGACTTTGCTTTATTTTAATATATTGCTACTTATTCAGTTCTTAGTTTATTCTAATTGCATATTCGATATAGTTGTTATTGGTGATGATTATTGTCATTTGATCGTAAAACGCCTCATTCAGTACTCGAATGAGTTAAGTGGTATACATTATGTAGATGTGGTGTCTAGATATATTGTGTACCTACGGAGGCACCCTGACGTGCCGGGTCGTGTGGTAGTCCGCGTAGGTGATAGCTGCGTTGGTTCCTCTGTAGTCCACCCCCCGTACGTAGGACGACCAGAGCGCGGTCGCGAAGGAGGTGACCCTGGTGTCTTAATATCCTCATTAGATGATGCTCCTTATGATGTTTTCTGAGTTGATTATGGTATAGATGAAAATGTGTAATGTGGCATAGGCTGTAGACTTTGTATTTAGTAATTACATAGATTTCCTTTACTTTAGCCGAATCTCAAGATTGTCTTACTACATTAGTGAGTCTCTATATTCTATCTCTGAAATACTATTTACCTCATTTACTCAGTTATCATTTACCATTTATCACCAACTTATTTATCGCTAAAGCACTAGAGTTATGTGTTATCATAGGTCTACACATTTATCTTTCCAATCATTATAGTAGATTATTCTAATGAGTAGAATGCCCCTTTATCCTTTTGGCATAAAATAAATCAACGATACTCGGAATACTTACCGGGTGAAGTGCTACAATGGGAGAATCATCTGTGCGCTTGCGGATATATTCTATAGTATTATTTTTAGGAGACAAGTGAAGATTATTTTATCTTTGGTTTTTGGCATCATGTTAGGGATGACAACTTAATGTGAAGTGATGTTAAAAATACCAACAACAAGTGAACCTCTGGAAAATAAATCACCGCGTCAACATCTTCCCATCCTTCGCGGTGGTTTGCTCCCTTCTACACAAGTCATTTACTTTGTGCATTACTTTACTTGTGTAGTTGTAGTTGCTCTTGTGAGACCGGTTGCCTTGTTTAGCTTCCTACTCACCTTCTTTGCTTGTGTAGCTTAGAAGTAGTGTTCTTGATTAGCTTGTGTAGCTAATTGAGTTGCGCTCCTTGATTAGGATTGTGTATTCTTGTCATTGAGCACGTAGTGAGTTTAGGTGCTTAGTGCGCTTTTACTTGCTAGTTGATAGGAGCTCCCCCGTGTTTAAAGTACTAGTGCTTAGCTTTGTGTGACCTTGCGGTAGAACGGTTTAAAAAAGCTCAAATTAGGCTTGCACCTTTGCTTCTTAGTAGGATCTTTTGCAAGGTGCTTAGAGTCTTACTTAGAGGGGTGAATTGTCGCTAGAACCGATTAGGTTTTATTTTCGCTGCGATTAATTTTTATCGGACTATTCACCCCCCTCTAGTCCGCCATCTCGACCCTTTCAGCCGGCCACGGCATGGGCGCGGCTGACCAAGGCCGGCCATGGCGGCCTCGGCGTGGCTGGGGGCCGGCTGTGGCTTGCTCTGTTCCTCCGGCCTTCCGGCCCTCCGTGCATCCCGGGTCGTGCGGTGGTGGTGGTGGTGTAGCGGTTCGTCGATGTCGGCGTGGTGGCGTGGCCGGCTGTGGCTCGGCTGGGTGTGCCCTGGTGGCATCATGGTGGCGTTGCCTGAGGCAACCTGGCGTTGGCATGCCCACGGCGTCTTGGCAGCGTGGCTGGCATTGTCAAGCTATGGTGGTGGCTACTCTTCTCCATCACCTGGTTGGCAGCATGTCGGAGTTGCGGGTGAAAACCCTCCTCACCTTGGGCTGGCGTCGGCGGCGCTTTCAGCGACGCAACCTTCTTAAAGGTGATGCCAGGAAATTCCGACCGGCGTCTAAGGCCCGCGACAGGGAGTGCTACCTTTTCTCTTCCTTTTCCTCCGTAATATTGGTGGGCTGAGTGAGTGGAGGCCTGGGTCGATGTCCCAATCCGACCTAGGCAGCGGGTTGTGCCGTGTCTCTGAAGGTTTTCGGCTCATTTGCAGTGGAGATCCCAGCAGTGGCATGACAGAGGTGAGGTTGCGGGGTGGTTCGACTCTCTGTGTCACCCTAAACGGCGAAGCATGACTGAATCATTGGGAAGAAGTGGAGTGGTGTGCGGCGGTGGATGTGGCGAGGCCGCCACGCGTCGAGGCCTAGGTCGATGTCCCAATCCGACCAGGATAAGTTGGCTCAGAGGCATGATCCAGTGCGGTGCGTCGGTTGTTCTGGGGAGCATGGGGGCGGGCTCCTCTTTGACTTATTTCAACGTTGGTCGAGATTGGGAGATCAACTGTGCGTGATCAGAAGACGATGGTGGCACAGTCGAGTCTGTGTGATGACTACTTGGCTTGCAGCAGATTGCGCCAGCAAGTTTTCTGCTTGGCAGTGGCTACTTGGTGCGGGACATCGTCGGGACGACGCGCTTGCGAGGTGGGCGGCTCGTCGTTAGCACCTTGGGGGTGCAGCTTGGTGGTATTGGTTTTTTAGTTGAGCTGTGCAACCGTGTCGATGTCCTAATCCGACTGGTTGTATTGTAAATAGTGTTTGAGTTAGTACATAGTTGAGTAGTGTATAGTATTGTGCTCTCACGTTGTATTTGGTGGTTGTTCCAGAGTCATGTGCGAGATGAGCATTGCTCTCTCCTATATTGTAATGGTTTTTGGGCCTGGTTTCCATTCAACAAACTGGGCCACCCCTTTATTTTCTTTTTCTTCGTCTAATAGAAATCGCGGCAAATCTTTTGCCGTCCCTACTTAAAAAAAATTCTTGCTTATCCTATTCATGTTGTTTAACACTATAAATTTGTCTTTCCTCACAGAAAAAAACTGTAAATTTGTCTTTGTTCTTTAAATTCGTCCTGTTCGGCTAGCTAGTCGAGCCAGCACTAACCAACCATTCAGCAGTGTTTTTCTCTCAGAATAATCAGCCAGTCAGCCGTACCGTATCAGCCAGCCAAACAGAGTGATTGTATTTTTTTAACGTGACAGGTTTCTGACGGGAAAAAAATTCCTCGCATGGAGACGGGGATTGGAACAAAAGCACCTCCGTGAGTGTTCGCGGGAACGGAGACGGAATTTTTTTCTCCCCTGCATGGACGTGGATGTGAAGCTATGTCCGGACGGGGAATGCCGAAGCTATGACGATTCTATCAACAATACCAAGATTTACCAATTTTGCTTGTAAAAGTATCGTGTGCATACTATGTCAATATACGGATGATGTGAGTTAATTTGTGTATATACTAGTACACAGGTGTTCTATAGTGGTGCCATGTATTTTTTTTACTGGCGGTTTCGCTTGACGTCCGTCACTAGAAATCAGCGTCATTTTTTACATGCGGGTCACTTAAAGAACCGCCACTAGAAATCTATTTTTAGTGACGGTTCCTTATGTGACCCGCCAGTAAAAATAGGCTATTTTTACTAGCGGGTCACTTAAGGAACCACCACTAAAAATCGATTTCTAGTGGCGGTTCCTTAAGTGACCCGCCTATAGAAATAATCTGAATTTTAATTTTTTGAATTTTGCAAATGACCTCGTATGAAAAAACTGTCTAAACAAAAGTTGTAGATCTCGAAAATTATGAAACTTTGTAGTTGAAAATTTTTTCATTTGAAATCATCTTGTTGATGTAAATTACGGTCAAAGTTTGAAATTTAAAATTTGACTTTCTGATAAAAGCCTCGGATGGAGAAACACTCTACATGAAAGTTGTAGATCTCGAAAAGTTATTCAACTTTATAGTTGATAACTTTTTTATTTGAATTCATTTAGTGCCTCAAACAATCAATTTACTCTCGGTTTGTTATAATATGTGGGGAACCGAAACGGGATATAGTCACAAGTGAGAGTGTGGTGCAGTGGTAGGGAGGGGTACGCGCGAGAGAGAGGTCGCGGGTTCGAATCCCACCGGCCGCGTAGCGCGCGAATTTTGCGCGAAAAATGGCGCGACTTGCTAGATTTTTTAAAACACGATTTTTGGAAAATCTTAAGTGTCGATTTGTACTAGCGGTTCACAAGCAACCGCCAGTAAAAATCGCCGATTTCTACTGGCCTCTAGCACTGGCGGTTGTCAAAAACGCCTGTAAAAATACGTCTGCAACCGCCAGTGCAGAGCTTCTCTGTACTAGTGATACAAGAGTGCATCTGTTTTGAGGGGAAGAGTTAACCAATACTTTTAGGACTTGACTACAGAGTGCGTGTGCAGGCGAGGGCACTTGCGACGGCCACGGCGACACGCGGCCGCGACCTCCAGTGCAGCGACGGTGAGTGCCCCCGCCTCCCCCACTTTCCACCGCCCCGGCGAGACCCTACCGCCGGTGGCGACCTCCTCCTTCCCCTTCCCCCTCCCCCTCGCCCCCTCCCACGTGCGGCCGACGAACTCCGGCGAGCTTCATCGGAGTCCGACCATGGCGCCCCCGCCCTGGGCCTGGCCCGGCCGCCGCCCCTGCCGCGAGGGCCCCTAAACCGCCCTCCAACCTTCCCCACCGCCTGTCTTCCCTTCCTCCCCCCGGCCAGCCCCTTCTAAGGCCGCCGGAGTTGGGGAAGAAGGGGTGGGGCTCGCCGGAGTTCGGGGCATGGGTGGGGGCTCGGTCGAGCGTGGGCAAGTTGGGCGCGGGGGTGCCTTCTTCTCCGGCGACGGCGAGGTCGGGCGTTTCTTCCCCGGTGGCGACGGAAGCTGGGCTTCATCGACGGCGGCGGTGGCGCGTGCATGCGACGTCGGGTGCGGGTGCTCCTGGCGGTGCCGAGGCGCGTACGGCGTACGGGTGAAGGTGAATCGGACGGCACGATGACGGGTGACGGTGAATCCAACGGCGCTACGGGTGCGCATGCATTTAGGATACTTTTATTTCCACTCGGACCAAGAGAATTCTGAAACTCCAATTGGCACGTTCTCCAAGTTCACATCGGGCGCGTCCGTGCACGCCGCAGGACACACGTGGTGCAAAGCATTTCTGAACATTTGCGGTCACTGAAGAATTTCAGGAGCAGATTGTACTCATGATTTGGAACTCTAAACTAACACAATTTAATATTGCATCCTCTTTCTTTATTGTAGGGGAAAAAGCATGCATGCATTTTTCTAAAGACTGCGAATATATGCACTGGTAGACTGGATGCGTTGAAAGCTGGGCTCATTAAGCTAATCATCAACTGATGAATCCATCATCCATGCATGATTTGTGATGAGTAGGGTAGGGATGGTTTCTGTTAGGACGACAAATAAAGCCCATCCTACGTACGTGGCTCTCTTTTTGGCCGTCTGCTCAAAGATAAGCATCCATATGTTGCGGGAATAAATTTTGTATTTATGTATATATAGCAAAGAAAAAAAGGTGCAAATCATACCGGATTTAGTGATGTGATGTGGCATCATGACGTGACTTTAGCATGTTTAGTGGATGTGTGTGGAGAGCCATGCAGGAGCAGGATTCCATGCATGTTCACATCGTCATCATCTCGTGTTCCTCGGCCGAGAAAATGGAAAATTTGCTTCAGATGGATTTCGCTAGAATACCATCGAATTTATGGGCTTCACTAGAATGCTCTTAGTTGGTTTGGTCCAATAATAACTAGTATTTTATTAATTCCGTATTGAGCTAAAAATTAGGTGGACTAAACACTAAATCTGTTTTTGGATATATAGGAGCTAACAATTTTCTGCTAACTATTGAACTTATGGATCCAACCAAAACCTAAATACTACAGACTACTCCGATCACACAAAAGATGCAATTCTAATACAATATCATGTTTTGTTGTCTTAAATTAACCAACTATAGATAAAAAGTATTAACATTTATGATATTAAATAAATACCGTTTAAATTAATTATGAAATGTATTTCAATAATAAGGGGCCGTTTGACGAGGCTCCGGGTGCTTCGGCTCTAGGAATAGTGTTGCAGTAATATTAGGTTACTGTAGCACACAAACAACGGCTTGGACTCTTCCCAAAATGAACTGAGAACTTATGTATATACCGATCACTTGCTTGGCAGAGGAACCTACACTGATTTTTTGAACATAAAATTAACAGGTTAATCAATAGAATTAAAGAAAGAAGGAAGAAGGGCATGAGTCGATGAGCCTAACGTGCTGCATGTTAAAAATCGAGTCCAAATAAGTGGGGTGGAATCAAATGAAGACAAAATATCATCTTATCTAGGGGGAGGTGAAACTTATTATTAGGATAATTAATTTTAGGTGGTTTATGGAATTTTCTCAAACGATTGAAAAGGAAAGGGAAACACATTGTGTTGTAGTATGTAGGCTTGTAGCCATGCTGGGCTAAGGTAGGCCATTGTTTGTAAAAACCTGATTTCACTGTTTTGCTGAACCTGAAGCCCAAACTGTAAGGATTTAAAGCCGAATCTCATGACTAGCCACGATGCATGGCTAAATGGCTGAAACGTGTAGCCCATTTGACATATGGATCAACTGGGGCAGTTTGGGCCTCTCAATTTCAGCCCCTGACTACACTGCCAGCCTGCCATGGTCTGCGATTTTTTTTTTGGGGGTGGGTTGGGGGGGGCGGGGGGGGGTGCCTCTCTGAGTAAACTTCTTGATGATTGACGAATACTCTGAGATCCACATGAATTGCAGTTTCTGCAGCTGAAGTTCATAGGTTAGCTCTTCATGTTTCTAAGCTTGATTGCAATGCATCTATGTGAGTAAGACTGTCAAATCTGCAAATAAGATAAATTCATATAAGAAGCTTTTTGGTTGTTTCAGGATGGAGCCAAACAAATGGGGCCTTCAAAGCTGCAGGCCTGGCCTGCTCGTACCACCATGTACATATGTCCAAGCAGTAGGCGACACCAGCTAGGTCAGCGTCAAGCACGAGCTTCAAATGTCCACGTCAGCCAGGTACTTTCATTTAAAGCAAAGTATAATAAAGGGCTGCAAGAAGGTTCGTTTGTTTGAAAAGAAACTCTAATTTTGGTTGATGTTAATTTATTGTGACAGGAAACACTATGTTGTGTTTGAAAATAAGTCATGAGGTGAAAAAGAGAAGTGAGCACTAAGAAAATTTATAAGAGAGATAATTATTAGACCATATATTTATAATGAAGGGGGATTGAGAGGTGGACTATCGGATCTATGGAGCCAACCACACAGGACCACGGGTGCAGCTGGATCTTCCAGAGCAGACGGCGACGATGGCTAGCAGACTGCAGAGTGCAGACCGGGCGGCCAGCAAATGGAAATGGCAACGGCAGGAGACAGACACAGGTACCTGCTAGGCTCATGGTACATGTACAAGTGTACGAAAGCGGGGATAGCTCAGTTGGGAGAGCGTCAGACTGAAGATCTGAAGGTCGCGTGTTCGATCCACGCTCACCGCATTCATTTTTATTTTTTTTCTTTTTACTATTTTATTCTTTTTCTCCAGTTCAGTCCTTCAGCTGGGTTTTATATTTGAAAGAACGTGTCCCAAACTAAATTTTAGAAGCTAGTAGTATTTTTAGTCCCCTCAAATGCCGTAACATGACTCACCATTACAGTTACGCCACATGCTTTACTATGACTAACTAAATGAACGGCGTGACATTGGCACCATTGGCATGACCACTTCATAGATTCAAGGATTATGCTTTTCTCCTAATTCTGATTGGCTCTTTTCACGCACCGTTAGATGCACATGGGGATGCATGTTGGCAGTTTTGAGCATAACCAACAAGTTTTTCTAAAATGAGAGGCCTAATAATTAAAGGAAGCAAAATTATTCTTAGAGTGCTGATATTCTGGGAAATTATTATAAATGAACTACCACATTTCTTCAATGAACTTGCATAGCTATAGTTTACAGTTCCTCTTTCCACCTTTTTCCTTTATGCCTATAGAAAATAACAAATCATTTGCATAGGGATCATGTCAATTTTTATATTTAGAGCTATATGTCAAAGGAGCTTATATATTGTGGATTTTCATAGCCTAGCATTTTGATTAGAATGGGGGAGTGCATTAGTAGAGCTATTCATTATCAAGAGCAATTCTTGGTTGTTTGACTCTTGTTCCATAATGGATTGTGTATTTCAATACCATGGAACTTCTTATAGGGAGATACGACACTCCCGAGAAGGTTGTGGTTGCAGGGTAAGTCGTTCTCAATAAATGTCTGGACGCAGAAAATTTGCTCTCAAGGACATATGCTCTCATGTACATGGACCATTAGATGTACATGGGATGCGTGTTGGTGGTTTTTGAATGTCTTCAACAATTTTTTGTAAAATGTGAGGCCTAACAAAGGAAGCGAATCATCCTTAGAAGGTTGATATTCTGGAAAGTTATTTTGTATTATGCTCGAGCCAATAGCCAAGTTGAATCGATCAACAAGACTTTGATCAATTTAATCAAGAAGAAAATTGAGGATATTCACAGAAGATGACATGAGGTCTTGTCTGAGGCTTTATGGGCTTGCCATTTCTTGGGATGGTGTTTTGAGTTATTATATGGCCAAGAAGTCATGTTACTCGTCGAAGTAAATTTGGATGCATATACATTGGCAATGTATGTCATAATTTGTTGATGGACAACATTGACAAGGTGACTGATAAGAGGATGCAACCTTTGAAGGAGATTAAAAGATATAAGGCTAGAGTTACTCGGGCCTATAATTAGGAAACACTTTTAACAAGGGGCCTAAAGTATTTGCTTAAACAATGGCAACGAGTAAGCATCATTTTTCTTCTTCTTCTTCTTCTTTTTTTACAATTTCTTAGTTTTTATCCCCCTCTCAATGAATATAGTGTCACACATTAGCAAAATTTCTTAGTCAATTGACGAATTAAGCTCATTATATGGACCACCACTAGAGGAAGATCTCGATGGAGCCTAGAGGAAGAAGAAGGAACCATGAGGTGCCAAAAAAGAATGCAATCCAGCGGTCCATACATGTCATTCGTCGAATATGGAAAACGAAAAATAAGCATTGATTTTGATGTTAATTTGTTATGAGAAAAAAAACACGCTATTCTAGAGATGAAAATATGCGTTGATATTTAATTATGCTGATTTGTTGCAACAGGAAACACGGTTCCATAGCTGAAAATAAATACTGATAAGCTGAAGCGAACTATCACTTCAAATTGTAGTAATTAGCACCTCCGATCCGCCAAAATAAGATATTACTGATTTACTGTGCAAGTCAAGGAAACATGGATGCATATGCATGCTGTCTTTTGGAAAGGCAGGTGACGACACGAGACCGGCCGGTCGGGAGAACTTGACGTGTTACCAAACACAGAAGGCATGGGTATTGTCAAGTCATGTGCATGTGTGCAGAAAATTCTTGTTGTGTTTAGATCCCTTTGAAATTCTAAATAAAAATGTCGTATTAATTTTTAACACATGCATGAAGCATTAAATATAAATAAATCTTTTGCATGGTTGCATAGTTTGCGCAAAACCTATGAGACGGATCTTTTGAGCCTACTAAGGCCTCGTTCGTTTCTGGCGGATTGAGCTGTTCCTGAGCCCATTCCGGGTGGAATATTGTGGCCCGTTTCTAATCCATATTCGAAAGAAAACGTGTATTCATTTTGGCCCGGTCTAAAACCAAAACTGGCCTGGAACCAAAACTAGGCTCGCTTTACCGGATCTCCTACCCTCAGGAATGATTATAGCCCAGGCAGGAATGAGTGACAAACCTGGATCCACTCATTCCTGGGCTGGAACAAATTAGGCTCAGAATTGAGGCCTTAAGCCATGATTGAACACTTATCGCAAAAGATTTCTTACTATTAGAGTGTATAAATTCTTTTTTTTCTTCTAAACGGGCGGGGGGACAAGACTACTCCTACCTGCTAGAGCTAGCCACTCCTAGACAACTGTCAGGCGATGCAGTTAGTTTCAACGGTTTCAATAGCTTCTCTAATAATTCTAAGAGAATCCAATGGTCCGAACTAGACCCCTCCTACTTGTCCAAATTTTGGCTTGTCTAAAAGAAATGTCCAGATGATAAGTTCGTCTCAATCACTCATGAAATGTCTATGAATGAAAGCAATTTGCCAGCACATTAGTACACATATCTAGGCATTTAGCTCCCAGCAGTAATCAGAGTTCAGAGAGACCCACTAGGCAACCTGATAAGATCCAGACGTTGACATTCCTATCAAATAACGGCTATATTTTTAGGTAGTTATGCAGAGTGGTAGAACTAAATAATTGTAGAAGGCTCAGACCTCAATTCACTTGGATGATGCATATACACACTGTACAAAACCACATAGTGGCGGAGCCAGGGAAAAACTTTAGCTGGGGTGAATTGCAATGAATAAATGAACCCGAAAGGCACTGTATGTACAACACACCATATTCATATACTAAAATCACACAAATCATGGCAAAAACGGTGCAATCAAACATATTATAGCGAAAAGTAGACAAGAAACACAATAACATTATAATTTGAGATGTTCATGAACTGATAAAATCATAGAGCAATACCATTTTGTTTCGTTGTTCTCGCCAATGCCACTCCTGGGACACCTAAGCTTGAATCTCTCATCCTCGTCCGAATCTAGATGTGAGCACAGGTGCTGCCCATGCTCTGCCACTAACCTCTCATCACCATGTCGAGCTCAGGGGGAAAGGAGGGGCTGCCATCGCCCTCTTCTATGTGTGGTGGTCGCCGCCGGTGGAGGAGCCTGGCCCGTGTGTCTCCTCCTCCCCGCTAGCTACCTTCACTATCTCCACGTCGGAGAGGGAGGGGCCACCATCGCCGAGACTCTGCTCGCTACGCCTCTATCAAGCCACTGCTGGGGCCACGCCGCTACTGCCGAGGCAAGGCCCTCCCGCCCGCCATGCCCTCGCGAGCCAGCTCAGTGCCCGAGCAGCTGCTGCTAGGTAGAGGTGGAGGGCTAACCAGAGTGGAGGTAGAGGGTTGATCAGAGTGGAGGGAGAAGGGGCGCCGGTTATGCGCGAGAGAGAGAGAGGTAGCTCAACGTGAAAGAGAGGGAAGGAGATATTTCTACTAAGTAAAGAAGTATGGATGAAATTGTTACGGATATTTATCCGACCGTCTGTTCGACCGAATCCGTTTAGAGGTGTTCAGATTTGTCCGTATCCGAGTCCGGATATTCAATATTCGATACCGTATCCGTATTCGAATACTCAAATCGTATATTTATGATGTCGACATCCAATCGTATCCTATCCGGCATGGCTGACACTATCCGTATTCGAATCCAAATCCGACCAGAAATATGAAAACAAATGTGATATCAGTGATATCCGTTCGTATCCGATCCGTTTTCATCCCTATGAAGAAGCACAAACGAATTGAACAGCTAAGATGCATTCTCGTGGCTTTGATCGGTCGGCTCAAAGATCTGTGTGCTGAGACCAAAAGTCAAATGGCTCTGTAGTAGTAGGGCTAGGATTTACTGAGACAGTTGTTCTGCAATGGCCACTTCGGTTAATGATTTACTAAGGCGGTTATGTTATAATGTCAGCCTCAGTTAATACTTGTTATCTAAGACGATTATTTTATAATGTCCTCGGTTAATATATTAACCAAGGTGGTTATTTTACAATGTCCATCTCAACAGTAAAATTTATTGAAAAATAAAATAAACTTAACCAAAGGTTACAAGGTAGTTTACGATCTACGAGCTACTTCTCTTCACTGTTTATACTGCCAGCTTTAATTTAGTTTTGATTCAAATACAAACTATAGATTCAATCATTAAAAAAAAGGATCACGAGCGCATCGATTATCACTGCATGAAAACTAAGGCGTTACCAGCCGGCCGGCACTGGATTAGCGCTTGGCGGATTGCCATGTCCCGCCGACTATGCACGCGCACACACACAGTGAGTGCATAGCGCACGAGTCTTGTCACTGGTCAGCTGACACCACTGATGGAAATAGTAGCTATTTAGCGATGCACAAATTAATTTTGGCAATGAGAAAAAGATCAACAATATGTAAAATATATTTGAGATCTAACACTAGCACTACGATCTGAGATAAAATCACGTCATCTAGTGCTAACAACAGAAAGGATGCGAGAACGAACAATAGAGAGAGAGCGGACATCCTTACAGTGGGGTTGTCGGCGCTAACAGCGCAAAAGAAGACGACGATGGAGATCAGCGAACACCGGGCGTAGAGGGAAGAAGACGTCCAGGGAGCACTCGCGGCGGCGCTTCCCAAAAACTTGATACGCCCTCTAACCCGTGCAGGGACACGAGAGGACGTCAGCTTCGGAGCCTGCTCTCCCGGCGTCGATGGCACGTCAACGACGGGATGGGGAAGACGACGGCATCGCAGTAATGTGGAACGGGGAGAGATAAATTCTCGGTGTACTGAGGACGACGTCTCACCCTTTATTTATACATGCGCACGCGTCGCAACAAATAGGAAACCAATTAGCCGCTCAATCACAGTCATTATGATAATTAATATGCCGTTTGTGTAATTACCATAATACGAAAATAATTGCTTACCAAATAAGTCAACACAATTTTCTCCATGCATGTAAAAATTTCGAGTGGCAAAAGGAAGCCGCGCACCCGCAAGGGTTGGAGCGGGAAATTGCCGGACCATTCACGCGCATGTCGTGCGTGCGCGCCTATTAGCCCCGCCCCGCCCTGCCCGGCCCGGCGAGGCGAGGCAAGCGCACGCGTGTGATTTCTACCTTTTCCCTCTCTCACATAGCTTCAACTAGATGGAGATAGCCCACACTTTTAAGTTGGCTTCACTCCATTTAGACTAGCAAGGTGGGACTAAAGTCCCCCACCATGTCACATATGCATGCATGTGTGAGTGGACCTTTGATATTTCTATGGAGATATTTGGGCCATAGCCCAAATCTTCTAACAATTCCCCACCATATCCCAAGGGCACGCGAGTCATACTCCTTGTACCACAGTACTATTAATATACCAGCTATTCAGTGGAGACCGGTTAAGGTTGAACATCCACCTAGAACAATAAGATAGACCCACCCACAACTGCACAATGGACTAGGCCTTGAATTGGCAGTTTGGTATGAATAGGCTTCTCTTGAAGTCTTAACTGATACTAGGCTGCCATAGCCAACTCCGCGAGTGGAGCATATAAGTCATACTCCTATCTCACTTCATGAGCTTCTTAAAGAATTTCCAATTCTTATAAACTGCGACTAACAGTTGGGCTCACATAGGTGTGTTCTTATAGGGATACTCTGTAGGACAGTATCTCGCTATAAAGCCTCAGAACACATTAAGACAAAGTCAACCTGCCTTACAGAAATGAGAGTACTGCATCTCCAGCGGAGTGGGTTAAAATAGAATTGTACTCTCCCATCAACCAACAGCTTGTTCTTCCCATATCCTAATTCACGGGATCTCCAATCACATAGGCTGGGTTACTACTGAGGTTAACTCACTTGGGGTCTCAATCCCATCTCCTTCGATGCATTGTCAATCACGGTACGTGATAGTCCCTTCGTAAAGGGATCTGCCAGGTTCTTAACTGTCTGTATATAATCTACAGCTATTACTCCGAAGCTCCTCAATTTCCTGACAGACTTCAATCTACGCTTTACATGTTTACTGGACTTAGCATTATCCTGGCTACTCTTCACCTTTGTGATCACTGTTTGATTATCACAATTATTAAGAATAGTAGGAATTGGTTTCTCAACCACTGGTAAGTCCATCAACAGTTCTCGTAACCATTTAGCTTCAGTAGAAGCTGTATCCAGAGCTGTGAGCTCTACCTCCATTGTAGATTTTGTAAGTATTGTCTGCTTACAAGACCTCCAAGAGAGAGCACCACCACCCAAAGTAAATATGTATCCACTGGTGGCTTAACAGCTTCTGTAATCCAATTTGAATCACTATATCCTTCGAGTACCCCCGGGTACCTAGAATAGTGAATTGCATAGCTCAATGTACCCTTTAGATAGCGCATTACTCGATCAATACCACGCCAATGATCAGTTCCTGGATTAGAAGAAAATCTGCTCAACTTGCTAGTAGCAAATGAGATATCAGGGCGGGTTGCGCTAGCTAGGTACATCAGAGAGCCAATTATTTGGGAGTATCTCAAATGATCCTTACCTGGCCTCTTATTCTTTCGAAGTATTAGGCTAGGATCATAAGGTGTTGGGCAAGGTTTGCTGTCCATATAGCCAAAACGGCTCAATACCTTTTCCACATAATGAGACTGCAAAAGAGTAATCCCATTCTCACCTTTATTAAGTTTAATATTGAGAATCACATCCGCTTCCCTCAAATCTTTCATATCAAAATTTTGGGATAAGAATGACTTAATATCATTAATCTCATCAATACATGTCCCAAAAATCAGTATGTCGTCAACATACAAGCACAGGATTACTCCTTTGCCCCCACCATAGCGGTAGTACACGCAAGCAGAGGTCAAAGTCTTATCAAACTTCTCATGCCACTGCTTGGGTGCCTGTTTTAAGCCGTACAAGGATTTGAGTAACATACACACCTTGCCCTCTTGTCCTTGTGCTATAAATCCATCAGGTTGATCCATATAAATTTCTTCCTCTAACCCTCCATTAAGGAAAGCTATCTTTGAAAGGATCAAGAATGCCCAAGAGGGGGGTGAATTGGGCAACCAATAAATTTTTCGCAAATCAATTCAACCTATCGCAATTTGCACAATGTCACCTCACAAGTGCTTGTGTCAATTCTATTCCTAAAATAAGTTATGCAACCTAGAGCCAAGTCCTATCACAAGTATACTACTCTAGGAAAGTAGAGAACAAAAAGGAAATGCGGGAATGTAAAGAGTTAGAAAGACAAATCCGATTTTTCCCGAGGTATCGGAGAGTCGGCACTCCCTACTAGTCCTCGTTGGAGCACCCGCGCAAGGGTGTAGCTCCCCCTTGATCTTCGCAAAGACCAAGTGCTCTCTACGGGCTGATTCTTTGCCTCTCCGGCGCGATGTATCGCCCACAACCGCTCACAACTTCGACTTGGGCTGTCCACAAGCTCTCCAAGCGGTCACCAAGCCACCGATCGCCACCAAACCATCTAGGTAATGCCGATCACCAAGAGTAACAAGCCTAGACTCTCACTTGACCAAGAACAAGGCCAAAAAGGGTGATGGATGCACACAAGTCACTCTTGATCTCTCTAGGGAAGAAGCTCACAAGCAATGGAGTTCACTCAATGCTCCCTAGGGCTCTTACTCTCTCACAAGATCAACAAGGGTTCCTTCAGCTGTTAGAAATGGCAAGAGAGATAGAATGGAGGCTTTGGTGGAGTATAAATACTCACCCTCTCCAAAACTAGCCATTTCTTACTTTCCTGCGAACCGTCGGACGCTGCCGAGGCTCGACCGTCGTACCATTCACCTCGGTCCGACTCTCACAGTCGCACTGTGCTCAGACCTGTGCCAGAGGGGCGTCGGACCGAACTCGATGGTCCAACGCTCCTCAGTCCGACGCTTTTGAACGGCTGGCACAGTGCCTCTCAATGGCTATATCACGGATCAATGGTCCGACGCACACCGTCGGACCAAGTCCGACGCTCTTTTACGCTGCGGGAACCTCTCTGGAAGCGTCGGACACTAAGAACAAATAGTCCGACGCTCACTCTCTCGACGGTCTGACGCTCGCTGAACACCCAGAGGCTCCGTCAAACTCTGGCCAATGGTCCGACGACCATCCAGCCAGGGTCCGACACTCCCTGGCACGCTGAGAAACGTCTAGGGGCTGCCATGTGTCGTCGGAATCTAGCTATTGGTCCGACGCCCATACTAGGTAGAGTCCGACGCCTCTAATTTGATCAAAACTTCGCCGAATCAAAAACTTTCCAAAACGAAGTTTGATCCTCTCTCTCTCAAGAGTCTCCCTGGGCTGTTTAAAGCTATGTTGGACAAGTGTCCATCACATCTACACTCTCTAATCTTGCTCTAAGTCAAGCTACCCATCCAAACCCCTCTTAATAGTACGGTCAAAGAGGAAAACAAAACCTAAGACTACGCCAAGTGTCTCTCAACTCCAAACGACACTTGGTACTAACCTATCACCGTCTTGTCTTCCATCCTTTGAAAACCAAAACGAATTCCATCGCTAGGGGCTTGAACCTACATGTTATTATGACCTAACCTCTAGGTTATCCTGCAAAACACACGTTAGTCATAACAACCGTCTTGTTGTCATTAATCACCGAAACCACTAGGGCCTAGATGCTTCAGTCTTCACGTCCATCTGATGAACGAGAAGACCATAGATAGCAGCCAAGGATAATAGCACTCGGATTGTAGTTAATCTGGCAACCGGTAAGTAGGTATCAAAATAATCCTCGCTTTCCTTTTATGTATAACCTTTAGCAACAAGCCTGGCCTTGTACCTTTCAATAGTACCATCAGGCCGAAGCTTCTTCTTAAATACCCATTTACAGTCAATCGGTTTACAACCCACAGGTCTATCTATTACTTCCCATGTACCATTTGCAGTAATTGAGTCCATTTCACTTCGGACGGCATCTTTCCAATATTCTGCATCTGGTGATGCATATGCCTCTGCAATGGTAGTGGGTGTATCATCCACGAGATACACAGTGAAGTCTTCACCAAAGGATTTTGCAACCCTTTGTCTCTTACTCCGTCTAGGAGCTACAACACTGTCATCCTCTTCGTTACCATGTGGAGTTATAATTGGTTCAACTATGGACATTGGTTCAGGAATAAATTCATTTGATAAACTGGGCAAAAAGTAAACATCTTTCATCGGGAATATATTTTCAAAGAATGTAACATCCCATGACTCCAAAAGTGAATCAACTAAAATATCAGGCGTTTCTGATTTTATCACTAAGAACTTATACGCTGTGCTGTGGTGAGCGTATCCCAAAAGGATACAATCAACTGTCTTTGGTCCGAGCTTGCGCTTCTTATAAATTGGTATACTAACTATGACCAAACAGCCCCAAGTGCGCAAGTAGTGGAGAGATGGTTTCCTCCCTTTCCATTCTTCGTACGGAGTCACATCACTATTTTTAGTAGGAACTTTATTTAAAACGTGACATGGTGTCAAAACAGCCTCCCCCACCATGCCTTAGCCATACCGGATGTTCCTAACATGACGTTCACTAAGTCCATTAACGTCTGATTCTTTCTTTTGGCAACCCCATTAGATTGAGGCGAATATGGAGGTGTCCGTTCATGAATTATTCCATTCTTTGCACAGAAAAGATCAAATTCATTGGAGAAATACTCCCCGTCGTGATCAGACCTAACACGTTGATTTCTTTTCCAATTGATTCTCTACCTCAGCTTTATAAGTCTTAAAACATTCTACCGCCTCATCTTTAGTTTTTAGAAGAAATACATAACAATACTTAGTAGCATCATCAATCAAAGTCATGAAATATCTTTTTCCTCCTTTTGTCAACACACCATTCATTTCACAAATATCAGAATGTATGAGCTCTAATAATGTCGTGCATCTCTCGTCTACAGCCTTATGTGGCTTACGAGGTTACTTTGCATGCACACACGCTTGACACTTAGAGCTTTTGACAGTAGAAAAATTCAGAATTAAACTCATACTGGATAGACGCGGCATACAACCAAAATTAATGTGACACAAACGTGAATGCCATATATCAGCCACCGAATTGTTTGAATCACACACATGGTTCACAACTTTATTACAGAAATCGGAGAGTGAAAAGCGGAACAAGCCTCCGCTATCATAGCATTTGCCAATGAATTGGCCATATCTCGAAATGACTACTTTATTAGACTCGAACACCAGCTTGAACCCATCTTGACATAGGAGGGATCCACTAACGAGGTTCTTCTTTATTGAAGGGGCATGCTGTACGTTCTTCAGCCGCACGATCTTTCACGAAGTAAACTTCAGGTCGACCTAACCAACACCAAGAACAGTGGCATGCGACCCATTCCCCATCATGACGGTTGAACCTCGGATGTCCTGGTAAGAAGAAAACATAGAGATATCAGTACAAACATGAATATTGGCTCCTGTATCTATCCACCAATCATTAGATTGACATACAGAAAATACGCTAGGTAAAAAATTACTGCACCCAGATTCGTTAGAATCGCCAATAGTCACGTTGGCAGATTTTTGCTCTTGTTGATTCTTCTTGTCTTTGCGGTTCTTGCACTTCTTGGCGAAGTCTCCAGTCTCACCGCAAACGAAGCACACAACTTCATTCATGTTCATCTTCTTCTTCTTGAATTGAGTAGTCTGAACAATCTTTTGCTTGTTCTTGCCAGCGTGCTACATCACATTAGCGCTGGACTGCCCTTCAGGTGCTTTTGGTGGAGCATCCTTTGCCCGAGCCTTCTCTTCAACATCAAGATCAGCCAACAAATCCTCAACGGAGATTTTCTGTCTTTTATGTTTCAGAGCCGTGGCAAAGTTCCTCCATGACGGAGGTAATTTGGCAATAATTCCACCGGCCACAAACTTATCAGGCAAAGCATGACCGAGCTGTTCAAGTTCCCTCACAATAAGTTGGAACTCATGAGCCTGTTCCACGATCGAACGGTTTTTAACTATTTTGTAGTTGTGATACTTCTCCATCACGTACAGCTCGTGCCCAGCATCTGCAGCACCGAACTTGTGTTCGAGTGCCTCCCACAGTTCAGCAGCACTCTCGATGTTCATGTAAACATCACACAACTGGTCAGAGAGAACGCTAAGAACACATCCGACGAAAATCATCGTAGCCGCAGTAAACTCCTGCACCTTTTTCTCAGATCCGAGAGGTAGTGCGGGAGGATTACTCACGACCTAAAACACGCCCATAGCCGTCAACCACAACTGAGCCCTCGTCTGCCATCTCTTGAAATTCACACCAGTGAACTTCTCTGGTTTTATCGCATCAGAGTATCCCTTAGTCATCGCTAAATGCCTATCAGGTTTTTGGATTGTTGGAAATAATAGCAATTTAACGATGCACAAATTAATTTCGACAATGAGAAAAAGACCAACAATATGTAAAACATATTTGAGATCTAACACTAGCACTACGATATGAGATAAAATCACGCCATCTAGTGCTAGCAACAGAAAAGATGCGAGAACGAACAATAGAGAGA
This sequence comes from Eremochloa ophiuroides, assembly GCA_038502445.1. NCBI lineage: Eukaryota > Viridiplantae > Streptophyta > Magnoliopsida > Poales > Poaceae > Eremochloa > Eremochloa ophiuroides. The sequence continues at coordinate 12,973,368 of JAHLJS010000001.1, read as the reverse complement.
GAGCGGACATCCTTACAGTGGGGTTGTCGGCGCTAACAGCGCAAAAGAAGACGACGATGGAGATCAGCGAACACCGGGCGTAGAGGGAAGAAGACGTCCAGCGAGCAGTCACGGCGGCGCTTCCCAAAAACCTGATACGCCCCCTACCCCGTGCAGGGACACGAGAGGACGTCGGTTTCGGAGGACGCGGGGATGGGGAAGACGACGGCAGCGCAGTAATGTGGAACGGGGAGAGGTAAATTCTCGGTGTACTGAGGACGATGTCTCGCCCTTTATTTATACATGCGCACGCGTCGTAGCAAATAGGAAACGAATTAGCCGCTCAATCACAGTCATTATGATAATTAACCTGCCGTTTGTGTAATTACCATAATACGAGAATAATTGTTTACCAAATAGGTCAGCGCAATTTTCTCCATGCATGCAAAAATTTCGAGTGGCAAAAAGAAGTCGCGCACCCGCAAGGGTTGGAGCGGGAAATCGCCGGACCATTCACGCGCATGTCGTGCGTGCGCGCCCATTAGCCCCGCCCCGCCCGGCCCGGCCCGGCGAGGCGAGCGAGCGCACGCGTGTGTTTCTTCCTTTTCCCTCTCTCACGTAGCTTCAACTAGATAGAGATACCTCACACTTTTAAGTTGGCTTCACTCCATTTAAACTAGCAAGGTCGGACTAAAGTCCCTCACCATGTGACATATTTATGCATATATGAGTGGGCCTTTGAGATTTCTATGGAGATATTTGGGCTATAGCCCAAATCTTCTAACAACCACCACCCACGGATTTGCTATAGCTCCACCCCTGGCTAGACAACGACGAGCTATCAATGTATGCAAAGGCATGGATGGATGGATGTACGGATATGATCGATCGGGCACGGTATTGGGGTATTGGCACTTTGGCAGATCATACATGTGACGATGAGTCGAGTGGATGAGCATGACGTGCTACGAAACGGACAGAAAAGCGGCCCAAAAGGTCAGAAGAGTATCAGCTCCCATGCATGGATCGACGGCCGCGGGGCCCCTGTGCCGGCCGAGGGCACGATGTGATGAGAGCGTTCCTCCGGCAACTGGCATTGCATGAGGGAGATGGGAGGCTTGTTTCTTCTCAGTAACTTTTGTGTCTTCTTCTATGGATAACTTTTGTTTCTCTTTTTAGTAACAGTAGCTTTAATAATATTTTCTTCTCATCTATACTCCCTACCTAAAGTTTAGGTTGTTTAGAACAAGGACACGATCTCCAAAGCATGACTTTAACCTCATATTTCTATAAAAATATTTATTGAAAAGTAATATATCGTATATTACAAGACAAATTTATTTTTATAATTTTTGTATTTTCAAACTCAATAATTTATAAGTTATTCATGATGTATATTTCTAATGTTTAATCAAAACCTTTTTCTAAAACGACAACCTTTACAAACATGGAGGTAGTATTTGGTTTGGGGACATGTGAAGGAGTCATTCGCGAAGAAAAATATTCTTTTTAGACGCGAGATAACTCTGTCCTATAAATTTGGTAGATCGGTACATCCCACCTAAAATAATAATCTTAAATATATTGTTTTCGTGGCAACAGAAGCAGAACCATCCCATTCCATCTCTCCAAACCAAACATAACCTAAGAGTGTGGAGTAGTTTAGAACCTATAGAATTCATATTTTAGTAACTTTTTTAAAAAGTAGTTTTGGATAAGAAGTATAATATAATAAGCACTAGAGTTTATCGGTAACGCACAAGAGAAAAACTACAGCAATCGCTAAGAAAAAACTAGAAAAACAAAATATAGATCTATAGAGTCGCAATACATAAAATGCAAAAAGAGCTGGCCGGCAAGAAAGATACATGGTGGGTGCCCGATGTGCAAATGAAAAAAAAAAGTTGAAAAAGCAAGAAATCAAAAAAATTCACAACCAAAAAAAATATTACATCCATATGTATATATATGTGGATGTGATAGGCAATAAACAGAAAGTAAAGCTAAGCAATTGGGATCCGTTATATATAGGTCCTACATGCTCCTATATGTTTATTTGTGGATTTTTAATACTTATTATGTCTCTTAAAAATATACAGCCCGTGCAGAAGGATGGTGTTGACGCCGAAACGGGACAGCACACTAGCAGTACTGGATCGCACGGTCGCACACGGGACGAAATAGCACGAAGCAGCGGAGGCCGCAGAACCCGGCCTGGCCGGCTCTGAGACCCGGCCTCGCCGCCTACCCGGCCTGGCCGACTTTGATAGTCGGCTGGGCCAGTTTCCTCGGGTTCGCCGAGGGAGCTAGGGCCTGGACTTTTTGGTCGTCGGGACGACCAGTGGCTGCAGCAGAGGACGTTTATGGTCGATGTAGCGCCCGTCCTTCGCCGGAATACTCCCGAACACCTCTCGGAAAGATCCGTCGGAGAGATGCACGAAGAGGTTGCCCTAGGGACCACGGAGGCCGCCTAGAACGCCGACTAAACTCGCGGAGAGTCGAGCCGAACAGCAGGATAGAGATGAACAACCGCGAGAATCTACTTTGTAGATGTGTTTGAGGATTGGATGGTTAAGATCTCAATCGGCGATGATCCTCTCATATATATAGAGGGGGTGGTCTTATCCTAGTAGGAAACACGTATCTAGGCAAATCTCCAAGTTTCCCACGTACAAAAACTACCAAAAACCGATTAGATCTATTAATCGGCTCGGACTCGACCAAACCCGGCCAAGCCGGTTTTCACGGGGCCTCTGGGGGCACCACGTGGCAGCCTGCCAAGGGTCGGCGCAGGGGCCAAACCCGGCCAAGCCGGGTCACCAACCCGGCCAGGCCGGTTTTGCCGACCCGTCAGGTTTCGGGTGCAAACATATGCCCCCCCTGTTTTCAGGCGAATTCTATGCATATGAACCTGAAAACAAATAACTAAGCAGCAACAATACTTAACCCAACGGTTGTTTAGTGACTAAGGGCGATGTATACATCGGCTATATTTTTGTTCTAAGGGCGATACATGTACCGGCTATTGCTTGGAGAGCTCTCAGGCTTCTTGCCAAACACTTGGAAAATATTTTTTTTAAATACCTCCTGTTAATTGCTCTTGGGAGACAATCACCTTGCAACGTTTCTAACATATAAGAATTTCCGAATATCACCTTGACCACTTTATAGGGACCTTCCCAACTAGGTGACCACTTGCCGAACTTATTGCTCTTCGTTCCACTTGGTAGTATGGTCTTCCACACTAATTCTCCAGCTTGAAACGACTTAATCTCCACTTTCTTATTATAAGCTCTAACAACTCGGGCTTTATCCTTCTCTATCTCCTTAAGAGCCATCAATCTTTTGTCGATTACCTCATCAATATTGTCCATCATCAGATCATGATACATAACGGCAGACAAATCATCTTGCTTAGCGAGCCGATATGCATTTAAATTCACCTCGATGGGTAACACAGCTTCTTGTCCATATACTAGCTCAAAAGGAGTCACTTTTGTAGCACCATGACGAGATATACGATGAGCCCAAAGAGCCTCCGATAATATCTCGTGCCACCTTCTTGGATTGTCCTCAATCTTGTTCTTAATAAGATTGATCAAAGTCTTGTTACTAGACTCAGCCTGGCCATTGGTTTGAGCATAGTATGGAGATGAATTAAGCAACTTAATCTTATATGATTCGGTAAATTTTCGCACTTCTTTTGATATGAACGATTTCCCTTGGTCCATAGACAAAGTCCGAGGAATGCCAAATTTATGAATAATATGCTTAGTCACAAACTCAATCACCTCCTTATATGTCATATTCTTTAAAGGCACCGCTTCGGTCCACTTCGTAAAATAATCCGTAGCCACCAACACGAAACAATGACCTTTTTAAGAAGGAGGATGAATCTGGCCAATAAAGTCTAATCCCCAACCATGAAATGGCCACGGTTTGATTATTAGATGAAGCATTGCAGCAGGCACCAGCTGAATACTACCAAACCGTTGACACTCCTCGCACCCTTTGTAATAGCGAAAACAATCTGCTATCATACTAGGTCAATAAAAAGCAGTCCTTCTCAAAAGCCACTTCATCTTAAGAGCTGATTGATGCGTACCACAAATGCCTTTATGGAATTCTCTCATAGCTACTTTAGCTTCATCAAGTCCCAAGCACTTGAGCAATAAATCATCGGTGGTTCTCCAATAAAGCTCATCATTATGCAAAGTAAATTTAAACGCAGTCCGCCGGATGTTTTTATCGGCTTTGGTGCTGGGATCTCGCAAAAATCCCAACAGAGGAGTCCTCCAATCATTCAAATCGGCCTGACCATCAATTTGGAAAAATTCTGGCCGATTTGGAGCGAAGCCGCAAAATCCGGCTAAGCCGGCTTCTGTACCCGGCCTGGTCAGCTTCTGGCCAGAGCCGGCCTAGCCGCCTGCAGCACCCGGCCTGGCCGGGTTTGGTCCACAGTCAGCCTGACCGACTTCTAGACCCGACTGGCCGGGTTTGGCCCACAGTCAGCCTGGCCGACTTCTAGACCCGGCTGGGCCGGTTTCCACATACCTGCACAGAAATCAGCAAATGTGCTCTGCACCGGCTTTACATTTTTACGTCCACTGACATCAAAGTCTGATGCTCGTTGAGCTAACATGTTGGCTCTTAAATTTTCATGTTTTGGTATATGCTGAATTTTAAATTCGGTGAAAAATGCAATTAAATCAAGACAAGTATCAATATGAGCATTAAGTGCTTCTCCAAAACATTGACATTCACCAGAAATTTGTTGCATAACTAATAAAGAATCACCATAAGCCTCAACATGTTTTACTCACATGGAATTTAACATCTCTAAGCCGCAATAAAGAGCTAAATATTCAGCTTGATTATTAGTACAATAATTTTCTAATCGGTTTGATACATCCATCTCAGCACCATGTGGTGAAATAATAATAACACCAACACCTTGGCCTTGTTTGCAAACCGATCCATCAAAATAAAGTTTCCATGGAGTAAGAGTTATGTAATTGATCTTATCTCCTAAATCAATTGCATACTCAACAATAAAATCAGCAAGTACTTGACTTTTCATGGCTCTCAAGGGCTCAAAAGTCAAGTCATATTCAACTAATGCGTATGCCCATTTACCGATCCTTCCACTAAGGATTGGCCGATATAATATGTTTAATTACATCGGCCTGGCAAGCAACAATGCACGTACTAGCTACCAAATAATATCTCATCTTAGTACAAGCAAAGTATAATGATAAGCATAATTTTTCAATATGGGCATACCTTGTCTTGGGATCAAGAAGACGACGACCAATATAAGCAATAACATATTCCTTGCCATCATCCTCTTGAGTCAACACCGCACCGATTATTTTTTTCTTCGGCTGCAATATATAATTTAAAAGGAACCCCTCTCCTTGGAGCACGAAGAACCGGTGGCTTTGATAAGTATTCCCTGATCTTTTCAAATGCTTCTTGCTGCTTTGCCCCTCAAGCAAATTCGCTCTCATCTTTCAATCTCAATATGGGGGTGAAAGGAATAACTTTCCCGGACAAGTAGCTGTAAATCTTCTCCAATAGTTCACCTTTCCAAAAAACTTTTGCGAATCTTTTTTGCATGTAGGCGCCTAAACTTGCTTGCTCTCTATTCTCTTGGAATCAACTTCTATGCCTTTCTCATGAATAATAAATCCCAAGAACTTACCCGCCGATACACCAAAAGCACACTTGAGCGGATTCATCTTTAAACCATACCAGCGCATCTTCTCAAAAGCAAGACGCAAATCAGCCAAGTGAGAATTTTTGGCGGCTGACTTGATCACAATATCATCAATATAGACTTGCATGATCACGCCAATTAAATCATGAAAGATTAAATTTATAGCACGCTGATAGGTAGCACCGGTATTCTTTAATCCAAATGTCATAACAATCCACTCAAATAATCCAACAAAGCCAGGACAAACAAAGGCCGTTTTGGACATGTCCTCTTCGGCCATAAATATTTGATTGTAACCAGCGTTACCATCAAGAAAGCTAAGAATTTTATGTCCTGAAGCATCATTAATAAGCATATCTGTAACAGGCATAGGATATTCATTTTTTGGAGTGGCTCTATTTAAATCTCTAAAATCACTGCAAACTCTAATCTTACCCGATCCTTTCTTTTTAACGGGCACAATATTAGAAATCCACTCCGCATATTTGCATGGGCGAATAAATCCTGCTTCCAATAACCAATTAACTTCTTCTTTAATGCGGTCGTAAATTTTAGCATGGAAGAAATGAGGGCGTTGCATATGAGGCCGGAATCCAGGCTTAACGGGGAGCCGATGCTCAACTAGCTCTCGGCTCAATCCAGGTATCTCATTATAGCTCCATGCAAAGCAATCAGCATATTCTTTTAAAAGCGTGATTAATTCAGCTTCATAACTGGCTTTCAAATTTTTATTAATGAACGCTGGCCTTGGTGTAAAACCATCCTCAATGTCAACTTCTTCCAAAGGGTCGACCAACGTGAAACCTTGGCCCAACTTATTGAGCTCATCAAAATCATCGATTGTTTCACATATATCGGTCATAGAAGCCCGATATTGATCAACACGATGTTTCAACCATTCAATATTAGCGTCCATTGCAAAAAAATTAAATTTATTACAAGATGTATTGAGCCGATTATCAATCGGCTTCAACGACACAGGCACAAATCATTCTTTAGTGACGCTAATAAACTCAACACCAGATAAACAAGCAATACGATCGTGCCCTCCGAGCGAAGGAGCATCGGCCATAGCAATGGAGGCCGATGAGTCAACATGAATAACCTCAGCTTGATCTCCCACACATTGAATTAAGATTTGATGCAAACTGAATGGAACACAACAATTGGCATAAATCCAATCACGACCAAGGATAAGATTATAGCCACCTTGTACCTCGGCAACGAAGAACGCGGTCGCCAACGTGTTGCTGTCGATGGTCAACTCGATCGTCGCTACGCCCAAAGCTGGAATTGGTTCGCCGCTTCCAACTCCGGTGATCGTCATGTTGGTCTTCACTAGATCCCCCTCCGTGCCGCCGATCTTCTTGTAGAGCGAATATGGCATTAAGTTGACAATCACACCGCTATCCACCAACATATGATGAACTGGCGTGCCGTTGATGTGCCCCTTGATATGCAGCAGCCGAAGGTGGTTGACCGAATCCTCCGGCTTCTTGAACACAGCATCCTCGGTGGCGAAGCAAAACTGAGGCGTTGCCGAACCTTCGTCTTCATCGATTACGTAGTAATCGGAAGACAAATAAACGACATTAAGTTCGGCGCGCGGCGGTGTTGGCTCATAATCCACCATCTCCTCATCTTCTTCTACGTCACCAGAACCTGAAACAACAGAAGAAACAGCAGCGGCGGCCGATTCCGATGAACCGGCGCCGGCAGCGACGGCGGCGGATGAAACCGCGAAACCCGGCCTAGCCGGATTGGACCCGGCCTGGCCGGTTCCTGGGCAACTCGGCTGGGCCGGCTCTGACCCGGCCTAGCCGGTTTCCACGACCTGTGTAGACTTTACTTCTGACAGATCTTTCTGCCCAGCGGCCCTCTCTGCAGTTTTGCGAAGCACGCCGGATTACTTCCTTTCCGCGTGTGCGGAAAAATTGGATGTGCGGCATTGAAGATCTCTTCCTTTATTTTTTCCATCTTCTCCCGGTTTTGCTGAGTTTGAGGTGCTCGCTGCAACTTCCGCCACTGCGTCCTCGTCAATCCTGGCGGGCACCACTTTGGTTGCAAATATTTGGGATCTCTTGGCTTCTTCTCCACAACCTTGGCGGCGACCTCCAAAGTGGAGGAAGATGGATCCTCAATCCTCATCGGCTCGTCGTTGTTGATGATGGGCAGTTCTTGCGAGCCGATAAGAATTGTTGCCGAATGCACGTCCTTCGGCGGCGATGCAATAGGAGTAGCAGGAACAATGGGAGACTCCACGACCCTCTTAGGCACATAAACTTGTTGCATTGGAGCCTTCTCTCTTCCATCACTAATCACTAACCTCGCCGGCGGCAGTGGGAGTGATGCCCTTTGACCACCATAGCTCGATTGGCCATAGCCCAATCGGCAAAAACCGATGATGATGACGCCCCATTCATAGGTTGCTGCGGCATGAGGGACGGATATGGCACAAAAACTCCATTGGGGCCCAATGTGGCTGAGGTGGAGGAGGAGGACCCCAACGAGAGACGTGAGGACGAACAATCTCTTGTGCCGGAGATGCCGCCGGAGCCACCGTCATCTTCTTCGATTGCTCATCTCACCTGGGAAGTTTAGCCTCTCGTTTTTTAATGGCCGATTCTCAGAATCGGCCTTTTGTTGCCGGTATTTTTTCATGAGCCGGTCAAACGTGCCAAGCTTTTTGGGAACGACCTTTCCCTTGTTTGAGTTTGCGTTCGTCTTCCAAGTGCAAATTTCTGGATGCTTTGGTACGAATGTCCTAATTACCTGAGCGCCACTAGCGTCGGCGGCCTATGGAGCGCCAGAGAAGGAAACGGCGCTGCTCCTAACAGAACCGGCCGAGCCGACTCTTGGACCCGGCCTGGCCGGGTTGGCGCCAGAGCCGGCCTGGCCAGGTTCACCAGCCGGCTGGGCCGGTTCCTGGAACCGGCCTGGCGGCCTCTGCTGCGCCGCCGTGGATTCTGAGCGCCACTGTCGGGACAGGTATTGCGACGACCCTGCAGAAATTGTCAATTTAGTCTTGCCGTCTTAATCCTTCTCGAGCACCACTTGACGCCCCGAAACTTGTTTCGGGGCCTCCCGCGGTTCGCCGATAATCACGTTCTTGCCTTGCGTGGTGTCGGCTTACTCTGGACGAATCAAAATAGCGGGCTCCCCCTTCTCGATGACATTCATCGAAAAAGGCACCTTATCTACCATTATCTCAGCCAAGTTCAATCGTCCTTCATTGAGGGCCGATCGTATCTATCGACGAAAATAGTTACAATCATTAGTAGCATGACTAGACGAATTATGAAATTTGCAATAAGCCCACTTCTTTATTTCTTCGCTAGACAGTAAGGTATGAGTAATTCTAATGTTACCGGTTCTAAACAATTCATCAAAGATCCGATCACATTTAGAAACATCAAAAGTAAATTTAATTTCATCTTGCCGATTTTTGGAAATCGGTTTAAGAGATGGGCAAGAAATTCCCTTTTTATTTGGAGACCAAACAAATTCAACAGAGTTGCACTCTAAATTCTCATCGTCTTCATTGTCAGAACATTCTAACACATGAGTCCGATAAGATTTTTTAGATTCACTTGCTAAACAAGATTATACAGCAATAGCCTTTTCTAACAATTGATTAATGCTATAGAATTCATAATGCTCCAATTTCTCTCTAACATTAGAGTTCATGCCATTAAGAAATAACTCTGCCAAATCTCTATCAGAAATATTCAAATTAAAGCATCGGTTTTTAACGTCCCTAAAACGCTTAGCATAATCAAGAACGGAATCACGCCCTTGACGAACCGATGTGAGATGTGACAGTCTAGTCTCCTGAACACCAGTAAAGAAATAATTATGAAATTTTTCCTCCAAATCATTCCAAGTGTTAATTGAATACGTTGGCAACGAAAAAAACAATGCAAAAGCTGTGCCAGACAAAGATAAAGGAAAGCATCTAATTTTCATATAATCATGAGCACTAGCTTCTCCTAACTGAGCCAAATGCATGCCAATATGCTCCATAGTGGTTTTACTATCATCACCATTAAATTTCTGGAAATCGGGCATCTTCCAATCAAGAGGTGCCCGTAAAACATCATAGGTGGAGGGATACGGTTTCTAGTATGAACTCTGAATAGGCTTAATAGTTATCCCCAAATTCCTCTCAATTGACTTAGTCATCTCAACTTTAAACCGATTCACAATAGCATCGACATCGGTTTTAGAAGAATCCGAAGCAACATTATTAGCCACGGGAATCTAACTAGGTGACGGTGGGGGATTAGGTAAAACGGTTTTACGACCCGCCGATTGCCTGTTCAGATTCGCCTGTCTAGATGATGAGCCAACCATGCCACTATCGGTTTTGTGTGCCGAAGGGCCCGATTAAAGTTGGCTAGCTATGGCATAATCAGGCTGATTTTCATAAAAATCAAAAAGCATACCAAATTCAGGTTGATTCGCATGATCTGAAAATCCAACTAATTTTTTCTCAATTTTAGATATGCGCTTGCCAATTTTAGCTTCAGATGCATCAATAGAAATTTTAATCTGTTTACCCACATCTTCAACTAAATATGCAAGACCATCATGCGTAGTAGAGGAGGTTTTTCATCATTATTTACCTTTGCCTTGAGCTTTTCCTCCTCCTTGGTAGCCTTCTCCTCTTCGGTTTTCCCGCCTCCTCCACCAGACGAAGAAGATGAGTCTCCAAAGTCAGGCTCGCAGAACTGTACGACTTTGTTGTGCCAATTCTTGCTGCAACTCTTCAGGAAGGCTTGAGTATCGGCAGCAATCTTGGTGTCTAGCTTCTTCCGAAGCTCCTCGGGAAGCTCATCAATGGTCGTGGGGCGGACGACGTTGTCATCGCTGACGTTCTTGTCGTCCTTTTTCCCCTCGCTGCCGCCTGCCATGACGCTAGCAGATCGGATCTGGTCTTTAGCTTTCTTCCCCAGCGAAGTCCCCAAAAAGTGTGTTGATGCCGAAACGGGACAGCACACTAGCAGTACTGGATCGCACGGTAGCGCACGGGACGAAACACACGAAGCAGCGGAGGCCGTAGAACCCGGCCTGGCCAGCTCTGAGACCCGGCCTAGCTGCCTACCCGGCCTGGCCGACTTTGACAGTCGGCTGGGCCAGTTTCCTCGGGTTCGCCGAGGGAGCTAGGGCCTGGACTTCTTGGTCGTCGGGACGACCAGTGGCTGCAGCAGAGGACGTTTATGGTCGATGTAGCGCCCGTCCTTCGCCGGAATACTCCCGAACACCTCTCGGAAAGATCCGTCGGAGAGATGCATGAAGAGGTTGCCCTAAGTACCACAGAGGCCGCCTAGAACGCCGACTAAACTCGCGGAGAGTCGAGCCGAACAGCAGGATAGAAATGAACCACCGCGAGAATCTACTTTGTAGATGTGTTTGACGATTGGATGGTTAATATCTCAATCGGCCATGATCCTCTCATATATATAGGGGGGTGATCTTATCCCAGTAGGAAACACGTATCTAGGCAAGTCTCTAAGTTTCCCACGTCCAAAAACTACCAAAAACCGATTAGATCTATTAATCGGTTCGGACTCGACCAAACCCGGACAAGCCGGGTATCACGGGGCCTCTGGGGGGCGCCACGTGGCAGCTTGCCAAGGGTCGGCGCAGGGGCTAAACCCGGCCAAGCCGGGTCACCAACCCAGCCAGGCCGGTTTTGCCGACCCGTCAGGTTTCGGGTGCAAACAGGTGGGCTGATGAGTAAAGATCAGTTATGTTCGATGTGAAGCAGTCCTTTTTGAAAAAAATTTAATGTCCATCAACCATGAGATGATGGGTGGATTTTTCTTGTGTGCCGTCCGACTTAATTTATCTATCATCTATCTACTCATTTAGTTCATATTAACCTTTGTTTTTTGCAGTCTCTCAAGTGAATGAAAGTTTATTTTTATCGATCTTCGCTTGGCACGTCAGTTTTAAGAAAGGATGGTGGAGCCTATAATGAGATCGATGATGGCGCAAACGCCAATTAAATGGATGTGATGTATATAGCAGGGCATGGAAGTGCGGAGGCACAATGATGATAGCCGCAACATGCTGGCAAAAGGGCAAAATTGACCCAGACACTATCACTGTGGTGGACCTAACCTAATGCCCGGCCATGCATTTGGAAAAGGCAAATTAAAGGGCCAAATTAATTAGCCCTTGCTTGCTGGCTATGCAACTTGAGTTGTTAACCATGCATCCAGCCATCCACACTGCTGTGTTTGCACTGCAAAGGAACGTATATGATGTGCTAAATTTAAAAGGGCTCGATTACTGCAGTAATTAAACAGTTCATGCAGTCATGCATGCCTGCTTGATCGATCGTTCACGCGTGGTATCATTTTCTTTTTTGGTTGAGGAAAATAAGTACTGGGTGTCGTCGTGCTTCTGCTGCTATTTCTCTCGTGTTAATTTCTGGGCCTTGACGCACTGCATGACGACGCATTACGATTTACAACACGGCCGGGCCGGCAGATGAGACGAGGCTGGCCGGCCGTACGTGCACATGAATGAATATACAGGAGACGACGGTCCTTGTCCAGGTGTCCTGCATCTAGGTAGGCCATGCCACCATGCCATGCATACTAGGGACTAGGGAGGGGCACAGGAGCGAGAGGCCGAGAGGGTGGGGATGAAATTCGGCGCTTGGAGTTTGGAGGCACCGAATCTGCTCCATGCTACTCTCTCCATTTCAAATTCAAATTTTAAGTCATTGTAGGAATGTTGAAGAGTGAAATCATCTTAAGTTTGACCAAAATTATAGAGAAAATTACAAAGATCTATGACACCAAATAAGTCTACTATGAAAATATATATATTTGATGCGGAATCTAATGATATTTAGTTGATATTGTAAATATTATTATGTTATTATATAAACTTGGTCAAAGTTGAGAAGCTTTGACTCTACAAGATTCTTGGAATGACTTACAATTTGGGATGAAGGAAGTAGCAAATAAATCAGCAGCAATGCAACAAGCGACCATTTCGAGACCACTACCACAATCCTAAATTAAGGGCTTATTTGAATAAGCCAGAGCTATTGTTATTAATTGAGCTAAAAATTAGCTCAAATTAATTAGCCAGTTAGCAAACAACTGTTCAAGACTTCTCTAAAAAATTAGTTACCCTTTAGATGGGCTAGAGGTAATTTATTAGGCTAATTTCTAGTTGGCTAGCTAGCTAGTGATTAGTCATGAAATCCAAATAGGACCTAAACTTGATTGTTAAAGGTTGCCTTGTGGGCCAAAACAAAACCGCCAAGGATTCCTTGGCTGCGGACATATACCTCCAAGGAAATTGATATTTTGAGTGCTAAACCAAACCGCCAAGGTGATTCCATGTTTCCATGAGTGTTATTGCAGACCACCAAGGTAGTTGCTCATCATTTCTTTGGGTACGGTGTTGTTTGAAACCGCCAAGGCAATTCGTATTTCCTTGCGTATGATTCACGACCACCATGGTAATCATATTTTTTGGGGGTGTATTTCGAAACCGCCAAAGAAATTAATTCTTATAGCTAGTTTTTTTTTTCAAATGATCTAACCAAAATTAGTATATTCGACGAGATCTTAAACATTTGAGTTCAAACTTTTGACATTTGAAATCGTTGAGGATCTCAAATATTCATTACAAGACTCAACAATGCGAACCCAAAAGGAAAAAATAATAATAATTGACTTAGTTACAAGTTGCTTAAGGTCACAGGTTCTCGAAATCTTAGGTGGCACAACTTTCGTTATCCTTGATGGAGTTTCCTTGATTTCTTGGCGGTTCTAGAAACTCAAGGTAATTCAGGATTGTTCACAAGCTGGGGAAGAGAGCATCGAGAGACCTTAATGCAAATCAAAGGGCACAACTGCAGCATCACAGAGATATGTGCTTCACATCGGTCACCAAAGACAGCCGTTGGCTTTACTCCTCGCACCCCAGTTGCTTTAACTTAATCTGTTTGGCCAGAATTCTATTTATTTCGCTGATCTTATATTAGCATTAGTCCGTTTGGTTGCCTAGATACATAGCTATACTAGCCATAGGTTGTTATAGTAATTTGGTCAATGCAAGCATGCATGTTGGTGGCTGCCAGCTTTCCTCTAGCTAGAAAGCAGGATCGCTTAATTAATTTAATTGGATGCGTATATAAATATATACTGTATTTTGTGTTCATTCAGGTTTGTTCCGTTCAGAGACCCTGACGTGTCCCGATCATATACGGCTCCGTTTAGATCCCAGTTGCAGTTGCAATTCTGCACTGTAGCACGTTCGTTTGTATTTGACAACTTTTGTCCAATCATGGCCTAAGTAGGGTTAAAAGATTCGTCTCGTGATGTACATACAAAAAGTACAAACATGCAAACATTTCGTCTACATTTAATGCTCCATGCATGTGCCGCAATATTGATGTGACTAGTTGCAGTTGCAATTTGCACTGGATCTAAACAGAGCCTACGTACCAGGGATGGATGATGCATGGTTGTTGCCATCTCTATCTACCTGCAACGACGACGCGGTTTCAGTGTCGCCGCCGCCGCCGCCGTCTGCCTCGATCGGGCTGCCGAATGCCATGTGAGGAAGGATCCATCGATTCCAAGGAGGACTTGTGCTCTCCGAGTCGGAGACGTCATTAGGTGGCTCACGCAACGCAAGCGCGCGCAACTACCCCCGCAGAATCTGCCCATGCATCATGTCGCCGTCGCCGTCGCAGGCAGCAGCAGCAGGTAACGAGCCCATGGCCATGCAATAATGCAAGCCGAGACAGTAATGAAGCAAGCAGGCCATGCATGTGTGTGAACAAGGATGGTGATTTGGTGAAGACCGAACATTTTTACTACCAGTCACCAGTTACCAGGTCGATCTGCTGCATGCAGATCGGTTCGTTTGTCCAAGAAGAAACACTAATTTTCAATGATAATAATTTATTACAAGAGAAAAACGATGTTTTATATCTGAAAAGCAACTGATATCTGGACAAGCGGTCAGCCAGACACCCAGAGATTTTACAGTGAAGTGACGGCTGCAGTTCCAGTGCGTGCACTTGACGATGCCAAGGAATCTGGTGCTCAGTGCCCACAGCCACAAGGACATTACGGAACAGTCGAGAGCGACGGCCGGCGCACGCTTTATGCTAAGGTAGCTGTGCAGAACTGAGGAGGAGGAGCTGCAAATGCAATGCAAGAAGATTAGAAGAAGCATCCATGAAGGCAGGGGCAGCCGGGCAGGCATCATTCCTGCCTTGTTTTCTTTTCTTTTCTTTCCTTTCCTTTCCTTTGCCGGCCGGCACAAAGTACTCCTACACGCGTACTGTACTAACTACAAGGGTGGTAGAGTAGAGTAGAGGCTCTTTCATTCTCAGCAGCCGATGGGAGGGACAGAACCGCGTCCTTGCTCTGCCTGCAGGCAAACAGCAACCGAAAGAATCAGCCGCAGGGGCCACAACCAAAACAGAACGAAGAGCAGGAGGGTCCAGCAAGCTCCAGGCTCCTGCGATCCAGCAAACTGAACACAAATAAGCTGTAGCTGTAGCCACTACAAGCTGCAAAAGCAAAGCACATCTCTCTAACCTCTGGTTTGTTTGTTCTCGACTTTGTTGGGTGATGAGCTGATGATGACATATAGAAGAAGAATATGTATATGGACAGACAGGGACCCGGAAAGGTCGTCGTCACTTTTCTTACTTTTGGTCTCAGAGGAGAGGGTGGTATTGCTTCGCAGACTGTTAAAGGAGCTAGAGTTGGCGCCGTTGCTTCGTCATGCTGCCTGCCTCCTAACTAACTGTCCAAAGTGCTTAGCCTGTAGTGATCATTTGGTTTGGTTGGAAGTGTAAGAGAAGAGATATTGGTTCTATTTCCATTTCAGACACCATGGAAAGAGAGGAATGGAATTGTAGGATCTTTGCCGGGAGCACAAGGTTGCAAAGATCAAATCGCCACTAAGATAGAGGATGAAGCGAAGATTTTGAGTACTTTAGTGGGTGCCAAACACTTGGCACACTTTGGGCGATGTGATCACTTCTTTTTCTTCCTCCCGCTTGGCTATCTCCTAATGCGGGATGCACTTGTTGCTGTTTTTTTTTTTTACTGTAAAACTCTCTTGCTAGCTAGTTTGAGTCGGATAACCGGGTCTTGGCAAAGAAATAGATTTGGTTCTTCAGCACTCGATCAGCATTCACAAATAGGCTCACTCAAACACACACACATTCACAATTAGGCTGGCTTTATCATTTCTTTCCAAGTTTTGATTTGTGAAAAATAGGGTGGTGGTGTCAATACGGTAACACAGTGCAACCGCATTTTTTTAAAAAAAAATTGTCACACAAGCAACCGTACATTTTATTTATTTATTTTTATTTTTGTTCAGAAGTCAAAACCGCAACATGTGCCAGCAGTTTTAGACCGTGTAACACTTAGGCAAACGTATGACGTCTCCGGATTCAGTTGGTCACACATGCAGCATATAAAATTGGGCAACGTATTACTACTAGTTTTGTAGCTTCAATAATTCGACATCGAATGGGAAAAAAAGTCAATTTCAACATATTTGAGCATTGCGCCATGTAAAACATTCCAAAAAGGGAGGAAAAGTAAAAAAAAAAGACTTAATTGGGCAACGTATTACTACCAGTTTTGTATAGCTTCAATAATTCGACATCGAATGGGGAAAAGTCAATTTCAACATATTTGAGCATTGCGCCATGTAAAACATTCCAAAAAGGGAGGAAAAGTAAAAAAAAAAAAAAAAAAACTTAATTGGGCAACGTATTACTACTAGTTTTGTAGCTTCAATAATTCGACATCGAATGGGAAAAAAAAAAGTCAATTTCAACATATTTGAGCATTGCGCCATGTAAAACATTCCAAAAAGGGGGGAAAAGTAAAAAAAAAAACTTTCACCTCTCTACAGAGTAGGAATACATTTCGAGGAGACTAGTCGTGAGGTAAGCATTGCCAGAGGAGAGGGTGTCAATTCCTCCAAATCAAATCCAAAAAAACGAAAGACTATTGGGCGGCCGGCCTTTCCAGTTTCAGAGGGCCCACACATCATCCTCACTAGTCGCAACTCACAATCAACGAACCGTATTTTTATCCAAAACCAAATCATTTGCAGTTGGTTACGAACGAAGAAGATTTACATTGTAAACAAAATCCGCGAAAGTGACTCGGCAACGATCGACAGAACAGAAGATAAACACGCCCATTTTTGTACTGTACCAGATAATAATCGTATACGCCTCCTCCTCAACGTCCGAACTAATTTATCATACGCTCAATCATCATAACTAACCACATGACCCCTACTACTAACTCCTCCTACCTACAGTAGTAGCCGTCCACATCGCCGCCCCAAAGATTGGCCATAAACTCGATCAAAGTCACCCATGAAAAATAAACGAGCCAATCACAAAACACCAACCTTTAGCTAGCTAGCTGCCCAAGAAATAAAAACAAAAGTGTACAAAACTCAGCTGAAAACCAGTACACCACCTTTCGTGCCAAAAAAAAAACCAAGAGAGCACACGGTCAAACTTTACAAATGGCAACCGAAACCAAAACCGAATAAAGAAATCGAAAAACTTCGAACGCGCATACACGATGCCGAAAGCGTGTGCCCGTCTGGCACAAACACGCACGGTCGTCTGTGTATATAAACACCGAATTCCCACAAACTCATCAGCAGCAGCATTCAGCATTCCGCAGCACAAACACAGACAGCCGGAGGACACAAAACAACGCGCCCAAACCAACCCAACCCCACACACCAAGAAATCGTCGGCGAACGTCCACCGGCAATGCACGCCGGCAGAGAACGCAGCAGAGCGCGGCCGACGACGATGAAGACGAAGACGGCAGTGATCCTGGCGGCCGTGCTCCTCTTGGCGGCGGCGGCGGCCGTCTCCGGGCAGCAGCCGGCGAGCAAGCAGACGGCGGACAACAACCCGCGGCTGCAGAAGGCGTACGTGGCGCTGCAAGCTCTGAAGCGAGCGATCACGGACGATCCCAAGAACCTGACGCGCAACTGGTGCGGCCCCGACGTGTGCGCCTACTTCGGCGTGTACTGCACGACGGCGCTGGACGACCCGGAGTCGCAGACGGTGGCCGGCGTCGACCTCAACCACGGCGACCTGGCGGGGACGTTCCCGGAGGAGCTAGGCCTGCTCACCGACCTCGCGCTGCTCCACCTCAACTCCAACCGCTTCGCCGGCGGCCTGCCGGAGTCGCTCCCCAAGCTCCGCCTCCTCCACGAGCTCGACGTCAGCAACAACAACCTCACCGGCGGCTTCCCGCAGCACATCCTCTGCCTGCCGAAAATCAAGTACGTCGACCTCCGCTTCAACAGCCTCTGCGGCGCGGTGCCGGCGGCGCTCTTCGACAAGCCCATCGACGCCATCTTCCTCAACGACAACCACTTCGACTTCGAGCTGCCGGAGAACCTGGGCAACTCGCCGGCGTCGGTGATGGTGCTCGCCAACCTGCGGCTGCGCGGGTGCATCCCGGAGAGCGTGGGGAGGATGGCGGGCACACTGAACGAGCTCGTCGTGCTCAACTCCGGCCTCCGGTCCTGCATCCCTCAGGAGGTGGGCTGGCTCCGCGAGCTCACCGTGCTTGATCTGAGCTCCAACGAGCTCCAGGGGATGCTGCCGGAATCCATGGCGGGGATGCACAAGCTGGAGCAGCTCGACGTCGCGCACAACGAGCTGTGGGGCCACATCCCCGAGGGCGTCTGCGCGCTGCCCAGCCTCCGCAACTTCACCTACTCGTACAACTTCTTCTGCACCGAGCCGGCGAGGTGCCTCGACGTCCGCCGCGTCGACGACCGCCGGAACTGCATCGCCGGACGCCCCGACCAGCGGCCCGCCGACCAGTGCCTCGCCTTCCTGCACCGCCCGCCGCCGCACTGCGACGACCACGGCTGCTTCGGCACGCCGCCGCCGCCGCCGGCGCACTACTAGGTGCGTGCATCTACTGGCGGTGGGAGAGAGACGCCGCCGGCCGCGTCGCCGGCTCGCCGCGGCGCACCGGGACTTGTGAAATTCGTTGGCGATGGGATGTGAGAGTGAGACCGATGGAAAGGGTAAATCCGTAAACAGAAAACGACCGTATATATTATACAATGTAATTCTTTTTTTCTTTCTTTTTCTTTTCTCTCTTCTGTTTTTCACAGGAGTGGTATTGATTGGAGTATATGTTGGGATTGTAGACAGAAATGATAGTGCATTCCACACTGTTAAATTAATTAACACACTGACCAATAATCTCTCTGTACTGATACCACTTGAATGTTGAATCCTTGAAACTTTTGTTTTCGATTTCTTTGTTTCTTGGCTTGGAAGGGAGCTTAGCTAACAACATGATGCCATATAACAACAACAACCCAATCAACCAATGTTGATCAAGGAATAGAAAAAGGTTCCTAACCGCAAGAGAAGAAAAAGGTAGCTAGCAAGACCATCCACTAATATTGTATTCATTATAAAAACCATTTAAGCAGGCAGGAAGACTATATATATATAATAAAACAAAGCAGCAGGAGTAAATGAATAATCCAGGTCAGGGCCACAACCCAAATGGTGAGAGGAATGAGTGGCCTGCACAGCTGATTAGGATGGGGTCAAACAAGGACTGCCGAATTAAATAAAAAGGCTGCAGATGCCCATCCAATAGCCTCCAGCTGCAAAGCGGAGGAGAAGAAGCTCCCAACCTTGCCTCTCTCCCTCCCTCCACATGTGCACATCACCTTGGCTGGCTCCAGCTTACACACACTGGACTGGACTGGTACACTTCATTCAGATTACTGTTCAACTGCTGCATGTTCAGATGCTGTGTGTTCAATGCCAATGTCCTTGTCACACACACATCACTCACCAGCCTGATTAAACAGGACATATATTTATGTATATGTTAAATATATAAACTTCAATAAAATGAAAGAAAAGGGCAGAGAGCTGGAGATGCAACTGCAGCACCACTAACTTTCAGCTCTGATGATCTATAGGTTTATTTATATTATATAGATATAGTGCCCAATAGAACACGGCGGTGAGACGGTTTCCGGCGACGGTGACCTGCCGACGGCGACGGCGCTGAAGGGGAGAGAGAGATCCTGACGGCAACGTGCATGGGCATGCAGCAGGGCCGGTGACGGTGAGGACTGAAGAGTGAGGAGGAATTCCAGAAGAAGGCGCGGAGCAGTTGCCGTCTGAATCTGCTGAAAAGCCTGCTGGTTGCGCGACAGCCTGGCGCGGGAATCAACTTGGGCGAGGACTGGACAAAACGGTGAGGCCGTTTTCAGGGACAGGGAGAAAACGAGGTCCATCGTTCATCAGATCAGAGAAGTTCAGAACAACCTTCGCCACGGCTCCCTCCTGGGGCCGCCATGTTTTTTGTTTTTTGTTGTGTTAGGCCTGCCTGCTAGCTACTTGGCATTAAACAAGATGCCAAAGTCAGGAGGACGGATCACTGTATGTTAGCGCAATCCATCCATCCTGTTTAAGCTAATCAGTGTATTCTGGCAGGTAGAGACTAGAGAGGGAGGTGGATATATATATATATATATATATATATATATATATATATATATATATATATATATATATATATATATATATATGTATAACATATTATGTGCATATCTCTATGCCATATATCTATGTGTATACATGGCTTTTAGTTAGCCGTGGTATCCAATAATGCAAGCCAGACAGACAGGCTAGCAGGTAGGCCTAATGCACTGTCTAATTGACAGGCATGGCACAGGAGAGGAGAATACAGAGGGTGCTTTGTGCTTGCCCACCAAGGGACGTTGACAACGGCAGATCAGCAACTAACATTACTCCAAGTCTCCAGCACACAGTTCTTTGGCACACCTTAGAGTACAATTCTTCAGCGAACTCGTACTCCTGGTGGTTGGTGCTGGAGCAGTTGTTTCTTCAACCATCATCTGCCATTTGGTAACCGTTTTATGTTCTTCGACGACAAAACTCCTTTTTCCCGGATCATCAACAGCCTCCACTTAGGTTGTGTTTAGATCCCAGCTGCAGTTGCAATTCTGCACTGTAGCACGTTCGTTTGTATTTGACAACTTTTGTCCAATCATGGCACAAGTAGGCTTAAAAGATTCATCTCGTGATGTACATGCAAAAAGTACAAACATGCAAACATTTTGTCTACATTTAATGCTCCATGCATGTGCCACAACGTTGATGTGACTAGTTGTAATTGCAATTTGCAGTGGATCTAAACAGGGCCTTAGCTGGTTGCTCAGAATTTTTTATGGGCCATGGATGCAGTGCAGTGTGCAGAAGGTGTAGCTATGGTCGTACCAGTTCAGGAATGGGGAGCCTGACATCTCAACGGCCCATTGCAACTATTCTAAGCCAGTTCAGAGTATCACCCATAGCTTTATACATGAATGGGATTAGGAGGGCACATGCTTGCAGGAAAGAGATACATGACCAACCTCAAACACAGCCTGCACTCAACACATGTCACGCTCACACATGGCTGCATGAGCTGTCTGATGAGGAGTTTATTCTGTTCAGTGCTAGAGGTGGCTTCAGATTTGGAAAAGAGTTTTCAATGGAAAACTTGGACTGGAATCCTTTTCAAAAACAAAAAAATGGACTGGAATTATGAAACCTACTCAAGAGGTGATTTGTAATGTTGCTACAATTTATAAAGAAAACAGCTTCAAGCATCACAGCATCTTACATACAGATTATTGAGGCTACATATCTTACAAATACATATCACTACAACTTAAAATCTAACTTACTATTCTCTGACGGTACCTCAAGCCTTTGCGTAGGATGCTGAGGCACATATTCGGACTACAAGTCGTACTCCGGTTCCATGGCCAACTTCACAGCTTTAAGATGGTCCTGATTCAGTGGATAAGGTTATGAATGAGATGCTTCTATGGATGCCAACATAACTCACATAACACTAGTGCAATCTGCATAAAAACAATGCTTACCTAAAGTGAGAGGTGACGCGCTGAATGCGTTATCAGTGTTATTCATTGCAGAAATGTTGTTTGTGTCTCCCGTAAGTGATGGAAATGAGGGAATTGACTTCAAAATCAACTTCCTACCACCTTTTCGGTTCGGGGAAATACTGAGCCCGTTATGTGGCGGTGAGACCCTTTTTCCGTTGGGTGAAGTAGTCTTGACACACTTATTAGGAGAACTAGGTTCTTTAAGAATATCAGGCATCTCCTCATCGACACCACTAACAGCAATCTTGGATGATTTACAAGGCTGTACTGTTGCAGTAGCTTTCGAAGCAGATGAACGGGAGTTCACACTGCGAGCTTTGGACGGTCTCGGTGGTTTTGCACTTGAAAAATTGGGCAGTTTGAGCAGAGAACTGCAAAAAATTACTTGGTTATTACGTAATCAAATGCAGAAGCAAACATACTAAGCATGCTCAAGGACAGAAATATGTAATAAGAAAACCTGGAAAGATCAAACGGAGGTGTTATTGGGACAAGGTCAAGGAGGGGATGATCTTCACTGTGTGCATTTGCTTTTTGTTGATCGTTCTCCTTTTCTTGTTCGCGATTTTCTGTTTGTTCACTTTCTTGTTTCATTTCTTCAGTGAGTTCAGTCTCAGCTGATGCAGCAAATGCCAACAAAACAATAATAATCAGAGGAATGATTAAACCACGGTGCCTTGTTCATTTCAGAGTTAAGAATAATATTGGTGTGTTAGGTACTCTATATCTATCTGAGATGAGAATATGCAAATGTAGCATATATTCAGGAAACAAAAGTTGATTATTCAGAAAGCTGAAACGACAAAAGATTGTAAAGACAAAAGGATGCTCTCTGAAATTTTCTTTACATCCACCTATGCTGTCATAGAACAATTTTGTTTACACATGAACCTTTCATGTTTTATATTGAAGTCATGATACACCTATTTTAAAGAAACTCACTACCAAAATATCCAGTGTCATGTTTACAATTTACGTTGGTGTCTCATGCAAATCAAAATCATAGGCAAGGTAATCCTATCAATGTTCAGTGCATAGAAACACATTTTAATCAGAATACCACTGAAATTCTATTCTTTTCAGGGACACATCAGAAGTTATTAGTATGTCAGAAAGATGCCCCGGGATAGGACTATACATGTTTGTAAATAATAATTACGAATCTGCAAAATGAATAAGTATAGCATGGTTATACAAATTTCAAAAGCTAAATGCTCACCATCTCTTCTGCCAAAAGTATTCTTGCAACTCTCACATCTGCAGTTGGTGGAGCATCCAACACCTCCCTTTATTCAATCAAACATTTAAAACATAAGTAAAATCCAACAAGTACAATTCCAGATGAGATCATCACAAGTTGAAGTACCTGATAGCATTCACAGTATTTCTTGAGACAGCTTGACTTCTTGCAATTGCATCCTCTCTTGTGACGAGCTGAAGCTGGAGTGCTGTTAGGATCTTCCTGCAATTCATTGTAGAATGTAAGCATCACACAGGTTGGGGGTAATGACTAACACAGTACTACATCTCAAAATCTGACAGTAGTACAGAACACCTACCCCAGTTTCCAGACCAGCATCAGACGTACGGATCACTTTTGGAGCAAATGCTAGTGGATTACGAAACTCTATCTGCTTCCGAGTGGAGAGAACAATTTCCTCATGTATGGGTTTGTTCAGACATCCTTGACATGAACAAGGTTCGGAGCAGTATACACCAGCAGCAAAACACTCGCAATAACTGCACATGACAACAGCAGACAATAGTTATAAGAATAATGTAGAGCACATTCACTTTACCCAAAGTAGTTCCTTCCAATTGCCTAATTACAAGCCCAAAAATTAAGGAGACCCTTCATGTAACCAGGTTCACAAAATCTTAATAATATGAGTGTGGAACACATACAGTTTCAGGCACTTCGACTTCTTACAGCTGCATCGCTTGCATGCCTCGCCATCATCACCATTATCTGTTTTACGCCTGTGTTTGAACCAAATAGTTTTCAGTTAATTGAAGTGTAATGAAATATAGTAATCATCTTGCGGCCATCCAAGCAAAACCAGAAGTGAAAACAAACCTCTTCTTTTGAGGGCTGACACTTTGACCAGAAACTTGATCATTTACAGGAAAACCTCCAGCTGAACAATCATCCATGGGGTATTCTAACAGTTCACCACCTGAGTTTGTAAAATTCTCTCCTGCAGACAGCAACTTGCCATGCACATCCTTTTCAGATGCTGATGATGGAAGCAAAGCAGAAGCCGTAGGATCCTGACAAGCCATTTTCCCTTTTGGTGTTAATGCAAGGGCATTCAAATGTAGGCCGATGCCTCGCAATCCACGTGGTTGGATTTGTACAGGGCTTTTGCCTTTACATGTTGAGACAGAGAGATCCTCAACAGGCCCTTTTTTCACAACACTATTTGAAAACCCAGCTGCCTCAAAGACCAGGCAGCGCCTTCGTATGCCACGTTGCTGTTGGCTTTCCACCTGAAGATGTGAACAGGAAGAAAACGAATGAGAGAGCATTATTGTAGAATAGATAAGCCCTCACATGCGGACTCTTTGGAGCAACAGTCCTAAACAACATGGGCAACGTTTTTCAATAGGCATGGGCAACATTTTAAAAGCACATGAAAATGGTGGATCAAGATATTGCGTTCTAGTACCTTGTACTCTAATGGAATACATCCATTTTCTTCAAAAATATTATCCTGAATTTCTTCAGTTGAGATGGTTTCTAGACCATCCTGAAACATTTGAGCATTTTCTGTCTGATCTTCTCCCATCACAAGTTCTTGATAGTATACTTGACCAGATGCACTAGGATATGCTCTGTCTGAGACGTCACCATCTCCGGTAAGTTTCGATAGCAAATACCCACATGATTCTGCATTTTTAGCTGCCAAATGCACTCCTCTGTGATGCTCATCCATCGTGGAGTCAAAGGCCAAAAGCTCAGCTGAGGTTGTGGAGATTAAGTCGGACCATTCACATCCCAAGACTTCACCATTGCCATTCACATGCTCGCTGCCGCCGTCTCGGAGACGGATTTCAGTGGAAAACAAGCATTTCCTTTTCTCCAATGTATTTTTAACAGCTTGTGCAGCTTCTAATTTCCTCGTCTTATCCTGTTTAAGGTCTGATCTGACACCATGGCAGGGTGTCGTGTTATGGTTTGGACTGCCATTATCGAATTGGACAGGTTGAGCCAAATCACATGGCCCAGTGGGAGGATCAACCACGCCTGAACATGTAACAGTGCGGGTTTCTCGAGTCACGGTGCTAGCGCAGGCAAACAACCTAACAGCATTTGAAGACTTTGATGGCATGTTTGTATCGGCCCCGTCACCAGAAACCTCGTTCTCAGAAATTTCACCAAGTGAGCTTCTGAAAACGGCAAAGCTACAGCGTTAAAAGAACACCGTAAAGTTTAAGCTCTGCACACTACACACGCGTACGGAGTATTAAAGAAACAACGACATCTGGATCGAAAACTTACTTTGGGAGCCTCGGTTCCTTGTTCACATTGTCATGCGGAGAAGTGAAGATGGAGGAAATGGATGTGATGTTGATAGACTGAAACCCTTGGAGGCTATTCGTGTTGTAAGCCGACTTGAGGGGCTCGATCGGTGACAGGTTGTTGAGGAAGCTGAAAACTGGCGAGTCCTGCATCACGAGAGCAACGAAATACTGTGCTATGAGCGAGAAATGGAAGAAATAGCACCGACCGAGAAGGCACGAAATTTTTCAGTGCCCTGGTTGCACTTGCACCCGCACTGAAAACAACCTGCATGTTCATCCATTTCGGCACCAGAAAGGCTCTGTTCGGTGAAGCTGAAAAGCGCTGAAAGTACTGTAGAAGTGCTGATTTATTGTGAGAGGAAAGTACTGTAGAAGTGCTAAAAAATAAGCGCTTTTAAGCATTTTTCAGCTCCAGCCGAACGGAGCCAAAAGCCCAAGGACTACATCTGTGGTAGTACTACTACTTTAATTATTAAGTACTGCAGCACGCATGGGTGTGCAGTGCAGGTGGTACATTTGTTTTGTGCGGAATCACAGCGGTTTTTTTTTCTTTTTTTAAAGAATCGGAATCACAGCGTTGACTAAATTCGCAGCAGAGGAGGGAAGATCCATGAGCAGAAGAGGGAAAATGTGCTCTAAAACAGGATGCTAATAATGGTTAATCAATGCAAATCCCAGGTCAAACCGCCGAGTAGAACGGATCTGGGAATCTGGCTCTGCAGAAGGTACTCCTACGCAGTTGACAGAAGGCACTGAAACAGTAAGGTGGAGTATATTCGCGGAGATCTACTACTCCTCCTCCTAGTACCAACTGCTACCTGCACAGAATGCGTGAACCCAGAAGTGACACGAGCGAGGCAGGGACGAGGTCACTCGTGACAGATCTGGGGCGGTACTTGTCACCTCACTGGGGTTGCGGCGGAGCGGAATCGTGGCAATGGCAAGCCCGGCGCCTGACGGCATTGTGAGCAGAAGAAGCGAAGCAAGCAAGCACTGCAGTGCGGCATGGGGATACGACTGCGACCGAGCTCCGGGGCAAAATTAACGAGCGGGGAACGGAACGGAATAGATTACGATGCCCTCAAGAATTTGTCCCGCCAGAGCAAGGCAAACCCGACGCTGCAGCGGCGACGAGGCTGCGAATCCGCGGCACGGCACAGTTCCGGCGAGGTCCAGTGTCCAATAAACTCCTCTCCCCCCCAGAGGAACCGAACGAGTTGGTTCGTGGACATGGACAACAGCAACAGGAACCGCATAGATGCGTCGGCTCTGTAGTTGGCGGAACGAGGCCCGGCCGGCGGCGGAGCGGAACCGGCGGGACGGGGACCCGGCCGGCATCGAAACTAAGGCCCCGGAACCGTCGTGCCCCAGCGGCGGTCGGCTAGCCTCCCCGGTTCTCATCCGAGATGGCAGGATGGCAGTCAACTGCCCCCGCAGTGGAGGATGAGTAGACGGACGGGACACAGAGAGAGAGAGAGAGAGGGTGAGATGAGATGGGGTGGTCACCTCGGCGCGCGAGGCCGTGGACGACTGCTGCGCGGCGGCGCGGTCGGGCGTGTCCATCTCCGACGCGGCGGGGCGCGGCTCCTCCTCCTAGCTCCGCGCTCCTCGCTGACTGGCTGCTCTCTCCCCTCTCCGGTCTGCGCCGCGACAATGTGTCCGACCGCGCGTCCGTCCGTCCGTCCGTTCCGTTTGTATAGCAAGGGCCCTAAGGGCCGGAGACGACGGCCGTGCTGCGGGGCCGGGGCAATTTTTCAAGCCGCGCGAGGGCGGGAAAACTGGGGGAGCGCCTCCTGCCTGTCTTTTCGTCCTCTTCTAGTACTATTATCTTTTCTTTTCTTTTCTTTTTCCTTCTCCTTCCTCTGCCGGGCAGTGGCTTGTTCTCATCCGTTCGAGCATACACGCCGACACGCGGCATATTCTTCGGCGCTTCGCTCCTAGGAGTTGGCCCCAGTCTCTAGTGGTAGCTCCACTGACAGTGGGCCCGCTGTTGCCCTACATGTCACCTTATGTAGTGCAAAAACAAAATGTGTGACAACATGGCTCTCTCAGTCATAAAAAGAGTACGCATTTTCCTTTTTATGCATATTTAACTAACTGTAATTTATTTAGGACATTGATACGGTCTCCAAAGTATAACTTTGACTTCATATTATTTTATAAAAATATTATTAAAAAGTGAGATATATATATATATATATATATATATATATATATATATATATATATATATATATATATATATATATATATATGAAAGCATGTTTCCAGACAAATCTATTTATATAGTTTTCACATTTCCAAACTCTATAACTTAAAAATTATTGACAATTTATATTCTCAACGTTTGACTAAAACTTTGTCCAACACACTTTTCTTTACAGGTATAGAGGGAGTATAAGTAAAGAATCTGATAATTATCGCTAGATCATCACACTGTTTAGCTGAGCTGAAATTCGGCTGGGTTGAATTCTACGGCTGAATTATTATGAGAGGAAAATATTGTTCTATGACTGAAACTAAGCTGAACCTAGCTTAAGTGAACAGAGCACATATCATGCAATATATTTTTATAATAAATTTATTTGCAAATATTAGGACATGTTTAATTACTTCATTTTGCAAAAAGTTTTGATGTTCTAGCTCTTTTTTTTTTTGCAAAATACATCTAAACACAATGATATAAAACAGTAAAAATTTTGGCATTTTACATTTGGCACTCAAGAGGCCCAAAAAAGGTTAAAAAATATCATGGGACACGTGTTGTGTCTATATGACTAAGCTTTTTGACATACAACTAAACACTTAGATGTAAAATAAGTTTGCATGCTAGAAGTTTATGGCCAAAAATTTTAGGTATAAAGTTTTTGCATTTCAAATAAATCTAAACAATCACTTAGTGTGGATTAATTGACTTATCCATAGTACTCCTATGTGAATTTCATTTAGAGAGTGAGATGCGAAAGACACGGCGCTAACTACTTTCGAACCGTCCAATCCCGGCACACGGCAATTCCGCACGCGACTCCCAATCCCAAGCGCGTGCTACCGTCCCACTGACTCCTCGGTCCCACCAAGCTACCCACCCTACTTTTTTACTCCCTCCGTCCCAATAAATATGCAATTCTCACATCGCGAGAAATCAACATTTACAAATTTTGACTAAAGTTATATAAAAAAATACTAACTCTTATGAGACAAAATAAGTACCGTTAGATCAATTATGAAATATATTTTCATAATAAATTTATTTTAAGATATAAATTCTAATATATTTTGCTACAAACTTAGTCAAAATTGACACAGTTTAACCGACACGTTTTCATAATTGCATAATCAATGGGACGTAGGGAGTATTACAATCCCTCGTTGTTGGAGTACTAGTAGGAGTAGTACTCGGTACTCCTCCGTAGTAGTAGAAGATAACGTTTTGTAAAAAATGTTGGTCAAACATTAGGATTATAAATTATGAATAGTTTTTAAATTATTAAGTTTAAAAATATAAAAATTATATAAATAGATTTGTCTTTAAATATATTTTTATAAATATATATATCACTTTTCAAAAAATATTTTTTATAAAAATATAAAGTTAAAATCTTGCGTTAAAAATCGTGTCACTGTCCTATACATCATCTTTTACTGATAGGGAGGGATTATTATTTTATTGACCCTGCCTGCGGGTGCCGGCCGTAACGGCCCCGCGTCCTCGGCACGACGGATCAAAGGGGATCTCCTGTGGCCCGCCACGCCCGCGCCCCTCCCTGTGCTGGCCGAGTACGTAGGCATTTACTCGCCGCCCGATCAACCTCGTGATCTGCGGTGGCAAGGACTGACAAGACTGACACACGTGAACGGCGGTGAAGCTGCGCGTCAGAGAAGATACGGCTGCCTGCCCAGCGGCCGAGCGAGGAGAGAGAGGGGCTCGCCGATGAATCTCGATGAACGAACGTGTGCGATCCATCCAGGTTAATCTGATGGCGCGCGCGTGCTAGTCGTAATTTTTGCAGCAGGCCAGCAATAATTGTTGCTATGATAAACCCCCAAATTTTATTCATCGTGCAGCATAATATAAGCACGTACTACTATGGTTGACGGAGCCGCACCATATGAGTTTTAGTCATCCGATCCTACAAATTTGGAACCCAAACCTGTTGTTTGGTTTGCCGCACCAAACTAATCAGTCTGTTACTGTAGGGGCAGAGCCAAGATTCACACACAAAGATTTGGACATAAGGGGAGCCAAACCACGAAAGCTCGAACCAATGTGCAGACAATTAGCAAAATTAATGAATTACATTGAATCTTCTAGCTCTATTCAGCGGGACAGGCTGACGCAGCCGCCACTACTCCCAGGTCCTCGTCGTCACCGCACCTCCACCTCCACCTAGGGCCCCTTTTCTTCATCCTCTCCGTTTTGTATCTACCGAGGTAAGAAGAAGAGGGCGCCCATCTCTCTTTTCTACAATTTTATATGCAACATGTTTAGGGTTTAGTCAAATAAAAATACTGACAAAATTAAATGATTTTCAATTGGGGTCTTGTTTCCTGCTATGACTTCAGTGATTGCCAAGACGAGGTCAACGTTGCATGCATCAATTTCAACAGCAGGCTACCAATTTGTTGTCTTTATTTGCAAGAGGAGAGGTGCTTCTAGTATGCCCCTATGAGGACAACGACTCCAGATACTATGTATTTTTATATCATTTTTTCATGTGTAATTTTGATTTGTACTGAGAGAAAGAGGAAGATATCGCTGACAGTGAGGGCTGGGCGGGCATGGACGGTAGCCATGCCAAACAGAAAAGCACATGGCCTACCGTTGCCACCACTGTAACCGCATGGCTAGGGAGCCTAACTCTAAGTTAGAGTTGACTCCAACTAGTCAAATATCCTAACTCTAGAGCAGGCTAATTTCATGCAGTTTTCAGAACTATAGTTCATTTTTATAGGGCACATCTTTCCCAACTCCTGGGCTCTCCAAAATAAATCTAGACAATAAGATTTGAAAAAATTACTCGCAATTTGTACTCTTTAAATAAAGACAGCTCCAAAGTTAATTGTACTAAGTTCTGAAGTAGAGTTGTTCTACCTGAACTCAAAGTTAAGAGTTAGATCCCAACAAACACACCGTACGGGCGCGCAGAGCATGCCGCGTGCGTGAGGCGCGAGGTGAATCGGCCGTCGTCGTTTTCCCGGCCGCGCGCCAATGTTTTTTAGGCTCGCCCGCGCCATCATTATCGCCGGAAACAACACGCGCGCTGGATTATGTGCAGCATCAGAAGCAAAATTAGCAGAAGAAGGTGCGGCATGCACGTTTGCCGGATAGATGTGTCAGCTGCGAGAGCGATCCACTGCGGCACTGCTGCATGCCCCCTGCCATCTACCGACTGGAGACTGGAGATCTACCTACGCGCTACATCACGTGACGGCGTAGAAGGCTTTCCGACAACGCAGTGGTACGTACTGTACTACAACTACTAGTAGAAGAACTTTTACACTGCTACCACTAGCTAGTACTACTCCAGTAGGTTATTATAACAATAATTGTTCTGTTCGCTTGAACTTATCAGTTAGCATCAGACAACCATTCAGCAGTGTTTTTTCTCATGACAATTAACCAGGCAGCCCTATAGTCCAACCATGTTCGGAGATTAGTAGGCACGCGCGCAGTTATAGGAGTAATTCGGAACAATTACTGCGTGCTCCAACACCGTAAGTAGATGCGATGCTTGCACAGCTGCCCTGCTGGATCTACCTGGCTGGAGGCACACCCGGCCGTGTTCCTGTTGGAGATGACGTACACGTACTGGAGCTAGTTGCACTGCACTGGTACGTACTGTAAACAGCCAGCAGGTGGCCCGGATTCATCAAGATTTAGATCCAGTGTAAATTACAATTACAACTAGTCACATCAATATTGCGATACATATATGGAACATTAAATATAGACGAAATGCTTGTATGTTTGTACTTTTTGCATGTATATCACGAGACGAATCTTTTAAACCTACTTGGGTCATGATTAGACAAAAATTGTCAAATACAAACGAACATGCTACAGTGCAGAATTGTAACTGCAACTAGAATGTAAATGGGGCCTTAGTATAGATAGAGTTGATGACTGATGAGTTTAATTTTTCCGCGCCAAGAGCCGTGCAGAGTGCAGACCCGGACCTGCTGCTGTGCTAGCCCTACCTCCTACAGTCCTCAGGCGCTCAGCGGGCAGCGGCAGCTCCTCTGGGCTCTGCTCCGACCTCCGATGCTCCCGTCCGTTCTGTTCCGCGCCTCCATGATTAGCGCCTTCTGACATGCGGTGCCAGTGTTCATCTTTGCCTAATAACATTCGGCAGTACAACTAATTAAGGTAGTACTCCGTCTACAGGTACCTTCCGTATTCCCTTCCGCTTAATTGGCAGGTACTAGTTCTGTTGATCAATTGACGCTGTAATTGCTAGGAGTAGGTAGGGTAATTAAACTAAGGTGGTAATAATAATAACGGCAGCGAGTAGTTTGGAGTTAGTTCTCCGATCCGTGCCTAGCAGTACAAGCAGTGGTGGTTTCAGGACTGAAAACCTATGGACCAAAGCTTGTTGATTTTAGACCAGTCACCACCATCAACATATAGAATTGCAACCAAAGGGGGTGTGTAAACATACTTCAGCGAAGGGGATCATTTTTTTTTTTGGACGCAAGAGTCAATTTATTTTTCAAGAGCGCGTTCATCAGCCGTATTTTATTAAGAAGGGAAAACACGGACACAAACATATAATGGCGCAACCGCCAATAAGCGAGTAGGCATTGCAATCACCCACAAGAAAACAAACAAAGCCTAGCTTCTGGATGTAGTTTGTCAGCTTACATTGCTCCCAAATTTTGCGACCGGTACAGGATAGCAAGCGCCAGCGTTCTGAAACCAGACTTCACCCCAAACGTCTGCCTCGGCGATCACCCTCCGGCCTCCGATGAAGCTCTCTGGATATTGCAACTTGACAAAGGGAATCATGAGTTTGTCATAAATAAATCGGACGGATTGGGTAGTGTTTGTGTTGTCAATGTACACTTTCTTGACAACTATACTTTTTTTTCGTGATGTTGTGCAGACATAATTTGCTACTTCAATCTAAAGACAATAGTCGATCTTGTTACTATGTTCAGAGTCTCACTGGATGATTGTTGTTATCTGAAAACTATCAATTGTGTTGCCTCCATTACATCTTCAAATTAAAGCCAATAATTATTGGGGTCATGAGACCAAAAGAAACCTTAGTATATTTATTGCACATAAGTATACTATGAGTGTGTTTGGTTGCCTGCCTCCCTCCTAGCTAGGCTTCCATAATGCAATCTAGGCCTGTTTGGTTGCCTGCAAAGGCCTGCTAGCCAGGCTTCTGCAAGACCACTTGAGGGGGATAGCCAGGCTCCTCGGAAACGGATGAGGTCCTCGTTTCCACGAAGCCAGGCTTGGGCCAAGCTCTCGTCACCACCGCTTCTCAATCCTCGAGCGGTCGCTCCGCCGCTCAGGCGCACGCCGTCGCTCGTCCATCTTCTCCGTGCTCGGGCGGCTCCTCCGGCAGCCGGTCCTCCATCTCCGCCGTGCTCAAGCCGCTCCTCTGGCCTCTGCTCCTTCATCTTCTTCATGCTCGGGACGTGCCTTCATCTCCTCCGACCGCATGGGCATGGCGGCGAGGTCCTCCTCGTCCATGGCGGTCGGAGCCTCAGGCCCTCCTCCGCGACGGGCTAGGCTGGCCGCATGCCGCTGCGCCTGCGCAGAGGGGATGGACCTCACTTGCGGCGGATCCTCCTCCCACGGTGAGGCCGTTGTTGTTGAGCAGGATCTCGTTGAGCGTGCTCGACATGTTGGCGACGCTGGCGGGGAGGCATCCGCCGAAGGCGTTGTGCGTGAGGACGCGGGCGAGTTGCCGAAGTTGTCCGGGAGCTGGAAGCGGAGGCGGTTGTGGTTGAGGAAGATGGCATCGAGCAGGCGGTCGAAGAGGCTGGGTGGCACGACGCCCTTGAAGTCGTTGAACCGGAGGTCGAGGAAGCGGAGCACCGGCAGGCTGAGCACGACGTCCGGGAACGGGCCGACGAAGCGGTTGTTGCTCCCATGCTCGCCGTCGTTGAGGTGTCGTGGTGCTGCCATCAAGCTTGAAAATGGAAATGAAAATTCCTGACCGAATCGCATCGTTTTCTACATTTGATCCGACCATTTTCACTTTTTTTGAAAAAATACGAAAACGGTACGAAATTCGGTAGACAAATTTGAAAACGGAGCGGAATTCGAAATGAGCTATTTTCGACCGTTTTCTATATTTCTATATTGTATTCGAAATTCTCCGTATTAGAAATTCGAAAGTAACCGAATTTGGCCCACCTCTCCGGCTCTCCCATACTCCCAGTCTCCCGTCCCGGCCTAGCCCACAGCCTAGTAACACATGAGACATGACACAACCCTGCCCTCCCCTCCTCCACTACCCCGCAGCCGCACACACCCGCCAGAGCCGCCTCCAGTCCGCCTCCCCAGTCGCCCGCCTCCAGTCCGCCTATCCAGATCCAGACGCACGTGACGCGAGTGGCGACGGCGCGCGGCTTCCCTTCCACGCCAGCGCCACGGTCGTCGTCATTCCCGGTCAAGGAGTTCGCCGTCGTTCCAGGGCCGGCCCCAGTTCGCCTCGCGCCTTCCTCCACGGCAGCGTCGTCGGCGGCGGCGGCCTTCCCCTCGCGTCGCCACGGAGAGTCCGGGAAGGAGTTCGCCGGCGGCCGCCAGGGAGGCAGGGACTCCATCCACGAGCCCACGACTCCACAAGGCAGCACCACCATCCCGCGCTTCGATGGCGCCCGCTGGAGATGGTGCTTCTGCTCCTGGAACGAAGGGCAAGGGGGGCAAGCACAAGACGAAGAGTGTTCGTCGTCTTCTTGAGCCGCCGCCCGTACCAGCAGCAGCGGCGGCAGCAGCGACGTCAACAGTAACAGGTTCTTCTTCCATTCATCCTACTATTTGGGATTTTGTTGCATGATTATTTGGGATCCCCAAATGATTATTTGAGCTGTTGCAAGTCTCTGTTCTGATTTAGCAATGTTTCAATTGGCTGTTGTTACTTGTTAGGATCAGGGAGTAAAAGGCCATCTCAAAGTGTTGCATCTAGTGGAACATGTGAAAGTCCAGCTACAGCAGCATCAGTGCTAGGATCTGTGGCAGCATCAGTGGCACCATCAATTGATAGTGATGCACCAGCAACGACATCTCCACCTGTGCCAATTGATGTTCAAGAGAATGACGACGATCCAGATCAGACTCACCTTTCTGGCAAGAGGTTTAAGAAGTGCACATCGTGGGTCTGGCAATATTTTACCAAGAAGAAGGACTATGTAGAGGTTGAAGGAAAGCTAGTTGAAGAGTTATGGGGACACTGCAATTTTGCTAGGTGTGACACAAAATACAGAGCTGAGGGCACCAATAGGACGACTTCATTCAAGCACCATTTGCGTACAAGACACAGTATTGTGAAGGGACAACAACAACTTCAAGTTGGTAAGCACCCTGGTTCTGAAATTGCTCATGTTCGGCCTTACAAATATGACCAAGAAGCTAGCTTGAAGAAATTAAATTTGGCAATAACCATGCATGAATATCCCTTCAATATAGTTGAGCATGAGTATCTTGTTGACTTCATCAAATCTCTCCGTCCTAG
This sequence comes from Eremochloa ophiuroides, assembly GCA_038502445.1. Taxonomy (NCBI): domain Eukaryota; kingdom Viridiplantae; phylum Streptophyta; class Magnoliopsida; order Poales; family Poaceae; genus Eremochloa; species Eremochloa ophiuroides. Next base: position 12,938,439 of record JAHLJS010000001.1, on the reverse strand, counting down.
CTTTCCAATAAAATCCCGTGTCACTGTTAGGAAAGAAATAATGGACAGATATCTTGAAGAAAAGGAAACTTTATATGCACACTTGAAAACTTTGAAGTGCCGCTTTAGTGCAACAATGGATATGTGGACCTCATGCCAAAACAAGGGATACATGTGTGTTACTGTTAATTGGATAGATGATAATTGGCGTATGTAAAAGAGAATTATTGGTTTTTTTAATGTAAAAGATAGGCATACTGGTGCAAAGTTGTCTGAAACATTCGCTGAAGTTATGGTTAAATGGTACCTTGAAAATAGACTGTTTGCTCTGACTTTGGATAATGCTAGTTCAAATGAAGTGGCTGTCAATGATATCATTTCAGATCTGAAAGACAATGGTAATGGTTCCCTAGTTTGTGATGGGATATTTTTTTATGTTAGATGTGCTTGCCATATTCTGAATTTGGTTGCTAGAGATGGGTTGAAAGTCATTTCAGGAGCACTCGGCAAGATCAAATCACTTATATTGGCTGTGAAAAGGTCTCCATTGCAGTGGGAACAGCTTATGAAGTGTGCCACCGAAGCTGGGTTGGATACAAAGAGAGGTATTCAAATGGATGTTTCAATAAGGTGGAACTCTACCTACCTAATGCTGCGAGATGCCTTGTACTACAAGGATGCATTTATTAGGCTGAAGTCTTCAGATCGCCGTAAGTATGCCAAGATTTCTCCATCTTCTGCTGAATGGGACAATGCATCGACAATTTTTGCTTGCTTGAAGAAATTTTATGATCTCACTGAAACTCTCTCTGGTACTTCATACCCTACTGCAAACTTATTTTATAGAGGTTTCTATGATATAAAGGTCTTGCTTGATGAGTGGTGCTATGATCAAAATATTACAATTAGAGAAATGGCAATTTCTATGAAGGAAAAATTTGACAAGTATTGGGATCAGTCCAATATTGCTTTAGCTGTAGCCTGTTTTCTTGACCCTAGGTATAAGAAAAGGTGCATAGAGTACTACATGAAGAAGTTCTATGGTTCTTGTTATCAAGCTGAACTTGATGAGTTTGTTAGTTTGGTAAGGAAACTCTTCAACTTTTATGTTAATGCTCATCCATCATCAAAGAAAAGTACTCAAGGGGCTGCACCTAGACCTAGTAACGCAGCTGATATATTGATGGGAAATGTAGACCATGACCTAGAAGAGTTCTTATATGAAGCAAGTGAACATGGTATGGTTGATTCAAATGAGTTGGACATGTATATTAGAGAACCACCACTAAACTTGGTGGTGAGTTTGACATTCTAGCATGGTGAAAAAATAAGAAAGAACAGTATCCTATCCTTTCATAGATTGTTAGGGATGTACTGGCATATAAGTGTCAACAGTAGCATCCGAGTCTGCTTTTAGTGCTGCTGGCCGTGTTGTTGATCCCTATCGCAGCCGTCTTGATCCTAAAATGGTACAAGCATTAATTTGCACAAAAGATTGGGTTGCTGCAGCAAGTAAAGGTGCTCATTTTACTTGTTTCTTTTCAGTTTGATACTTATAATTGCAGCTGAATAATGCATTGATTTTTTCCTTTCTTATTTTTTTTTCAGATTCAAAAACACTTGTTCAATTGTGAGTGATCTTGAGGTTGACGCATTGACTAATATTGTGGCTAAGTTGAAACTTGAGGTATGTTTATTGGCTGCACACTTATGAAATATACTAGCTGCACACTCCTATATACTAGCTGCACACTTCTTATGAAATATACTAGCTGCTACATCTAATTTTAATTAACTTTGCATACTTGTAGGAAAATAACAAGGAGGAGGATGAGGACAATGAGGTGGACAATGAGGAAGCAAATGGCATGGAAAGTGATCCCGACATCATGGATGATGCTTAGTTCATGAAAAGTTAGATGTTCATGTCCTATTATTTATCGGTGACTATGTCATACACTTGTTTAAATCATGCACTTGTTAGTTTGGTGACTATGTATTTGTGTGTCGGTTAACTATTATGTGCACTTGAACTAAATCATGCACTTGTTAGTTTGGTCATGCACTTGTTTAAAGCTATGCACCGTGAGTTGGTATTTCGTATTCAATTTTCGTATGCCGACTGTTTTCGACATAATTTCGCTCGAATTATTTCGTTTTCGAAATACCGTAAGTTTGTTTTCGTTTCCGACTATACCGTTTTCGTTTTCGCTTTCGTATTTAAATATAAATGTAGAAAACAATAGAGGAGTTTTTCGACCGTTTCCGACCGTTTTCATCCTTAGCTGCCATGCCCATCAGCTGTTCGAATAAAGTCGTCAAAGAGGGTGAACTTACCTCTTCAAGGAAGAAGTGATTCTAAACAAAGTAAAACAGGCAACCAAACACATCATTTCTTAGCCAGACTAAAGTAGTACAGACAACCAAACAATTGGGAATTGGCTTGACGGAGACAGGCCTAAGCTACTCAGGCTTAGATTACTAGCCAGGCTGAAGTAGTACAGGAAACCAAACACACCCTGTATGTTCCGTCTGTCCTCCCCGGGTAATTTCACAAATAAACGACATGTCACAAAGCTAACCTAGCTAGTAACCTACTGGTGGCCTGGTGGGGCACTACGGTTCGTCTAACTACCGGTGCCGTTCATTTTGACTAGAGCTAAGGCTTTTGTGGCAGTAGTCCATCCAGCGCGCCAAACTACTGATCGATGTGTCAAACAATTACTACTAGTACTAGGAAAAGAAAGTGGTAGTACGTATAAGGAAAAGGAAAAGAAGGGACCGGAGGCCTAGGAGGAACGCGATTGTTTTGTCTGACCAAAGTGATTTGATTAATCAGTGGCACTGGCAGCAGAGAAGTGATCGAGAAGCGCGATGCCTTCCGCTTTGCCGCTTTGGACTTTACGCGAGCCGGCAACGGCGGGGCACCGGCAGCTGCAGGGCGCTGAGGTCAGCGGAAGCAGAGGCAGAGGCAGTCAGACCGAGACTCTCCCAAGTCCCACTGCTACGCTGACAGTGGATGATTGCCGGCCGACAACGCCAGACGCATCCACTCATCCAGCAAAAGCTGCGATACTCGTGGCATCTCATAGCAGTCTCTCTCTTGGCCTCTACTACTACCAGCCTCGGTGCCCGCGTCCACCATCCGTTGCCTGCTTGATTCCTCTGTGCTGTGCTGTGCTCTGCCCCCTCACTGGTGTGGTGACTGCCTCTGTTGAAAGGTTGGACAGCAAGTTCGCCAGTTGCGAGACGCCGAGACTTGTTGTTTCTCTCGGGCGTGAAAATCTCCAACTCGCCTCCTCAAGGCATGGATACCTAGCAGGTCGCGTCAGCAACTCTTCCTCTCTGCCTACCTGCGCATCGACCTCAGAAATGAGGGGTCTCAGCACGCTCCAGGCGCTACCGGATGACCTGCTCCTCGACGCACTGGGCCTGCTCCCTGTGCACGGACCTCGCCATGCTCTCGGCCACATGGAAGGCGCTCTAGCAGGAGAATGGCATTTGTTGGAGCCTAGGAGATAGGACAGGAAACGGGCAAGGTATATAGCGATAGGAATTGGAAACGATGGGGCAGGAAGTGTAGCAGTCGACTGGAGACCGCTAATGCGTGACTGTTTGCTTTATGTTTTCATCGACAATGCGGCTAGTGGAGCTTGCTGTAATTCAGTTCGAGATGAACCCGTTGGTCCTGATGGATGCTGCATGAGGACTCGTGGTGTCGGACGATTGAAATCTCAGAAAAATAGGCTAGTGGTTTTTACTTTTTACCTAATTAGATATAGTAGAATAGATAAGAAGAGAATGGAACTGCCTCGCACAAAGCCAATTATTATCGAATTTTAATACTAAAAAATACTATAGAATTTTCAGCCCAAACAATGATAAATAGCGAAGGGAAAAGGGCATATCCAAAATAGAGGAAAAAGCAAACACAAAGTCTATTGATGCCGGGGAGATGGAAATAAAAGGACAAATTGAACCGATCACTCATATTTGACGACAATCTGAAACTGTTTACTGGACTCCTGATGGCGCCTGAGGTTCTCATTCTTCAGCTGCTCCAGCGCATGGCCTAACGCTGCGTTGTTCTTGTTACCCCAGAGCTGTACCTCTTTGATGCTGGTGAGGTGCTTGATGCCCTCGATCTTCTTGTGCGTGTTGTCAGTCATGTTAACGAGAAGCGTCTGGAGATTTGTCATGGACCCTTCCTCAAACCGAATAATATCAGGAAATCTAGTGTTAGATGACACTCTGAAGCTGGTGAGCTTTGGGAACGTGTGCCTAGTGCGTGCAACCAGTTCACGGTCCTCATAGCAATGTTGATGAATGGAGATGGTCTTGAGGCAGGGGCAGCTGCATAGGCCGTCGAACAGCTGGTCCTTCACGAGTTTTGCCCAGGATATGGTAATCTGATCAAGGTATGTGAGTTCGCCAATCCAGGAAGGCAACCTATCGATGCCACCGGCGATCATCAGGTACCGGAGGAGTCTTGGCGGTGTGGGCAGTGTGTGGAGAAAGCTGAGTGTCTTGCCGTAGCCCACGTCTCCAAGGATGAGACGCCGGAGGGAGTATGACTTGCTCAAGGACTGGGCAAACCGTTGGAGGACCTGCGTGTCGAAATCGATGTCGTCGACGTAGACAACCAGCTCCTGAAGGTGTTCTAGCTCACCCACATCTTCTGCAACCTTGGTATCGTTGCCGAGGACTGAGAAACCCACCTCACGCAGCTTGGTCATTTTCCTGAGACCCAGCGGTAGCCTCCATATACGGTCGGCATCACCGTTGTAGTTTGTCTGAAGGCGCTCAAGTTGATACAGCTTGCTCACAGTTTCTGGCAGACGGCAACCTGACGTGTCACGTACATCCAACGTCTGCAGATGCTCTAGCTTCTCGATCTGAGGTGGAACCTCTTTGATATCTGTACTCTTGAAGCTCAAGAACCTGAGAAGGTACAACCTGCAGATACATTGCAGGTGATCCTTAGTTAGACCCACACAGCCTTCAAGGTCAAGCACCCTCATCAGGGTGAACTTAACCAAGTGATCCAGCAGTTGCTGCCCTTTCTGATGGAAGATGCTCAGTGATCGAACATGCTGCACATTCATCCCCTCAATGCCAATGTCATGTCGTCGTCCAAACATATTTTTCTTGGCCCCCTCATTCTGCCATCTGCTATCAGGCTGCCGAAGTTGCACTCCAGAGACTTGGACCCCATGACCTCAAGAAGCATGTCGTGCACACGGTACGTCTCCATTTTCCAGTAATAGCCAAAACTGACTTGAAATTGAATCATATTCCTGCTCACCAGCTCATCTAAGTAGGATTCTGCAACCTCCATCGGGGTGAATCCCCGCTTCTCCATAACCAGTCCTTCAGCGATCCATCTGCACAAGAGCCGATACTTTTCAATCTCATAATCCTATGGGAAGATGCTAAGGTACATCATGCAACTCTTGAGCTCATGCGGCAGATGATTGTAGCTGAGTGTGACTATGTGCCTCATCCCTTCCAGGGTAGGGTGGCTCTCCATCCGAAAATCGATTGATCTGTAGATTGATTCCCACTTGTCTTGGCTTCCTGATGATGTATAGGCCGCCAAGACGCTAGCAATGCTAACGATAGCCAATGGCAGGCCAGCACATCTTTTCAAAATCTTGCCCATCACGACTTCAAGCTCATTTGGGTAATCTTTGTTGCCAAATGTTCTGCTGAGGAACAAACTCTTGGAAGCATCAAAATCGAGGGCTTTCATTCGATGGATGTGATGTCCACCTATAGAAGGACTGCATGCTTTGGCCACATTATCTATCCTTGTCGTTACGATGGTTCCACTACCACATTTGTTATCTGGAAACACAGATTGGATTGCCTCCCATGCTCGCATGGTCCATATATCATCGATAACAATGAGGTACCTGCAGTTTAGTTGTGTACATAGCACTGTCAGTATTTTGGTACGTGTGAAATGGAATAACAGTTAAGCTTTGTGTGTAAGAGTATAAACTTAGAACTATAGCCTATCAACCCGTGCTCTCATACGAGCTAGCATATTAGAAGACATGTATTAATTAATTATTATTTACTAACAATTAATTAATAAAGATTTTTTATTAAATTTTATGTTTTTTTTACCTTGTTCATTTTCTTGCACAATAGATATAATAGATATACTTTGTAGTGTCTATCTATGTATGATAAACTAATTACTAATCTATACATTTTTTTCACCTGTATAATGACATACATAGTAATTTTTGCTTGCACCACAACACTCAAAATTTGAATTCACCGCCCTCGCCCCTTCTCCGGTCCTCCTGCCCCACCCCCCTCTCTCTCTCTGTTTCTCTTTCCCCTCAGCGTGTCTTTAGCACTGTTATGATAATCCTAGGACTACTTGTTGTCCTTATACCTTATCAAACTCTACTTCCTCTTAATGAAAAATATACCTCACACGGTATGACCATAATCAGAATGCTCAAAAATTAAATTATTAATATAGATATAACATAACACTTGTTTAGTACCACTTATAAATTGGTCAAAGAATTTTATGTGTAATAGTATTTTAAAAAGAGTTCTTACAATATACTTTCAGAGAGTAGATAGGTCATAACATTTCAATTAGAGTGTATAAATATATCTAAAGTAAAAATTTCTATAAATTGTTATCATGAATGATCGTGTAACTTTAATGATTAGAAACATATATATATATATATATATATATATATATATATATATATATATATATATATATATATGTGTGTAATTTATGGTTATTTAAATATTTTTCATAATATATTTGAGGGGATATTTTTATTTTTAAGAATGGAAGAAGTGATAATTTAGACGTGAATTCTAGGGTTACTTGAGGCCTATTCTGAAGAGTCCCCAAAGTAGCTTCTAAGATGAATCCAGAAGGAGAAGTGTTTTTTAGCTAAAATGTGAAGTGATTCTCTAAATGAATTAGGAGGCTGCAAGATAAAAAGCTAGATTCTCCTTATTCAATTCTAACACATAAGTACTTCCTAAAAAGAGTTTACAGAATCATAGTAGATAATTATTTTCAATAATAGAACTACTTCATATAGAGAACTAAAGTTCGAACCAAATCTATCAAATAGGATCTTAGATTATTTATCATAATGGTAGGTGTCTAATTAAGATACAAATTTAGATGGTTACTTTAGATTGTGTTTCATAACGACTTAGGTGGGTATTTTTTAAAAAAAATACATCAGACTACTATTATTATCAACATGACAATTAGAGCCTACTAAATTGATTGCATATTCTTAATTTAATGATATTTTTTCTGAGATTTCTTTATTAGCGAGTCATGTGATAATTGATGTAAAGACTTTGTTGAAGACCTCTAGTTAGAAACGTTGAGATTGTATTATGTGACCAAGTCAAGACCATCCACAGAGCGAAAACTGGGTATGCTAGCAAAAATACTTTTATAAATTTATATTTTTTGAAACCAAATTATAAAATTTATCAGGAGACAAATCTGTCTATACCGTTTTGAAATATCTAAACTTAATACATACTACAGTTAATAAGCAATTTATAGTGACTAAAGTTGTGGAGGCTGTGTCAATGAAAAATTCGAAACATCATTCGGTTGTGAGATTTGTATGCTTGCATAAACTCCGTTTGTTCCAAATTACTCCCTCCGTTCTAAATTATAGTTCGTCTAATTTTTTACCCCAAGTTTAGCCATTCATCGTTTTCAGAAAAAAATACAAGCATAGTCAAATTTAAGTCAATTTTGAAAAACTTCTATTAATCAAACAAGCCACGACAAACGAAATAACATTTTACATACTTTTTCGAATAAGGCGAGTGGCCAAACTTAAGGTCAAAAAAGTCAAATGAATTAAAATTTGGAATGAAGAGTGTATAAGATTTTTTTTGTTCTTTCTATGTGGACACAAGTGTGGGACTTGGTGTCCAGATTGATGATGAGTGATTGTCAACGGAGTTCACTTGGCATGTTGGTTGGTTTATGATGTGCAGGTGTTTGGGATCAGAGGCAGTGGCGGATGGTGGAGTGAAGGTCCGGTAAGCGGGCCGTGCCGATGGACTGGGAGCGGTGAAGGACGGACGCGGGACTTGGGCCGAGGAACTCGGATGCCGGAGCGCCAGCTGCGGTGGCGGACACTTGGCGACATCGACAGGCGCGATCGAGCATGGTCGAGGGACTCGGAGCGGTATGTGGGCCGGCGCGGTCGAGGACCAGCGGGACGCGACCCAGGACAGTTTTCGAGTTTGGGCCTCAAAACCCGGCCGGAGCTGCTTCCGGCGGGAAGCGGGGCGACACGTGGCGGAATCTCCGTGGTTGCATCATGGCGACGGCAACTGGAGCAGGAAGCGGGGTCTTCCGATCACATTCACAGAGACAGGTTGTTCCAGAATGCTCTAGGGCTAACTGGCTCACCTGATTAGCAGCAGTAGTAGTTAGGGGGGTATTTGCAAATTGTAATAAGAGTACTTGAAGGGGTATGGCAGCCCCTCTCTATCCATCTCTCTCATTCATTCACTCTCACCCCCTCCACCACTTAGGATTAAGACACTTGCTTAGGGAGAGATCCACTACTTGTTCATGGTAGTGTAAACTTGTGTTTTGAGCTAGGAAATCGAGGCCCTAACCTCGTGTCGTCCTCAGGATTCGAAGTAAGGCTTGTGCTCTCTTGTGTTCTTGTTGTGTTCTTCATGTCCCCTCTCTTGTGAGGTTTGATTCGCGAGTTCTAGGCCTTTTTGATTCGTTCCTCTTGTGTGCACTTGATCTTTGCCATGTGAAGCATCATTTGACCGAAGGAAATCGCTCGATTCCAACCCTACTCGTAGATCGGGACGATTCTTTCCCATGGTCGTTTTCAAGAGCATTTTTGGGGCGATTCTTTTTCCCGTTGATTCGGTTCGAATTGGGTGTTGATCTTTCGGGATTTGATTCTAGACTACCTAGTGACCTTATGGACGAAAAAGCGTGGTAGTTCATCTCCGTTTGATCGAGCTCTCTTCGATTTTGGTTTGGGGAGATTTTGAATCGCAGTTTCTGTCTAGGTGCGGATAGTCCGGGCCTGGGGGCCGAACAGTCCGAGGGTCGGGGCCGAGCACAGTGGAGTTTCGGCTCTGCTCGGTTGCCCAGTCATGGAAAGTCTGCCAGTCAACCGCGGACAGTCCGAGACTGCTTCCCGAGGGTGTCTAGCAGGGTTTTCAGAAGTTTGGTTTTGGGATTTTTTGCCGGCGAACAGTCCGCCCCCTGACACGGACAGTCCGGGCCTGTGATCCCGACAGCAGTAGGTTCCTCTCTCTCGGGTGTTTCTGGAAAATCTACGGCAGACAGTCCGGCTATAATTCCCGGACAGTCAGGCGTAGAGAATGCGACAGTGCACAGATTCTGTCCGAAACACTGTTGTTCGTCAGGTTGTGCCGCCGGACAGTCCGGACCTGACGGCGGACAGTCCGAGCCTTGTACGGTGGACAGTCCGAGCCTTGTACGGCGGACAGTTCGCACCCAAGCCGCGGACAGTCTGGGTCTGGGCAGTGTGCTCTCGATTGTGTTTTGCTTTCGCATCTTCTCCGTTGTTTCTGAGTATTCCGCTGTGCCTCTAGTGCACCCAAGCACTTGTTGATTCGTGGATATCTCGTGAGGGTTTCATGCTTCTTGGGGTTTGTATTTAGGACAGTGGTCTCAAGCATATTTCGAAAGAAATTTTTGAGGCTCCTATTCACCCCCCCTCTAGTCGCCTCTTTGGTCTTTCAATTGGTATTGGAGCCGGTTAAGGATCACTCCACCTTAATCGGTCCGTGATCCGCGAAGGTGACATGAATCGTGGTTTCAGCAAACCACCTCTCTTCGATGGGTCGAACTATGCCTATTGGAAGATCCGCATGTCCGCGCATTATCAGGGCATCGAGTACACGTTTGGGAGATTGTCGAGAATGAGGCTTACGTGGTGCTTGATTCGGCGGCTCAGATCACTCAAGAGAAAAAGAATCAACACCATGCTAACAGTCGTGCTCGGAGTGTTCTTTTCTCTAGCCTTTCGACCCCGGAGTTTGAGTATGTCTCGGATTGTATGATAGCTCGAGAGATTTGGCAGAGGCTTCAAGCCTACCACGAGGGCACCGCCCAAGTGAAAAATCGTCTCTTCGAAACGTACAAGAGAGAGTACAAAAATTTCAACCAGCTTGATGGCGAGTCCATTGATTCCTTATTTGCGCGGATATAAACCATGATCGACAAGATGAGGGCCAACAAAGATCAACTTTCCTATGATGACCATGAGAGAGCCCTAAAGCTTCTACATGCCTTAGATCCTAGAGTTTGGGGCATGCGAGTGACAACTGTTGGTATTTTTAACATCACTTCGCATTAAGTTGTCATCCCTAACATGATGTCAAAAACCAAAGGTAAAATAATCTTCAATTGCCTCCTAAAAATAATACTATCGAATATATCCGCAAGCGCACAGATAATTCTCCCATTGTAGCACTTCACCCGGTAAGTATTCCGAGTATCGTTAATTTATTTTATGCCAAAAGGATAAAGAGGCATTCTACTCATTAGGATAATCTACTATAATGATTGGAAAGATAAATGTGCAAACTATGATAACCCATAACTCTAGTGCTTAGCGATAAATAAGTCAATGATAACTGAGTAAATGAGGTAAATGGTATTCCAGAGATAGAATATAGAGACTCACTAATGTAGTAAGATAATCTCGATATTCGGCTAAAGTAAAGGAAACCAATGTAATTACTAAATACAAGGTCTACAGCTTACGCCACATTACACATTTTCATCTATAGCATAATCAACTCAGAAAACATCATGAGGAGCATCATCTAATGAGGATATTAAGACACAAGGGTCACCTCCTTTGCGACCACGCTCTGCTCGTCCTACGTATGGGGGGTGGACTATAGAGGAACCAACACAGATGTCACCTACGCGGACTACCACACGACCCGGCACGTCAGGGTGCTTCCATAAGTACACAATATATCTAGACACCATGTCTACATAATGTATACCACCTAACTCACTCGAGTACTGAATTAGGCGCTTTACGATCATATAACAAAAATCATCACCAATCATAACTATATCGAATATGCAACTAGAATACACTAAGAACTGAATAAGTAGCAATATATTAAAATAAAACAAAGTCATAATGAGATACAAGATAAGATTACCGATCTCCAGACGAATGGATCTGGAATCCCGAGCGTAGCGCCCAACTCTACTTGAACCTTGCTAGACGCCTAAACTATAAACTTGAAGAACTAGAGCCCTATTTCTAATCTCTAGAAACCCTAACTTCTGTCTACTCTTGACGAATAAAGCAGGAGGAATGAATTGGTGCTTTGGGAGGGGGTCTGCCCCTCTATTTATAGCCCGGTGGGATGAACGTGCGCCGTGGGATCAAACCGACTTAAACAAAGGGCTCAGATGACTCCTGAGAGGCGGTGAAGGAAGACTCCAGAAGGCGGCGACGAAACCCTAGGGGGGCGCCGCCTAGCCCTCCCTTGGGGCCGGCCGGCCCCACCTGGCCAGGTGTGGGCCCCCGCTTTCTTCGGGTGTGTTCTTTGAAGCCTTTCTGGAATAATCCCTGAAAAATACATAATTCACCAAAACTCGTGAAATTTGTCAGTAATAACCCCTATGCTTCTATTATTGATCTTCCCTAGGCATTAGTTGACGGTATAAAATTGGTACTTAACGACTGTCAACAACACCCCCAAGCTAAGTCTTTATTAGTCCCTTAGCAAAGTTGACTTGAAATAATTTATTCAGTGTTCCGTAAAAATGTATAACTTCCAACAAGTACTTAAATATTTAAACAGAAATTCTTCTCCGGATTGAAATTCATTAATCTATCTTTCAAACTTATTCCTATTCTTTTCAATCGTGGGGCTTTTAAACTAAGTCTTGGATAATTGAGAGACAGAATAATCAAACAAGCACTAAGTCTTTCATCCTTTGTTTCAACCATTGCTCCAGTTTTTTTTAATAAGTATATAATTTTTATTTCGAAAATAATGAGAGCCTACTAATAAGATTGCAGAGGACTACTAAGCTATACATCATGATTGAATGTGTGAATGTGATCAAATTTCATTTTTGAACTCCTATGCATTATCCTCTCTTTTCTATCTTTCTGAAGAGTGTGGGCTATCTCCCTAGCGGATACTTTTTGTACCTATTTTTTTTCTCTCAGGCGGGTGTCTTTGGACTCATTGTTTTTCTCTCTTCTTTTTTTGGGTACATACCCTTTTGATATGGCATCTTTAAGGCTCATACTTCTTTGGTATGGTATCTTTTAATTTTATAACCCACACTCTCTGTTGGACTTCCAAGAGAGAGAGACTTGTGCATAGAGCGAAAACTTTTTGTGTATGTAAATTCAATCATGAATGTATAATAGAATAGTCTACTTAAATCATATTAGCAGAACAAATTATTATATTTGTTTTGATTTTTGATTTTTGAAATGTCTGGAGCTTAGGTGTCGCTCAGAATGAAATAAATAGTAACTCAAACATTCTTATATCATATCGGTCAATTACTTAGAAAAGCTTATGCTACCCACTGATATCAAGTTTCAGAATAAATTTTCATGGTAGATAAACTTCATGCAATTCGTTGGAGAATTTAAATTTAAACACAAAGCAATTACAGGAAATTACATTTAAACAATTTAAATATCTTTTTAATTTTTCTCTAGTTTCAAGTTCTAATTATTCTAAAGACAAATTGAATGCGGGATTTAAAGCAAACTTAATTATGCAATCTATTATTAAACTTTTTTTGAATTTTTATTTTTACATAAGTAGAAATTTAATGCAATAACTAAAGTAAGCAGTAAATAAATTTTTATTTAGTTTTCTTGTTGTTTTTAGCAATATTGAAACTGACAGAATTAAAGGCCGAACTAAATACTGAAATAAAAACCATATATAAAGGTGAGAGGTACTCACCTAGCGTGGATCTCCCCTAAGCTAGATGTTGCTGTGCTCAGTAATGTGGTGGAGGTGGCGGCGGGTATCCCACCCGATGTATCAAATACTCCAATCCGCTCTGCGTCTGCTGTTGTCCTCGATAAATCTGATCAAGTCGTTGGTCCGTACTATGCTGCCATTGTTCATGCTGGTAGAATGTGTCGTCGACCTGCTGCTACCACTGCTCGTGCTGGTGCAGTGTGTCGCTTATTGCGTTATGTCCCTGTTTAATGTTAGCGAGACACATAGATAAAGCTGGAAAATCATTAGCGGTGGCTGTAAAGTGCTGCTCAGGTGGCTGATAGTAGCCATCTTCTGGTGGTGCGTTGATCGGATACGGTCCACCGGTGGTGAAGTCCGTGTTCCCGCGTACAGAAAAAGATGCTCGTTGTCCAAGAAAATCATTTGCTTCCCAACCCGCTGCTGCTCCTGACGAAGATTCTCCTTGCTGGAATGTGGGCTGTTCCTCCCATCCTGCATGTGCAGTCCACTGCTGGCGTGGTTCCTGCGTCGATCCCTGTTCACCAAAATTAACATAGTGGGAATAAACTGGCGCAGATGGTGCTGGGTCAGCTCCAGTGAAACTAGTTCTCGGCGTCCTGCTGATGCGCGCGGATGGACACCTACCAACATTAGCTCTAACAGCTGGAAAAATAAAATTCGGAACAGAATAAATTCCTAACTCCGTGTCTGATAGTTTGTACTCATTGTCATAATTTTTAAAAATCATAACTATTTTATTATTTCGGTGTTTGAACATGTGAGCACGAAAGAAAAAATCATAACCAATAATTTTGCGGGCAACATAAATGTAAACAAGTGTAGCATTTGATAATAATCCTAACCCTGCAGCTAAACGTATAATTCAGGAAGTAAAAGAAACACTACACTTTTTCATGGATGGGACAGTTCTCCAATAATTTAACATCATTTTTATAGGTGATGCCTTCCACCTTTTAGTCATGATATATAACAAATGCAGCTCATCTTGTTTAATAGTATTTAACTTCTCTCTAGGAAAGAATATAAAAGCTAGCCATTTAAGCATGAATCTCAGTATGGGGTGATGAACTTCTTCAGCAGTATATTTTTGTTTTCTCTCTGGTTTCTTTGCAGTTATGCTCTTCCAAAAATTATCTTTATCAAAGTTTTGGAGAGTTTCAGCTATATTGACCACGCACTGATTATTGAATCCTATTGCTAAGTTAGGAGCTTTCCATGAGAGGGTGAAAGGTTTATTAAATATTCTAAAATTAACCGCATCATCATCAAAATCTAGGGTGCTAATAAATTCTATAGTGAGTAACTTGCTACCCTGCTCATTAATTTGCCATGCATTTTTCCATCCAACATTTCTAAAAATAAGCTCAAACTTGGAATCCATTCCAGTTTTATGGAGCAAAGTGGCATAAAAAATTAGAGTATACGTAAATTCCTTATTTTTAACCACATTCAATATCTCCCTCTGCGGTCTAGTTGGTAATGAAATTTGAGTGATGCTTGTGAGCTCATACCTATCTTCCGGTTGGGATGAGGATGAAGGGTTGTCATACGTGAAGGGTGACGGAGGATCGATATTCATGTCGGAGCCGACGAACGATGGCACTTGTGATGATGATTGACTTCTTGTTGTGCGGCGTGAGAAGGCTCTTCCAAGGGATCGAATGGCACCTTTCATTCTATTGCTCATCTTGTCTGTAAAATGAAGAACACGAAGAACACGGCAAGAACGAACAAGAACAAAACAAGAACAAGCAAGAACAAGTGGAGAGAAGGAATCAAAGTGATGATCTCTCTTCTAGGTCTTCTTGCTAATCCTCTTTTCTACTCCTTCCCTTGCTTAAACTCGAATCAAATGATAGGATTGTGAGAGTTTGAAGTCACGACCTACAAAGCAAAGTAGCTATGTGCTCTCTGGAGTGTATGTAAGTGAATGAGTGAGTGAGAGAAGTGGGAGGCAGAGAAGAGGAGGAGGGGCGCTGGCCGGCGTGGGCATGGGGCTGGCCGGCCCCACCTTGTGTGCTTTGGCCCTCTTCTTTAGCTGGTGTTGACATTGCCTAGATGCTCTTCCAAATGCATGTGTGTGTATGCTTTCTCTGGTGAATGAATGAATGGAGGGTAGTATGGTAGTGAAAGGTGGTGGTTGATGATGAAAATTGAAATGACTTGATGTGATGGTGGTGGGTCCCATATGTTTCCCGTATTTATACCGTATAATGACACAAGAATGAAAAACTAAATTACTTTTATGAATCTACGAAAAATTAAAATTCTAATGATATTTTTCTACCACCACAGTAGATTTCACTAATGGGGGTTTAACACTCCGTTAGTAATAATCACATGGGGCTTAAGCTTTAATCATGCTATGCTTATTTTTATTTCTTTTTAATAATGCAATTTAAGAGGAAATAAATATGCAAATTTCAATGCAAGAATTAAATTACCGATAACTACCGAGTTACCTCCCAGCGAAGGTTCGGGGTTTTTGAGTCCGCCGATCCGGACTTCTCCAGTTGAATTAGTCTTCATGATTCATCTCTGGTGTTGGAGATGTTGTTGCATCTTGTTCTTTATGACACTTCAATGTTTGGCATTGCTCTAGTCTTGGCTTGAATGCGAATTGCTCTTCTTGCCCATTGGTGGTGAACGTGATCTCTCCAGTTCCGACGTTGATGGTTGCATTTGCAGTGTTTAGGAATGGTCGTCCGAGGATGAGGGGTATCTTCCTCTCTTCCTGCATGTCAAGTATTACAAAATCTATACGAATAAAAAAGTTGCGAATTTTTATCAGAATATTTTCTACGATTCCTACGGGATAGCGGACCGATTGGTCAGCTAATTGCGAACACATCGTGGTTGGTGTGAGCGTAGAATAGTTGAGTTTATCGAAGACGGTCTTGGGCATGACGCTGACACTTGCTCCAAGATCACATAAAGCATTCTCGAACATCTGGTCTCCTATTGAACAATCAATAGTGGGACACCCTGGATCCTACTTCTTAGTAGAGAAGAACTCAGAATTGCCTCACTACACTCCTCCGTTAGCTTGACAACTTCAGTAGAAAGTAGTGATCCTTTGTTGTTGAGGATGGTTCGAAGATACTTCGCGTATGTAGGTACCTGCATGGCATCTAACAACGGAATATTGACATATAACTTCTGAATTACCTCTACAAACTTACCAAATTGATCATCCGTTTTGGCTCTTCTTCTTCTGCGTGGAAATGGTAGGAGGGTTGTGTCATGAAAATCTTGAGTTAATTCTTGATCTTGTAGTTAAACTGGTGGTGAAGGTGGTATAACTTCTTCTTCTCTGTTGTTCTTTTCTATTTCTTCTTCTACCTACACTAAATGTGATGGTCTACGTGCCCCTTTTAGGTAAGGTGGATCACGTGTAGACTTACCTCCTCTAGTAGATATTCCTTTTATTTGTTCATGGTTAGTGGTAAACAAAGTAGAAGATAATTGTGCAATTTGTAATTCTATCTTTTTATTAAATAATATTTGATTTTCAACAGCAGAAGAGAAATTATTCAACTTAGAATTAATTCCTTCTAAAACTTTATCATTAAAAGCAAGTTTCTTATAAATACTTTCATTAATTCTAGCTTGTTCTAATATTAATTCTCTCAAGGGTGGTTGTCTATGATTTGAAAAATTAGTATTGCCTTGGTACTTACCTTGACTGGTTGACCGAGGTTGATTCCATACTTGCTTCTGAGAAGTAGTCTTGATGACTGTACTAATATCTTCTGGGGATTTGCAAACTCTTCGTTTTGATTCTGGGAATTGAATGCATCTTGAATAGCAAGGTGATCTCTCTTATGATTGGCTCTTTGCTCTAACCAGTTCAACAGTACATCCATCTTGGTTGACAGTGCACACACTTCCTCTGGAACTTCTTCACTCTTATGGCATGTCTGAATGTTGTTTGTCCAATTCTGATTTTCTGCTATCTTTGCCATAATATCTTCAGCTCTTCCAGGGGTGAGTGACATAAATGATCCCTCAGCAGTGGCATCTAGTTGCTCATGTGACCCTTGTGTTAGTCCGTGATAAAATGTTTGCATGAGCAACCACTTTTCCATTCCATGATGGGGACAATTTGATATGTAATGTTGAAAACGTTCCCAGGCTTGTCGAATAGATTCATCTTTCTGCTGATAAAATTCTGAAATCTTTCCTCGTAGAGCATTGGTTTTGCCTACTAGGAAAAACTTTTCTAGAAAAGCTTTTGAACATTCTACCCATATCTTGACTCGATCTTTATTCTGACAAAACCACTGCTTCGCCTTTTCCTCCAATGAGAACGGAAACAAACGAAGTAGCACGACGTCTTGAGGAATGCCTTTGATGTTGATGGTGTTGCCAATCTCCAGGAAATTCTGAAGATGCACACTTTCATATTCATCTTTCTTTCCACTAAATGTGATAGCTTGCACCATTTTAATGAGGCTTGGCTTGATCTCGTAATCATGATCTCCAATGTCAAAAGTTCGCCCAACGCGAATATTCTCGGTGCTTTGGGCAGAGAATTCATGTAGAGTCTTCTCAGCCATGGCTTCCCAAAAACAATGTAAGACCCTTCTTCCTATGGTTGTTCCTGATTGATAAGAGTTAAAGTACACAGCCAATCCTGCACTTACCCTATATAAGATATTTAAATATAAACAAAACACGGGTAAGTCTGCTAAAGCAAAAGGTTATGGTTATCTCTAAGTATTTATATCTATAGTTATTTTTATGTTTTTCTATAATATTATCTATGAAGAACTCTCCTATATGAAATTTTAGAATAAATATCCTGGCGAATAAAATCAACGAACTCAATAAATTATCCTAATGAATACAATTGCCGTCCCCGGCAACGGCGCCAGAAATGCTTGTTGGTATTTTTAACGTCACTTCGCGTTATGTTGTCATCCCTAACATAATGTCAAAAACCAAAGGTAAAATAATCTTCACTTGTCTCCTAAAAATAATACTATAGAATATATCCTGCACTTACCCTATATAAGATATTTAAATATAAACAAAACACGGGTAAGTCTGCTAAAGCAAAATGTTATAGTTATCTCTAAGTATTTATGTCTATAGTTATTTTTATGTTTTTCTATAATATTATCTATGAAGAACTCTCCTATATGAAATTCTTGAATAAATATCCTGGCGAATAAAATCAACGAACTCTATAAATTATCCTAATGAATACAATTGCCGTCCCCGGCAACGGCGCCAGAAATGCTTGTTGGTATTTTTAACATCACTTCGCGTTATGTTGTCATCCCTAACATAATGTCAAAAACCAAAGGTAAAATAATCTTCACTTGCCTCCTAAAAATAATACTATAGAATATATCCGCAAGCGCATAGATAATTCTCCTATTGTAGCACTTCACCCGGTAAGTATTTCGAGTATCGTTGATTTATTTTATGCCAAAAGGATAAAGAGGCATTCTACTCATTAGGATAATCTACTATAATGATTGGAAAGATAAATGTGCAAATCTATGATAACCCATAACTCTAGTGCTTTAGCGATAAATAAGTCAATGATAAATGGTAAATGATAATTGAGTAAATGAGGTAAATGGTATTCCAGAGATAGAATATAGAGACTCACTAATGTAGTAAGACAATCTCGAGATTCGGCTAAAGTAAAGAAAACCAATGTAATTACTAAATACAAAGTCTACAGCCTACGCCACATTACACATTTTCATCTATAGCATAATCAACTCAAAAAACAACATAAGGATCATCATCTAATGAGGACATTAAGACACAAGGGTCACCTCCTTCGCGACCGCGCTGTGCTCGTCCCACGAACGGGGGGTGGACCACAGAGGAACCAACGCAGCTGTCACCTACGCGAACTATCACACGACCCGACACGTCAGGGTGCCTCCGTAGGTACACAATATATTTAGGCACCACGTCTACATAATGTATACCACCTAACTCACTCGAGTACTGGATTAGGCGCTTTACGATCATATAACAATAATCATCACCAATCATAACTATATCAAATATGCAATTAGAATAAATTAAGAACTAAATAAGTAGCAATTTATTAAAATAAAGCAAAGTCATAATGAGATACAAGATAAGATTACCGATCTCCAGACAAACGGATCTGGAATCCCGAGCGTAGTGCCCAACTCTACTTGAACCTTGCTAGAAGCCTAAACTATGAACTTGAAGAACTAGAGCCCTATTTCTAATCTCTGGAAACCCTAACTTCTGTCTACTCTTGACGATGGAAGCTGGAGGAATGAATTGGTGCTCTAGGAGGGGGTCTAACCCTCTATTTATAGACCGGTAGGATGAACGTGCGCCGTGGGATCAAACCGACTTAAACGAAGGGCTCAGATGACTCCTGACAGGCGGTGGAAGAAGACTCCAGAAGGCGGCGGCGAAACCGTAGGGAGGGCGCCGCCCGGACCCCTTGGGGCCGACCGGCCCTACCTGGCTAGGTTTGGGCCCCCGCTTGCTTCAGGTGTGTTCTACACTCTTCCAGGGTCTTCGTGATGATGTTTCTTTGGCGGTTAAGTTTCGTGGTAATTAAGCACTTTATTCCTTCTTTTAAGCCTTTCTAGAATAATCCCTGGAAAACACACAATTCACCAAAACTCATGGAATTTGTCAATAATAACCCATATGCTTCTATTATTGATCTTCCCTAGGCATTAATTGACGGTATAAAATTGGTACTTAACGACCGTCAACAACAGCCATCACCGAATCACCCTCCTGTGACACCCTCACGGTGGATGAGCTCTTTAGCCAGCTTAAGGCTGCTGATATTGACCAAGCCACCGATGCCAAGATCCGGAATCCTACTTCACCATCTATGGCTTTGGTGTTAGGTAATGGAGGTAATGGTTTCCCTTCTTCTAACCCTTCACAATTGTCATTTGCTTTGTTTTCTCTTGTGACTGTGACAGAGGAGCAGCTAGAGGTTCTTGGTGACGATGAGCTTGCTCTCGTCATCAATCAGTTCTCTAGGTTCCACAACAACCGGATGAACCGCCGGTGAGGAGGTCACAAGGAAGGATGCTTCGAGTGCGGGGACTTGGACCACTTCATCGCAAATTGCCCCAAGAACGTCAAGTCTTCGTCCAAGCACGACTTCTCCAAGCGGCAGGAAAAGAAGGAGTACACCTCCGACAAGCACAAGGCGAAGAGCTTCGATAAGGAGTACAAAAAGTGGTTTCAGAAGAAGATGCGGGCAAAGCAGCGAACCTTCCTCGCCTCCCTCAGCGACATCGACGACGACTCCGGCGACGACCGCGACTCTTCCTCAAGTGATGATGAAGCCGCGAAGAAGGTCGAGGACAAGCTCAACGGCCTTTGCTTCGTCGCCACCTCCACCCTTGGAGGACTTTGCACCATGGCAATCGAGGACGCTGAGTTGGAGTCCGAGAAGGGCAAGGCTCCCGACGACGACACTACATCTCAGGTATCACTCAATGTCGATGACCTTGCTGCTGAGATTGATACTTTGAATTCCGCACTAGTGAGCCAAGATAAGTTGTTGAAGCGTGTCACCCGTGAGAGGAAAGCATGGATGAAAATGGTACGGATATTTATTCGACCGTCCATTTGACCGAATCCGTTTAGAGGTTTTCAGGTCTGTCCGCATCCGACTCCGAAGATTCAACATCCGATACCGTATCCTTATCCGAATACTCAAATCGTATATTTATGATGTCGACATCCAATCGTATCCTATTCAGCATAGCTGACACTATCCATATTCGAATCCGAATCCGAACAAAAATATGAAAACAAATATGATATCAGTGATATCCGTTCGTATCCGATCCGTTTTCATCGCTAGAGGAGAGACTATAAGGAGAAGTGGGGGGCCACGGTGAAAGAGCTTGAGTTGGCTAAGTCTAGTGTGGTGGTCACCAAGGAGAGTGAGCGTGATGAGTGCCTTGCGCATATGGGTGACTTGGCTAGGTTGCAGTCCAAGTATGCCTATGTTTTAGAGGAGCTGGCCGAGGTGAAGGTGAGACCGATTCTCTTAGGTGTGTGCAAGTCTTGCTCAGGCTTACAAACTGAGTTGTCAGAGAAGAATGCCAAAATTGCCTTGCTAGAGAAGGCCAACTTGGTTAGCACTAGTGATGGAAAGTGTGCTTTGTGTGAGGCTTTTGAGATAGAGCTTGGCAATTGTAGGCATGAGAAGAGGCAGGTTGAGGAGGAAAACACTTACCTCCGAACCATCTTGAGTTGGGTCTCCTGCAGTGAGCCACAATTGGGAATGATGGTTATCCAATTCCGTTGGGGAACAGATGGCTCGGGATTAGGCTTTGTGCTAGGTGGGAAAGATGGGAATGTTTTTGGGAAGGTTGGTGAGTCTAGTGGTATGAGTCCGAATGATAAAAAACCTATTCCACCCAAGCTCACCAAGTTCACCCCACCTAAGCCACCACAGCCTATTGTCGGAGATGGAGTGTTTATTGAGCCTCCAAAGGCTCCACCAGCCAAGCAAGTTTGGGCTCCCAAGCCAAATCACCTTCGCAACTCTCTTGACACTTTGCCCAATGTCCCTAGGGAACCCCTTCCTAAAGTCCAACCTCCACCAAGAGTGAACCATAACCACAAGAAAGTGAACCCACCACCCAAGGTGAGGTATCATTGTGAGTATTGCAAAAGAGATGGTCACCTTGTTGAGTTTTGCTTTAGGAGGAAGAGGGATGAGTGGCGTGAATTTGAGGTGAACAACCGGAACATGTATCGCCCACCCCATGGCGTTCATGTGCCACTGGTTGAGAGGAGCTTTGCTAGGCTAAGAGGTGCGATGCCTCAAGGCTCTAGGCCTTTTGGTTGCGAGACCACGAGGTGGTCATGCCCGGTGTGGCCCAAGTCATGATCAATATGGCTACGGACCTTGAGGCGGTGGCTTTCCGTCCTACACTCCTAGCGGACCATATTTCTTCTCTCGTGGTGATCGCCTCTCTTCTATGGGACATGGTTAGTTTGGTGCTTTTCCTGGCATTTTTTCTAAGTGGATGAGGCAACACTGGTATCCTTCTCATTTCACTAACCCTACTGTTGCACCATACACTTATCACATGTCTTGTTATTGATGACAGGACGGAGGTTTGGAGAACACTGGCTCATTGATTCTGGTTGCTCACGCCACATGACCGAAAATCCTAAGTGGTTCTCCAGCCTCGACCCCATGCAACCCAAGGAGTACATCACCTTTGGGGATAACAGCAGGGGTAAGGTTCTATCTCATGGGACCATTCGAGTGAATGATGGCATTGTCTTGAAGGACGTTGCATTGTTGTCAAATTTGTATTTAACTTGCTTTCGGTTTCGCAACTCCTTCAAGACGGTTTCAAAGTACATTTTATGACCGGTTGTTCTAGAGTGCTAGATTCTCAGGGTGATCTTGTTTATCGGATCACTCCATTTGGTCGTGTCTTTCGAGCCGATTTCTCTCGCTCGTTTGGTTCTTCACGATGTTTGGTTGCTGGATCCTCCTCAGAGTTGTGGAAGTGGCATAGGAGGCATGGGCATTTGAGCTTTGATCTACTTGCTAGATTAAGTTAACTTGGTCTAATCCAAGGATTGCCCAAGTTGAGATTTGAGAAGGATCTAGTTTGCCACCCTTGTCGCCATGGGAAGATGGTAGCCGCTTCTCATTCCCCCGTGAACCAATCAGATCTTCTTAGAAGAGCATCTTGGAAAAAGTGTCATCAACTTTCTTTCCCCCCTGAAAGACATTGGGAAGAATACAGGGATGGTATGTCTAGTGATGCCATAGAAGGAGAGCCAAGCCACTTAGAAATTAATTCTATCTTCTCCCCTTCTATGCCCAAATTAAATGTTTCATATGAACCCATCTCTATACCCATCCTTGACCCTGATGATCCTTCTTCTGCTCTCTCCTAAGTCTCATAATGACCCTAAGATCCCATTAAGACATCCCAAGAATAGGAGTCATGAAGATTATTGGAATGACCAAGAAGAGCTACGACAATGGCAGGAATGCATAGAACATACTAGAAACACATACGCTATTGTCAAAGAATGGATGGAAGAGGACGAAGCCTTAGTACTAGCATCTAAACTTGGTCTAGATTCAAATGGTGAGCTTAAATCAATTTCTGTAATAAACATAATTCATCCAAGTTTAGAGAAAGCCTTAGACAAAACCAATCTTAGAGACACCAATCTATGGGAAATCCTAGAAAATAAAATATCCAATGAATGTCGTAGACATGAAATAATAGAGACAAACTTGTTGCCTATAGACATCTATGAAGAAACACCCTTGGAGTTTGAAAAGGGAGATCACATCAATGAGCATGGGAATTACTTCTTTAACACCTCATCGAATCTATACTCATATGAGAAATCTTCTGGATCAATTGGTCTCTCCAAAATTATCACACACGAGATCTTCAACCCCCTCATTCTACCTGTTCATAAATTTATTGAAAAGGTGGTTGTAGATGCATATGTTTATCATAAATATTGTAGATCTCGTTGCACAAAGGCTGGTGTTCTAGAGGAAACCACCCCACGAACTCAATAATTAGAAGGTTTCCAAAGAATGACTTTGTGTCTTAAATTGGCACTCTTCAAAGATAATATGAATTTGCACATTTGGCTGTAATGCCCGTGTGAATTAACCATAGAATTATAATCGTGAAAATATTCCTTTGGGTATTTTTGTCACTAACCTTTCGAGCTTGAAGTAGAAGAATGACAGCATTAGGTATGTCTAGCCAATCATCATGCAACATTAATCTATCCAAACTTAACTTTGCCTTGCAAAATTCAAGCTTGGGGGAATGGGATTATTTAGAAAATCTTATGTTGCTAATATTAGTTGTCTCTACCTTGTCAATCCATGTTCAAATTGTTAATCAATGATCATGCTCTTTCATCTCTGTTTGTATAAATCTCTATAAGTGCTTTCATTTCACCTTTGTCCGCCATAATGAGTTTTGGTTTAGAGGTATTGATCCTACTTCTATAGGTATTTAAATTAAGCGTGGTGCTTAGGTTAACTAGCCTTCCTTAACAAAAATTAAATATGGAGTTTGGTTTGGTTATGGAACTAGAAATTACTGTAGTACATGTAATACCTTTGGTATTACTGCATAATTAACCTGTCATGTCATCATATTTAAATTTCATCATCTGCATATGATTGTGCTTAAGGTCCCTAGAGTGATTTGATTTCATATGTTATTGATTGTGTAATTAACTTTAATTAAAAGTCAAATAGTAAATTAAATTAGAAATCAATTTAAACCCCTGCTCTGCTCGGCGCCGTGCACACGTGCCCGCGGCGCGTGCCGGTCGCCGTCCGGCCGGGCCAGGTCCCGGGCGCCGGCGTGCGGTCGTTGGGGTCCCAGCCACCCTTCATGCTTATGCTTTCCCTCCCTGCCCATAAGAAGCGATGAGCCCCTCCCTGTTCCTCTTCTTCATTCGTCTCGTCGGTCACCGCTCGAGTTCGCCGGCGGGATTCGCCATCCCCACTCCACCACTGGCCTCTCCGTCTTGTAGTCCTTCAATTAACTCCTTTGCACATCGTTTGGGCTTGGATTGGTATCGTTTTGGCATCGGAGTAGCCCAGTGGTCGAGGTCTTCTTCCTCGGTTCCGGCGTGAACACCACCGTGCTCCTCCGCAGCGTTGCTAGGCGCTGTGGTGGGTTCTTTCTTCCTCTTGTTGGCGTTGTAAACTCTCTTTGCTCCACTCTTATCCCTAGTCTTGGTGGTCTGACCCTACCGCTCTAGGTTATTTGGAACGAAGGTTCCGTCCCCAGAGTTCATCGCCAGTGTCGCGGTCGTCGCCGCCACGCCTACTCTAGTCGTCAGTCGCCTCGACTCGCTCGTGTTTAAGCCTTTGGTGAGCTCTGTGGTACCCTCGATGTTGCTGGTTTGGCTTGTGATGATCCGTAGGTCTCGGAACTTGGGTCGCTGCCGCGGTGAGCCGCCATGGCCCCTCTCGGTCGAGCTTGGGAGTCCAGGGAGCGGTTCAGAGTCCGTAGCTGGGGTGCGGGTGCTAGTGGGGAGCTCGTCGGAGTGTTGCTCTCACCGGTGTCGGTTCCACCGGCACGGCCGCGCCGGTGGCGCATCACCGCCCCGTCGGGCGTCAGCATGAGGGAGAGTTGGAGGTGGGGGAAGAAGCTGACAAGGGGGTCCCGTTTGTTAGTGGCTGTAAGAGAGGGGAGGCGAGCGTGGGCTGGCTGGGCCGCGCCGCGCCTAGGTGGGCCGATTCGGGCCAGAAGGCTTTTCACTTTTTCCCAGGAAATTAAAAAGGGTTTTCCATTTCTATTTTTGATGAATAGTGATCAACATTGCTATTTTCATGTGAATTAATCTGGTCACTGAAAAATAATGAAAATAAATGTGTAAGCTCTCGGTAGTATGTATTATTTAATAAAAATATTAAATACATGTTTTGGACATTCTCTGTAGTAGCTAAAAATCAGCATTTTAATTCATAAATGCAATTTTGAACATTTTTTAGTAATTTCCTGTAATTCCAAAAATCATAAAGCTTTATTTGGCACTGTTATAGGTCAAGATCTCTCTGTTTCTGAAGTTTGAGGTCAAATAGAAATAGTTTAATTAATTTTTAATTATATGCTTGATTAAATGATTAATAAAATAAATAGTAAACATTGGTGACTAGGGTTTATGTGATTTTTGGATTTATTGTAATTCTAGGTCAAGCACCCTAATGACCTAGGGCTATTTAGTCTAGAATTGTTGCGACTAGGTTATGAATGATAGTTGTGGTCATGCTAGGTATCATTTATTCTTGAAATTTTGCATTCTTCATTTCATGTTGCATCGCATTGAAACCTTCATCATTGCATGCGTATAGTGACCGAGGAACCGGAGGTAAAAGTGAAGGCAGTCACTGAGGAGGTTGTTCCTGAGGTTGTTCTGGATTTTGACATCTGTGGTACTGATCCGGATCCGACGCTTCACGCAATCCAAGGCAAGCCCCGGTGCATTCAGCCTTTCCTTGTGTTTTACAAACTTTTATCATCTTGAGTAAAATAATTGCATTAAGTTGATAAGAGCTGATTGTCACCTACTTGCTGCATGACCTGCCTTGATATATCACCCCGAAACCTGTTTTAAAATGAAAATGTTTGAAAATGCTTAGCCCTGCTTGTTAAAGTTAGCTTTGCATGAAATGCTATTTTCTGAACTATAATGATATACTAATGATGAATATGAATTTACAACCGCTCGTGTGACCTACAATTGGGTTAGAGTCCCAATGTAATGTCATCGACGGATTGGCAACCGTTCGGTTGGCTTTGTACTTTGGGTTAGAGTCCCGATGCATTGCCGCCGCTGGAAAAATGGTAATGAAAAAGAAAGTCCATTCAGATGGATGTGCACATGTGGCGGCGTTCCCATGTCTTGTCACCGACGGGCACGGATTTGGAACCGTTCGGCTACTTTGTACTTGGGTTAGAGTCCCAATGCATGGTAACCAACGGAAAAATACTTTAGGGACCGTTCGTTGTCGACCTGCTGGATTGAGACTTTGCAACTAGCCACATACTACGGGAAGCCTCTGACTCCGATGGCTCTACTGCTGGAACTGACAACCACGCACTGGGAGTGGAGAGATGCCGAGAGTAGCGTGTACCCCCGTGGCCGGCGTGCCTGGAGACTAGAGGAGTACTGTGCTCTCGGGTGGCGCAGGACCGGTTCCGGGGTATGAAAAGCTGTGGTAGGCGGGATTGGCATATGCAAGCTTAAGTGCTACATATGAAGTGTGGATAGGGATCCCCAGCTGGGTACTTTGTGGATTCGAATCGACGTTGCTCCTCGGTTAATGGAGACTTGATCCACTGACTTACACCGAAAAGTGGTTCGGAACTAGGTGTTTTTGAGAATGATTAAGAAATTGAAAGAATGTGACATATGAGAAGGAATATTGGAACTATGGTTATGATTAAAATAATATTGAGATGAAATATTGAAATAGGATAGTAATGCTTTCCTGCAAAACTCTTGAACTCTTGCTCACAGCCTTACCTTGACTCCCCTTAGCCTGCATTCCTGAGTCTCATCTTTCTCTTTAGTTGGGTATGTCTTGTGGAGTACCCCAGTACTCAGGGTTTGTTAACCCCTGTTGCAGGAAGTCAGCAGCCGGAGGTCTGTCTTGCTCCCTGCTGCGTGATGCTCGTTTGTGAAGGAAGTGATGATGAGTGATGTTGGACCCTTGGGTAGGGTTCGTATTATTATGTGTATCTGCTACCCTGATGCTACTTCTATTTAGGTATAGATTGTAATAATTGTACTTGAATTTATATTTGAACAACTGGTTTGTAATCTATGTACTATGAAGTCTTCCGCACCTTTACTCTGATGTATTTTATTATTAAATGTTGTAACCCTGTAATGGCTTCGCAATGGGATCCTATCGGAGAATACGGACGCTTATGTAGCCCGGCAGAGCCTTCCAGATCATCTGGGACATGGGCCCGGCTGCCAGAGATCATTAGTGACATTGACAGGTGCCCGTGGGCCATGTGATTTGGACGGTTCTGTTACAGGTGGTATCAGAGAGATCCGTTGCCAAATCATTACAGTGTTACTTTCGAAAACTTCAAAATGTCTTGGATCAGAAAATTTAAATTGGTATTTTGGTCCAAACTGCTTACATTCTTACCTTATCCCTTCATTCTTACCTTATCCAATAGTTCTTACCTCATTTTATAATTCACCATCAATGGGCAAGAACAGCGATTCGCATTCAAGTCAAGACTGGAGCAATGCCAAACGTTGACGTGTCATGAAGAACAAGATGCAACAACATCTCCAACACCGGAGATGAATCATGAAGAATAATTCAACTGGGGAAGTCCGGATCGGCGGACTCGAAAAACTCCGAACCATCGCCGGGAGATAACTCGGTAGTTATCGGTAATTTAATTCTTACATTAAAATTTGCATATTTACTTTCTTATAAATTGCATTATTAAAAAGAAATAAAAATAACCATAGCATGATTAAAGTTTACACCCCATGTGATTATTACTAACGGAGTGTTAAATCCCCGTCAGTGAAATTTACTGTGGTGGCAGAAAATTATAAAAAGACCATCATTAGAATTCTAATTTTTCGTAGATTCATAAAAGTAATATAGTTTTTCATTCTTGTGTCATTATACGGTATAAATATGGAAAACATGTGGGACCAACCATCATCACATCAAGTCACATCATGCATTATCATCGACCACCACCTTTCACTACCATCCAAACTTCACCATTCATCTATGTACTACCCTCCACTCATTCATTCACCAGAGAAAGTATGCACACATGCATTTGGAAGGGCATCTAGGTGGTGTCGACATTGTCTAAAGCAGAGAGCCAAAGGTCACCATGCGGGGCTGGCCGGCCCCATGGCCACGCCGGCCGGCGCCCCTCCTCCACTTCTCTGTCTCTCCTTTCTTTTATTCACTCACTCACTCACATGCACACCAGAGAGCTCCTTGCCACCTTGCTTCGTAGCTCGTGATTACAAACTCTCATAATCCTTTCATTTGATTCAAGTTTAAGCAAGGGAAGGAGTAGAGAAGAGGATTAGCAAGAAGACCTAGAAGAGAGATCACCACTTTGATTCCTTCTCTCCACTTGTTCTTATTTGTTCTTATTTTGTTCTTGTGTTCTTGTTCGTTCTTGCCGTGTTCTTTGTGTTCTTCTTTTTACAGGCAAGATGAGTAATCGAATGAAAGGTGCCATTCGATCCCTTGGAAGAGCCTTCTCACGTCGCACAACAAGAAGTCAATCATCATCACAAGTGCCATCGTTCGTCGGCTCCGACATGAATATCGATCCTCCGTCACCCTTCACGTATGACAACCCGTGATCCTCTTTCCAACCGGAAGAGAGGTATGAGCTCACAAGCATCACTCAAATTTCATTATCATCTAGACCGCAGAGGGAGATATTAAATGTGGTTAAAAACAAGGAATTTACGCATACTCCAATTTTTTATGCCACTTTGCTCCATGAAACCGGAATGGATTCTGAATTTGAGCTTATTTTTAGAAATGTTGGATGGAAAAATGCATGGCAAATTAATGAGCAGCGTAGCAAGTTACTCACTATAGAATATATTAGCACCCTAGACTTTGATGATGATGAGGTTAATTTTAGAATGTTTAATAAACCTTTCACCCTCTCATGAAAAACTCTTAGTTTAGCACTAGGATTCAATAATCAATGTGTGGTCAATATTCCTGAAACTCTCCAAGACTTTGATAAAGATGATTTTTGGGACAGCATAACTGCAAAGAAACCTGAGAGAAAACAAAAATATACTACTGAAAAAGTTCATCACCCCACACTGAGATTCATGCTTAAATGGCCAGCTTTTACATTCTTTCCTAGAGAGGAGTTAAATACTATTAAATAAGATGAGCTATATTTGTTATATATCATGATTAAAAAGAGGAAGGTGTCACCTGTAAAAATGATGTTGAATTATTGGAGAACTGTCCCTTCCTTAAAAAAGTGCAGTATTTCTTTTACTTCCTGAATTATACGTTTAGCTGCAGGGCTAGGTTTATTATCAAATGCTACACTAGTTTATATTTCTGATGCCCGCAGAATTATTGGTTATGATTTTTTCCTTCGTGCTCACATGCTCAAACGTCGAAATAATAAAATAGTTATGATTTAGAACAATTATGACAATGAGTACGAACTGCTAGACAGGGAGTTAGGAATTTATTCTGTTCAGAATTTTGTTTTTCCAGCCGTTAGAGCTAATGTTGGCAGGTGTCCGTCCACGCGCATCAGCAGGGCGCTAAGAACTAATTTTACTGGAGCTGACCCAGCACCATCTGGGCCTGTTTATTCTCACTATGTTAATTTTGGTGAACAAGGATCGACGTATGAGCCACGCCAGCAATGGACTGCATATGCAGGATGGGAGGAACAGCCCACATTCCAGTAAGGAGAATCTTCGTCAGCAGCAGCAGCAGCGGGTTGGGAAGCAACTGATTTTCAGAGAGAACGAGCATCTTTTTCTACACGTGGGAACACGGACTTCACCACCGGTGGACCGTATCCGTTCCACGCACCACCAGAAGATGGCTACTATCGGCCACCTTAGCAGCACTTTTGAGCCACCGCTAATGATTTTCCAGCTTCATCTATGCGTCTCACTAATATTGAACAGGGACAGAACGCAATAAGTGACACACTGCACCAGCACGAGCAGTGGCAGCAGCATGTCGACGACAGGTTCTACCAGCATGAACAACGGCAACACAGCACGGGCCAATGACTTGATCAGATCTATCAAGGACAGCAGCAGACGCAGAGCGGATTGGAGTATTTGATACATCAGATGGGATACTTGCCGCCACCTCCACCACATTACTGAGCACAGCAATATCTAGCATGGGGGAGATCCCCGCTAGGTGAGTACCTCTCACCTTTATATGTGTTCTTTATTTCAGTATCTAGTTCGGTCTTTAATTCTGTCAATCTCAATATCGCTAAAAACAACAAGAAAATCAAATAAAAATTTATTTACCGCTTTCCTTAGTTGTTGCATTAAATTTCTGCTTATGTAAAAATGAATAGATTGTATAATTCAGTTTGCTTTAAATTCCGCATTCAATTTGTCTTTAGAATAATTAGAACTTGAAGCTAGAGAAAAATCAAAAAGATATTTGAATTATTTAAATATAATTTTCTACAATTGCTTATTGTTTAAATTTAAATTCTCCTACGAATTGCATGAAGTTTATCTACCATGAAAATTTATTCTGAAACTTGATATCAGTGGGTAGCATAAGCTTTTCTAAGTAATTGACGAATATGATATAAGAAGGTCGTTACGTACCAATTTTATACCGTCAACTAATGCCTAGGGAAGATCAATAATAGAAGCATAGGGGTTATTACTGACAAATTTCATGACTTTTGGTGAACTGTGTATTTTATAGGAATTATTCCAGAAAGGCTTAAAAGAAAGATTAAAGTGCTTAATTACCACGAAACTTAACCGCCAAGGAAACATCATCACGATGACCCTGAAAGAGTCTAGAACACACCCGAAGCGACCGGGGCCCGAACCCCACCAAGGTGGGGCCGGCCGGCGCCAAGGTGGGCCCGGCCGACGCACCCTTAGGGTTTCATCCCACCTTCTGGAGTCTTTTTCCACCGCCTCTCTGGAGTCATCTGGGCCCTTTGTTTAAGTCGGTTTGATCCCACGGCGCATGTTCATCCCACCGGGCTATAAATAGAGGGGCAGACCCCCCTCCCAGAACATCAATTCATTCTTCCTGCTTCATTCGTCAAGATTAGACAGAAGTTAGGGTTTCCAGAAATTAGAAATAGGGCTCTAGTTCTTCAAGTTCATAGTTTAGGCCTCTAGCAAGATTCAAGTAGAGTTGGGCGCTACGCTTGGGATTCCAGATCCGTTCGTTTGGAGATCCGTAATCTTATCTTGTATCTCATTATGACTTTGCTTTATTTTAATATATTGCTATTTATTCAATTCTTAGTTTAGTCTAGTTGCATATTCGATATAGCTGTGATTGGTGATGATTATTGTCATTTGATCGTAAAGCGCCTAATTCAGTACTCGAGTGAGTTAGGTGGTATGCATTATGTAGACGTGGTGTCTAGATATATTGTATACCTACGGAGGCACCCTGATGTGCCGGGTCGTGTGGTAGTCCACGTAGGTGACAGCTGTGTTGGTTCCTCAGTAGTCCACCCCCCGTACGTAGGACGAGCAGAGTGCGGTCGCGAAGGAGATGACCCTTGTGTCTTAATATCCTCATTAGATGATGCTACTTATGATCTTTTCTGAGTTAATTATGCAATAGACGAAAATGTGTAATGTGGCGTAGGCTGTAGACTTTGTATTTAGTAATTACATAGATTTCCTTTACTTTAGCCGAATCTCGAGATTGTCTTACTACATTAGTGAGTCTCTATATTCTATCTCTGGAATACCATTATTTACACCAAAATTTGGACTGGAAATAGATAGCCGATGCCAAGAGCAGAGACAATTGATTTTCGGGAAGCAGAGGCTTTACGTGAAAAGCTAAGAATAGCTGATCGGGTCCTGGATCGATTATTAGGCCAAAGTGAAGATGGCGCGGTTGAAGACAAGTGTCGATTGATGATGTCAGCACGAGTCTCTAGCGCCGAGAAGTGATCACGTTCGGAGTCCGTTTTAGAAAGGGAAGATTGGAGTCCAAGTTACCTTTAGAATAGGAAAGTTTGTTAGTTTTCATATCTATTTTTGAGTTGTAATTCGATTAGGACTCTATCTTGTCAAGCCCAGGGTATAAATATAAGCCCCCGGCCATTGTAATACACACGTTCACATCAATACAACACATCTTTCGGCTCCGACCAAACCCTTAGGAGTAGGAGTAAAGTAGATTCCGGTGAGTTTCTTCGAACGGGCTGAGTGTCATCCAGTGGACGCAAGCTTGCTTGTAAGTATCGTCATGCCTTGCTAAGCTTTGTCTCTTTAATGTCAACCGGTGGACATGGGAGCTTTGTAGATCAAGGTCGATTCTTGTTTGATATGAGTTTAGCGTCATCCAGTGGACGTGGGCTTAGATCAAATAAGGATTAGCTATTGATTCATGCTTGTTTGCTTGCTTAGTCTATGTTTAGCGTCATCCGGTGGACGAAGGCATACATTAATTTGGTTAATGTGCATGGATTAGTTATCGGCTCTAACTAAAATTCGCATCTTAGTTAGATTCATGAAGTTATCGGTGATGTATGAGTTTATTTGTTTATTTATATGTATTACTCACCAAATTTGCCCAATCTTGATCTGTTTACATCAGTTTTATATCTTTAGATCTATTTGTTCAATGAAGAATAATTGCTTCATGTTTATGCATTGATAAACAGAATATGCTTGCAATAGCCAATAGATCTAGTCTTGATTGTGTACGAGTTGTACTCAAGCAATAAGATGAATAGTCTTTGGATTCGATGATCAATGGATTTAAATCATAGTTTACATTATGGCTGCCTCGATCCGCTCGATCCCCACTGCTGTAAACATTGAGTTAAATGTATTGGTTTGAAGATCTAAGCATTGTTCTTCTTATCTGCCTGTGTATCGCTCGTATTTGCCGAATCGGCTAATTAGCTGATTTCACCCTGTTTTTGCATTCAGACATCTGCCGAATCGGCTAAATAGCCGATCTCGATCTATTTCTGCATTCAGACATATTTAATCATATTAACTTGACATGTGTGCTTTAAATATGTTATATCTTGCCTCATGTGAGTTATTATTACTATTGATGCAATAGAATCGGTTAATTTATGTCATAATGCATATCTCATTAAAATCGGTTCTTGACATTCGGATATCGACTCTTTAGTCGATAGCCTGCAAACAGGGTCAGTAAGGCCAAAAATTTGGAACCATCTGGACACACCAGTGAGTTCTGCCTTATTGTTACTGATCATATCTTTTTTCTTGTCAATTGCAGGTCAAATTGACTGGCACGCTTGGGAGTCATCGGCAATTTCAGACTGGGCCTGAAGCTAGCTGGATCTGCGAAAGCTCCGTCTACTTTCAAGGGTCGTTCTGGCTTCGCTGGTGTTTTGAGCGCGAGAACCACTTTTTGTGCCAACAACCATTTACCTCATTTACTCAGTTATCATTTACCATTTATCATTGACTTATTTATCGCCAAAGCACTAGAGTTATGGGTTATCATAGGTCTGCACATTTATCTTTCCAATTATTATAGTAGATTATCCTAATGAGTAAAATGCTCCTTTATCCTTTTGGCATAAAACAAATCAACGATACTCAGAATACTTACCGGGTGAAGTGCTACAATGGGAGAATTATTTGTGCGCTTGCGGATATATTCTATAGTATTATTTTTAGGAGGAAAGTGAAGATTATTTTACCTTTGGTTTTTGGCATCGTGTTAGGGATGATAACTTAACATGAAGTGATGATAAAAGTACCAACAGTTGAGCTGTCCGAGACTCATGATCGAGTTGCGGAGCGCCGGGATGTAGTAGACGCCGTGGAGCAACCTGTGCTCGCCATTCTTGGCCTCGAGGATGATGGAGCCGACGCCTTGGATCTCCAGCTTTAACTCGTCACCAAACCTTACGACTCCCCGAGTCGATGTGTCCAGGTTGGTGAAGAGCTCGCGACGCCCGGTCATGTGGTGGGTGGCGCCGCTGTCCAGGTACCAGCCATCAAGCTTCTTACCATCGCTGCCGATGTCGAGGTAGGCACGTGCACCTGGTTCCTCGAGCTCAAGATCGGTACTCAGAGCTTAGAAGGTCGAAGCTTGAGGCTTGCAACACCCTTCCTCCTCGATCTCTAGGATGTCGTGGACGAGAAAGGCCGCGCCTTCTCCTTCCACCTCGGCGACATTCGCCGCTCCGCGCTCCCGGTTTCGCCGTGGATAGGGGCAGTCGCCTGCCTAGTGCTCGATGCGGTTGCAGTTGAGGCAGGTGTCGTCTTGGTTCGCCTTGAGTTCACCAGCCGCACCACCAGCCTTGTCTGCTTGTCCTCCACCACCGGCACCACCGGCTCCGTCGCGTGGCTTGTTCTTCTTGCCGCGTGGACGCCGGCGCCGATCCTTGGATGATCCTGCGCCCTCCTCCTTCTTCTTCTTCTTTTCGGAGAATTTCTGTTTGAAAGCATGTGTACTTGGAAGGCATGAAAGCATTGTAGCAACTCCTGATCCAAATATATTAGTAATTAGGCTTAGGTTGTTTGCCAAGGGACTAGCAAAAGGTAAGCTTGGGGGAGTTGTTAACGGTGGATAACGTCAACTTTTATTAGAACTTTAGGCACAAAAGGACACATGAATACACACTAGTCTAGGGTTTTAACTGACAATTTCCACGAGTTTTGCATATTCTGTATTTTTCAGGAATTATTTAAAAAAGCGTAAAAGAGGGATTAAAGTGCGTAAAAGACACGCAATATAACCGCGAAGGCAAACATCGTCATTAGAACCCTAGAAGCATCTAGAAGACACCTGAGCAACCGGGGCCTCGGACCCTGCCAGGTGGGGCAGGCCGGCCCCAAGGGGGGCCGGGCGGCGCCCCCTCTACGGTTTGGCCCCCGCATTCTAGAGTCTTCCTCCACCGCCTATGAGGAGTTATCTCGGCCCTTAGTTAAGTCGTTTTGATCCTACGGCGCACGTTCATCCCACCGGGCTATAAATAAAGGGGCGGACCCCCTCCCTGGAGGCATCAAGTCATTTGGAGATCAAGCCATCCAAAGCCTCTCTAGTTCATCATAGCCTCTCTAGTACATAACTTTAGCCTAGTTAGATTAGAAGTAGAGGAGTTCTAATTCTTCAGCGGGATCTGGAGCCCCTGGCGTCTGTCAGGAGCATGGACTTCGGTATAGTTCTAGTTCTTTTCTCTTATTGTATTCAACATTATGATTTGGGAAACATTGTTCTTAATCTTATATATGTTCTTAATTGTAATAGTCATTGTTCACTTTGATTATATGTCTAGCATAGTTAGTTTGATCCTATTGAATTTATGTAATTGCTCGTATAGCGTTCGTCCAAAGTTATCGTGGATGAATAATTGGCAGTATGTAGACGTGGTGTTTAGATATCTTGCTTATCTGCGAGTGCACCCTGATGTGCCGAGTCGTATGGTAGTTCGCGTAGGTCACAGCTACGTTGATTCCTCTGTAGTCCACCACCCGTATGTAGGTCTAGCAGAGCGCGGTTACGAAGGAGGTGACCCTTGTGTCTTAGTATCCTCATTAGATGATGTCCCTTTACATTTAATCATGATGTAGGTAGAGCTAAACAATGATTGCTAGATGTAATTGCACTAATCATAGTATTCATTGACGTAGTTATAGAATTACTTTAGATATTAATTCCTTTATCTATCCATTGGCTAGCTATTGTTATCACTAGATGAGCTCTGATGTTTACCTATTTATGATGATGATTGATCATATTTATCCTATATATCTTTATCATGTGACTTATCCCTGCTATGAGTAGTATTATAGTTATGGTTTATCATTTACATCAACAGTATAAGTTGTAGATATAAGTCCTACTAGACCTTTCCAGTGGTATAAATATAAATCAACAACCTGGTAATACTCTAGGTAAAATGCTACAATGGTATAATTATCCGTCCGCTTGCAGAATTATTCTTTAGTTTATATTCTTATATTTATTTCTGCCTAGTCACACAAAATAATAGATTCATTTAATACATTATTCCTAGCTAGTATAATTAGGGACGACAACCTAGTTCAATGCTTAGGGATGTTGCTGAGAGATAAGTGACTAGTTGCTAATAACAAGTTAATTTAAGTACTATGTGTTTTTAATGTTGTTAAATAGTGATGACGTTAAAAAAAACCAACACCTTCCATCACCCATCAACCTCACCAGCGGCGGCGGGAGCGATGATCGTTGGCCGCTATAGCTCGATTGGCCATAGCCCAATCGGCTAAATACCGACGACGAGGAAGCTCCACTCATCGGTTGATGTTGCATAAGCAATGGATATGGCACAAAAACTCCGTTGGGACCCCAATGCGGCTGAGGAAGAGGTGGAGGACCCCAACGAGAAACATGAGGACGAACAACCTCTTGTGCCGGAGACGTCAGCGAAGTTACTGTCATCTTCTACGGTTGCTCATCTCGCTTCGTCGGTGTGGAGTCTCTTTTTTTTAATGGCCGATTCTGAGAATCGACCTTTTGTTGCCGATATTTTTCATGAGCTGGTCAAACGTGCAAAACTTCTTGGGGACGACCTTCCCATTGTTTGAATTTGCTTTCATCTTTCAGTTGCCAATTTTTGGACGCTTTCTGACGAATGTCTTGATCATCTGGCCACCACCAGCACCAGCGCCCTTGGAGGCATCAGAGGAGGACGAGGCGTCGCTTTTGACAAACCCGGCTGGGCCGACTCCAGCACCCGGCCTGGCCTTGTCTTCGCCAGAGCTGTCCTAGCCGCCTCCTGTAGCCGGCTTGGCCGGGTTACCGACTGGGCCGGCTTCTGGACCCGGCCTAGCCGGCCTCTGCCTCGCGGCCATGGCCTCCCAACGCCGTTGTCTGGACAAATATGGTGCTGAACCTGCAGAGATCTTCAATTATGTCTTGCCATCTTCATCCTTCTCAAGCACCAATCGACGCCCCGAAACTGATTTCGGTGCTTCCCGTTGTTCGCCGATAATCACGTTCTTGCCTTGTGTTGTATCGGCTTGCTCCGGACGAATCAAAATAGCCAACTCTCCTTTCTCGATGATATTCACTGGAAAAGGAGCCTTATCAACCATCATTTGCGCCAAGTGCAATCGTCCTTAATTGAGGGCCGATTGTATCTGCCAAAAAAATAGTTACAATCATTAGTCGCATGACTAGAAGAATTATGAAATTTGTAATGAGCCTGTTTCTTTAATTCATCACTAGATGGCAATGTATGAGTAATTCTTATGTTACTGGTTCTACACAATTCATCAAAGATCCGATCACATTTAGAAACAACAAAAGTAAATTTAATTTCTTCTTGCCGATTTTTAGAAATCGGCTTAAGAGATGGGCAAGAAATCACCTTCTTATTTGGAGACCATATAAATTTGGCAGAATTGCACTCTAGAGTCTCATCGTCCGAGGCATCGAAATGCCCTTCTACTATAACTGTCTGATAAGACTTTTTAGATTCATTCGCCAAATGAGATTCTACAGCAATAGCATTTTGCAACAATTGATTTATGCTCCAATTTTTCTTTAATATTAAAGTTCATACCATCAAGAAACAAATTTGCCCAAATCTCTATC
This sequence comes from Eremochloa ophiuroides, assembly GCA_038502445.1. Classification (NCBI taxonomy): domain Eukaryota; kingdom Viridiplantae; phylum Streptophyta; class Magnoliopsida; order Poales; family Poaceae; genus Eremochloa; species Eremochloa ophiuroides. The sequence continues at coordinate 12,900,608 of JAHLJS010000001.1, read as the reverse complement.
GAAAATATTTAAATTAAAACATCGGTTCTTAACATCTCTGAAACGCTTAGTGTGGGGGTATAGACCCGTATACCCGCATGACACTACATGGGCCGCACCATCAGAGATCGCCTGACCCAGAAGACGAAGGTGTACGGCGTAAGGCTGCACCACACGGTTATTGTACCAACTTAGATAATTTAGTTGTAACATTGTCCCTTCGGAATATATAAGGAGGGGCAGGGATCACCCTTTAGATCAGGCAAATATATCACTTCTCATCTAATAGCAATACAATACAGCAACACACAGGACGTAGTATATTACGCCTCGCGGCGGCCTGAACCTGTATTTACGCGCTTTCTGTGCTACTCTTGCCCGTCTCAGGCGTACCTTCCCCGATCATCTACTACTTTGGACATACCCCCGGTAGACTATCGCCGGTATTCCGTCAACAGTTGACGTGCCAAATAGGAGGTATGCTTGCTGATCCCATAACGAGCAAGACGGAGATTTTTTTATTCATCGCCGACCCCGGCAACGATATTCGACGGCGGCGAACCAGATCTAAATCCCTCGTGACAACTCGCGGATCGCGTAGGCAAGCCTCGTCAACCACAACGCACATCTAAGCAGCACGTGCGCCGCAGGTCGAGGTGCCGTCACCCTAGAGCAATTGATAACAGGTGGCTCAGGCGTTTCCATCAGCGCCTGACGGAATATCCTGATCGATCGAGTTTTGATCCAATCACGAGTCTCAGAGCATGCATGTGCGTGTGTCTCCACGAGGCATGCAAGCACTCCCGGCTGCAACATAGCCTTGCGTATGACTATGGCCATGTACGATCTCCAAATCCAGGTGCAATCAACCAGGGAGGTTTGGCGAGCGGATCTACTAGGTGGAGATATTTTTCTTGCTACTCGCCATCTGATCAGGATTCGACATCAACCTTTATGAAAAAGTTAAGTCAATTTTATTTTATTTTAATTGAGATATTTTCTTTATCTTCAGATTTCTTCACGAATCTACGTTATATTTCTTGGCAGAGAATTCATCGCGCATCTCGAATCCTGCGACAGCTTCGTCGTCGTTCATCTACGGTAACACAAGCTTGAAGCCACACGAGCCATCACGCGATCCATGTCAAGCGACTCGTCGACACGCCGACCACTCCGTTCGACATCAAACAAGTTAAGTCACAATTTTAACATTTTTCTACAAATCCTTCGATCTCCATATATCTCCGAATGTTTTCTCCATAAGCCCCGATGAGGTTCGGTCACTCGCCGCCGACCTTTCCATAAGCCCCGACAAAGCTCAGGCAACTCACCGATGATTTCTCCATAAACCCCGACCATGCTTGGGCACTCAAAAACTTTTCTCCGCCGACAAGATACTAAGTTTCTCTCCGTTTTCTTCTCTTAAGGGTTTCTTAACGTACCTTGATAGCACACGCCTTAATCCGTGAAACCTGTCTATGTCCCGTAAGCCGTCACTCACATGGTCATGTTAGTAAATCTCTGAACCAGACGCCGGGTCAGGTGTTTAAACGTAACAAGCCAACTATCAGGGGAAATTATGTGACCTGACAAGAGCAAAAAACGGGCAATCTTATCATGCATTCTACAATATTGAGATCCGCTCCAAAACCAACATCATGTACTACCCACTGTGCATATTTATTTTACAGGAACTCGCCGCTGAGCTCTCGTCGCTTCTCGCCGTCCTCGCGCTGCTCGGTCACCGTTTCCGACCATGCTGGGGACTTGTCGCCAGACTCGTCATTGCTCCTCGCCGTCCTCGCGCTGCTCGGACACCATTTCCGACCACGTTGGGGACTCGTCGCCGCTTCTCGCCGTCCTCGTGCTGCTCGGACAACGCCTCCGACCACGCTGGGGACTCGTCGTCGCTCCTCGCCGTCCTCGCACTGCTCAGATTTTGTCTCCGACCACGCTGGGAATTCATCGCCGAGCTATCAAGTCACTCCATGCTGTTCAGATTAGGGTGCTGATCTTGGGCAGCACATCAGGGGTCCTGATATGCGCCACGCCTGCTCGGAAGACTTTCCCAACCACTTGCTATGCTCGGGGACTTCGTCATCGCCTGCTCGGAAGATTTTTTTTTCCGATCAGTTGCTATGCTTAGGGACTTCGTCATCGTCTGATCGGAAGATTTTTCCGATCACTTGCTGTGCTCGGGGACTTCATCATCGCCTGCTCGGAAGAGTTTCCCGATCACGTGCAGTGCTCGGGGACTGCGTCATCGCCTCGCCTGTTCGGAAGAATTTCTCGATCACTTGCTATGCTCGGGGACTCCGCCAGCGCCTCGCCTGCTCGAAAGACTTTCCTGATCACTTGCTGTGCTCGGGGACTGCGTCAACACTTCACATATAAAGGCTTTGACCCTGACACCACGTGCCTGGATCACCTACTATCAGGTTCGGGGACTAAGTGGATACACTTCACCCAGCGGTGAAGGTATTGGTTCTGGAGAACCAAAAGTGGATACACTTCACCAAAGAGAAAGCTCTTTTTTAAATTTTTTCTGAGCTCCTTACAGCCGTCTGGTCAAGTAACTCCGAAGATCTGTACCTCCCGACGAATGTAAGGTGCTCGAGTACTAGCTGTGGGGGTATAGACCCGTATACCCGCATGACACTACATGGGCCGCACCATCAGAGGTGGCCCGGTCCAGAAGTGGAAGGCGTGTGGCGCAAGGCTGCACCGCACGGTTATTGTACCAACTTGAATAATTTACTTGTAACCTTGTCCCTTTGGAGTATGTAAGGAGGGGCAAGGATCACCCTTTAGATCAGCCAAATAGATCACATCTCATCTAATAGCAATACAATACAGCAATACACAGGACGTAGGGTATTACGCCTCGCGGCGGCCTGAACCTGTATAAATCGTGTGTCTCACGCTCATTGCGTTATGCTTGCTCATCTCAGACGCACCTTTACCGATCATCTACTACCTTGGGCATACCCCTCGGTAGACTATCGCCGACATTCCGTCGACACTTAGCATAATCAAGAACAAGATCACATCCTTGACGAACCAATGTGAGATGAGACAGTTTAGTTTCTTGCACACCAGTAAAGAAATAATTATGAAATTTCTCCTCCAAATCATCCCAGGTATTAATCGAACAAGGAGGCAATGGTGAAAATCATGCAAAAGCTGTACCCGATAGAGATAAAGGAAAACATCTAATTTTCATGTAATTATGAACACTAGCTTCTCCTAATTGAGCAAGGTACATGCCAATGTGCTCCATCGTGGTTTTGCTATCATCACCATTAAACTTTTGAAAATCGGGCATCTTCCAACCAGGGGGTGCCCGCAGAACATCATAGGTGGAGGGATATGGCTTCTGGTATGAACTCTGAATAGGTTTAATGGTTATCCCAAAATTCCTCTCGATTGATTTAGTCATCTCAGTCTTAAACCGATCCACAATAGCGTCTACATCGGTTTTAAAGGAATCTGGGGCAACATTGTTGGCAATTGGAATCTGACTAGGTGACGGCGGGGGATTAGGTAAAACAGTGTTGTGACCCGCCGATTGCCTATTCAGATTCACCTGTCTAGATGATGAGCCAGCCAAACCGTGATTGGTTCTATCGGTTTCATGTGCCGAATGACCCGATTGAAGCTGGCTAGCTGTGGCATAATCAGATTGATTTTCATAGAAATCAAAAGACATATCAAATTCAGGTTGATTATCATGATCTGAAAAACCAACTAACTTTTCCACTATTTTGGATATGCGCCTACCAATTTTAGCTTCGGATGCATCAATAGAATTTTTAATCTATTTACCCATGCCTTCAACTAAATAAGCCAAAATATCATGGGAAACAGAGGAGGGTATTTCATCATCATTCACCTTTGCCTTGAGCTTTTCCTCCTCCTTGGAAGCCTTCGCGTCTTCGGTCTTCCCGCCTCCTCCACCAGATGAAGAAGATGAATCTCCGAAGTCAGGCCCGCGGTACTGAGTAACCTTGTTGTGCCGATTCTTACTGTAGCTCTTCAGGAAAGCTTGAGTATCGGCATCGTGCTTGGCTTTTAGCTTCATCTGAACCTCTTCGGGAATTTCATCAATGGACATGGGATAGACGACGTCGTCCTCGCTGGCGTTCTTGTCGTTCTTCTTTCCAGCGTCGTCGCTCGTCATATCGCTTGTAGATTAGATCTGGACTTGAGCTTTCGTCCCCAGCGGAGTCACCAAAAAGTGTGTCGACGCAGATTCTTGTGTGCACACCAGCAGCACTGGATCGAACGCGCAGCGCACAGAGCGAGACGAGATGAGACAGCACAGCCGCAGAACCCAGCCTGGCCGGTTCTGGGACCCGGCCTAGCCGGCTTTTCTGGTCTGGCCGGTTCTAGGAACCGGCTGGGCCGACTTCCTCGGGTTGCGCCTAGGCGGCTAGAGCTTCGGTTTTCTGGTCGTCGGGACGACCGGTAACTGCAGTAGAGGACATTTGGGGATCGATGCAGCACCCCTCCTTCGCTGAAAACTCACGAACACCCCTCGGAAAGATCCGTCGGAGAGATGCACGTGGAGGTTGCCCTAGGGATTGCCGAGGCCGCCTAGAACGCCGACTAAACTCGCGGAGAGTCGAGCCGAACAGCAAGATAGAGATGAACCACCGCGAGAATCTACTTTGTAGATGTGTTTGGGCGATTAGATGGTTAAGATCTCAATCGGCCATGATCCTCTCATATATAGAGAGGGGGTGGTCTTATCCTAGTAGGAAACACGTATTAGGGTAAGTCTTCAAGTTTCCCACGTTAAAATATTGCCAAAAACCGATTTAATCTATTAATTGACTCGGACTCGAGCAAACCCGACCGGGGTCTCTTGAGGCGACACGTGTCCTATTGACGGGGCCCGGCACAGGGGCCAAAACCCGGCCTAGCCGGATTCAATACCCGGCCCAGCCTATTTTTGCAACGTGTGCAAATTTGATCGCCAACATGATAGGCTGCCAGGGCCCAGCACAGGGGCCAAACCCAGGCTAGCCCATTTTGTCGAGGTGGCCAAATTTGAGTGTCTACAGGTTGTCTGGTCTATCCTAGCATGTCTTAGTTTCGTAAGCCTGGTCAGTCAAAGCCTGGCTAATGCTATGCAGTATGGACTTATTTAGTTGCATGGATTGGCTAAGCTTGTATTAGAATGTGTGTGTTTGGTTGGCTGACTTATCTTGCATAGTGTCACCCTGTCTTTGTGAAGGTAAGTTTACCCTCTCTCACGCATTCTACCGAATACTTGGTGGGCGTCGTCTATACAACATCAAGCTTACGTCCATGGCCAGCGCTATCCTCGACGGTGCGCACGCAGGGGCCTGGCGAAGTGCGTTCAGGGTCGGTGCAGCTCGCGCTGAGCGTCGGTGCTCCCGTGGTGGCTAGTGGTGGCGCGTGCAGAGGCAATATCCTGCTTTCGTCCATGGTCGGGCGTCCTCGACGGTGCGCACGCAGGCCCGGCGTGAAGCACGTGCAGGGTCGGTGCAGCTCACGTGGAGCGCAAGCGCCCCTGTGGTGGCCGGTGCTCCCGTGGTGGCCGGTGCGGCTCGCGTAGAGCGGCGACGCGCCCATGACGGGAAGTCGAGGAAGGCGTGGAGCTCGCGCTACGATGGGGAAGATGGCACGCATGTGGTGACCGGTGACGAGGAAGACAGGGAAGTCGCGTAGAGACAGGGAAGAGCGCTAGCATGGTGGCCGGAGACGGGAACAGTGCAGCTGGCACGGAGGAAGACGACGCTCGGGGAGGTGAGCCGAATCAAACTTGCAGCCCATGGTCTCCTGTGCAAGCCAGGCTTATTGGAAACGGTGGCATCCTGTGTTTCCAGAAGCTAGACTAGCCCCCTCTCCCCCCTCTTTTGCATTGGTTAGGCCATGCTTAGGACATTAACCATGCAACCAAACACAAGAAAACTATATTAGGAAAGCCTATCTAGGTCCTTAGCCAAGCAACCAAACACAACCATAATGACTGATGAGTTTAATTTTGCCGCGCCATGAACCGTGTCCGTGCAGGCCCGTCCGGGCTTCAGATTACCGCGCCCGTGCCCTGATGCCGTGCGGGCCAGCTGCTCCCCATTCCAAAAAAAACTGCGACTACTCCCCATTCCAAAAAAAAAAAAAAAAAAAAAAAAAAAAAAAAAAAAAAAAAAAACCCTCACCAGCTGCTGTGCTAGCCCCACCTCCCAAGTCTCCTACTCCTGCTACTCCCCTTCTGCCTCAGCCGCTCAGCGGGCAGCGGCAGCTCCCTGGGCTCTGCTGCGGTGCTCTCTTCCGTTCCGTTTCAACTCTTCACAGGACTTATTTCGGCTACGGCTGCACTGTGCCTGTGCCTTCTGACATGCAGTGCGAGTGTCCATCTTTAACTAATAACCGTACCTTTTAATATTCATCAGTAGTAAAACTAAGGTAGCATTCGTCTCCAGGTACCTTCCGTATTCCCTTCCGTGTGTACTAGTTCGGTTGATCAATTGACGCTGTAATTGCTAGGAGTAAGGTAACTAAGGTGGTAAGAAGGATAGCGAGTAATTTGGAGTTAGTTCTCCGATCCGTGCCTTGCAGTACAAGCAGGACTGAAAACCTGTGGGGCCAAAGCTTGTTGATTTTAGATTAATTAACACCATCAAGGCATCAACGTATACAATTGCGAAATTTCAAAGGGGCTAGGGCGTACACATAATTTAGCGAAGGGACTCATGAGTTCGACAGCTGCGAGACTGGGCGGGCGTTCACCTGGTTTGTGATCGATCTATCATCGGCCCATTTATCACATGGGCTGCCCAGTGCCCACACAAAGGTACGCTGTTACTGTTAGGGGCCGTGATTGTCTCCTGGATAAATACAGCGGCTTCGCTTGGCCCGTCGTGAGGTGCAGCCGTGCAGGATGATGGGTTCGTTGGCTGGGCTGGCCGCGTGAGCCTGGCCCACCGATGGTGCAAAGCAGCGCTCAACCTAGCTGCCTCCGCTGGAATTTTATTCAAACTGTGACATGCTTTGTTTGGCTCTTAAACAAAATAAGAATTAGTTATAATTTAGGAAAGATTGTGAATCAGTAGTAACAGAATAATATGCTTTCGTTAAAAAAGAAGTTTATCTTTGCCGGTATTATACATGATCCGATGAGTACGGAATTTTTATTCCAATTAATTACAGATAAAATTGAATTTTACAATTAATCTAAAGCTATAGACAAAATTGTATACTAAAACATACCATATTAGATCTACTCACGTGGAGTCCAATATAATTGAATTTTCTATTTTATGATTTTTCTGTGATTTACTATGATTTTTCAAAGATTCAATTGAAACAAATAATAAAGAAACAAACAAAATCACCGCTACTATAGCAAAACCTTCAGGTGGTAAAGTAGAAGGTTTCATAGTTTAAGAGGTAAAGTGGACCACCGTTGATAGATTGAAAGGGGAGCGGAGGGGGGAGGTGTTAAGTAGACCTTTTCTGATGGAAAAACTACATACAGTAATCCCATTTCCATCCAGAAAAATTACGTGCTTCCCCAACTGTTTTGGCCCGAAGGCTGTAGGTGTGTTTGGACCGAGCCCACCTTTTTGTACCACATCGGGTGTTTTATTTGGGCCGCCCCCTTAAAATAGTATTACCTTTGTTTTATTTCGTTTTCTATTTATTTTCTTCACCCTATTTTTAAAAATTTTATTTATTTTACTTATTTTCTCTCTCTTTCATGACTTCTATTCCAAATGTCCCCCGCCCATGCTCTAATTTCACATGTGTTACGGAGGTTTTGTGGTTGTCTTGCACATCATTTATTCATTGTGGCTTCGTACATCATTTTTTTCATATTTTTTGAATTTTACAAGGTAGGGTATTTTTTATTTAAAATTTGGATTCTAGTAAAAAAATCATAACTCATATGAATATTTTTAAAATATTTACCATTTCTGGAACTAGAACATCTTTTACCTTAACCTACAATATTTTCTGGTATATCTAGAACAAATTTGGTCATGAAATTATGGTCTTTTTTATCCATTTCAGGGATTATTTTTCCCTCCTCCTCCTCCTTCTTTGTTCCAAAATGTAAGGTGCCTCAGTTTTGTCTTAAATTAATTTTCTCTATAACTTAAACTAAAATTAAAGAAAAATGTATTAACATATCTATGATCATGCACGTACTCTAAACTTTCACAACTGCTGAAAATCGTCCCGGGTCCAGGTGCTAATAGTGCTAACCCATTCTGAACACAATACATTTCCGACCACCTTATTTTATAGTTACCCTCCATATTTAAAACTCAATATCGCCCACATCTTCGTGGTACCTTCATTATATATCCACAATAAGGTCTATTTAGGGCATGTTTGAGACAACTCCACCAGTTCCAGATTCACCACATTTAGATCTAAATCTACTTTCTTTTGCCAAACACTTTAACTCCAGCAGATCCACCGTGGACCTGATCCACCAAAAGGGTGGACCTAACCTCAGATTCACTAAATTGGTGGAACTTCTCAGGGGGTGCTCCACCAAATCTAAGTTTGGTGGAGTTGCTTAAAATTACGTACAATGCCACTGATTAGTGAAAAATAACGGTTCATTCTTCCTTTTTCGTTCCATCTCAATCGCTGCTGGCCTACGCGCACCATCATCCACCGCGCCGCTTGTGCAAGCCCCGTCCGCGCTCGAGTCCTGGCTGCCGCGCAAGCCCCGTCCGCGCTCGTGCATCGGCCGTCGCGCAAGCACCCGTCCCGCGCGAGCCTTGGCCGCCGCGAGAGGACACGTCGGCGAGCTTGATCACCTGGCTGGCCGCGAGGTGCCCAGTCTGCACCCGCCGCGACGATTTGCCCTAGCCACGAGGTGCCCAGGCCGTCGATGCTCCTCGCCGGGGTTGGCAGCAAGGGCGCGCGTGGCTCCTTCCTATTGGCGACGGGAGCCCACGAGAAGAAGCCATGGCGCGGCTCCTTCCTAGACGGCAACGGAGTCCTTCCGTGCGGACAGAGGAAGAGGTGGGAGGGAGAAGAGAGGAGAAGAAATGACGCGTGGGCCGGGCTGACAGTGAGAGAGAGTAAATTGTAGAGCTATCCCAAACACTTTGGTAAATTTTAGATCCACGGCGGAGCTGCTCCACGGTGGATATAGGTGAATCCCAGATTCATATTCACTTTTTTACTTGGTAGAGCTCCCTTATATGCTGCCCGCCAGGCAATACATAGCCACTCTACCAGAGAAACTCTCTTGCCGAGTGCCCAGGGCTTTGCCAAGGGCCAAATGTCGGGCACTCAGCAAACAGAGTCTTTACCGAGTGCCGTTCTCGGCAACAAAAAACGCTCGACAAAGAACGCTTTGCCGAGTGCCGAGCCCATGATAAAGACATGCACTCGACATATCTATACCTTTGCCGAGTGTTTGCCTCTCAGCAAAACATAACACTCGGCAAAGGCACAACCAAGCGGCGATAACCGGACTCCGTGAGTCTTTGCCGAGTGCTCTGGGCTAGGCACTCGGCAAACAAGTGCCTTTGCCGAGTGTCCCAAAGCGGCACTAGGCAAACTAGCCTCTATGCCGAGTGTCTCCTGGCGGCACTCGGCAATTTTTTTTTTTTTTACCCTTCAACTTTTTTTTGTGAAGCCCTTCCGCACTATAAAAAACTCTATGTTAAAGCTTGGTGTTTTTTGGAGTCCTTTCACTATATTTTATTACTTTATTTCAATTAATTGAATTTTTCGGAATAATGAAAATTTGAACTACAGGTACATAGAATAATGAAGTTTTGTGATTCTAAAAATGGTATTCACGCTCTGAGGGTAGTGTGATGCCGTATTCAGGAAGAGACGACGAATGTCGAACATCTTGTTCACGAAAATGGCATGCAAAAGGTAGCCTGTCCAATGTCCAGGACTCCAGGTAAAACATATATGAAATATTCAGTTTGCGTCAGATGCAACCAAGCCAAGCACTTGCATTGCATGTGTCCAGAATTTAATACCACGCCACGCATCAATCGACAACCAAAAAGAACTAGCGGACACAAGTAATAATAACATACATAAATGATGCATACAGTTAATAAACAGCTTAATAAACAAACACTTTCGCTCTGTTCGGTTGAGCTTACCGGTCAGCATCAGCCAGCCATTCAGCAACGTTTTTCTCTCAGAACAATCAGCCAACTAGCCATACAATCGAGCCTTCCGAACAGTGTTTGTTTGTTACTCTGCATACTGATCGATCACCGTACGTAACTGGATAATATATATATCATCCAACACCCACAGAAAGAAGAAGAGATCTGCTAGCGCATTGATCATCGTACTGAACACCATGATCTCGACGGTAAGATGAACATTTCGCGATCAGATCCCGACGGGTCGTCGTACTGAACACCATGATCTGCTAGCGCGTTGGTCTGGCCCCCAATGCAAAGGGATGATAAGGCAAAGGCCAAGAGGCAATGTACTGGAATGATGGCGACACTGTGTTATGGATGGTTGTCCCCTTATTAATATATATTAGATCCCGTGAGAAAATGCATGCATGCACACATCATGCACGGCCGGATCTATGGCGTGCAACATAGATCACGCCTGCCCCAGTCTTTCGACTATCCTAGCTAATGATAATGATGTGGTGTACTGGAGAAGGCATCAATCATTTGCATGGTTAGCAAATTAAAAACAGTTTACAAACTATATATATGCATATACCTGTTGAACATAGGAGTACTGCTTACTAATATTATTCTATGCGAACCTCTTCGATCAATAAATTGCTCCTTCAATATAACAGACGACGTACTACTCCGTCAAAGATGAGCAGGCTCACAAAAGTGGGATAATATATAGTCCGTCGTCTCAAATTAAACTCATTCTTCTTTGAGAGTCAAAGCTTTTCAAACTTGACCAAATTTATATAATAAAATAATAACATTTATGATACCAACTAAGTATCACTAGATTTTTCAATATCTTTGATCAAACATGAAATTCTTTGACAATCTAAGATTTTTAGAATGACATGGATTTTGCAGTATTCAATTTGCAAACTCCAATGCGTGTGTGCACGCGCGAGAGAGAGAGAGAGTTTCACTACCAATAGTGATTTGTTGTGTAGTTTTCACCTTTTACTATTCTCCTAAGACTCTGTCGCTGGATCTCATCCAATCCACTTTTTAGGGCAACTTGTGTGCAGTGCGTATCCCCTTCGTCCTCCAGCTCTTTTCCTTTTCGTCGTCGTCAATACACTTTTTGACCGGAACCCACTGCCGTCATGGTCATGATCGAGAGAGTGCAAGCGAGAGACCATCACAAGGCTGAGCTCAACCTGAAGAAGAAAACTACAAAATTGGCGTACGTGTGCAAGTGCAAAGGGCAAACCATCCTTGCAGCTTCAGGCGTCGCTGCTGCCAATGGAATAGCGTTCTTCACTAGCTAGCTTAGGCTCTGTTCGCTGAAGCTGAAAACTGCTGAAAATAAATGCTGATGCTGATTTCTTGTGAGAGAAAAATACTGTAGAAGGACTGAAAAATAAACGGTTTTAAGGTTTAGCGAACAGAGCCTTAGTGTCCAGCCAATGCCAGTGCAAGTCTGTGTCCATGCATGGATGGATGGAGGGGCCGGGCTAGCTAGCTCTATCCAGTTATCCATATGCCTCTAAGACACGGAACTGGAGCAACATCTCGTGTGGGTCTTGCTTCCACAGGCCAGTGATAAAACTGATAATGGTATAACAACGACACCCAACAGTATCTAGAACGGTTGTCTATCTCTGTCATTATACAAAAAAATACTCTATATCACAAGTACTCCCCCATTCTAAGTTATATAAGTCATTTTGACTTTCTTCAGAGTCCAAGTATCTCAAGTTTGATCAAAATTATAAAAAAAAATTACAAAGATTTATGATATCAAATAGGTATACATGAAAATATATAATTGATAAAGAGTCTAACGATACTTATTATATTATTATTTTATTATATAAATCTGGTCAAACTTTAGATGTTTTGACTCTTCAAGAAATGACTTATCATTTAGGACAGAAGGAGTACTCTTGTACATTGTCCAACATTAAATCAATTCCAATATTGAGAATTTGTCCCAGATTAAACCCATCAAACAAAAGCCTTGGCATTTCCCAATCCACAACGAATACACTTGTCAGCTCAAATATATACATATATAGGCCATGGCGCCACGCATGCATGCTTGATGAGAAAAGGGGCACATTTGATAACAAGTGGTTAACAGTCCTATCTTGATTGTAATAAAACTTTGTTCAGCATGGTCATCCCCGGCCTCATGTGTCATCTGTCATCATCATCGGATAGATGTACCATTTCACCACCCTACAAAACGGAAAAGGCCTTGGCCCGTCTCGATTCTCGAGTGGGGGATCTAGGATTTCACTACCTTTAGAAAAAGCCGCGCCACCGATGATTAGATCGGAGTGTAACCAACGCAATCAAAGATTCAGACATTGGACACACCACAGAATAATCTCATATTATTAGATTATTAACCCCCCTTCTAAAGACGAAAAGACTCGCTATCTGATCTGGCCTGCTGCTTAACATAAACCAATCACGGATCTCGACGCGCAGACGATACACGTGGACCAATGGCAATGCAAGTTAATGTTAAGCAAACCATGCATATAATACTGCACTAGTTAAACAAATTAGTGAGTCTTGGACTGGAGGGCAGATTGTCTTCATTATCTTATTTCAAGAAACAAGTGATGCAAGTCTCCCCAAAGCAAAGCAAAGATCCTGAACTGATGTGCCCGGGGACTAGTAAACAAGCAAGTGAGAGTGTGCCCAAGGTTTTTTTTTTTTTTATGCCGGGTGCCACCACGGCATGCTGCAAGCAGAGGCAGGGACAGGGATCTGAATCTACACGCTGGACGCACGCATGCCATTGTTGTAACTATGTGGTGGGTGCCTGCATGCATGCGTACATATCCTCACGCTGTGCACTAGAGAGCATGGCAGTGTATGGCACATCACAGTTAGTATATTCTCACACGACATGCTTTGGTGAGATGGGAACAATGGAAGTTGGTGTCATCACATCAGGTACGGGTGCGAATGTACAGCATCGTCAACTCCATACCGGAAGGTTCAGAGATGATCGGATTTGCAGTCAGGAGTCAGGAGTCAGGACCATAAGCTTTTATCGGATTCTCGGAACTAGAAAAACACAGGAGAATTTAAGAATCGCTTTTTTTTCTCTGGACAAACATTTCTTCAAGAAATTGATGCCCTGTTTGGTTCTACCGCCAGGGCAAGCTTTGGCTACCAAGCAGATTAATTTCGACAGTCGTGTCAGCTAGTAGGATCGACGCATGATGGAGAGAAACGTAGCTGTCCAGCAGGCCATCAACCAAACACACCTGAATCCCTGCCAAACAAGTACGGTGTAAGTGGAAAGTCTTGAACAGAACATGGACAATCACGCAAAGTTTATTTCATCAGCGATAAATGTGCATGCATCTGAAATGTAATCCTAGAGACAAATTTTACAACGCTCGGGAATAATATGAGCCCTTAGATTTAATGGTTGAAAAATAGGAAGAGCCATGTCGGTGCTAGTTTTACCGGGTGGTAACACCTGTTAGTGAATTTGTGCTTTGCGGTTGAGGTTCCGGATGGTGTGCAAGGAGAAACACAGAGTTTATACTGGTTCAGGCCAAAAGGGCCCTACGACCAGTGGAGAGGAGAGTCGTGTTGCCCTGCACCGGGGTGCTTGTAGTAGGGGTTACAAACTAGGCAAGAGAGGGAAGTGCTCCCAAGTCTCTTGTGAGTGTCTAAGTGTATATAAGTTGCTTGTTGTGTGTGTGTGGAGAGCTTGTGAGCTTGAGAACCTAAGAACCTGTCTTAAGGCTGTCCTCTGCTCTCCCTTTTATAGTCACAAGAGAGGAGTCAGGGCAGCGCGTATATTGCCATGCATGTTACATTAGGGAGTTATTGTCGCTGTTTGACTGTCGTCAGCTACGGTCTTGTCTCCGCGTCCTAGGGGTATGGCCATAGTGGTTCGTACGATCTTGGTGAGTTCCAAGGCGGCAATAGTTATCAGGATTACGGTATAGCGTAGTGTCACACCTGATGGCTGTCTTCCTGCACGATGTGACAAGAGGGTGAGTCGCCTCGGGGCGTTGTCTCCCGAGGTTCGGGACTCCTGGAGGCGTGATGGAACGGAGCAGGGCGACATCTTCCCTCGGGCGCATTTCCGGCTTTCGGACAGCGTTTCCCGAGGGTCAGGTAGGCCCGGATGGAAGGCGTGCTCGTCCTTTCGAGGGGACAGTGCAATAGGTGTTTTTTCCGTTCTTGCGTAGCCCGTTCGTCAGGCGCTTGGACTGTCATAGTCGTAGTTGGTAGATCCCGGTGGAAAACGGGGCGGAACACCGTAGACCATACTGAGGAGAGGATGGCCGTAGTGGCTCCATCAAATCCATCGCCAGGGAAATCCTGACAGATGGTATGGCCGTCGTGCGCGTGCGAAGCACAGTCGCGTCGAGAATCTCGTCTGACGGGACAGTGCTTGTAAAGTGGTCAGAGAGGTCCCTTGTGGTCCAAGATTGCTCCGCTGACGTCAATTGTACATTGGATGCTTCAGAAAGACTGCGCCCGAGGGCGATGGGGGAGCTCGGGCGAATCGGAGAATCGGCGCCCGAGGGTGCCGCTTTCCCGAGCTCTCTCGGGGAGGCTCAGGCGAATCGGAGGATTGGCGCCTGAGGGTGCCGCTTTCGAGAGCTCTCTCGGGGAGACTCGGGCGAATCGGAGAATTGGCGCCCGAGGGTGCCGCTTTCCCGAGCTCTCTCGGGGAGGCTCGGGCGAATCGGAAAATTGGCGCCCGAGCGTGCCGCTTTCCCGAGGGTCGTTGATGCAGCGCCGTCATGGGCCTCAGTAGGCGCGGCCTTCACGGGCTTCCACAGGCTTTGCCTGGGCTGGGCCGTGTTGGGAATATGTGTTTTTGCATCGAAGTTGGGTACCCCATACTTTAGTACCCGACAAGCCAAATGAGAGAAACTTAAGTTGTGGGCTGGAAACAAAAGAATATATGGGCCGGAACTAGTTTTTAATTAATTATGAAGGATATAACAGTAAATTAATATCTCTTAGTATACCCCTAGCGACCCGGAGACAAGGGGATTTTTGTGCTAGGCACTATGAAAAATCAGGTTCATTTACCGTCCGTTCGGCTTACCGGATGCTTGTCAGAAACCGGGAAAGCAAATCGGACTGGATAGAACATAATGCTGGAAAATCGGATCTTGCATCAGATCAGCGTGACTGGGTAAACCTATGGAAAATTAAGGTTCCTGCAAAAGTACGAAATTTCCTATGGAGGTTAGCCAAGCAATCTATTCCGACAGGTGATGTTAGATGTCATAGAAACATGGCTCATGACTCTAAATGTTTGATCAGTGGCACTCACGACTCCTGGAGGCATGCATTATTGGAATGGATCATGACGCAATGTGTCTGGGCACTACAAGGGGAAGAACTTCTGGAGTTCATCTGCCGAGCATGACATGGTGATGCTCGAGCGTGGCTTCAAGAAGCTATAGCGACATTGCAGCATGACGAGCTCATTCGGTTGGTAGTCGCTATGTGGTCGATATGGTATGAAAGGAGGAAGGCTATTCTCGAAAACATATTTCAGAGTCCCCTATTGACTCACAGTTTTAATACACAGCTTCATAGCAGATTTGGAGTCTGCAATGTCACCGGTGGAAATTGGGAAGAGTAAGTTGGAACATAGGGACGCTCGAGCTCTCGATCGTCCATGGCTACCCCCACCGGCTGGAATGTTGAAGATAAATGTGGATGCAGCATTATCGAAGAACACGTCCACTGCAGCAATGGCGGCAGTGGCGAGAGACGACTCGGGCAGATTTTAAGGGGCGTCAGTGATAGGGATGCAAGGTGTTACTGACCCTGAAACTGCCGAGGCTCTGGCATGCCGAGAAGGGATGGCATTAGCAGCTGATCTTGCCCATCATCGTATCCGGATTGCCACCGACTGCATGAACGTCGTGAGGAGGATGCAAGGCTCCGGCATGGGTGCCTATGGCCATATAATTCAAGAGATCAAAGCTGCATTCGCTCGCGTCGAGAAGGTGGAGATCGTTCATGAAAGACGGGCTTCGAATACTGATGCTCACCATCTAGCTACAGGCTCAATTTATGAATCATTAGGTAGGCATCCTGATGGAGTATGTACCACCCACTGTAACACTTGATCAAAGTCTGGTACCCCCCTCAAAAAAAGTAAATTAATATCTCAGGAGCTGAGAATCTGAATCGCTGCTTATATGAATTTTAAAAAAGCTGCTTGCTCTCTTATTATCCGAATGTTTCCTCCAGCTCCGTCGCTCCGCTCCTCCCTTCATTCCTCTCGACACGCCCAATGCCGCGGCAACCATGTGATCTCCGCCTGTGTACTAAGGTAGCAGTCTCTGCAGATCCTTCGCCAGCCCTATCCCCTTCATTCCGCAGCTCCCTCCCACTTCAGTGCAGCCAGCGCGACTCATACGAACCCGTCGAAGGACCGCCCCACCTGCGCCCTCCGGCTGTCGCATGCCCAACGTGGCCCTGCAATAGTGATAAGCCCTCTCTGGACATCATGCTCGCCGGTCGCATCGGCGCATCCCCGGGCACTTGGACCAGCCACGGTGGCGGGCGAGGGGCTCACCAGCACGCGGCCCTCGGTGGGTAGGCCGTACACCTCTATCCATCTCCTAGCGCACGGGGCTCACTTGCGCGTGAGCTCTAGTCTAGGCATCCAGCTCCAACGATAGCTATTCTAGGCAAGCTTGGACGGCGGCGGCTACTGCTCCAGCTAGGTTCGTCGGCTGCAGTTAAAGATGGCAATGGGTACCGAAACCCGAGTACCCAACGACGGGTTTTACCCAATAAAAAGACGGGTATGGGATGAAGTTTTTACCCGTGGGTACGTTATTGGACAGAATCCTATACCCATCGGATATGGCGGGTACTGGTGTGGGTGTGTACTACCCATACCCGCGTACCCGTGGGTAAGAAATATCCGCAAACGTGTTATTTTAGCAATATTTCTACCAGCTTGACCATGATGCAATGATGCTATATTTGTATCTTGATGTCATCTTATTGCAATGAAGTTTTTTAACATGAATGTTAGTATGCAATTTGTTAGAATGATATTATTTTTATATGTGAATGTACAGTAAATATATGTAAATTATCGGGTATGTTGTTGGGTATGGGTTACTGGTCGGGTAGAAATTACCCGCCGGGTACGGGTATGGGAACATTATTCTTCCTATGCACGGGTACGGGTAACCCGACGAGTAAAATTTTATCTCACGGGTATGGGTATGACTTGCTACTACCCATGGGGTATGTATCCGTTGCCATCTCTAGCTGCAGTGCTAGGCTCCTGGTCTAGGAGAGCAAACAAGCGCCGTAGGCTATGGCCAAGCATCAGCTCCATGCATCTGGCTTGGCTTGACTAAAGCAGCAGCTTGGCTTTAACAATATCAACATGCATAGTTGCTGCTGCATACGTCTTGGAAAGATGTGCATCCTATATGCTTTAAAATCCCAACTGCAGGCGGCGGCACTCCAGTTCATGAATTTGGGTGAAGAGAAGTTATGGATGGAGTAAAAAGTTATAACTGTCCCTAGGAACAATTAATTAACTTTATTAATTAAGAACTGCCGAAAAATCACGGGAGGAACCGTAAAAAATCTCATATAATATACACCTACCCACCACCACACCACTAGATTCCTGTCACAAACACAAAGGGAATAAACAAAACACACAGAGAGAAAGCCAGACAAACTTTCTACCAACTAAATTTTGGTCGCATGTACTCCACTATGGACGATGCATGAGCGATATACTACATAAATTCCGGTCAGATGCTAGCAGCATAACATATTCAACGTTGGTGAGATGCGGTGGAATCCTTATAATGCATGTGCATGCATACAGACAACGGGACAAGTCATCGTGCCCATCATATCGATTTCTTTTTCTTCCGACGAGCGACGGCTTGATTCTTCTTCGTTCGCTCCGTATCCATCCACTGACACTTGTCAAATCGAGCGTGTACGTCAGCCTTTTTGCAAAGGTAATCTACTAATCCATTGCATTGCATGTAGTAGCACGAGTAGCTAGCTAGTACTAGGACGAGAGAAAGCTTAATGTATATGGACCAACTAATCTATATACGTAACTTTCGTATCAGTGATTTATACTTTTATTGTTGTCACCATAATATATATGGACTAAATATTTCATGTATGAGAGGTAGGAAAGAGATATAGCAGAGAGAAAAATCATTTGTTTATTCCTTATGGACAGTCTATAAAATTATGAGTACCTTTACTTATGAACTGCTCTTATACTATCTCTATAATGTTTCAGTTAACTAATAAACAACATTCTAATCCCTATTGACTGCTTTTCTGTAACATTATGGTTGCTAACAACACAAGATGATAGCGGTTGTAGAAGGGCGGGCCCAGCATGTCAGTGGCTAGTAGGAGTATACATGCTTGCATGCTAATGCTATCGATGGATGATGGATGGATCGATGAGTCGTGTTCCCCGTCGGTTGCACACGGTGAATTATTATTCTGCGCTGCGTGTGACGGGAACGAATGGATCGCCGTCGCCGAATCACAGCAGCTGTCCTGTCCGAATGAAGGCGCCTGTTTGCCGGCCGGGAACGAGAGCCAACTCCATGGACCGGCACTGCAAGTGCATATGCCGATATGCAACCGCAGTAAATATCAGCGTTTATTTTCAGCTTTGAAACAATATTTTTTCTTATAATAAATTAGCATCAGTTAAAATCAGCGTTTACTTTAAGCTAGAGAGATGCAAGCCAATGGAGTACGTACTCCATCTATCCCAGAACAATAAATAGAGTTTTAAACTTCAACCAAATTTCTAGAAAAAACTTCAAATTTTATGGTATCAAATTAGAATCATTATATTTAGTGTAAAATATAATTTTTAATAATATGCTCATTTTATTGTCACAGTAGTTATTGTTATTTTTTATAAAATTAGTTATGTTAATTAAAAATAGTTTGACTCTCGTAGATTTTTAGGGTTTTAATTTATTTGGAGACCGAAAGAGAGTAGTACTCTCCCTGTCGTAACGAATATATAATTCTCGCATGCCGAGAAGCCAATCATCGTAAACTTTGATTAAAATTATGTG
Organism: Eremochloa ophiuroides; assembly: GCA_038502445.1. Taxonomy (NCBI): domain Eukaryota; kingdom Viridiplantae; phylum Streptophyta; class Magnoliopsida; order Poales; family Poaceae; genus Eremochloa; species Eremochloa ophiuroides. The sequence goes on along the minus strand of JAHLJS010000001.1, from coordinate 12,881,401 downwards.
AAAACTACTAACTCTTATGAGACAAAATAAGTATGGTTATATTATTTATGAAATATATTTTCATAATTAATTTATTTTGAAACATAAATGTTGATATTTTTTATATAAATTCGGTTAGAGTTGAGATCGATACGTTTTCTTTAATTGGATAGTATTCAATGGGAGAGAGAGAGCGCGCGCATTAGCAGACACAGGGAAGACATGACATGCAGCCATGCAGGTAGTACTCCTGCCGTCCTACGCATGCATGCAAGTTCGTGCAGGGGAAATTAGAAAGAAGGGTCATGCCGTGCGCCGTGCCTGATGAGCGTCGCTCGTCGTCATTGATGCTCATAACTAGGAGCAGTGTACGTCGTTGTTACCATCTTTTTCCACAACAGTTTCCGGTAGGGGTCCGGCCGGCACGGCCCTACTAATCCATCTCGATCGATCGCTACGTATAGATGCTGTACTATTGTACTGGGGACCGATAGCGACGGAACCGACGCGACATACTAGTACATCGCCGATGCACTTTTGTACGTACGCTCCTTCCATCTTAAAATAAAAGTCGCTGTACCGCTCAGAAATTATCAAAAACAAAATTGTTTAAATTTAATTGTCCCACACTCTATCCCACTGTCACCTGTGTTTGCTCTTCAATCTTTACTGGCTCGACCTTATTTTTTTTCTCTCCTCGACGTCAGTCTCTATCCCCACCAAAGTACTCCTCCCTACTTCTAGCCTCTTCATCTTCCCCTCAGCCATTATCAACGGAATATCGTCGATAGTCTACCGAGGGGTATGCCCAAAGTAGTAGATTGATCAGTGAAGGTACGCCTGAGACAAATAAACGTAACACAAAAAGCGTAGGACACACGGTTTATATAGGTTCAGACTACCGCGAGGCGTAATACCCTACGTCATGTGTTCTTCTGAATTGTATTGCTATGAGATGATTTGATTGGATATGTCTAGATGTTGGATCTCTGCCCCTCCTTATATAGTCTGAAGAAACAAGGTTACAAATAAACTAGCCAAGTTGGTATAATAACCGTGCGGTGCACGCTGACCAGAGCCGTGTGCCGCACGCCTTCGTCTTCTGTGTCGGACCACCTCTAATGGCACGGCCCATGTAAGACCGTGTGGGTATACGGGTCTATACCCCATAGCCAGCGAGTCATGCACCCTTCCTGCGGACCCAAGTGGGGACTTGGTCCGGATTGTGATGAGTGATTGTCAACGGAGTTCACTTGACATGTTGGTCGGCTTGTGATGTGCAGGTGTTGGGCTCGGATGCAGTGGTGGATGGCGGAGTGAAGGTCGAGTGAGCGGGCCATGCCGATGGACTGGGAGCGGTGAAGGACGGACGCGGGACTTGGGTCGAGGGATTTGGACACCGGAGCGCTAGCTGCGGTGGCGGACACTGCGACATCGACAAATGCGATCGAACATGGTCGAGGGACTCAGAGCGGTACGTGGGCCGGCGGGACGCGGCCTAGGACAGTTTCCGAGTTTTGGCCTCAAAACCCAAGCAGAGCTGCTTCCGGCGGGAAACGGGGCGACACGCGGCGGAATCTCCGAGGTTGCGTCAAGGCGACGGCAACTCGAGCATGAAGCAGGGTCGTCCGATCACATTCACAGAGATAGGCTGTTCCAGAGTGCTCTAGGGCTAGCTGGCTCGCCTGATTAGGAGTAGAGAGTAAGTAGGGACTAAACTGCGAAATGTAATAAGTCGTTAAAGGGAGATGGCAGCCATCCCCTCCTCCTTAGCCTTTCATTCTCATCTCCTCTCTCTCTCTAGTTTATCTCTCTAGCTTAGGGTTCTTGAGAGGCTCATCCTAAGCACTCTTAGCAACTTGTTGATAATGTTTTGAGTTGGGAATCGAGGCCCTAACCTCGTAACTCCTCCGGGATTCGTCACTTTTGTGTGTGATTTTCGTTTCATGGTGGTGTTCAATTTTCTCCTATTTTCGTGCTAGTTACGATCTGATTTTCCCGGAGTTTGGGTCAGTTCTAAGTGATGATTTTTTGGGGATGAGTTCGTTCTAAGGTGAATTTCATTTGGGTAAATTTTGGGCTCGAATCATGGAGTATTTAATCGGATTCCAGTGAATATTTTCCCGTCGTGCGCTCGGTCGTTCTGTTCTTCGTGTTCTGCTTTCAGGTCAGAGCTTCCGCGTTTTTGTTCGTCGCTCAGGCTCCAGGTCGAGTACATCGGTGGAGGTCGTGGGCAGACAGCGCTACAGGTGCCGAGCGCTCAAGCGCCGCGCGTGCTCATCTGAGCAGCGCTCGTCTCCATCCCAGGTAGCCCGTCGTTCATCGGTGAGCCGCACGAACTCTCTTCTCTGTTTGTCACTGCAGACCAGCTGAAAATTGATGTGCAGTGGCTGTGCACCGGTCAAATCACTGGTGGTGACTTTTGAGCATTTTTCTATTTGTTCGTAGCACCAGCTTGCATGTAGTTTGATGAGCAGTAGGAGTTGGGAAGAAAGTTCAGTACTAATTCCATTTTCTTACTTCCGTGAGTTTTCTTCCCAGCAACCAATTAGCTATTCTTTAGAGCACTATCTTACCTCATTTGCTTGGACTACTATTCTTGGTCTGGGAAGGTACTAACTAGATGTTTATTAGAAGCGCTGTCAGTTGGAATTTCCAGTGATCTTTCTTTTGTGTTGTTTCTTTGCTGCATCTGGCTGAGTAGTACAGAACAGGCTCAATTGCTATTGCTCGCCCACAGCTACAGTAACCAAGTTTTTACAGTGAACTTGTTTTTGCTCTCCTTGGATCAGCTCTTGCAAGAGCCTGCTGACTGAGTTGCTTGCTGTTGCCTGAATTGCTACAGTAATTTCAGTAAAGGCAACAATCTTGTTTTGGGACTATTTTGCGTTCCGGTGCTCCGATTTGATTTCCATCTTTTGCATTGGATTTGTGGTGTCCCGCTGTGTTCTTAGGGGATACCCACCCACTCATTTGGGTCGTGGACATCACGGTGCTTTGTTACGTGCTTGGCGGTGAAGTTGGGACAGCGGCCACTTAATTTCGAAAGAAATTTTTGAGGCTCCCATTCACCCCCTCCCTCTGGTCGCCGTTTTCGGTCCTTCAATTGGTATCGGAGCCGGTTAAGGATCACTCTACCTTAATCGGTCCGTGATCCGTGAAGGCGACATGGATCGTGGCGCCGGAAAGCCACCTCCCTTCGATGGGTCGAATTATGCCTATTGGAAGATTCGCATGTCGGCGTATCTTCAAGGCCTCGACTACACCGTGTGGGAGATCGTCGAGAATGAGGCTTACGTTGTGTTGGCTCCAGCGGCACGGATTACTCAGGAACAAAAGGACCAACACAACGCCAACTCTCGTGCTCGTAGTGTTCTCTTCTCTATCTTGTCGGTTTCGGAGTTTGAGCGTGTCTCGGATCGTACGACAGCTCATGAGATATGGCAGAGGCTTCAAGCCTATCACGAGGGCACCGCCCAAGTGAAGAATAGTCTCTACAAAATCTACAAACGAGAGTACGAAAATTTCAATCAGCTAGACGGAGAGTCGATCGATTCCTTGTTTTCACGTTTTTAAACCATGATAAATAAGATAAGGGCCAACAAAGCACAGCTTCCCTATGATGACCATGAGAGAGCCCTTAAGCTTCTTCATGCCTTAGATCCTAGAGTTTGGGGCATGCGAGTGACAGCTATCACCGAGTCCTCCTTCTATGACACCCTCACGGTAGATGAGCTATTTAGCAAGATCAAGGCTGCTGAAATAGATCGAGCTACCCATGCCAAGATCCGGAATCCCACTTCACCATCTATGGCCTTGGTGTCAGGTAATGGAGGTAATGGCGCACCTTCTTCTTCTAACCCTTCATAATTGTCTTTTGCCTTGTCCTCTCTCGCGACTGTGATAGAGGAGTAGCTGGAGGTGCTTGGTGACGATGAGCTTGCTCTCGTCATCAATCGGTTCTCCCGGTTTCACAACAACCGGATGAACCACCGGCGTGGAGGTCGCAAGAAAGGATGCTTCGAGTGTGGGGACTTGGACCACTTCATCATCGATTGTCCCAAGAGGGGGCAAGTCTTCATCCAAGTACGACCACTCGAAGCGGTGGGACAAGAAGGAGTACACCTCCGACAAGCACAAGGCGAAGTACTTCGACAAGGAGGAGTACAAGAAGAAGTTCCACAAGAAGATGCGGGCCAAGCAGCGAGCCTTCCTCGCCTCTCTCAGCGACATCAACAACTCCGGCGATGATCAAAATGCTTCCTCGAGTGATGATGAAGCCACCAAGAAGGTGGAGGACAAGCTCAATGGCTTGTGCTTCGTCGCCACCTCCAACCTTGGGGGGTTTTGCACCATGGCGATCGAGGACGCCGAGTTGGAGTCCGGGAAGGGCAAGGCGCTTGAGGACGACACTACATCGCAGGTATCACTCAATGCCGATGACCTTGTTGCTGAAATTGAAACCTTGAATGATACGCTAGTGAGCCAAGATAAGTTGTTGAAGCGTGCCGCCCGTGAGAGGAAAGACTATAAGGAGAAGTGGGAGGCCGTGGTGAAAGAACTTAAATTAACTCAATCTAGTGTTCTGGTCACCGATGAGGTTGATTGTGATGAGTGTGTTGTGCACATGGGTAACTTGGCTACTTTGTAGTCCAAGTATGCCTGCGCTTTAGAGGAGCTAGCCGAGGTGAAGGCGAGACCGATTCTCTTGGGTGCATACAAGTCTTGCTTAGGCTTGCAAACCGAGTTGGCAGAGAAGAATGCCAAAATTTCCTTGCTAGAGAAGGCCAACTTGGTTAGCACTAGTGATGGTAAATGTGCTTTGTGTGAAGCTTTGGAGAGTGAACTTGGCAATTGTAGGCATGACAAGAAGCATGTTGAGGAGAAAAACACTTACCTCCGTACCATCTTGAGTTGGGTCTCTTGCAATGAGACCCAATTGGGCATGATGGTGAGCCAATTCCATAGGGGAACGGATGGCTCGGGTTTAGGCTTTGTGCTAAGTGGGAAAGATGGGAATGCCTTTGGGAAGATAGGTGAAGCTAGTGGTATGAGTCCGAGTGAGAAGAATCCTATTCCACCCAAGCTCACCAAGATCACCCCACCTAAGCCATCACAACCCATTGCCGGAGATGGAGTGTTTGTTGAGCCACCAAAAGCTCCACCGGCCAAGCAAGTTTGGGCTCCCAAGCCAAACCACCTTCGAAACTCACTTGACAGATTGCCCAACGTCCCTAAGGAACCCCTTCCTAAGGTCCAACCTCCACCTAGAGTGAACCAAAATCACAAGAAAGTAAACCCATGACCCAAGGTGAGGTATCATTGTGAGTATTGCAAGAGGGATGGTCACCTAGTTGAGTTTTGCTTTAGGAGGAAGAGGGATGAGAGGCATGAGTTTGAGGTGAACAACCGGAACACGTATCGCCAACCCCATGGTGTACATGTGCCGCCACCGGTTGAGAGGCGCTTCGCTAGACCAAGAGGTGCAATGCCTCAAGGTTCTAGGCCTTTGGTTGCGAGACCACGAGGTGGTCGTGCCCGCCATGGACCAAGTCATGATCGATATGGCTATGGACCTCGCGGCGGTGATTTTTCATACTATCCTTCTAGCAGACCATGTTTCTTCTCTAGTGGTGATCACTTTCCTTCTTCTTTGGGATATGGACAGTTTGGTGCTTTTGCTAGCATTTCTCTTAAGCGATTAGGACAACACTGGTATCCTTCCCATGCTACTAACCCCAGTGTTGCACCATACGCTTATTCCATGTCTTATCTTTGATTACAGGACGAAAGCTTGGAGAACACGTGGCTCATTGATTCCGGTTGCTCACGCCACATGACCGGAAATCCTAAGTGGTTCTCCAGCCTCGACCCCGTGCATGTCAAGGAGTACATCACTTTCGAGGATAATAGCAGGGGTAAGGTTCTCTCCCGAGGTACCATTAGAGTGAATGATGGCTTTGTCTTGAAAGATGTTGCTCTTGTGTCCAACTTGCATTTTAACTTGCTCTCGGTTTCGCAACTTCTTCAAGACGGCTTTGAAGTTTGTTTTAAATCCGGCTGTTCTAGAGTGTTGGATTCGCGGGGTGATCTTGTTTGCTGGATCACTCCCTTTAGCCGCGCGTTTAGAGCTGATTTCTCTCGCTCTTTTGGTGCTTCTCGATGTTTGGTTGCAGGATCTTCCTCCGATCTTTGGAAGTGGCATAGGAGGCTTGGACATTTGAGCTTCGATCTACTTGTTAGACTAAGTTCACTTGGCCTAATCCAAGGATTGCCTAAACTAAAATTTGAGAAAGATCTTGTATGCCACCCTTGTCGTCATGGCAAAATAGTAGCCGCTTCTCATTCTCCTGTGAACCAAATTATGACCAAGAAACCCGGGGAACTCTTACACATGGACACGGTAGGTCGATCTCGGGTTAGGTCGGAAGGTAGGAAGTGGTATGTGCTCGTGATAGTTGACGACTTTTCGCGCTACTCTTGGGTGTTTTTCATGGTGGGCAAAGACGAGGCTTTCTCTTGTACTAATGATTTGATTTTACGTCTTCAAAATGAGTTACCAAAGAATACCATGAGAACGATTCGCAGTGACAATGGTACGGAATTTAAGAACACTTATTTTGAGACGTTTTGCACTTCTTTGGGTCTTGAGCACTAGTTTTCCTCACCCTATGTCCCACCTCAAAATGGTGTTGTTGAGCGCAAAAATCGGACCCTTGTTGAGATGGCTAGGACGATGCTTGATGAGCATATGACTCCTAGGAAGTATTGGGCCGAAGCAATCAACACAGTTTGCTATGTTTCCAATCACATCTTTCTTCGGGCTTTCACTAAGAAGACACCTTATGAGTTGCGATTCGGAAGACCACCCAAGGTAAGCCACCTAAGGGTGTTTGGGTGTAGATGTTTCATCCTCAAACAAGGTAATTTGGACAAGTTTGAGTCCAGGTCTTCAGACGGTATCTTTCTTGGTTATGCCACTCACTCTCGTGCATATCGTGTACCTAACCTTGAAACTAACCATGTGATGGAGACCTGTGAGGTCACATTCAACGAAACCATGCCTTGTTCTTCTCTTGTCTTTGAGCGTGTAGGTGATGATGAGTTTGAGGAGACCATCTTTGTGGAGGATGGAGAGGAAGATGCCGATTGGGGTGATCCTGAGCTGCCTCCACTAGCTGCCCCAGTTGAGCCTGCTTCCACGACTTCAGCTCACGGCCCTGAGCTTTCTTATTCTACTTCATGGGGACCGTTCGAGCCAGTCCCTCAGCCCATGCATGCTGCACCTGAGGAGGCCCCAGCTGCTGCTGAGGGGGAGGCGACTTCATCGAGGGCTGCACCTCCACACATTCAGCGCCGCCACCCTCCTGAGACGATGATCGGCGACATTGACCAGCGTGTTACGCGGTCCAGGTCTATCTCTCATTTTGCTCACTCATCATTTGTTTCTCATTCCGAACCCAAAGATGTTGGACAGGCTCTGTCTGATCCCTATTGGATTAACACCATGCATAAGGAGTTATAGAATTTCAAGCGCAACCATGTCTGGGTCTTAGTTCCTTTACCCCCTGAGTGTCATCCTATTGGTACCAAGTGGGTCTTTAAGAACAAACAGAGTGAAGACGGGGTGGTTGTGAGGAATAAGGCTAGATTGGTAGCACAGGGATACTGCGAGAAAGAGGGGAGAGACTATGAGGAAACCTTTGCTCCTGTTGCCCGTATAGAAGCGATTAGGATTCTGTTAGCTTTTGCAGCTTCAAAAGGGTTCAAGCTATATCATATGAACGTTAAGAGTGCGTTTCTCAATGGTATATAGAGGAAGAGGTTTATGTGAGGCAGCTCCCTGGTTTTGAGAGCCCTAAGTTCCCCAACCACGTGTATAAGCTTCACAAGGCTTTATACGGGTTGAAGCAAGCTCCTAGAGCTTGGTATGAGCGCTTTAAGACATTTCTTCTGGGAAAGGGTTTTCAAATGGGCTCGGTGGATAGGACTTTGTTTCTCCTCAGGCAGGACGTTGACATCCTTTTGGTGCAGATATACGTGGATGATATCATCTTTGGGGTTCTTCTCACGCTCTTGTGGCCAAGTTTTCAGATACCATGAGTAGGGAGTTCGAGATGAGCATGATGGGAGAGCTAACCTTCTTCCTTAGTTGCAAATCAAGCAAACCCAAGAAGGTACCTTTGTCCATCAAGGGAAATACACGAAGGATCTGCTGAAGCGGTTCGATATGGGTGAGGCCAAGCCTCTTTCGACGCCCATGTCAACCACGATGGCCCTTGATGAGGACAAGGAAGGAGAGGTGGTGGACCAGAAGGAGTACCGCAGCATGATCGGTTCCTTGCTGTACTTGACGGCGACGCGACCGGATATCCAGTTCGCCGTGTGTTTGTGTGTACGGTTCCAGTCTTCACCGAGATCATCTCATCGCCAGGCCGTCAAGCGCATTCTCAGGTACCTGCGATTCACTCCAGTGTTTGGCTTATGGTGCTTGGCCGCTTCCACCCTCTCACTCTGTGGCTATTCTGATGCTGACTATGCGGGTTGTCGTGTGTATCGTAAGTCTACGTCTGGCACCTGTCAGTTTCTTGGGACTTCCTTAGTGTCTTGGTCTTCTAGGAAGCGGAGTGGTATTGCCCAGTCTACCTGTGAGGCTGAGTATGTAGCTGCTGCCGCTTGCTGTTCTCAGTTGCTATGGATGGTGCAGACCTTGAGGGACCACGGTCTATCTTTTAGACAAGTTCCACTCTATTGTGACAGCACTAGCGCCATTAGCGTAGCAAAGAACCCAGTGTTACATTCTAAGACCAAGCATATCGAGGTTAGGTTCCATTTCTTGAGAGATCACTATGAGAAGGGTGACATAGACTTGATTCACGTGGACACACATAACCAGCTGGCTGATATCTTCACTAAGCCACTTGACTTGACCCAGTTTGCTCGGCTGATGAGTGAACTCGGGGTCTGTTTCCCTTTTAGAGGAGGAAACTTTGGATTGTACACTAGTTTTAGATTTTTTTGTAGCTTAGAGTTATGTTTCACCTTTGTATCATATTTGCATTTTCATGGCATTTTGTGACAATATCATTTTGAGTTCAATAATATAGCTATGAGTTTGCTTCTATGCCTATCTTGGTATGTTGATATATGTTTAGGCTCTGTTTGATCATTTGAACCCTTGTTGAGCTAAACATGACTTTTTATGTGAACTTGACTAATATTGATGAAATCTGAAAAAATTTGTTCACCCTTGAATTTGGTAACTAGTATGTATGGACTTGTTGGGCTCTCATATGCTATCTTTTATATACTTGGTTGCTATGGCTTATACCTTGTTTCACTCACTTGCTTAGATCAATCTAGTTCACATTGTGCTAAAATCTTGCAATCTCAGTTAAGTAATGAAAAGATCGAGATGGATATGTATTGTACCACCTCAAAGTATTTAGACGGCTTCCTATTGCACATTTGGATGAACTAGAGCTTTGTAGTGGATGAACAAAACCATTGCTTTTAGCTAATCATTGTCTTTGACATAGGCTACGCATGGTTGAAAAGTTAGGCGAAACAATACATATAACCTCTCGCACACACATGTCTTGCTAATACCTGTGAAACACCTAATGTAGAGAAATTGGTTAAATTAAAAAATTTCACTTGTGTTAGATTCTTCTATGACTTGATGTGTGACCTTGGCTTGGGATAGTTCACCTTGTATACACTTGTTTAGCACTTGATCTGATCTCCTTTCTATATATGCTATGTCCTACTCTTAGTGGTGAACATTCTAAACTTTGGTATCAAAATTGCTCACTATGCTTCTCTCATATGGATTGTTCTTTTTGATCATCTTGAGCATCTACTACCCGTATCTTAATGAGCATTTTGGCAAACTAATGGCTATACTCCTGAAGCTTTTGCATTCATATGCATTTGCATGTTTGAGAGGAGAAGGTTTTGGGAACCTTGATGTGTGTGCATGTGTCAACAAGGGGGAGAGATTTCCACAAACACTTTTGAGTTGAGCACACATTCAGGGGAGTTTGGGAGCTAGTTGTGTTGAGCCTCGCCTCTTTCTGGAGGGACTAGCTTTCCTTTTCACTTATGCTTGCTTAGTGACCATGTGCTTGCTTGTCATTGGTTTTGTGGTCTTTTGGGCAGGTTTTCTTCTTTCTCTTCCTTCTTCTTCTTCTTATTCTCACTATATCATGATTATCTGTGTTGGTGTTTACAATGCACTCATCAAGGGGGAGATTGCGGACCCAAGTGGGGACTTGGTTCGGATTGTGACGAGTGATTGTCAACGGAGTTCACTTGGCATGTTGGTCAGCTTGTGATGTGCAGGTGTTGGGCTCGGATGCAGTGGCGGATGACGGAGTGAAGGTCGAGTGAGCGGGCCGTGCGATGGACTGGGAGTGGTGAAGGACGGATGCGGGACTTGGGCCGAGGGATTTGAATGCCGGAGCGCTAGCTGCGGTAGCGGACACTGCGACATCGACAAATGCGATCGAACATGGTCGAGAGACTCGGAGCGGTACGCGGGCCGGCGGGACGCGGCCTAGGACGGTTTTCGGGTTTTGGCCTCAAAACCCGAGCAGAACTGCTTTCGGCGGGAAGCGGGGCGACACGCGGCGGAATCTCCGAGGTTGCGTCAAGGCGACGGCAACTCGAGCATGAAGCGGGGTCGTCCGATCACATTCACAGAGACAGGCTGTTCCAGAGTGCTCTAGGGCTAGCTGGCTCGCCTGATTAGAAGTAGAGAGCAAGTAGGGACTAAACTAAGAAATGTAATAAGTCGTTAAAGGGAGATGGCAGCCATCCCCTCCTCCTTAGCCTTTCATTCTCATCTCCTCTCTCTCTAGTTTATCTCTCTAGTTTAGGGTTCTTGAGAGGCTCATCCTAAGCACTCTTAGCAACTTGTTGATGATGTTTTGAGTTGGGAATCGAGGCCCTAACCTCGTAACTCCTCCGGGATTCGTCACTTTTGTGTGTGATTTTTGTTTCATGGTGGTGTTCATTTTTCTCCTATTTTCGTGCTAGTTACGATCTGATTTTCCCGGAGTTTGGGTCAGTTCTAAGCGATGATTTCTTGGGGATGAGTTCGTTCTAAGGTGAATTTCATCTGGGTAAATTTTGGGCTCGAATCATGAAGTATTTAATCGGATTCCAGTGAATATTTTCCTGTCGTGTGCTCGGTCCGCTTGTTCTGTTCTTCGTGTTCTACTTTCAGGTCAGAGCTTCCGCGTTTTTGTTCGTCGCTCAGGCTCCAGGTCGAGTACATCGGTGGAGGTCGTGGGCAGACAGCGCTACAGGTACCGAGCGTTCAAGCGCCGCGCGTGCTCATCTGAGCAGCGCTCGCCTCCATCCTAGGTAGCCCGTCGTTTATCGGTGAGCAACACGAACTCTCTTCTCTGTTTGTCACTGCAGACCAGCTGAAAATCGATGTGCAGTGGCTGTGCACCGGTCAAATCACTGGTGGTGACTTTTGAGCATTTTTCTGTTTGTTCGTAGCACCAGCTTGCATGTAGTTTAATGAGCAGTAGGAGTTGGCAAGAAAGTTCAGTACTACTTCCATTTTCTTGCTTCCGTGAGTTTTCTTCCCAGCAATCAATTAGCTATTCTTTAGAGCACTATCTTATCTCATTTGCTTGGAGTACTACTCTTGGTCTGGGAAGGTACTAACTAGATGTTTATTAGAAGTGCTGTCAGTTGGAATTTCCAGTGATCTTTCTTCTGCGTTGTTTCTTTGCTGCATCTGGCTGAGTAGTACAGAACAGGCTCAATTGCTATTGCTCGCCCACAGCTACAGTAACCAAGTTTTTACAGTGAACTTGTTTTTGCTCTCCTTGGATCAGCTCTTGCAAGAGCCTGCTGACTGAGTTGCTTGCTGTTGCCTGAATTGCTACAGTAATTTCAGCAAAGGCAACAATCTTGTTTTGGGACTATTTTGTGTTCTGGTGCTCCGATTTGATTTTCATCTTTTGCATTGGATTTGTGGTGTCCCGCTGTGTTCTTAGGGAATACCCACCCACTTATTTGGGTCGTGGATATCACGGTGCTTTGTTACGTGCTTGGCGGTGAAGTTGCGACAGCGGCCACTTAATTTCAAAAGAAATTTTTGAAACTCCCATTCACCCCCACCCCCTCAGGTCGCCGTTTTCGGTCATTCACTTCCCCATCTTGTCGCCAGGATCTAGCACCCTCAATCATCTTCTCCTCCGCTGGCAACCCCTTTCACTTCTTCTTCATTGGCATCCTCCTTTTTCTCTTCTCCACCGGCAAAAACAGGTGCGCCCATTGGTCGAAAATGCATGTCACCGCCATGGGAGAGGCCCACGCGCCGGCGAGGAGGAGCGCTCCCCCGAGGTCTCCGTGTGTGGGGGTTGACAGACGGGACGGATATGGCCTGTGCGTCGCGGTCACCAGCGTCCTTCCTCTTCTCCTGTGTCGAGATCCCGCGTCCTCCCTCCTCTTCTCATCCACCCGGTTCCCTCTCTTCTTCTCAATCGAGCTCTTCCTCTCACTGCCAAACAAAATGGTTGGTTTCTTTAGAGTTTTTAATTAGTAGTAAAAGACCGTTGATGGTGTGGTGCCGTGTACCTGATCTTGGAATTTGTTTCGAGACATGTACACACGTCCACATCACACATGTACGAGTGACACACCAGGTGCATCGATATATCTCGTACTTCCTGGCACGTAAGGCCTACAAATGCGTGCGCCGTTACACCTGTGTGTATTATATATGCACGCGTACGTACGTACGCCTACACTGTGCATGTCGCTGCTCATATATTTGTACGCCCCAATCATGTTATCAGCATGTTGATCAGGCGTTAAATTTTGATAGCGACAGACTAATAATCGATACATCAATTCGAAAGATATCTTTGACCATTCGTTTTGAAAAATATACTTATTTTGTAACCAATGAATTATATATTGCAAAAGTATTTTTATGCTAAATCCAAGAACACAAATGCTATGTCATGATCCTATATATGTATATTTTTTTTAAAAAATCAATAGTAATATATATAAATGTTTGACTTCGTCAAACCTAATATGACAGCATGAAAATAAGGCCCCGTTTAGATGCATTTTGTTTTGTAATTTTGATCAGGCAATTTTTTGCAATAAATGTCCAATCATGACCTAAGTATGCTTAAAAAATTCGCCTCGTGATTTACATGCAAACTATGTAAACACATAAAAATTTTATCTACATTTAAATGCTCCATGCATGTGCCGTAACATTCGATGTGACAGGAATATTGGAATTTTGAAGTGTAACTAAACAGGGCTATAAACATATGATGTGTTTGTTAGACAAACAATATCATGCGACATGGGTCCATGTGGCATGACGTGGTCCGATGAATTTTGCTGGATGGTTCCATGCATGTATTGACCTGCTACGGCAACGCAAACCAAACAACACCGTAGGCTCCGATATAGGTTTTGGATGGTTCAGAGGAACATTTCATACTTCAAACCAAACATGCTGATAGAGAATACATCAATTGGTAGCTCTTCTCTCCTAGCTGAGACTCCGATGAAACACGGAGGATGTCCACGAACCCGTATAATATCAGTTTAAGTTTTGGGGTTGCTCATCGCGGTTAGCCCATTATTTACATATCTAAAACTTCTTTTTCTTAAAAAATATCTCCAAACACACCCCTTCCAACATCCATCCTTCGTCTACAGTTCAATTAAGCAATGTTCTCCGTGAGCGACCTGTGATTCTGATGGTCCAATGCATGCATGCTCCATTTCCCTTGCTTCGTAGGAGTACTACTATACATATCATGTGGCATCTGATCTCCTTTTGAGCTAGCCAAACCAAAAACGAAAAACATTATTGTATCATGTCCACGTACGCAGCTCTGGTCTTCTCGTATACATGAGAGCATCCTCACAACTTGCCGTCAAACACTGCGCAAATGTCACTGTCAAGTGTGAGCTGAGTTTATCTCAATTCGAAGGGAAAAAAAAAAGAGAAGTGGAGCAGTTTGACAAGATGGCAGGCAGCAGCAACAGCAAAGCTACAGCCGTTTTCGCTTTGTCATTTCACTGTTTCCACACCACAGGCGGCTTAGCAGCTCAGATCAGCTGGGAATGGATGTAGATTATCCTCGTGTGCTTTATTCGACGCCGACTCGCCACAAAAATCGTATGCCCGCCTGTCATTTGGGACCCAACCCAACCTAGCTACCGTATCGTTCAAGGCAGGCTACAGTGTCTACTACTCCTAGAAAAAAATTCCTACAGATAACTACTGTTTCAGTCAAACAAAGCTAAAGCATTTTCCACTATAAACCAGCTATAGTACGCGATTCTTCTTCTTTTTCACGTTTCCTAATTCCTATATACTACCTTCAGGTGTCTTTTTGTATAATATTGATATGCCAAGTTAACAAAAATGTTTCATAGCCAACAACTTTAATAAACTGGCCGAAATGATAGGAGGTTGTATTTGATTTAAAACTAGGCGAATTAATCACTCCAATCATATATATCACTATAAATGAGAAGATGATGAAATGTGCCGAAGAAAAAAAAAAGAATAGTTAAATCTACATACAAGGACTTAAATTATTGGGCCTACTGCTGTTCTCACGGAAAAGGCTCGGCTCGTCATCGATCACGACCAAGATTCATTCAACATTTCTTTTTTTCCCTTTTTTTTCTTCTCTTCTTCTTTATCTCCTTTTACACACTTTAATTCACTTTAACTACCGTGATCCCTGCAAGCAGGGCAGCCCTCCATCTCCAACTCCAAGCGACCAAGCCAACAGGCACCACCACTGACAGAAAGCAACTGAACAGTGGGTCCACCTAGTTTCTGTCCATACGTGTCAGTGACGCACCCGCAGCTGCACCACGTAGGGAGGCGTGAGTGTCACAGTGGCTGGGCGAGTGACTGCACTGTTGTGGAAGTAACGCACACGGCCGCCTGACCAGTGTCAGAGAATGGGCCAGGCACGCAGGGCGGTCCCGCGTGTGGGCCCGATGGTGGGCCTACGGACATGGGGGCCCACCACGCATGGGTGTGCGTATCCTTTCTCTTCGTTTGTGAGTTGTAATAGTGTTTTGTGAGCAGCTAATGGTGGTAGGCATTGCCTTTGCTGGTTTTCGGGGGTTTCTATGGCTACACGGTACTGTAGGAGTATGTATAGGCACGTAGCCAGTGGTAATATAAGATGTTTGAACAACTCCGACGGAGTAAAAATGGATTGATAAACCTATAATTTAGCCAACCTTTAAAATAGAAAAGTCTATAAAAAAGTTGAAAACTCCAATAACCTTTTTACTATACAATGCTAGATGGCTAGCGACACATGCAAGCTATATTTATCATGCGAGATTTCAGGAATAGCTCGTTTACTATTTTACAAAACAAGATAGTATATTTGTTGGAGTTCATATTTTATTGTCAAAATATAAATATAGCATACAAAACAAGGATGGCATGTCTCTTGGAGATGCTCTTAGGATGGTTTGGCTATATGCCTATGTTGTTGTTCATCGTCCCTATTGATGGTGCTATTTGCAAAGAAACTTTGGGAGTTATTACAGATTTATGATGCCTAAAAAGGACTCTCACATAATAATAATTTTCACCATTTTTTCTGGGAACAAAGAAATTAACTCTTTCTCATAATATATCTTTTCACCATTTTTTAGAAAAAAAAGGAATTACTATATTATGTTCCTTTTGTTTTCGTATAAATTGGATTGCCGTGCTTGTGATGTTTCAATTTTGTTCCTACTTATAAGTGTAGATGGAATTGTTTAAAATAACACACGCTTCTATAGTTTAATAAAGTTGATAATATTACTTTAAAAGCGAAGGCTAACATGAGAGATATCCCTGCGGTTCGTATAGAATTATGATATTGTGACCCACACGTATACACATAAGCACACGAGTTTTCTCCTAGGGGTTGCGAGTGACCTACAAGGAACTGAATCAACCATACATCATCGGTTATATGTATAGCTACAAAGAGGTTGTTGTCATTCAACTCCTAAAAACACAGGTTTCTATTTAGTATACAAAACTACACATGTTGGCTCAACGATTTACCAGACGGTTTTTAAAGCTTTTAATATGTATCGTCTCAAACAGAGGAGGTAACACACATGTTAAAGAAATGTACCACTAACAAGTATGGAAACCAAACTATTGTTAGTAATAAACCTTATCCCTACTTAAAACTGTAGATGAAATTAGTTTGAAATAACACCAGCTTCTAAAGGTTTAATAAAGTTGGTAATATTATTTCAAAAGCGAACAAAGGTTAACATGAGAGATATCTCTACAATTCATATGGCATTCTGTTGTCGTGGTCTGTGCGTGTTTATGCAAGCACATAAGTTTCCTCCTTGTTATGGATTGCGGGATATTTATAAGGAATTGAATCAGCGACACATCTGTTACATGTCTAGCAGTAATGAGGCTTTTGGAATTCGTCTCCAAAAATCCACTGACGTCTATTTAGCACACAAACTGCACACAATGACTCACCAATTTATGAGACAATTTCTAAAGCTTTTGAGATATATTGTCAAAAACAGAAAAAGGTAACACACATGCTAAAGAAATGTACCACTAACAAGTATGGCAACCTAACAAGTGTTGGTAATAGCTTTTGTCCTTGCTTTAAAAGTGTAGATGAAATTAGTTTGAAATATCACCAACTTCTTAGGTTTAACAAAGTAGGTAATATAATTTCAAAAGTGAACAAAAGTTAACATGAGAGGATGTCTATACGGTTCCTTTTATGGCATTCTGTTGTGGCCCGCATGTGTTCACGTAAGCACACTGTAGGATCACTGGAAGCATAGAGGGGGGGTGAATAGGCCTGCAAAAACTCAACTTGAACGGATATCAAAAAACCAGGGCGACACTGCCGCACTATGAAAACTAAACCAAACTGCGCAAGTGATATATGTATAGACAGAGTATACACCTTACAGCTTGTTTCCAGAATTTCACTAAAGTTCACAGCTCGAAGACTGGACACCACAGAAATCTTCCAAATCACGAAATTTGGGCCAAACCCTAGAACAAATCAACAACACAAGAATAATAAAGAGACAACAGCACACGTTGATTTATCCCGTGGTTCAGCTCGTCACTTAGGCTTGCCTACTTCCACGTTGTTGAGGCTTGCCACAAAAGGCTACGGTTACCACAAAGGTTGCCCTATTCCTCGTTCTCAAATCAAAAGAGTGAACTCTTGAAGAGAGGGGTGATTTCTTAGCTGCACACGAGATTACAAACCTCCCTACGCTGCCACAATGAGGTTGGCAAGCTCTAGGGCGACGCCTAGCTGGCTAGGAGCAAAGCTCCAAGGAGTAGACCTCAAGAACTCCGGACAAACGTGAACCAAGTGCTCTCAAACTTTGGGAATCAGTAGATCTGCTCTCAACTCGCAAGTTGTTGCCCTTTTTCTCAAGTTTCTATAGTGGAAAGTGGAGATCCAACTTTGAGCTCAAGGTCAACAACGGAGGAGAGAGGGGAGCTGCTTTTTCTGTCTGTAACGGGCAGAAAGTCGGGAGCTGAA
Source organism: Eremochloa ophiuroides (assembly GCA_038502445.1). Taxonomy (NCBI): domain Eukaryota; kingdom Viridiplantae; phylum Streptophyta; class Magnoliopsida; order Poales; family Poaceae; genus Eremochloa; species Eremochloa ophiuroides. Next base: position 12,863,846 of record JAHLJS010000001.1, on the reverse strand, counting down.
AGAAGAGACCGTTGAGAGGAGGAAAAGTAGTATTTATATGTTGTCTTCCAATGATCGGTTAAAGTGCGGCACTGCCGCCCTTTAAGTGTGGCACTGCCGCACTGGCAAAACTCAGCAGAAATATGCAAGTTAGGTATTTCTGGAATTGTCTAGATATGAGGATGTTGTTTCTGGGATATGAGCACTTGATTCAACAGATTGACTGGCATCCCTTGGGAACTCCTTAATAGTACGGCATCCCTAAACTCAAACTCAAAAGTAAAACAAAAATAAACCTTCGTTTGAGTTGGTCACCGCCGCTGCAAGTTAGCATGAGTTCTTTGAAACACATATCATCATCTCACATTGATTCCCTGCTCAACATCTCGATAGAAATCATTAGTTCTCTAATTTGGTGGTCATCATTACCAAAACCCACATTAGGGAGTGATTGCACTTTCAATCTCCCCCTTTTTGGTAATTGATGACAACTCAATTAGAGCTTACAAAAGATAATCATGAATACTGAAAAAAACAAGCTTTGGATGTAAAGAACTTCTCAAGAGGTGTGGAAACAAAAATTGAATTTCTAAATTGGCATAAAAGGCCAACCATCCACACAAGAATGAAAATAGGAGAATTTCGTTACATTCAAAGGTTCTGTAGGGTGCTGCACACCGTGTCAAATAATTAAACATGATGCATATGATAGTTCAGGACACACAAGATTTGGCTAAGGAAGCACAGGCACCCTGAGGGCGGCACTGCCACACTGGCTTCTTCAGTCAGATCACAACCAGATTTAAACAGCACCTGAACACTTACAAGTTCTACACAGATATAAAATATTAAATTCCAGATCACAAAGACACAATATATATCCGAAAACGATAGAGATAGAGTCGAGTATAAAGCTAGATTATTATAAACCATAATGAAAATATTTTTAACTCTCAATCTCACACACTAACTAAGCTGAAACTAAGATCCAACTGTGGCAAGGCGACGAAGAAGAATTTGACCCCTCTAATTTCTCCCCCTTTGGCATCAAATACCAAAAAGAGAAAAGAAAAGAGAGCTCAATCTTGAAGCTGAGACCAATCGACGCCTTCATCACCACCATGAGGGCTGCCATCATTATCATTATCTGAATCGGAAACAACCGTCTTTCCCCCATGGTGAGTAGTGCCTGTGAAGCGAGTAGAGACTGAAGTTCCTGCACCCTGAGAGGTGCGTCCTGCCTGTCTCTGAGAGCACATCCACTGTTGATGGGAAGCAAGCGTATCATCCTCACCGGGCATGCCATACCGAGGCGAGTATTGCTGCTGCTGTGTGTATACTGAGGATACTGGTACCCATACTGTGGCTGCTGATATCTATACTGTGGCTGCTGATACTGCTGCTGGAAAGGATCATACTGCTGCTATCCTCCATCATCATCAGAGTCATCATCATCATCATCAGAATCTGTAGGAAGCTCAAAGGGAGGAGGAGGCTGAATAGGAGGTAAATCTGGAAGTCCCACCTTCGCCCTAGCCTCCCTAGCCTCAAGTCTGGCTCCATAAGCTGTAGCTGCTGAATATGTGCAAGTAACAAAAATGGAAGTCAGAATCTTCTTGATGAAGCCCTTCTTCTTGCCCCTTCTTCTACCAAATGATGTCCTTGAAACATCTGTAGGAGCCTGCTGACTGCCACTTCCCTTCTCTACACCATGCGGCCTTGGCCTGTCAATCTTGTACACTGGATGAGCTGTATTATGTGGAAAGCGAATACCAGAAACCCTCTTAATGACAAACATGAGATAGGGGCATAAGGCAAGCCCCTTCTCCCATCATCCAAAGCAGTAAGGAGCTCATGCCACAAAAAACGAGGAACATTGAACCTCTCACCTGTGTGATAGCGAACAAACACGTTCCTAGCAAAACCATTAATATCAGAAGCTGCTCCATCCTTTGGATTTATGGTGTTTCTGATCAAATTGTTCATCACATAGTACACAGAGATTAGGCCCTTAGCCTTGCCATCAGCCACCCTGGGATCCCTGTAGAGAGGCCTCATCTGCTCAACCTCAAGGTGAGACTCATCATGAATCTCAGTAAACTTCCTGTGCACATCACCAAAACCAAGAATGCGACTAAAGGTGATAAAATCAACTCTATAGTGTCGACCCTCAGTCATCCGGTGAATCTCATTAGTAACAGCATTGTGATAGTAAGTGGCATGGAACCGTGCAAGAACCTCTGTGTTCCATCCATACCTGAAACTCATCAAATCAGTCAAATCAAACCTATCACATATCCTGATAGCAGCATTGAACTCCGGCTCATCTCCGTCTCTCATATCCTGGAAGTCCACATACTGCATATGCACAATCTTGGATTTCCTGGCACCAAGAATAGCTGTCCTATAGAGGTTGGAGTGAAAGACAGTCCAAAATCTATAGTCAATCCCCATAAGACCAAGAGATGTATATGGGTTGACAACTCTAGCCTGCTGAGTCTCTGACCAGGACTTGGAATAATCAACCACAGGGTAAGGCATAGAATCATCAGGAGCATGCACCATGGGATTCTCATCTGAATCTCTCATATATCTGTCATCATACTCATTCAGATGATTTGGAGTGAAAGGACAACCTCTATATAAAATAGTGAATCCCTCCAGCTGGCGTCTCTCCTCATCCTGAATGTACTGTTCATGAGCGGCACGATCATCAGCGGCATAAGGAGCGGCACCGCTGCTGGTACTCTTGCGTCCCCTCCTGGACGGTTTCTTCGACAGCTGCTTCTTCAAAATCCGAGGGCCGCCGCTTCCACCTCCTTGCTCCATCTATGCAATTCAAATGACACTTTGATAAGAAACTGTGTAGACTGGATGTATAAAACTTGCTGCACCAAAATTTTAACCACTGAACCAACATGTACATTGTCCAAAAAACAGAGCACCTGGTGAGGAACCCAGGCAGGGCGGCACTGCTGCACCCTAAGTGCGGCACTGCCGCACCCAGCTCCTCCATCCGAACTCTGCAAATTTTGATTCAGTGGCTAACTTTTCGATCCAATATACACCATCACAATCTCATAAATCTAAGTACATCAACAGATCGGGCCATGAAATCCATCTATGAATGAGACAGGGAGCAATATTTTGGATCTGAGTGGTGAACTTTTGAAAACGAAATCCTGGAGGAAAAGTAAATTGATCCACGGGAACCTGACCCGGAGCACTTGCTCCTGCAGGGCGGCACTGCCGCCCTGGCTAGGGTTCCCCGAATCGAGTCAGGCTTCTTCCACGATTTTGCCACAAAAGCTCCCCCTAAATCCGCCCCTGGAAACTCGAATCCACAACTGGAAATCACGCATTGCATAGATCGAGAAGGTTTAGGGTTTGACCTTGATTCAAACCGAAGATTGAGGAGGAAAGATGAGCAATGTCCATGCCTCCACACCTTGACCAGCACGAGAAGGAGCAGGAGATGCTGGCCCTAGGTGCACCAATGCCGGGGAAACTCCGGCAAGACGGCGGCGAGGAACACCGGCGCCCTCAACTTCACGTGAGAGAGGAAGAGTTGGGGACGGCGCGGTCTGTGAACGAGACAGAGGGAGAGAGACGGTGGGGCGGCCAGAAGTAGATGAGAGAGTCGGGACCAATGTCTCAGAGAAATTTGGGCCGAAACCGCTCAGGTTTCAGAGTGCGGCACTGCCGCACACTATGGGCGGCACTGCCTCCCTACACAAATAGGGAGTTTTAAAACCTATTTTCTCGACCCTGATTCTATCACAGAGATATATATATTTTCAAGATATTATGACCAGAATCAATCAACAATAAAAACTATGGTCATATACCTTAAAAACCTCTTTGAATTAGTTTTGAAAGACAATATGAAACTTTTCAAAAACTTTTCTTAAGTCGCTAGGTTGTCAAATAAGTGTGTGCTACATGTCAAGCCAGGTTCCTTGAATCAAGTATATTTAGTTCATTTCTCAAAGCACAAAATCTTGACTCATGAGAGGCTTAGTGAAGATATCGGCTAGTTGTTTTTCGGTGCTCACATGGCGAATTTTGATATCTCCTTTGGTTTCGTGGTCTCTCAAAAAGTGATGACGGATGTCTATGTGTTTTGTTCTTGAGTGACTTACGGGGTTGTTTGCAAGTTTTATGGCACTTTCATTGTCACACAAAAGTGGGATTTTGGTGCAGTGACATCCAAAATCTTTTAAGGTTTGTCTCATCCAAAGAAGTTGAGCACAACAAGCGCCGGGTGCAACATACTCGGCTTCGGCGGTGGAAAGAGCTACACAATTTTGCTTTTTAGAGCTGCAAGACACTAGGGACCGTCCAAGGAATTGACACGTCCCCGAAGTGCTTTTTCTATCTACTTTGCAACCGGCGTAATCGGAATCCGAATACCCAAGTAGATTGAACTTAGAGCCCTTAGGATACCACAAGCCAAGATTTGGAGTATGAACTAAATATCTCAAGATTCTTTTAACAGCGGTTAAGTGACATTCCTTAGGATTGGCTTGAAATCTAGCACACATGCACACGCTAAGCATTATGTCCGACCTAGATGCACACAAGTAAAGTAGAGAGCTGATCATAGAACGATATACCTTTGTATCAACGGCTTTCTCTTCTTTATTTAGATCAAGATGTCCATTGATTGGCATGGGAGTTTTGATGGGCTTTGCATTCACCATGTCAAACTTCTTGAGCATATCATGGGTGTACTTTGTTTGACAAATAAATGTTCCTTCCTTCAATTGCTTGATTTGAAAACCAAGGAAGAACTTCAATTCACCCATCATGGACATCTCAAATCTCTTAGTCATGATCCTACTAAACTCCTCGCAAAAGGATTGGTTAGTACCACCAAATATTATATCATCGACACATATTTGGCATACAAAGATATCTTTAGCAAACTTGTGAGTAAAGAGAGTAGGATCGGCTTTGCCTATTTCAAAGCCTTGCTTGAGCAAGAAGTCCTTAAGGCATTCATACCATGCTCTTGGTGCTTGCTTAAGCCCATAGAGCGCCTTTTGGAGTTGGTAGACATGGTTGGGGAACTCGGGATCTTTAAAATTCGGTGGTTGCTCAATATAGACAAGCTCTTGGATTGGACCATTGAGGAATGCACTTTTGACAATCATTTGATACAACTTGAAGTCATGATGGGCAGCATAGGCAAGAAGCATCCGAATTGCTTCAAGCCTAGCCACCGGTGCATATGTTTCCTCAAAGTCCAAACCCTCTACTTGGGTGAAGCCTTAAGCAACCAATCTTGCCTTGTTCCTTGTCATCACACCGTTCTCATCTTGCTTGTTACGGAAGACCCATTTGGTGCCAATCACATTTGTATTGGGTCTTTTCACCAAGGTCCACACTTGATTTCTTGTGAAGTTATTGAGCTCTTCTTGCATCGCCAATACCCAATCCGGGTCTCCAAGTGCATCTTCAACCTTAAGAGGCTCCAAAGAGGAAATAAACGTGTAATGTTCACAAAAATTTGCTAAATGAGAACGAGTCATTACCCTCTTTCGAAGACTCCCAAGGATATTGTCAACGGGGTGATACCGTTGAATCGTTTGACGTAGCCGTGGATGCTCAACACCTTCTTGCTGTTCTTCTGGCTCATCACAATCTTCCAGATCAAAGATTGGAGCAAGATCTAGACCATGGTCTAGACCTGACTCAGTTCTGGCTGCTGAGGAGGGGGCGACACTGCCGTCCTGCTTTTCTGTAGCAGGTGTGCCCTGCTCTTCTCTGGTGAGTGTGTCAGCGGAGTCTTGTACAGCAGCATCTTGAGGCTCCCCCTATTTGGCTGCAGGAATTTCTTGTGGTCTTATATCGCCAATGGTCAATTGCTTGATAGCCTCACAAGGTGGATCCTCCTTATCTATAACACTAGAGTCAGCTTGCTCTACTTGAGAGCCATTAGATTCATCAAATGTCACATCTACCGCTACTTCAACTCGACTGGAGTTTTGTTGAAGACACGGTAGGCATGCTCATTTGATCCATAACCAAGTAGAAAACCTTCATCAACTTTAGGTGCAAATATAGAGGTTTTGGGTTTCTTGTTAAGTATAAAACACTTACACCCAAACACTCTAAAGTATGACACCTTGGGTTTGTTACCGGTAAGGAGCTCATAGGAGGTCTTCTTCAACTTCTTGTGTAGGTAGAGACGGTTGATGGCATGACAAGCGGTGTTGATGGCATCACTCCAAAAGATGTCCGGCGTCTTGTATTCATCAAGCATTGTCCTTGCCATATCAATGAGTGTTCTATTCTTCCTCTCTACTACACCATTTTGTTGAAGGGTGTACGGAGTTGAAAACTCATGCTTGATGCCCTCTTCATCAAGAAATTCCTCCACTAGGGTGTTCTTGAACTCGGTCCCATTATCACTTCTCACTTTCTTGATGGGGAGATCGAATTCCTTTTGTGCCCTCCTAACAAAGGTCTTCACCTTCTCTTGTACCTGGCACTTATCATAGACAAAGAGCACCCAAGTGAAACGAGAATAGTCATCAACAATAACTAAGCCATATTTGTTACCACCAATACTAAGATAGGCAACCGGCCCAAAGAGATCCATATGAATCAACTCCAATGGTTGAGTGGTGGTCATGATGCTCTTTGGTGGGTGAGGTACGCCTACTTGCTTTCCGGCTTGGCAAGCGCTGCAAATCCTGTCTTTCTCAAAGTGAACATTGGTTAGTACAAGGATGTGGTTGTCTTTTAGAAGTTTGGCCAAATTTCTCATCCCAATATGTGATAAGCGGCGATGCCACAGCCAGCCCATGCTAGATTTTGCCACTAAACAAGTCTCAAGGTTGGCTTTCCCTTTGTTGAAATCAACTAGGTAAAGCTTTCCCTTTAGTTGACCCGTAAAAGCAATAGAGGAATCCTCCCTTCTAGTGACTTCCACACCCTTATCTGTAAAGAGACAATTGTAGCCCATTTCACACAATTGTGACACGGACAACAAGTTGTAATTTAACGAATTAACATGTAAAACATTAGTAATTGAATGTTCATGAGTAATTGCAACTTTACCAAGACCTAGCACACCTCCCTTGGAATTGTCTCCAAAGACAATGTTTTCATTTGAGTCTTCCTTGGAGGTGTAGGATGAGAACATACTCTTCTCTACGGTCATGTGATTTGTACATCCACTATCAAGCACCCAACTTGATCCACCGGAGGAGTATGCCTACAAAACAAGTTTAGTTCCTTGACTTAGGTCCCCAAATGTTCTTGGGGCCTTGCATGTTAGTTACAAGAAACTTAGGAACCCAAATAGAAGTGTTATGATAAACATTTTTTTCTTTGCCAATGTACTTGGCAGCCACTTCACCCTTGCTGTTGTTCTTCAACACAAAGCAAGAACTCAAGTTTTGTCTAGGTGCAACGGTCTTCGGTTGATAGGAATACTTGTTTGATTGCCCCTAGATTGATTTCTTGCCTTTGTGTGGAACCTGCTTTGGCTGAGAGACCTTCTTTCTGTGCTGATCATTTCCATATGCAGTGGAAGTGACCTTCCCTTTCTTTTGGGGAGCGGCACTGCCGCCCTGGATAGGGTGTAGTGCTGCTCGGGGGGCTGGTCGTGCTGCTCTCTGTGCAGGTCCCTCTGTACTTCCACTGCTGCTAGAAGTGAAATGCACACATTCATAACCATTTATTACCTTTCTCCCATTTGTTTTGCCTCTATGTCGGTGTCCAAGTCCAGTTTTGATGTGTGGACGTCTTCCATCCTTGAATTGTGGCTTCTTTGATTGATTCACTTGGCCACCAACATGCTTGTTCTCAGATTTGCTCTCTTTAGCAATTATTTCATTGAACCTAGCTATTTCCACCTTCATAGCCTCCATGTTTGCAATGTTAGTAGCATAGATATCCAAATCAAGATCATGACATTTTCCACATCCTTTACTAGTGGAGGCAATAGAGGTGTCATTTGTTTTAGAAAGATTTAAGGTGCTCTCGCAAAGAAGGTTATATTGCAACTCAAGTTCTTTGTGCTTTTCACATAAGACACAATACTTTTCATCAAGTGCAATATGAGCCTTTTTAGTGAGTGCATGGTCCTCTTGCTCTTTGACCAAAGCCTTGCGCAAGGATTCCACCTCACTCCTTTCCAAAACAAGTGCTTCATTGCTACCAATATAGAGATTTTCTTATTTGATAAGAAGTTCCTCTCTAGATTCTAGTTCGGCTTGAACACTTTCTAAATTTTCCATTAGTTTAGAGATGAAGAATTTAGTTTTAGGGTCAAAGTTCTTGGTTATGTTATCTAGCTCCTCATCACTTGAAACTTCATCACTAGAGTTTTCACTAAGTTCGCTACTAGAGATATCACTAGGAGGAAGTGAAGGTTTGGATTTAGCTTTTACCTTCTCACCCTTTGCCGTGAGACAAATGTGGGGGAAGTAGTAGTCATCATCATCGGTCAAGTTGTTGAAGAGCTTGGGTGGTGAAGATGTCTTTTGGATGGCCACGGTTGCAATCTTCTCATTTTCATCACTTGAGCTATCATATGTTGAGTCATATTCATGATCAATGTGAGCTTCTCCCATTGTCTTCTTGCTGCCCCTCTTGTACCTTTGCTTGTTTTCTCTCTTGTCCTTGTTGTTCTTGCCATCTTCTTCAACATGAGGACATTGGGCAATGAAGTGCTCGGTGCTACCACACTTATAGCAAGTTCTCTTCTTCTTGTTGGGAAATCTCTTCTTCACAAGTTTGTAACCTTGCTTCTTCAAACATTTGCCATACTTGTTCATGAAGAGAGCCACATCTTCTATTTTCTTGAACTTGGTGTTGTCATCTTCACTTTCACTTGAGGATGATATAGAATCAACCTTTGCTTGACTTTGCTTGATTTCTTTGCCTTTGCTTGTAGTTGCTTGCTTGCTGCCCTTGTGCTTGTAACCTTGACTTGGCTTGCTTGCTTTGAGTGCTATGTCCTTCACTTTCAAGCCCTCCAACTTAGTTTGCAACTCTCCAAGCTTCCTTCTCTCATTTGCTTCTTCTCTTTGCATGTCAAATGTCAAAAGTCTACCAAGCACATCATTGGAGGTGAATTGCTCAAACTTCTTCTTGTCTCTAATTAGAGTGACTACGGTCTCATTTCTAGGTGAGTAAGGCTCCAACATGACTTTCACCACCTTGTGATCATCTAAGTCATCACACCCATAGCCTCTAATCTTGCCAACAAGTGTCATCAATCTATTAAACATAGCTTGTGGCCCTTCATCATCTAAGATAACAAACCTATTGAGCTTGGCCATCAATATTTCAATCTTTACCTTTCTAACTTTGTCAACACCTTCATGAGCAAGATGCAAAGTGTCCCAAATCTGTTTTGCCACATCAACTCCCATCACCCGGTTGTACTCATTTCCATTCAAAGCACTAAGTAGCACACTAGTGGCTTGCCCATTCAAATGGACAGCCAATAGCTCCTCATGTGTGGGCTGCTCGGGGTCGACGGGAGGCTCAAATCCATTGCACACAATCTCCCAAATGCCGAGATGAAGACCTATAAGATAAGCCCTCATCAAGTGCTTCCACTTAACAAAGGTAGTCCCATCGAAATGAGATAACTTGCCCGCGGGCACATTGATGAAAGACTTGCGATCACGGTTAGTCATAAGAGCATAGTTAAAGGATACGGCAGCATATTTCTTCTTGGTGGTGGTGCTGCCCTTGTCCTTCTTGGATGCGTGGTATGAGACATCATCATCGCCATCATCGGAGCTACTAGATAGCTCACTAGATGACGTGTGCACCGCCTTGGCCTTCTCTTTCTTCTTCCTATCTTCTCTTCTCTTCTTTCTTTCTTCACGCTTGAGTCTTCTTTCTTCTTTTCTTTTCTTCTTTTCAGCTAGCCTCTTCTTCTCTCTTTCTTGTTCACGTGCTTCTCTTCTTTGCTTCTTTTCGGCCTTTCTTCTTCTTCTCTCTTTCTCATCTTGTTGCCTTTTATCGGGATCGGAGGCAACAAGAGGAAGGTCCTCCCTTGCTGTGGAGGCTAAGAGCTCACTGCTTTCGCTGTCGGTATCGTGGAGATCCACGTCCTTCGGGTCAACTCGAGCGGATCGAGTTGAGCTCGCTCTGGGCTCCATAATTCAAGCGGTGAAGCGTATACGAAGCAACTAGATCTGATACCACTTGTAGGATCACTGGAAGCCTAGAGGGAGGGTGAATAGGCCTGCAAAAACTCAACTTGAACAGATATCAAAAAACCAGGGCCGCACCCCTAGGGCGGCACTGCCGCACTATGAAAACTGAACCAAACTGCGCAAGTGATATATGTATAGAAAGAGTATACTCGCTACAGCTTGTTTCCAGAATTTCACTAAAGTTCACAGCTCGAAGACTGGACACCACAGAAAATCTTCCAAATCATGGAAATTGGGACAAACCCTAGAACAAATCAATAACACAAGAATAATAAAGAGACAACAGCACACGTCAATTTATCCTGTGGTTCAGCTCGCCACTTAGGCTTGCCTACTTCCACGTTGTTGAGGCTTGCCACAAAAGGCTAGGGTTACCACAAAGGTTACCCTATTCCTCGTTCTCAAATCAAGAGAGTGAACTCTTGAAGAGAGGGGTGATTTCTTAGCTGCACACGAGATTACAAATCTCCCTAGGCTACCACAATGAGGTTGGCAAGCTCTAGGGCGACGCCTAGCCGGTTAGGAGCAAAGCTCCAAGGAGTAGACCTCAAGAACGCCGGCCAAACGTGAACCGAGTGCTCTCAAAATTTGGGAATAAGTAGATCTGCTCTCAACTCGCAAGTTGCTGCCATTTTTCTTAAGTTTCTATGGTGGAAAGTGGAGATCCAACTTTAAGCTCAAGGTCAACAATAGAGGAGAGAGGGGAGCTGTTTTTTCTGTCTGTAACGGGCAGAAAGTTGGGAGCTGGAAGAAGAGACTATTGAGAGGAGAAAAAGTAGTATTTATATGCTGTCTTTCAACGGTCGGTTAAAGTGCGGCACTACCGCCCTTTAAGTGCGGTACTGCCGCACTGGCAAAACTCAGCAGAAAGATACAAGTTACGTATTGCTGGAATTGTCTAGGTGTGAGGATGTTGTTTCTGGGATATGAGCACTTGATTCAGCAGATTGACTGGTATCCCTTAGGAACTCCTTAATAGTACGGCATCCCTAAACTCAAACTCAAAAGTAAAACGAAAATAAACCTCCGTTTGAGTTGGTCACCGCCGCTGCAAGTTAGCATGAGTTCTTTGAAACACATATCATCATCTCACATTGATTCCCTACTCAACATCTCGATAGAAATCATTAGTTCTCTAATTCGGTGGTCATCATTACCAAAATCCACATTAGGGAGTGATTGCACTTTCACACACAAGTTTCCTCCTAATTATGGGTTGTGGGCTATCTATAAGGAACCAACTCAGCCATACATTGGTTACATGTCTAGCCTAAGGAGTTTTTTTTATCATTCGACTCCTAAAAACCACTGACATCTATTTAACGTACAAACTACACATATGTTGGATCACTTATTCATTAGACAATTTCTAAAACTTTTGAGATATGTATTGTTTGAAACAGATGAGGTAACGCGCATGCTAAACAAATGTACAACAAGCAAGTATGACAACCTAACAAACCAATAAACTTTGTCCCTACTTAAAATGTAGATGAAATTAGTTTGAAATAACACTAGCTTCTAGGGTTTAATAAAGCTGGTAGTATTATTTGAAAAGCGAACGAAGGCTAACGTGAGAGATATCTCTAGGTTCATAAGGCATTTTGCTATTGTGGCCTGTGCGTGTTCATGCAAGCACACGAGTTTCCTCCTATTTATGGGTTGCTGGCTATCTATAAGGAACCAAACCAGCCATACATCGGTTACATGTCTAGAAGTACAAAGGCTTTTGTTATTCGACTCCTAAAAGCCACCGACGTCTATTCAACATACAAACTACACACATCGGCTCACCAAATTACCAAATAATTTCCAAAGGTTTTGATATGTATTGTTTGAAACAGAGGTGGTAACACGCAGACTAAAGAAATGTACCACAAAGAAGTATGGCAACCTAACAAGTGTTGGTAATAAAATTTATCCCTACTTAAATGTGTAGATGAAATTAGTTGTTTCTGAGATAATATTATTCAAACGCGAAGGCTAACCTGATAGATTTCTATGGTTCATATAGCCTTTTGCTATCATGGTTCGTGCGTGTTCACGCAAGCACACGAAGTTTTCTTTTTCTCCTAGTTATGGATTGCGTGCTATCTATAAGGAACCGAATCAGCTATACGTCGGTTACATATCTAGGCATAAGGAGGCTTTTGGTATACGACCCATAGAAATTCATTAACATCTATTTAACACAGTACCTATACATGGTGGGTCACCGATTTACCAGACGATTTCTAATTTTTTTATATATATTGTCTAAAATAGAGGTAATACGCACCCAAAAAAAATTATGTACTATCGTGGTTAAAAAAAATATATGTACTACCCGTATGTCAACCTAAACTTTGTTTATGCCTTTTTGTTTTTCCACAAATGGCATACCAAGGCTATGTTCGCTGTAGCTAAACAACACATATTTTTCAACTCTAAAACAATACTTTCTTTCACAATAAATCAGTTTTAACTAAAATTAGCTCAGTTTTTTAGCTGAATCGAACAGAGCCCAAGAAACACCAAAAACCAGTACTCAACATTTTTTTTATTCCGTGCCGGAATTGCCCCTCGGGGCGACCAACAAACTGCTTTGTCCACACCACTCGAGTCCACTGCCATTTGTGCTCCCGGCCTGTTCCTTCTGCTTCCCCTTCACCACCTCCCCCACGCCGCAGCTTTGCGTTTGCTCGCTGGCTCTTCTTTTCCCTCCTCCTCCACCTCCTCCTCCTCCCTGGATTTCGGTGACAAGGTCGAGAAAAGCCAGAGGAGAGAGAGAAGGCCAAAGCAAAGCGGCCAGCGCGAGCAGGGAGGCAGGGAGAGAGAAGAGCAGCACAAACCAGTTTCTCTCTCCTCCACCACCCCCTTTTCTCTCCCCCTGCACACAACACAAGCATTCCGTTCTCTCTCCCTTGTCGTCGTCCTTCCGGCCCCCTCCTGTATTCTCTCTCAGTAGTAGTAGGAGCAAGTACTACGGGGCTACAAGTAGTGTAGGCCTTGGTACAGACGAATCCCAGCTCCCGCGTCGTCCTAGAGGCTAAAGCTGGCGAGGAGGGTGGCGGCAGCTGCATTGCCGGCAGGGGAGATTCTCGGCCTGCGCCGTTTGCTCTCCGCTGGTTGGAGGGCTGGCGGCTCCGCCGTCTGAAAAAAGAAAATCCAATCTTGGCGCGGCTCGTGGCGGGCGGCCGGCCGGCCGGCTGATTGTGCACTGCCCCGTGGCTAATTCGGTCTGAGATTCGAGGATCCCCGGTGAAAGCCTCGCCGCCGGTGAGGAGTGGATCCTGGATTTGAGGCTTCCCGCGCACTGCTTCAGGGATCACGGCTTGAGGAGGGTGGCGGTGGGGTGACAGATCCCTCTTGCTGTCTGCGCTGCCTGCCTGCTGGGCAGGAGCTATGAGACAATGACGGAAGAGGAGAGCGCCAAGAAGAGCAAGGTACCATCGCCGGCTGGTTCAATGCTTTTTTCTCCCCCCTTCCTTCTTCTTGATCAGATAGAATCGTTTTCCGTCTCGTTGCTGCTCCATTTGAGCTGTATTTTTCTCAGGTTGTGGTAGCAGCAGTAGGTGCGGTGCTCTTTCCATTTCGTGATCTTGCAGCTCATGTTTCCTGGCTCTTTCTCCTTGTCATGTGTGCAGCTTTCATGGTCCAAGTCCCTGGTGAGGAAGTGGTTCAACATCCGGCCCAAGGCGCAGGACTTCCATGCCGATTTCGACGCCGGCCAGGGTATGGTTGATGCATCGCTTTGCCTGTTCCGACATGAGTTGTGGTTGTGGTTGCAGCCCATTTCTTGTTCGGATTCATTGATTTATTTATTTATTACTACTATACTAGTATGTCTGTGCATTTATTTCGTGATTATGGGAGCCGGCCGCATCACGCCCAGTTCCAGCCCCCAAAATGGCACGCATCCTTTTTACCTTTGCTTGCTGGGTGGTGGGTGCTAGTTTGGGGAAATAGCTTGGCCTGATCCAAGAACGCCCATTGCTTGAGATTGAGGTTATCCTCTTAACACCCAGTTGTTTCTGTAGTTATCCACATTAGATTCCCAGTGTCTACACAATGGTAGATCAGCATCCATGTGAAATGTCGCCATCGAGCACTTTCCACTCGTAGATATCTCCTTGTGCGTTTCAGTTTCCAGTTTTGATCTCGTGATGCACCTGCCCTGTAAAGGTCCAACCGAACAAGAGCCTTTTTGCCACGGATCCTGCGAAAACGTTTGGTTGGTTTGCTTGGAGTGACCCATCTGTCTGAATCGATTTTCTGATTGAATCGGGTAGAGGTTTCGTCAAAGATCACGAGCAAAGCAAATACCTTTTCCTTTGCGTATGGTTCCTTGGTTTTCTTTTCTGATCAACTGGCCTTGTGATCCATTACAGTGAGGGATAGTGGTGGTGGATCATGGAGGCCCAGCTGTTCCTCGAGCGAAGCAAGCACAAGCACTTCCAAGAAAAGCAGAACTGGTATGTGTAATGAACCATTTGGACCACGCACACCGCCTCTCTGTGTCTGTCTCTCTCTTACAGCAGCTCCAGAGATGCAGCTTTCTCTCCTCACCCCAGCTGCTGGCTGCTGCTCAGTTCCACTTTATTTATCTACTTTCAATCTTTGTTCTGCATCAGCTCTTTTCTTGTGTCATGTTAAATGATTGTTCCTGCCTGTTGTTACTTGTGGGCCTCTAGACCGATCATCATCAAAGCGGAGTGCTGAACGCCCTCGCCGAGGGAAGAATAATTTTGATGTAGCACGCCTGACAGAAGTGCAAGATTACAGGTACCATTGATTCACCATGCGTGTTTTCTGCTAGGGCCATCATGTCTTCTGTGTAATTTGGAAATTTCAGTTTAGTAGTAGATTGGATGGAATCTTCTGTCCTTTAATCATTGTCCATCTTACTGTTGGGTAGTTCATGCAATTTGACTACAATAATAATATGCTAAAGGAATCTTATAGATCATTTATTCTCTTCTGTCCATTTGCATGTAGGATCTTTGCTGCAACGTGGAACGTTGGTGGTAAGTCACCACCAAGGGGGCTTAATTTAGACGAATGGCTCCATACTTCTCCTCCTGCCGATATCTATGTCTTAGGGTATGTATCAGTTGGATGGCCTTCCCTTCGAGCTAGTTTGAATTAGATGGTTGTGGATTTTAGGCTTTTCAATTAATTTGATCTTCACATCGCTAATAGGTTTCAAGAGATTGTCCCTTTGAATGCGGGAAACGTTCTTGGCACTGAAGATAACCTTCCAGCCAAAAAGTGGGTGTCTCTTATCAGGCGGACACTGAACAAGAATCCTGGAGCTACTGGTTGTGGTGGCTATCATACACCTTCGCCAGTCCTGGATCCAGTTGTAGAATTAGACGCCGATTTTGAGGGATCTGCGAGAAGGCAGGAGAACTTCTCATTCTTCCATCGCCGGTCGTTCCACAATCTCAGCCGTAGTTTAAGAATGGATGGGGACTTCATGTTCCCACAACCAAGGCTAGATCGCAGGTTTAGCGTTTGCGATCCAGTCAACTTAGGAGGCAGACCAAGTGATTTTGATGGAAATTTGCGCTGCCCTGGATCACCTGATGAGGATAACGTAGATATGGAAGTGAGCGAAGTTGCACAGATTTCACCATTCCCTCATAGCTACAGTGCATATGCACCTTCTGAACAAAATGATGATCAATCAAATAGCTCTAGGTAGTGTGAATGCTTCATAATGCATTTAACTGTACCACTTGTTTGTTTGGGCTGTAATTCCTTTCAAACTAACTCTTTGAGTATGCATGTGGCTTTCAGGTATTGCTTAGTTGCCAGCAAACAAATGGTTGGCATATTTCTCACAGTCTGGGTGCGCAATGAAATTAGAGATGATGTTAGAAACTTGAAAGTTTCTTGTGTGGGTAGAGGATTGATGGGTTATCTTGGAAATAAGGTAAGTATTCCATACTGTAATATTTTAGTTGTTGTCAATAAGACCAAGAAAACTTTAGTAACAATATTTTTGCTGCAGGGTTCAATTTCAATAAGCATGTCTTTGCACCAGACAAGCTTCTGCTTCATATGTTGCCATTTGACGTCAGGGGAAAAGGAGGGGGATGAACTGCGCAGGAATTCAGATGTTCTGGAAATTTTAAGAAAGACCAGATTCCCACGGGTTCGTGGTGCTGGTGATGTTAAGTCACCTGAAACAATTCTTGACCATGAGTAAGGGACTTTATTTGTGTCTTTCAGCAGATCACAGATCAATATAGAAGCAAATGGAAACTTGTTTGTTGACTGTTTATGCAATTACAAATTGCAGTCGGATTATATGGCTTGGGGATTTGAATTATCGGATTGCCCTGTCTTATTGTTCGGCAAAGGCTCTTGTGGAAATGCATAACTGGAAGCAATTATTGGAGAAAGATCAGGTAATCTGAAGTGTTTTTTTTTTTTTCCGTTAGTATATATACTTAGCAAGCTACCAAATTGGAAGATTCAGTTATTTCAGAAGAGAAGGGCTTAAAATGCATCCTATAATTTCTCCCCCCGTTTTTTATATCGTGAAACCTATGGTAAACATTTGAGTTTACCCTCTTATGAAACAGCTGCGAATGCAACAAAGATATGGACGTGTTTTCCAGGGTTGGAAGGAAGGGAGGATCTATTTTCCTCCCACATACAAATATTCATTCAATTCAGATCGGTATGCTGGAGAGGGCAGGCACCCTAAAGAGAAGAGGAGAACACCAGCATGGTAGTTTCCTTTAGTTAATATAACAGAGATACATCTGCTGTATTTTTCTGTCTTTTTATTTTATACTTTAGATCTCATTTCTTTCATATTATGCTTATAAACTGACAGGTGTGACCGCATTCTCTGGTATGGCAACGGCCTCAACCAGCTGTCTTATGTTCGTGGAGAGTCTCGTTTCTCCGACCACAGGCCGGTGTACAGTATTTTCTTGGCAGAGGTTGACATTGTGCACCAAAGGAGGAGAAACATGGGCTATTTCAGTTCTAGAATCGAGGTGGAAGAGCTCTTGCCTCATTCTCAGAGCTATAGAGAAATAAAGTTTTATTGAGTTGACTTGTAGCATGATATAAGGTAAGCTAACTTCTTTTGCACTTCGTTCCTGGCTTGCATTCAGGCCTATAGATGCCTCTGCACCTTGTTGACCTCGCATGCATTATTTTTCTGTCTCCTTTTTGGTAAGCGTGGACTTGTACTAGTGCTCCACTGTTTATTTACTCTTTCTGGATGCTTCGTGCAGGTTAGGAGGTTGGTCAAATGTTCTATATGTAGGATTCCAGATTCAGTTCTCTAGACAATCAGATGTAAGTATGCTTAAACAATTTCTCCCTTGACGATCTGTTTGCCAACTTGAGACATATGCTTAGTGAGAAAGATATGGCCATCAATCATTATTAGGGTCTGAATCCTAATGATCTGTTTGTTTGGCATGCCATGCTTGGTTGCAGATACCGAAGAAAAAATGTGCAAATACTAACTGAATGAAAAGGTACAGTTTCTATCAATCATCCGGCTACATCATCATCCTTTGTTTCTTCAAAAACCAAATTTGCTAACAAACAATTTGTATGCTGGGTTGCTGCAGGACATTGGGCAATTTTGCTGCTCGTCAACAGGAAACGACGGCTATGTCGTCGGAGATGTACCAGCCCATGTCACTAACTATATACATTTCACCCAGCTTTAGCTCCCCTTAGTTCCTTGTAGCAACATATTTGCTTCAATTTTTTTGTCCTCTGGTTCTGGTTGTTGGACCTTAGAGTGCCAACACACAATATGTTTTTTTTTGTTGCTTCTTTTCCTTTTAGAAACTTTGTAAAACCAGCTAGTGTTTGTGCTTTGTGTATCCCGTGCAAATTGTGGAACTACATATCTTAACTCAGTGAATGATACATGGAATGGATTAGCCTGAGGGAGGAATGATGGCCTGATGGGTTGTGAGAGAGTGTCGGCATGGCATGGCTAGTGAGTAATCATGTGGGTGCCTTTTTGTGTCGTGCTCGAGAGCAGTTTGGTGAGGCATGGCATTTGTTGCACTCATGGCCGCTGTGTCTGTCTTGTGTGCAGCAAAAAAAGAAAAAAAGGGTTGGCTTGGCGCCCCAGCCACTCCATGATGCTCTCTTCCAGAAATTGGTTTCGTTCTCGGGACTTCGAGACTTTGGTGTGGTAAGCAATTTGGTGAAAACGCACTCTGCAGTGCTCCTTGAAAGTCATGTTGTGGCAAATGCAGGCTTGAGCTGTTGTCGATCTCAGTTTCGGCACATGTCGTTGAATGCAAGGTGTTCTTTTGCGCAGCGCAGCACCGGGACAACATTTGTTGCGCCACAGGATTGAGAGAAGGCGCTAGTTCGTTTCATAAACCAGACTAGATTTTTTTTTTTTAGAAAAGGAGGTTACCCCTGCTTTTATATTGCAAAAAGCAAAAACGTTTACAGATTCAGGATTATGGCACAGTTTGCCTTACACAGAACCTCATGGCTGCCAAACAGAACAAACTTCCCAGCGCAAAAAACTACTAAGGCGAAGTTTTGGGAAGTTTTACAACTGTAGCACTTTTATTTGTATTTGATAACTTTTGTTCAATCATGGTCTAAGTAGACTCAAAAAATTCATCTCGAGATAGTCAGACAAAAAGTACAAACATGCAACAGGTGCTACTTCATTTAGTGCTCCATGCAGACGGAAAGTATAATCGATATGATGGGGAGAGAAAAGGAAATTTTGTGAACTAAACGCTGCCTAAGTCTGAGCACAAAGTAAAAGCATCACTCAAGCTTGTCCTTGCAACATCCACATCCATGTGGTTGAGGTTGAAGGAGTTGAAGACACTGCTAGCTTCGTGCGTTTAGTTCGTGAAAAGTAGGGTAAAAAGTCACTGTAACACATAGAGAATCTTCTTTAATAAACGTCCAATCATGGTCCAAGTAGATTTAAAAGATTCGTCTTAAGAAAGTCAAGTAAAAAGTATAAACATGCAACAGCTGCTACTTCATTTAATGCTCCATGCATACGTAAAACACAATCGATGTGATATGGAATCTATAAAGTTTTTTGAACTAAACATGGCCGACCATCCAGTCAACCAAGTACTGCTGCAAATCTCACTCTTTGGCAATAATAATACGCAGTCGCAGGCTCGCCTAGGTTCTTCAAAAACCGAAATTCTTTTTTGTTTTCATTTCCCCCAATCACAACCAGCAAAGATTGCGACGAAGGCGAATCTCTTGTGCTTGGAATGCCGTTCTACTCGAAGCAGCAACGGGCGGGACCGGCGCCCTGCGTGGCTCCGTCTCTGGAAATGAAAAGCAGGGAAAGCAAGGAGGAGGCGGCTCTGTTCCAAGAAAAGAAGACGAGCAAACCCAGCAGCGCAGTGTGGGAGTACGTAAACAAAAGAGAAGGACAGTAACTTTCTGAAACAAAGCAAGCACTAAAGCCGGTTGCCGGTGAGCAGTGAGCGAAGAAGAATCGAAAGAGACGAGAAAGCAGCAGTAGACAGTCACATCAAAGATCAACCATGGCCAGCCGGCCCAAGCAAAGCATCTGCAGTTCTGCATTGCAGTGGCAGACACTTGGGGCGTGTTTGGCACCAGGACTCACGGCAGCCAGGCCCAGCGGCCAGGCCAAAGCTAGCCAGAGCCAGTTCCAATCGGTACATGCATCTTTGTTTGGTTATCTGTACCAATTAGACCAGGCTCAACTGTGTGCGTGTTTGGTTGTGTAGTTGGGAGCTCGGTTCAGGACCAACTAACTCCAACTACCACATTGTGATCTTGTTTGTTTCGGAGCCAGGCCCAGTAACGGCCACTGCCTGGGGCAGTTGTAGAAGAAGACAGCCAAGTTTGCAACAAAAAAGACATGATTCTCAAGCAAATTTGGAGCACATCTATTTCATCAATTAGAAACAAACATCGAATTGGTCTCAGATATTCATTGAAAAAGAGCATTGAAAGTTAAGGACAGTAATCACATGACGAGATGCAGCATGATCAGCAAATATCAGTACAAGGTAAATGCAATAACAGAACAACAAACAAATCCAGTAGAATGTTTCATCATCGGCCTAAGAGAACATGCACACTTGAGCATCAGTTGAACAACATGAAACTAAGAGCTATCCCAGATTAGGTGTGAAGATTCATTCGCAATTGCACCTGCAAAATGCAATATAAAGGAAGAGCACGACCAAGATAACAGACTGAATGAAAGCAACCACCAGTAGAGCAGGAGGCTTGGTGACAACCCTTCTAGGTGGTTTGTCACTGAAATTATCCTCCACCTTTTGAGCCGTAAAACCAATGAATTCCTTGTATGCCTTCACTGTCTCATCCCTTGTACCATACCTCTTGTAACAACAGTTTTTTGAACCCACTGACTTGTGCATTGCAAGCAGGCCAGGAATCATAAACACCAGGTTGCTTGCCGTGGAAGACAACATACCAAGCCATCTATGCATAGACAAACAAAACTCAGAGATCAATGCAAGTAATGGACTTGCCAAATATATATGAAATAGGTGGCCTCAGCTAATGATTCATGCCCTTTTAGTCACCATAGTCAGCCATAGATGTCTGTGAAGGAAAACCCACCTCATTGTTCCTTATTTTGCATCATAGGCCAAAATAACGATAAAACATAGAAAGAATGAAGTGCTCCAGTTTTAAAAAGAATAAGAACCATGAGTTGAACATTTCTGTTGACAGTTCCTTTCGCCACGGGACACAGCCACTCAGCATAAGGTCAACATTGAGCCATCGAGCTTGCACTGGATGGCTGAGTTTCATGGCGAAAGTACACATTTCATGCTCTCTTGTTAGGTTCACAATCCTCTCATGTTAGGTTGACAACCTGGTTGGCCTCAGCTAGCTTCTATGGAGGAGAGAGTACAATGGAGGAATCATTGGTGGGTGCCTTCAAAGATCCAAAAACAACAAATAAGAAAGACTAAAAACAAATTCAGGGCTGCCATGCAACTGAAGAAACCATCCTTTCTCTGCCATCAACTTGGCATTATACCAATTGTTGCTAGAGAATGGATGGTTCTCAAAGATTGGATGACAGACATGAAGGAAAACAGCAAAAAAACCAAAACTAAATAGGCATCCACCTCATCTTTCATGTTGCATCATAGGCCATTATCCTTCCCACAGTTACCTCCAAATTAAGAGCACCAAACTTAGGTGTGCAACAAAAGTAAATTCCAACAAACATTCCAGATAAATATGACAAATAATAACAGCCAACAGAGGCTGCAATTAGTGCATTACATTACCTAGTTCAGGCCACCAGTTAAGGCCTCAAGTGCTGTCCATGGAGTCAGCTTGGCACAAATGTAATTAGCCACCCTCCCAGTAAAGTAACCCCAAAAGAACATGTGTGAGTTAGCCTAAGTCCCTGCACAAAAGCCTACAATAGTTGCATCAATCTGCAGTCAAAAGAGAGAGAGTGGGTGAGGGAGGTGGAGGAACTATACATCTCTACAGTTAACTCCCTCAGCTACCAATGCAGAGCACCACCAAGTGCTCCTACATGTAGTAGTTCTTGGCCAGGAAGGTCCTAAGCCAGAGGGTCCTGTGTGAGTCACTCATGCCAACAAAGCCCCTGCCCTGGGCCTTATTGTCCAGAAGATAGGTATAGGCCACAATAAGTGCTTCCTCTGAAAACCCAGGCATGTCCATCACAGCAAGGTATAGGTTAGCATCAACATGGGCTGGTCCAGTCTCCCTAAATGCATTGGCAACATTGTTGACAGCATCACTCATGTTGGTCAGCATGAGCAACTCATCTTCAGTGAAGTTACCCCTTTTCCTTTTCCCACTCACATGAGATGAGGGCAGCTGTGTTGCCTTATTGTCCTCTCCAATATCAGGACTGGTGGTCTTCTCCTCACAGTCAACCTTAGCTGCTGTGCTGTCAGCTTGGTTGACTCCTAGGGGCTCTCCAGAGCCAAGTGCAAACCTCCCTGTTGCCATGGAATGCCCAAAGATGGCCTCCATTTCAGTGTAGAACCTTATGGGACAGTTAAGGAACTCAGAGTCCTTAGGGTGATCCTGCATTTGTGTGTGACATTTCAAGGCAAATGGTAAGGAAAAGAAGGAGTAGGTGAGGAAAGTAAGGACTAGGTGAGGAAACAACTTTGAAGTTTTCTACCTTGCAGTGGCCTAGGTATTGCTCTCCATCTAGCATGATGGCCTTAGTGTCATCATCGAAGATAGCTCCACTAAGGTCCTTCAGCTTACATATCCTGGACCACTTCTGCCTCCATTTTCTAAGGTGGTTGTAAACCTGGGTAGGGCTCACAACATCCCCACTATACTCCTTAAGGAGCTTGGCTACTGAGTTCACATCCTTCTCCTTTAACACTTTGTCTGCCCTAGTACCATCATTGAGCAGTTGTGCCATCCTCCTCAGCACAAACCCAGATGTGTTATTGTTCCACCTTATGGGTCCTCCACCAGCTGCTGCTGCTGCAGGTGGCACATCAGCAGCAACAGGTGGAGCACCACCATCTGCAACCTCCTCATGGAGGTCAGCTGCAGGCTGAAAGCCTCCTAGCTCAGCAACCAAATCAACCATAGCAGGTTCCATCCTAGTGGGCAGCATATCAATGATTACACACTGTAACACATAAAGGAAACCAAATAGAGACAGACAGCATAACGAAAAAATATAGAAGTTGGTCTCAGGTTGTCCACTGATTATTACATTACAAGCACACAAATCACTAGTTCCATACCAGGGCAATAAAACTGAGATAACAAAGGCACAAGATGCATGTATCAGGTCCTAGAGGAGCCCCTACCCTGCCACATTGCTGCACAAATGGCATCCCTCCTACTGGCCATCACATTAGAGTCTTGGGAGAGCATGTCATGGACATCCTGGGAATCAGGTTGGTTGGGAGGCAACCAATCCTCAGGTGGTACAACTGGGTCCATGCCAAAGCTTAGAATCCAGTTGTGAAGGATGCAGTAAGCAAGAACAAGCTTGACCTGAGTCTTGAATGGGTGGAATGGCTTGTTGTCAAGAATCCTAAACCTGCCCTTCAAAGCCCCAAAAGCCCTCTCAACATGCACCCTTAGAGAAGAGTGCCTGAGATTGAACAACTCCTTTTCATTGGTGGGTAAATTTCTGCTGCCATACTCAGACAGATGGTACCTCACCCCCCTATAAGGAGGGAGGAAACCATTGCGGCATGCATATCCTGCATCTACAAGGTAGAATTTTCCTACAATGGCAACACAGATGGTGTTGGTGAATGCCTTAGTGAAATTAAGGACTTTGGTGCACAAGTTAGTCACTGATTGTTACCTTCAGGAACTATGAACCCATCATCCCTCTCAATGGCATCTGCAAGGATCAGGGCATCATGTGCTGACCCCTCCCATCCAGCCAACACATAGGTGAACTTGAGGTCGAAGTCAACAGCAGCCATGACATTCTGTGTGGGGTTTGATTTTCTACCCCTGAAAGCTTGCTGCATGTGTCTAGGCACCCTTGCCAACACATGTGTGCCATCAATAGCACCAATGCAATCCTAAAAAAATGTGTAAGGGGTATAAGAACACTTTGCCGCATACCTAAATGCAGTTAAGGCTAAACATGTGCATCTAGAATTACCTTCAAGTAAGGGTTCCACCTATGGCTTCCCAAGATCTTCGGATGTGTGCCAGTGTTAGGGGGCTTTATCATCTCACTTCTAAGCTCACCAACAGCATAGAGCACCTAGTGAAAGTGCCTGTGGACAGTCTCAATGGACCTCCTAAAGGATTGGTGCACCACCCTAAACCTTTGGTTATGCCCCACTATGTGAAGAAACATGGCTAACTGCTCCTCCACAGAGCAGCCTGCACTCTCAAGCACAAGGCCCCTAGTTCTAAACAAGTTACACAACGCAAAAAAAGGATCTCTGGTCATCCTCAACATGGACAAGCACTTTGCATCAGTGGAGTTGAAAATAAGTTCCAAGGTCTGTTTTCTATGGTGCTCTGCATCAGTCATAAGGTGGTAGGACAGCGGGTCAGGAGCATGCCTAGACCTCCTAAGCCTAGACACAACGAAACACACCATGGCAACTACCATTGCAACAGCCTGTGAGGCCATGAGGTCACGATTGATGGCCGGATCCATCTACATGCATCAACATAGAAGCAAAATCTCAGTTTATAGCACCATAGCTGGCCTCAAAATGATAGTGTAACCTAAGTAAACAGCATAGCAAGCACGGCTGCATGAGGATTCACGCCACCCAGTGCATTGGACATCATCATAGACCCAACAATAGTAACAAAAATCAGATAAGACAGTAACAAATAACAGCTAGGACAGCAGAGCCGACAAGCACTAATAATGAAACATCAGAATCCAAACCTAGAACATGCCATCGCAAATAACCACATCAAACGTTATCGACATCACGAAAACAGTAACCCTAGCATTTAGGAAATAACAACCAACCAAAGATTGGGGATTGATTTCACCTAGCAGTGGTGGTCGGAGGTCACGAAACAACCACTGCGGCCAAGAACAGGCGGAGCAGACGAAGGGGAAGTAGATCCAGCAGAAGGGGAAGTAGATCTGCTCCACAGCACCACGGGGATGAAGCAGCGGAGGACGAAGAACAGCCTCGCCGGAGAGGAAGAAGACAGAGGAAGGTGCCCGCCTCCCGGAGTACCAGCCACGAGCACGGGGAGGCGCCGAGTCGGTGCAGATCACGGGCAGGAGAACGGAGACGAAGCCGCCGAGATGCAGCCTCGCCGGACACCACACCTCAGCACCGCCGCCGGTCTCTCACGGAAGTGGGTGGAAAGGGGACGGAGAAGGAAAGAAGCGGAGAGGGAGGGGGCAACATATATAGGGGCAGGTTTCCGCCGGAGGTGGGAGAGCGCGCGGAAGTTTCACTCTTCCCGCGCGAGCCACCCGCCGCCACGGCGCGCTCGCCCAAAATCGCCCGCCAAGAGCCGCAGCCAGCCGAGCCCTAGAAAAACGGAGGGGGGATTCGTTTCTAGGGAGCCAGGCGGAGGGAGGGGGAAAGCACCGCCAGAGCCGGGCCAAGAAAGAGACAGGGGCGACCAAATACGGGACGCTGCAGTCCAAGAGCACGGGCCACCCTTGTGGCCCGGTGCCAAACACGCCCTTGGGCTCCCGTTTGCGCGCGCACACACACACCCCGTGATAATCTCTTTGGTATCGCCCAGCCTGCTGCTGTGCTTTCTCTTTGGTATCGCCGGCGCGAGGATGGATCAGATCGAGCCTTGTCTCGATCGTCTCGTCCTCCGATGTCCGATCCCACCACCGGCAATCCGGCATGGAGATTCATCGATCCATCCACCCGCGCGCTGATCCATCGGTTATGAGGGTTGCTAGTCTTTTCCTTTTGCCTTGTTGCACCACCGGGAGAGACCATTGATATTAGGGGCAATTGATGATATTACTATTCAGACACTGCAGCCAGTAACGAACCGCATGCATGCTGTGCTTGCGCATGCCATCGACTGCGAACCAACGGACATGCCGATGATGCAAAGCACAGTGAAGGAGTACTAGAACTGTAGGAGGAGTAGTAGTACTGTACATGGTCGATGAGGCCACCAGTGCGAAGTGCCTGGCAGAGGGATCGAGTGTCTGCGTTTGAACGAGGAGGAGAGTGCGAGGCCCCGACCATCTTCAGATTGCTCTGCGCTCAGCTCACCGTAGCAGGCAGGCAGAGGTTTGCAATTCAATGCAATGCAATGCAATGCACAGGCTGCTGCATGCCATCTGCAACTGCAAGCAGGGCAGCGGCAACAGGTCGTTCAGAATTCATGTTCCGTGTTTTCCTGTGTGCCCCTGCCCGTTGCTCGAGAAGTTGAAAAGGGTAAAAAGTGTACTGTAACACTTTTATTTATACTTGATAACTTTTGTCTAATCATGATCCAAATTAACTCAAAAGATTCATCTCGATCTACCCAGGTAAAAAGGACAAACATATAACAGCTGCTACTTCATTTAGTACTTAATACAGACAAAAAGTACAATCGATGTGATAGGTAAATAGTGTCAAATATTAGGAACTAAACGGGGCCTGAGATGAACAGTAGGGAGGGACGCGAGCAGAGGGCAGGATGCTGCAGCCTGCAGGCGTGCAGATGATGACCTGCCTCCTGCAATCCTTGCCTTCTCTTCAGCACTTATGGCCAAAAATTGATAAGAAAGCAAGCTCAAGGCCTGAACTGGAGAAAAAGAGCAAAAAAAAAAACAAAACCAACTCAATGCGGCCTGAACTGGAGAAAAAGAGCAAAAAAAAAAAAAACAAAACCAACTCAAAAAAAAAAATTGATAAGAAAGCAAGCTCAAGGCCTGAACTGAGCTATCCCCGCTTAGAGTCATGTTTCTGTAGACTCACTCCCTTTAAATATGGTATTGCTACGTGTGATATGCGGTGTCTGTCTCGGTCGCCTGAAGCCAGAGCCACGAGCCACGTGCCTACTTCCTGTCTCGCCATTTTCCATTTGCACGGCCTGAGGGACTGCCGGAGAGGATGCGGACAGCAGGTTGGTGCGGCATTATTGCGCTCTGCGCGGGCGGAACACGGGAACTGCCAGTTTCGCCTGACCATGCATGCACGGGTTCGTGTCTGTCTCTCCGTCAACTCCTCGTCGTCTGCACGATGTCGACCGCATGACTGATGGACGGATGGATTCGACCTTCCACGACGACACGACCGACGACGGATGGACGGCTAGCTGCTGCATGTACTCGGTACTCCATGCATGCATGGCCGGCCCCTCATTTTGAGGCTCTTGGATTTGGAAGCGACCACTCCGATCCATGGCCGGCACACTATTCACTTGCATGCATAATTTTGGTGATCAGTAGCTATAGGCGTATCTCTCTCTTACTCCCTCCGTTCCAAATTGCAACTCCGTTCCAAATTACAAGGAATAATTCCAAAAATCTAAATCTTAAAAAAGTCAAAGCATCTCAACTTCGACCAAATTTATATGATAAGACAATAGTATTTATGATATCAACTAAGTATCATTATATTTTCATCAAATATATTTTCATAGTACACTTATTTGACGTCATAAGTCTCTGAATTTTTCTGTATATTTTTTTGTCAAACTTAAAATGTTTTGGCTCTCCAAAAAATTCTTAGAATAACTTATAATTTGAAATGGAGAGAGTACAAAGTTAAACCTCATTATATGATTTATCTTTCCATGCAAGGTGTTCACACACACACATCATTCCCCAATAAGTGACCTCACTAAATGTCCTATATCTCTTCATTCAACGTGTCCATATCATTATGCACTAAATCCATGTCATCCCATATTTATTAATTACAAGAAAGTGTCCATTTCATCTCTATCATGTGAAATACTTTGAATCTTTCATATATTAACATACAAGTCAGTACGCTATTTGTTTCATTACCCATTCGTCTTTCTATATTTACCTGAGACCTGGCTATTTCTGACCTCTCCTTCTTATCAAATTGCGAACAGCTGGTGCACTTCCTCAATTCTGAAGACCACTCCGATCCCCCAGATTGGAGAATTAAGCATTTCACTCAGGTCTACTCTAATTTTGCCGATGAAACAGCAACTGCAGAATACTCAAGATTCCTAGAAATTAGAATGTCACAGCAGACTTGCTCACCAAGCTTTCAACCACCGTGAAGATACCCAGACTATCGATCCACTGCTCATTTGAGCACCTTTCTCAGCCTTGCAATGTGCAACAGGCTTTGTCTGCTATTACCATGTATAACATTACAAATATATTGTTTGTTGTAAAAAAAACATGCAACTCACGGGACACACGCACTATACAGAATATCCATAGTAATGCTTTGTATATAACATATTTACTTGAAAACGCCACGACAATGCACGGGATATGTTTCTAAGGGTCCATTTAAATCATTTTCGTTGGAAGTTTGATACTGTAGCACATATGCTAATTTTTGCAATAAGTGTTTAATCAGAGCCTAAATAGGCTCAAAAGATTTGTCTTACGATTCATGCAAACTGTGCAAGCATACTCCAGATTTATCTGCATTTAATGTACCATGCGTGCATCCAAACATTCGAAGTAACACGATGCAACGTGAAAGTTGGAAGTTTAAAAAGAAAAAAATTAATAACGCAAGCATATACTCCCTCCGTCAAAAAGGAGTGCCATTTTTTACTTCCAGATATTATATTTGACTGTTCGTTTTATTCAAAAAAATTATGCAAATTATAAAACAAATAAATCATTATTAAAATATCTCTAACGATAAAATAAATCATAACAAGATAAATAATATTTATTAAAAATTTGAATAAGACATATGATTAAATAATATGTCTGAAATTTTAAAATGCCACTCTTTTTTAAGCATATACTCCCTCCGTCAAAAAGGAGTGACATTTTTTACTTTCAGATATTATATTTGACCGTTCGTTTTATTCAAAAATTTTATGCAAATTATAAAACAAATAAATCATTATTAAAATATCTCTAATGATAAAATAAGTTATAACAAGATAAATAATATTTATTAAAAATTTGAATAAGACATATGATCAAATAATATGTCTGAAATTTTAAAACGCTACTATTTTTTCGAGATAGAGGGAGTAGGATGGCTGGATATACAGTACTTCTCGTATATACAGTAGATTAAAAGCGGACGGTGGCTAGCACTGTACAAGTAACGCACGCACTGTGCGCACGTACTCCGGCAGGTGACAAGGTGTCACCTGTCACCAAGACCCAAGCACGCACCTAGTACTACGATTACATACACGTACTAGTACGGTCTAGGGCACTGCCGCACTGGCATATGGCATGGCTCTCCCAGTATATGTACTGTGTACGCAATACCGTCAAGTCGTAGTGCCTGAAACTCGGTATGGTAGGGGTAGAAAAGTCACGATGAAATGAAATGAGGTCTCAATGCATGTTTTACGGTGTTTCCGATATTTTAAAAGCAATGCGGTATGTTTCGTAGAGATGCAACCTTTCCATTCTCTCTCGTTCTACTTTCATGGAAAAAAAACAAAAAAGCTGATACGACCAGTGACGAAGCCAGGAAAAAATTTAGGGGAGGACTGGACTAAACACTAAGGTAGGTCAACTTAACTTAATTTGAGTCTAAATTAAACATAAGACGCAACTATTGTCTTCTTCAACCTCTATATCGCGTTTTTAACCCCTCCTACCTTTTAAAAATATCTCCAGATCATATTTTCACCCCTCTCCTATCCTTAAAATATACTACAAATTTCATAAAAAAATTCATAGGGATTCCATTGGTTCACCAGCGGTGGGGGGGCTACCCGCCCCACCGCTGGCTACGTCCCTGGATACGACGCTCTATTTAATGTGCATGAAACCACCCATAAACCTCCATTGCGACTGGCCTTACAAAGTTTTAAACCTCTCTAGATGATTTATCTTTTCATGCAAGGTGTACGCACATCATTTCCCACATAGTGACCTCACTAAATGTCCTATATCTCTTCATATAAAGTGTCCACATCATTCTCCACTAAGTTTATGTCATCCCTTATTAACTACAAGAAAGTGTCTGTTAGGGATAAACTTTCACAACACAGATTTGGAGAGTCCACGTGGCAAAATCGCACACATGTAAAGTAACTTTTTCTCCTATCGTACTGTACATGTCAGAGGAGGTATTTATAGGGGTTTAACCTTCGCTAGCTAATGGTCAAAAGACCGTTTTACCCCTCTCTGATTAACCATAGATCTTTACATGAGGGGCGAAGTCATATTTTCACACCTCGCCCAAACTAATTCAACCCCTATCTTTCTCAACTACACTTCGTCAATTTTGGTGAACTTTTAGGCGAAGGTTCCTCTTGATGTTCTTTGTCATCGAGACTTCGCTGCTATCTTCGTTCTTTCTGTCTTCGTGCCAACTGGCGGAGCTGAATTTGCTTCATTGGATCGGAGTGGAATGAAGCCGACCGAACCCGAAGTTCGGGGCCGAATTTCGGTGCGAAGTCAAGATCTCCAACAGCAGCCCCTCGCGGGCGAAGGTCCTACTCCGAAGGTCTGAATCCCGCAAAGTTTGATCTTGTTACTGAGCTCTCGGAACGCCGTCCCCGAACTTTGGAGTTTTCGGGCCGAGCTTTAGTTTTTGAAGTTTGACCGTTGGTTTTTGGCTTTGACCAGCATCCCCCTATAAAAGGGCGAAGATGGGGTCCCCGTATCCTGCCTGTTTTCGAGAAATAGTGAGACTCTGCTTCTCTGTGTTTTGACGCGAAGTCAAATTTTAGCTTCGTTGCCTCTTTCTTGTTGCACCTGAAGGTTATCTTTTTGAGGCTTGGTATCCTCTTTCTTGTTGTTTTTTGTCTTCGTGATCTTTTTTTTCATTTCTTCATAGGTTTCCATGGAACGTGACCTTTTCGACTTGGATCAGAAATCGGGCGATAACTCTGTGGAGATGTCTGCTACGAATTCTGAAGGGTCGGCTTCCCTTGGAGATGTTTCTGTGTCTGAATCGGAGTTGGTTGCCGACGAGACACGTTCTTTCAAATTCGGAAAGACTTTGATTACTGACGAGGAGCTGCAGCCCTTTTATGAGGGCCATATTTTGGACAAAAATTCTATTCGCATTCCAAAAGATGAGGTTGTCCCAGATCCATAAGATGACGAGTGCATCATCTTTAAAGATCTTTTCACTGCTGGACTCCGATTTCCCGTGGATGATCTTCTTGAGGACATTTTTCGAGCTTACAACATTATGATGCACCATCTGACTCCGAACGGCATTTGCAAAATTGCTCTTTTTATTTGGGCTGTGAAATCTCAGCATGCAAAGCCTGACATTGCCGCTTTCTGCCATTTGCATGAGATGCACACTCAATTCAAGAGCTAGATGGTAAATAACAAAAAGATTATCTCAAACTTTACTTGTAGCAGCTTCAAGGCTGCTCGTGGAGCCGTTCAAATTCCCTCGGCTTTGCGCAATAAGTGGCCTGAGAACTGGTCAAGGCAGTGGTTTTATCATAAGGTTCCCATGGTTGAAGAGAAAAATGAGAAAGGCAGAATTGTTAAGAAGTTTCCTCTTGCTTCGAAGCTCGTTCGTTCTTCTTTCGAGTGTAAACCTCTCTAGAAAGGAGCCAAGTCTCAAAAGATTGTGAAAAGGCTTATAAACTTGTTGCTTCTGTTCAGTGTGCTCATGATTTATGTGAAGAATATGTTGCTGCCAGGGTTTGGCCGATGAGGAAAGGTGGGAGCCGCTCCGTTTCCATGAGGAGATAGTCAACAACAAGAAGTACTTGTTTCCAGATTTTGAAACTGTTCGCCCCAAAAGATTTGATTCTGATGCGAAGTTTGTCAAGGACGTCGAACTTAAAGTTTGCGAATTTCTTGGGAACAATACAAGTCAGAGAATGATACGATTCTGAAGTTGATTGATCCTGACTATCAACGTCTGAATCGCATTTTTGAAATTGCGCAGATTGGATATGGGCCGAGGGCTCCACCTTTGTATAGCCATGGAGGGAAGCCCAGTTTGGAAAAGGTTATGCGAAAAAGAAAAGGTGCGCCGGCTTCGGGCGCTCCGACGTTTGTGAAGAAAATTTCCAAGAAAAAGAAGCGGGATGTTGAAATTGTAGTTTCCTCTGAAGAAGAGGAAGATCGAGTTTTGGGTGCCTCTTCCAGAAAAGGTCTAGTTCCTGTTGATGCCGATACTGAACCCAATGTTGAGGCTCCTAATGTTAGTCAAGAGGTGATATTTCTTGCTGAAGTCTTTTGCTCGAGTAGTTTGCCTTCTCCTCTATCTCCGCTAGCTGACTTTTTCTAGTTTTTTGACATTGTGAAACCTTTGGTTATTGATGAACAGCTTCTGGATGTTACGGTGGGTAACATTGCTGGACCTCTTCCTCCCCAAACTGTGTTTGACCTTGGAGGTGTTGGTGGTGTTATCGACGAGGAAGGTGAGATTGACATTGTTGGTTCCCCCGAGACTGCCCGGGCCTCTTCCCCTCGCTTTACTGCTCATACACCTCTAAGGGGTGATTTTATAATGAGGGGGGAGTTTGAAACTTTTAAAAGTTTGTCTCCTTGTTCCTCTGGTTCTTCGCTCAATGATATGATTGCAGATTCGACTTTGTGCGCTTGCGAGGGTGATGTTCCAGTAACTGGAGGCGTTAGACCTTCAGCTGTTGAATTTGAGAATGTCTTGCCTTCGGTTGGCGTGAAGCCTGGGGCTTCCTCTCGGAAAGGTACTATTTGTGCCAACGTCGACTTCGATGATTCGGACGAAGATGTTTTTGATGAAGAAGCCGAGAATCTGAGGTTTACTCGCTTATCTCATTCTTTGGTGAATGTTTCTTCCGGTGAGAAGATTAAACTTCAAAAGAGAAAAGGGGTTTCCACTGGTATACTCTCTTTTTCTTCTGATGCTTCGCTTTTTATTATTATTATTATTATTACTTGTTTTGAATGCTATTTTTCTTTTCAGATATTGTGTTTCCTGGTTCTTCCTCTCATAAGGAGGTAACTGTGGATTTGTCCAAATCGAAGAGTGTAGCTGAAGATCCTCCTACTCCTCCGCCAGCTTCGCAGCCTGCTGTTCAAGATATTAATAAATATTCATTGGATCGTTGTTTAGATTTTTGTCAGCGCGAAGGTGTGGATCTTGATGCTTTTAAATTCATTGGTATTGGTTTGGACAAGATCCGCTTGCTTCCGAAGTCCTCCGAACTTAAACTATTTGAATGTATCGACAAAACATTCTCAGTTCCTGATGTTGAGGAGGAGCTGGCTAAAAAATCTATATTTGAGCTTGGGGATGCTTCGGTTACACTAGCCTACAAGGTTTGTTTGCGCTTTTTGAGTTTTTCTTGTTTATCTTTGATTTTTCCTTCGCTATAACTTCTCTTTCTTTTTTCAGAACATCCTTCTTCAGAGAGGTCTACGACGGAGTCTTGAAATTTGAGAGGAAGCTGCTGCACTTTGCGAAAAGGAGGTGCTCGAAGAAATTGAGAGCTTGAAGTTCCAGCTTGCAGAAAAAGAAAAAGAGCGAATTTCTGTTGTTGAAGATTACCAAAAGTTGGAAGCCAATCTGCTGAATGTTTCTGTCACTCTTTAGGATAAAACTGAAGAACTTTCTAAAGTTGGGACTGAGCTTGAAAAGTCTGTTAGAGAAGTTAATTATCTTTAGAAGAAGAAGAAAGAAAAAGATGAGTACTTCCATGCTACCGCTTCCCGTGTGTGGGAACTTTGCAGAGCGTGCTATGAAAAGTTTGGTGCGAAGCCTGAAGAAGCTGATTGGGAAGTTGGTGACTATGCACCTTTCTTCAGCTGGTTACGTTGCCAGTACAAAAATTTGCCCACGGTGTTACACACTACTTCCGACTTCAGTTGTATATATGCTACTCGGGCAATCTTTCATCCGATGAAAGAGACTGGAGATCCTATCTATGAAGAATTGCTAAAAGATGATTACAAGTTTCCATCTATTGAGACACTTAGCAAGATTAATGCCAGAACAAATGTTCTTGGCAAAAAAAATTTCAAGGAATATTGGAATGGTGGCGAAAGAGGCTATGTCATGATGAAGGCGAAGGCTCGAGTTGAAAAGGTGCATACCACTCTTTGTATTGTTTCTTCTCTTTTTTCTTCCCTCCTTTGGCTGAGAATGTGCTCAACTGACCTGATCTTTCTAATTTTCCTTTACCTTTCTCTTTTTTAGAAGATTGAGGAAGCCGCTGCTGCTGCGAACGCTCGAGTTAAAAGCGGAAAAGGCTGCTGCCGAGAGAGCGAAGACTGACGACGCAGTCCGTGACCATCCACTTTAGATTTTATTTTTAGAATTTCTGAGTTTGTAATATTTAAACTTAAGTGGCATTGTACTTGTGAACTTCAGGACACAGTTGAAGTTATGCCCTTGTTGATGTTTAGGGATAATATTTTCATTGAGCCGTCGTTGTGGTTGGAGTTTGCGACGGATAATCCTTCTGCTCCCTTTGATCATTATCTTAATACTAAGCTTTTTTTTAATGAAAGGACGCTTGCTTCTTTTTCATCGGATTTTGAAATGATTTGTTTGTTTTATCTTTCTAGAGTCTGACGCACCTGATGGTTTTGAGGAAAAAATGATCGATTTTGAAAACAAAATTGCTTCCGATGCAATCTCAGAGGTTAGTGTCAAAGTACATAGTATTCGACTTATAGTTTTATGATCGAGATGATGATTAGTTGTCGTTTCAGTCTTCTAACTCCGGTGATCCTTCCCTCCTTTTAACGGAAGATTTTCTTAAGGCGAAGCTTAATGAGATTCTGGACGAGGTCGTGGTTAATGAAGCCGCAACCGCTGTGGCTTCGGAAAGTTTTAATTTTGTCATTTTGTACTCTTATAATTTCTTGTTGTAACTTTGTTCATTTTTTATGTAATGATACGTTGTTTGTGAAAGAGAAAGTTGTCTATATATATTTTTTAGAAGCTCATTTTTGAATGGAAAGGACATCGTTATTGTTCTTCCGTCGTGGAGACTTGTCTCTCTTTAGAAACAAGTTTTTAAACTAAAAAACGCCGTCCTCTTTCTTTTTGAGCGAAGTCGACGCGAAGACTTGTCTCTTTTCAGAAACAAGTTTTTAAACTGAAAACGCTGTCCCCCTTCTTTTTTGAGCGATGTCGAAGCGAAGACTTGTCTCTTTTAGAAACAAGTTTTTAAACTGAAAACGCCGTCCCCCTTCTTTTTAAGCGAAGTCGACGCGGAGACTTCTCTCTTTTAGAAAAGTTTTTAAATTGAAAACGCCGTCCCCCTTCTTTTTAAGCGAAGTCGACGCGGGGACTTGTCTATTTTTAGAAATAAATTTTATCTTAATTGAAGTTAGTTTTCGCTTATCCCTTAGGACAGCTCTTTTCTCCACTTTTTCTGTGGATTTATTTGCTGATCGCCTTAACGAAGTCAGCTTTTGCTTATCCCTTAGGACAGCTCTTTTGTCTACTTTTTGTGGATTTATTTGCTGATTGCCTTAGCGAAGTCAGTTTTCGCTTATCCCTTAGGACAGCTCTTTTGTGCACTTTTTGTGAATTTATTTGCTGATTGCCTTAGCGAAGTCAGTTTTCGCTTATAATGCTTGTCTAGGTAATTGTCAAGTGTTGAGGGTATTTCAATATTTGACAATACCTAGTGTTTTTTGTTTACCGATATCGATGTGATCTTGTCTAAATCTTCGGTTTTTTTGGGGAAATTGGAGATTCTCATTTATATGATATGAGACTTACAGATGGAGACTGCCTCGTTAAAAAACCACTCACCCTGTGAAGGGTTTCCCCTGAGTGGAAAAAGAGTGCAGCTCGTTTTTACATCTTATTGAAAAGTAAATGACATTAAAAGGAAGTGAAAAAATGTTTATTCCTTCTTTTATGGGTGGTACTTGCGAAGCTCTTCAGCATTCCACGTGTGACTCAGCTCGTTTCCTTCCATGTCTGCTAGATAAAAAGATCCTGGCCTGAAACTTTCTGTGACTAAATATGGTCCTTCCCATTTCTGCTGGAATTTTACCAGAGTGTCTTCATTTCTTTTCCTTTTCAAGACGAAGTCTCCAGGACATATCTCGGTTGGTTTAACTTTCTTGTTATACCATCTCCTTGTTTCGCCTTGATATTTTGAGAGATTCTTTGCCGCCTGCAGTCTTTCTTCTTCGAGTAAATCTTTGATTGTTGTTAGATCTTCTTCCTGTATTGCTTGAACATTTATCCTTGGTCCTTGAAATTTGATCTCTTCTGGAGTCATTGCTTCTTCTCCATAAAGTAGCCTGAATGGGGTGAAGCCTGTTGATATTGACATGCTTGTGTTATGAGCCCAAATTACTTTTGATAGTTCATCGACCCATTTTCCTTTGGCTAGCCCCACAAGGCATTTCGAGATTACAGTGCATATGATTCCATTGGCTCTCTCAACAGCTCTATTCGACTTTGGATGTCTTACTGATGCAAAGCATAACTCGATTCCCATGTGTTGGCAATAAGATTTAAAGTCTTCGCTGTCAAACTGTGTTCCGTTGTCTACTGTTATATGCCTTAGTACTCCAAATCTGCAGATTATGTTTTGCCATAAATATTTTTTCATTGTGAGTGAAGACATGTTTGTTATTGTCTTGGCTTCGATCCATTTTGTGAAATATTCAACTGCCACTACTGCATATTGCAGGTTACCTTGAGCAATTGGTAACTTTCCAATTATGTCTATTCCCCATCTTGCGAGTGGCCAAGTTGGATCGATAGTTTTGAGATTTGTTGATGGGCTGTTTGTCTTGCTTGCTGAAACTTGACAGTTGTGGCACTTTTTGATGATCTCTTTGCTATCATTTTGTGCTGCTGGCCGGTAGAATCCTTGTCGAAATGCCTTCCCAGCAATGCTTCTTGGGCCTTGGTGAGTTCCGCATGCCCCGTTGTGAATTTCTTGAAGCAGGCTTTTTCCTTCTTCTTTTGATATGCATTTTAATAGTGGTTGGCACAGTCCTTACTTGTATAATTGATTGTCAAGGATTAGATAGTTTCATGTCTTGTCCTTCATCCTGATGTCGTCTGTTTTGTCTTCTGGTTCATACTGCCCGCGAAGATAGGCCATGATAGGTGCTCTCCAATCTTCGCTTTCTATTATGTGAACTTCTCTTGGTAGTTCTGGAGTGATTTTGATCGATGCTTGATTTAGCACCTAATAAAAGACATCTTGTGGTAAACTTGTCTTTTGGGCTGCTGCTTTTGCTAGTTCATCTGCTTCGAAGTTATCATTTCTTGAGATGTTCTTGACTGTGAATCCTTCAAAGTATTTCTCTTGATCACTTAGATATTGTAAGTATTTTGCTAGCTCTGGGTCTTTTGCTTTGTAGTTTTTCTCTACATGGCTAGCAACAATTTGTGAATCAGTTTTGATTATGAGCCTTCTTATTCCTAGTGCCTTTGCTTTCCGAAGTCCTTCGTATTCAGCAATGTTGTTTGTTGACTGGAACTCTAATCTGGCTGCATATCTCATTTTTATTCCTGAAGACGAAGTTATAACTGTTGATGCGCCTGCTCCTGCGAATCCCCAAGCCCCGTCACAACATATAGTCCATTCTGAGTCTTGCTGGACTTCACATGTGTTTCTTGTGGGTGTCAATTCTGCTACGAAGTCGGCCAACACTTGAGATTTTATGGCTGTTCGTTTTTCGAATTCGATAAAGTGTTGGGAGAGTTCTGCTGCCCATTTGCCAAGTCTTCCTGACGTTTTTGAACTTTGTAGTACTTCTTTTAGTGGATGGGTTGTGGGTATTCTGACCTTATGTGCTTAGAAATAGTGCTTCAGCTTTCTTGCTGCTGTTAGTATTGCGTAAGCTATTTTCTCTGTTTCTAAGTAATACTTCTTTGCTCCTGAAAGAGCTTCTGAGACATAATAGACAGGAAACTACTTTTTTGAATGCTCAGTATGTTTTTCTTCTACTAGAACTGCGCTCACTGCACTTTCTGTCGCAGAGACATAGTAACAAATCAGCCCCTGGTGTTGGATTTGTCAAAGTGGCTGGATTAGAGAGATATTTTTTTTATTTCCTCGAATGCACACTGTTGCGAAGGTCCCCATTCAAAGTTCTTTGCACATTTCAAAGTTTGAAAGATTGGTAGGCTTCGCTCTGCTGACTTTGATATGAATCTGTTTAATGCAGCAAATCTTCCTGTTAACTTCTGAACGTCCTTGACATTTTCTGGAACTGCTATATCTAGGATTGCTCAAACTTTGTCCGGGTTTGGGTCTATTCCTTTTGCTGATACTATGCATCCTAGAATCTTCCCTTTTTCCACTCCGAAAGTGTATTTCTCTAGATTCAACTTTAAGTCTGCTTTTCTCATATTTGAGAATGTTTGCTGCAAGTCTTTGATGTGATCTGCTCTTTTCTTACTTTTTACGACGATGTCATCGACATAGGTGAGGAGGTTATCTCCGACTTGATCTCTGAAGACGTGTGAAGTCATTCTGACGAAGGTCGTTCTGGCATTGCGGAGCCCTTCTGGCTTTCTTTCGAAACAATAGGTTCCAAAAGGGGTGATAAAGCTTGTGTATTCTTCGTCTTCTTTCTTCATCCATATTTGATGATATCCAGAAAAACAATCCAAGAAACTCATCATTTCGCTGCCTGTAGCTTTGTCGATTAAAGTGTCTATTCTTGGAAGAGGAAAGTTGTCTTTTGGGACATGCTTTGTTGAGGTCCGTAAAGTCTATGCACATTCTCTATTTTCCATTTTTCTTTTGAACCATGACTATGTTTGCTATCCATGTTGTGAATTGTACTTCCCTAATGACTTTTGCATCAAGCAATCTTTGGACTTCGGCTTTTCCAGCTATTGTTCTTTCTTCTGCTATTTTTCTTAGCCTTTGCTTCTTTGGCTTGAAAGTTGGGTCTATATTTAACTTATGTTCAATGATGTCCCTGCTCACTCCTTCCATGTCTTTTGAAGACCAGGCGAAGATATCTTTGTTGCTTCGCAAAAGTTGGATTAACTCTTGTTCTTCTTCTTGACTTAAATGTGACCCAATGATTACTTGTTTTTCTGGTACCAGAGGGTCCAGAGGTACTTTTTTGGTGTCTTCTCAAGGCTTTGCCTTTGGTTGTGGCTTCGCATTCTCCATCTCTTCTTCTTCTTCTTGTGAGATAGTGTAAATGTTCTTTTGTCCTGGGACAGAGTCTTTTTCAATATTGCGTGCCTCTGTCTGATCTCTATAGACAGTGATTATTCCATTGATGGCTGGCATTTTCATGCAAAGGTAAGAGTAGCTTATTACTGCTTCGAATGCGTTCAACATTCCTCTTCCAAAGATTGCATTGTATGAATAATGCATTTCGACAACATCGAAGGCTATTTGCTCTGTTCTTGCATTGTTTACTGTCCCGAATGATACTGGCAAGGTGATTCTGCCAATTGAGTGTATTTTCTTTCCTCCGAAGCCGTATAAGGAATTCTCGGCTCCTTGTAGAATTTTGCGATCTATTTTCATCGCATCAAGTGTTGAGGTGAATATGATATCAGCGGAGCTTCCTCCATCGATCAAAACCTTGGAAACGGTCCACCCATCAATATTTGCTTCAATTACCATTGCATCCATGTGAGGGAAATCTTTAAGCTTGAAGTCTTCTTCAGAGAAGATTATAGGTAAATGTGACCACCTTGTCTTTTTAAACGGTCCTTCCATTGATATTGAATTTACTTTTCTAAAGTAATTCTTTCTTTGAGTTTTGTTTTCATGCTCCAAGTTATTCCCTCCTGTTATTGGTAGGATTCTTCCTCTGCTGGGTATCACAGAATTGTTTGCTACTGAAGGTGAAGGAGACTGGACTTCCTTGCCTTGTTTGTTTGGTTGCTGTTTGCATTTGAAGCTGCCGGTTGATTTGCACTTTGTTGTTGGTATGCTTTCCATTGATTTTGCGGTGGGTGAAACATTGCAATGGGCTCAATGTTGAATGTACCAGGCAGAGCTGGAATCATTGCTTGACCAAAATGGATTGGGTAATAATTTTGGTGATGAGGAGCTGAGTTTACATGATTCACATGTTTTGTCTTGGCTTCGTCTTGTAATTCTTCAATGCTCTTTTTTACTTTTGGGCACATTTTTTAAGTGTGCCCAGCCCCTTTGCCATGAGTGACACAAACATGTCTTCGGGTAGAAAGGTCTTCTCCCATTGACTTTGCCACCTCTTGGGTGTCCTCTATTGCTGTGTGTTCCTCTTTCAAATGATCTTTCCCTTTGTCCGTACTTTTCTTGGAAGTTGCATTCTGCAATTGCGTTGTCGTTATCGATTTGATTAACTTGAAATGTTGTTGGCGGTCTTCGCACGAAGTTGTTTTGTCTTGTGTAAGGAGCGCTTTTTGGTTGTCTTGAAATTGTTTGCTTCCTCGACTCTTTTCCTGTGATCATTATCTGACTTGCAAAACTTTTACATGACTTCGTAAAATTCTGCTATAGAAGTTGGTGGTTCTCGGGCGAAGTGTGAAGCACATTGCCCTATGTGAAGCCCCTTTATCGCGGCTACTATAGTAACTTCGTCAGATATGTTTGGCACCTGGGCTTTTGTTTGAAGGAATCTTTTGAAGTATTGGCTTAGTGGTTCCTTGGGCTGCTGTTTGCAGTTGAAAAGATCTTGTACTGTGAGCCCCCCTGGTTGAAAGCCTTGAAAGTCCACAAGCAGAGTTGATTTGAGCTGTTTCCAGGAATGGATTGAATGTGGACGCAGCGAAGTGTACCATTGTTGCGCCGATCATTTGACGATCATGACTAAAGATTTTGCCAGTGTAGTTTCGTCGCCTCCGCCTGCTATGACTGCGGCTTCGTAGCTCATTAGAAATTGTCTGGGATCGGAGTCTCCTTCGAAGGATGGAAGCATGTTGAATTTGTATCCCAACGGCCATGGGGCGAGTTGTACATTTGTCGATAGCGGGGATTTTTAATCAACTGTTAAAAGTGATCTTTGTGGGTTCTTTTCTTGAGTGCTTTTTCCTGCTGATCCTGGTTCGTTAGTGTTGATGACTTCGTGGCTTGCACTGTGCAACTCGTCGTTGAGCTATTTGAGAGTTTCTTCTGCTTCTTTGATTCTTTGCTGAAGTGACTTCTCTTGTGTTCTAGCTCGACATTCTTCCAGTTCCTTCTTTTTCTGAAGAACCTGCTCTTCTAATTCACTTAGTCTTCGCTCTTCTTCTGAAGATTCTTGTTCTTGAGGTGTTCTTTCTTCATTGGTCAGTCTTCTGTCTTCGCTTATTGGTGCGAGATCTTCGCTTGGGTTTGTTATTTTTTTCTAGTCTTCGCCATCTTGCTCTTAACCTTGCGGTCAAAGTTTTCTTCGAGCACACCCAAACGGTGGGCGCCAGATGTTGGGGATAAACTTTCACAACACAGATTTGGAGAGTCCACGTGGCAAAATCGCACACGTGTAAAGTAACGTTTTTCTCATGTCGTACTGTACATGTCAGAGGGGGTATTTATAGGGAATTTGACCTTGGCTAGCTAATGGTCAAAAGACCGTTTTACCCCTATCTGATTCACCATAGATCTTTACATGAGGGGCAAGTCGTATTTTCACACCTCGCCCAAACTAATTCAACCCCTATCTTTCTCAACTACACTTCGTCGATTTTGGTGAACTTTTAGGCGAAGGATCCTCTTGATGTTCTTTGTCATCGAAACTTCGCTGCTATCTTCGTTCTTTCCGTCTTCGTGCCAACCGGTGGAGCTGACTTCGCTTCATTGGATCGGAGTGGAATGAAGCCGACCGAACCCGAAGTTCGGGGCTGAATTTCGGTGCGAAGTCAAGATCTCCAGTAGTGTCCATGCCATCTCTACTATGTGAAATACTTAATCTTTCATATATACTCCCTTCGTTTCAAAATAGATGTCATTCTCACTTTTCAAGAAGTCAAAGACTTTTTGCTTTTGACCAAATATATATACAAAAATCTTAATATCATTAATATATAATTAGTATCATTAGATAAATCGTTGATATACTTTCACAATATATTTATTTGAAGACGTTGCACGCATGTTCTATAAACTCAGTTAAAGTTGAAAAAAAATTGAGGCCAGCACGCATCTCATAACGACTTCTATTTTGGGACTGAGAGAGGATTATTACTCCCTCCGTCCACAAATAGATGCAATTCTTTGACTTCTAGTAGTTCTCTTTGATCATTCGTCTTATTTAAATTTTTAATACAAATAATAAATTAAATAGATCATTATGAAAATATCTCTAACAATAAAATAACTCATAACAAAATAAATAATATTTCTTAAAATTTTTTGAATAAGACGGATGGTTAAACACAAATCGAAGAAGTCAAAGAATTACGTTTATTTGTGGACGGAGGGAGTACGCTATATGTTTCATCGTCCGTTCTTCTGTCTATAATGTAGGCCTTGTTTAGATCCACTGCAAATTACAATTGTAATTGGTCACATCAAAGTTGTGACATATGCATGGAGCATTAAATGTAGATGAAATGTTTACATATTTGTACTTTTTGCCTATACATCATGAAACGAATCTTTTAAGCCTACTTGGGCCATGATTGGACAAAAGTTATCAAATACAAACTAACGTGCTACAGTGTAGAATTACAAATGTAACTAGATGTAAAGACAGGCGTAATCAAATATTATATTGCCTTTCCTTCTATTAGCTTGCCGATTTTTCTACCTGACCTGATACAATAGTGGCCACCACTGTCGTACCACGTACTGTGCGCAATCCTTTGGCTCTGCCAGTGCCAGGTGACAAGGAGTCGACAACAAGGTGTCACCAAGACCCTACTACGTGCTGTACTGTACGTACGCAACACCGTCAAGTCGAAACCAACTGGTAGTACGTACTACGTACTACTACTACTAGCAGTTAGTACTCCTGCTACTCCGTATAGTAGGAGTACTCCTACTACCTGCTGCAGCGTACGTCCTGTGCTACTGCTACGACGATGGCCACCAGTTTCTGTTTGGGACGACCTGGCAATGGCAAGCGTGCATTCATTCCGCCGCTGGCTTGTTGCGTGTACTCTCTGCGTGCTACTTGCCGTGTTGGTAGTGAACGCCGTACAGTACCAGTACGTGTCAACGATCGGCACGTACGTACTTTTACCGGCCCTTGTGGTACAACACAATAGTAGTGGTACTGTAGTTCCTAGCTTCTTACTGTATACACTCCATGATCACGTAC
Organism: Eremochloa ophiuroides; assembly: GCA_038502445.1. NCBI lineage: Eukaryota > Viridiplantae > Streptophyta > Magnoliopsida > Poales > Poaceae > Eremochloa > Eremochloa ophiuroides. Next base: position 12,820,988 of record JAHLJS010000001.1, on the reverse strand, counting down.
AGTACTCCAGTACTACTACACGTAAAAGTTGGGGTCGTCTTCACAGACTGAAATTCGTACGAGTTGCGTCGTCTCCGTAGCTACGTCGCCGTTTGAAAGTCCGTGCGATAGAGCACATGCATGGTCTCCGTTCAACTTCAACTGCATCTGCATGCACGTAGGAGTATACTGTACTTACACGCGGCCTGGGCATGCACACCGACATGCAAGATTTGCATTGCATGCATGCACATGCTGCACTGTTGTCTGTAATAGCATGCAAGCGTGCGTGCTAGTAGTACAGTACATCTGTTTGACGTTACGTGCGTGCCTGCACGTGTGCAACATCCGCCGTCGTTTGCCTGGTGCGACAGACAAAAAAAAAAATGAGGCAGGGGCTGCTAGTGCTAGCCTGTGGGCACGCATCCACGCTATTGTACTAGTACTGTATACATGACGGTTTAATTAACTCGCAAAAAACTATAGCCTACTCCCTTAGTCCCAAAATAAGCCTCGTTTTTGACTTTTTGAAATCCATATTTGACCATTCGTCTTATTCAAAAGATTTACGAAAATATAAAAATAAACAAATCAATATTAAAGTACTTATAATAATGAATCATTTCATAATAAAATAGTTAATTTTTTCATAAAATTTTTGAACAAGACGAATAATCAAAAGGAGATAGTCAGAATCCTAAAACGACACTTATTTTGAGACGGATGGAGTATGTCTTAGGCCCTGTTTAGTTAGGCAATATTTGCCACTATTCACCCATCACATCAATTGTACTTTCCGCCTGCATGGAGCACTAAATGAAATAGCAGCTGTTACATGTTTGTACTTTTTGCCTGCTTAGGTCAAGATGAATCTTTTGAGTCTACTTGGATTATGATTAGACAAAAGTTGTCAAATACAAATAAAAGTGCTACAGTGTAACTTTTCACCCATTTTCTCCCAACTAAACGGGGCCTTAATTGACAAGCCGTATAATATTTTGGACTGAGGAGTCGATGATATGGAACAGTATATATAATAGTAATGCATCATCCTCATGACTGCAACAACACCAAAACATATTCTTACCAGTGCTTTACCGCCGGAACAATAATATTTTGTACAACTTATTATTCTCTCCCTCTATTTTTACTAGTGCTTTACCGCCGGAACGACCTTTTCCTTCATCACCGGAACAACAACTTGTTTTCTACCTCCGCAACAACTCTTTTTTCTTTTTCAGAAACATCAAATTAATTAAATTTATTGGTGAGGCTCCTCTGGGAAAAAGAAATACTCACCAATAAATTAGTAGGATTTAGGAAGGTCGTGGGAGGGTGTGCGGCTTTTCGCCAAGGATGGGCTTCTTTCAGTCCTGCGGGAGCCTTTATGGCTTGGAGAACCGGTTCAAGGTCCAATAACCAATTCGTCTCGCCGGTCAGCCCACCCAACCAACAACTTAGCCCACGACATCATATGGCCATCGACATAGCGAGATTTGCAAAACCAGGGATTTCTCTTTCCCGGCCATTGTATTTTAACAAAAAATATATATATATAACTTTTCCATATATATAAGCTCTAATGGAGGAAAAAATTCTCGTAGCATGGTCACCTAGATCTATTCCATTCAATTACAACGACATGGAATGATATCTATTTTGAGACGAAGAGAGTAGTTAAACAACGGGAGAATTTTATTTGTTGTGCCATTCAATCTTGTTCACGGGAGGTCACTAGAGGAATTAGCAACTAGATCAGGATAGCTCACGTCTCTTAATAATAATTCAGGAGCAGCTTAAAATTTTCCATGGCCAACTGAGAAAAGTCACATCTTTATTCAGGCCGTGACGTTTTTAGTTCCGCTAATTTTTTTTATCTAATTTATTAGCTGTGAAATATTTTTAGCACTGCTAATTTTGACTAAGGATTTGTTTAGATTCACTGGCACTAATAGCTAGCTAGCAAATAGTTAATAGTTTTTTTGAATTATACAGTACATACGTAGACACTCACAACACATGCACACTCACCCACTCACCCTATGAACATACTAACGAAAACTCATATGGTCACCTCCGTAAGACTGTGTCACAAGGTTTTAAGATTGATGAAGTCACCATATGCGGCTCGCTGTTGACCGAAACATCGCCTAAATCTAGAAAAAAGATGAGCACCCGTACTAAGTTGTAGAATTGAATCCAAATGGTCAGGTTCCACCACTAGAAAATTACCAACTGATCTAGGCTCAGTTCGCCATAGCTACTAAATACTATTAGTTAGCTAAGCACTAATAGCTAGCTAGTTAACACTTAATAGCTCATAAATATTAGTTAGCTAAGTACTACTTACTTCGTCCTAAATTATAAGTCATTTTAAAAATTTTAGAGAGTCAAAATATTTTAAACTTGATCAAATTTATATAATAAGATAATAACATTTTTATATCAACTAAGTATCATTAGATTGTTCATTAGTTATATTTTTGTAGTATATTTATTTGACATTATAAATCTTTATGTTTTTCTCTATAATGTTAGTCAAACTTAAGATTTGTTAACTCTCCAAAATTTTTAGAGTGACTTATAATTTGGAATGAAGGTAGTTTGCTAACTACCAGTTAATAGCTCCTAAATATTAATTATCTAACAATTAGCTACCTAACAGTTAATAGCTACTAAATATTGTACTAATAGTGAGCTAGCTAACAGTTAATAGCTCCTAATATTAGTTAGGTAAGCACTAATAGTTAGCTAGCTAGTTAATAGTTAATAGCTACTAAATATTAGTTAGCTAATTATTAGCAGAGAGATGCATGGACAGTAAGTTACTAATAGGTGCTAGCATCCTCAAACCTGCTAATATTGGAATGAGTAATTGAAGCCTCCTAGCTAAGAGTTAGCTAATCTCTATTAGCATATCTGTCTGCATTCACTAGTATTAATTTTAGCTGCTAACTAAGTGGATTCAAACAGGCTCTAAGACACTTCATAAATGGTTTACTTAAATTGCTATTGAATTACATTATTTATAATTTTTCTTTTAGAGTACAGTAGCTATTATGCCTCTCTAGACATGTTCTCTTCTAGAGTACAGTACATGTATTTGATTACATTATGTATAAAATGCTATTAGCTATATGTTTGTGTAGACATGACTAATTAATAATTTTATTTTTCTACGAAAGCTGCCAAAAAAAAAAACATTTGGCGTCTGCTATAGCTTATTATACTTTAGATGTATGCTGTCACTAAATGTCCTTTGTCCACTATTTAAAACCATGTTATATAGGTAGAGAATGAACATTACTACACAAATTTTTACCGTGGCGGGCAGAAATCATTAACCGAGACGGTTTTTTAACCACCTCGGATCAAAGGTCACGGTTAATGGTGACCTTTACCGAGACGGTTACTTGCCCGCCACGGTAAATCGGAAGAAAAAAACAAAAAAATAAAAAACACTGGACAAGCCCAACGAGCCCATGCACACGGGCCTGCTGAGCCCATCCACGCGCCGCCACCAGAGCTGCTCGCCGGCGACCGGATCCGGCCTCCCGGCCGCCGGATCTGGCCTTCCGGCCACCGGATCTAGCCTCTCGCGCCGCCATGGGGCCGGGCCGCCGCACCGCCCTGGCCGGCCGCTCGCACCGCCGCGGGCCGGGCTGCCGCGCTGCCGCAGGGCCGCCTCCCTGGCCGCGCCGCCGCAAGGCCACCTCCTTGGCCGCGCCGCCGCGGGGCCGGCTAGCTGCGCCTCCGTGGCCACCCTGGCAGCACCGCCGCGAGGCCAGCTGGCCGAGCCGCCGCGGGGCCGGCTGGCCGCGCCTCCATGGCCACCCGGGCCGAGCTTCCGCGGGGCCAGTTGGCCGCGCCGCCCTGGCCGGCCGCGGGAAGGCCACCGCGCCACCATGGCCGGCCACCGCACTGAGCTAGGAAGGAGGGAGACGAAGGGGGAGAGTGGGGGAGGAGATGGCCCTGTTGTGCTCAGGAGAGAGGGGGCTGAGGGAGGGAGAGAAGTGCCGGCGCCGGTGGGAGAGGAAATGTGGAGAGTGAGCGTGTGATTTAGGGTTTGCTCATTTATATATTATACGTGATAGTGGGTCGGAATGGGCCTCGTGGGCTGGACCCGATTTTAGGTAACCGCCTCGGTTAATATGAATTAACCGAGGCGGTTATATTACATTGACCGCCGCGGTTAATTGATTTTAGGAGGCGGTTATTTTTAACCGCCACGGTTAATAATAAATTGACCGCCTCGGTTAATACAAGCATTTGCCGTGGCAGTTTGGGTTGCTGCCCGCCTTGGTTTAAAAATCACAAGCACCTCGTAAAAGTTTTTTTTTTTTAGTAGTGAAAAACACTACAAGAAACAAGAAACTACTATATATTGACGTTACCAACGGGTAAGCGAGACGAATTTTTTTAAGGTCATAGGCAAACCTAGTAGTTAAACAACGGAAGGTCGGGAGCATTTTATCTGTTGCCTTTTCAATCTTGTTCACGGGAGGTCACTAAAGAGGAATTAGCAACTAGATCAGGACAGCTAACGGCTCTTAATAATATTTCAGGAGCAGCTTAAAATTTTCCATGGCCAACTGATAAAAGCAAAATTGAGACAGTAGTCATGTCTTTATTCAGCACGAATGTGCAATGAGGAATCAAGTCGATCGATGAAACGCTGATATCACAAATGGAGCCGAGAGAAACCAATGAAACAACACAAATCGCTGCAATTCCTACACACAAATAGTACCGAAGCTATAGCACCACCGGATCACATCACACGGCGAAGACGCCGACAGCGGCCGCGACGACGAAGCCGGCGGCGGCCACGACGCCAGCCGAGCCCCGCGGCGACGCAGCGGCGGCTCCGGGCACGGACGGCGTCGTCTTGGACCCGGTGGCGGGGGCCGTCTGTCCCGCGGGCGTCGTCGCCGCCGTCCCTGGTGACGTCGCCGGTGCTCCGGCGGCGCCCTTGCAGTTGCTGACGTCGGGCGTCTTGACCTTGCACGCGTCGGGGAGGCCGAGCGCGCGGGTGCGGTTGACGGTGAGCCCCAGCGACGCCGGGTCGGCGCTCAGCGCCACGCACAGGCACTGCGGGTCCGACTGCACCACCTTGCCCAGCTGCGTGCAGCACGCCGGCGGCGCCGTCGACACGTTCCCGGAGATGTAGTTCAGGCACGGCGACAGGCTCACCAGCACCGTCGTGCACTGGCTCGACGGCGACGAAGACGACTGCGCCCAGGCGCCGCCGGCCACGGCCAGCAGCACCGCCACCACCATCGTTGCCACCGCTCTCGCCGCCATCGTTTCTTTTCTTGGTTGGGTGGTGGTGGTCTCCTTCTCCTCCCTCTTGCCTTGGTGTTGGTTTGGTGGTGTGTGATGTGGACCTGGGGATTGTGAGTGGTTTTATAGGTGGTTTTCTTGAGGCTGGTGTGTGGAATCAGGAATGGATTGGAGAAACTAGAAAGAAGACGACAGACAGACAGGGTGGTTAAGCAGGTGAGCTGAACTTTCCAACTCCTGCAAAGGAAAATGGTTTCCTTGCAGAAGTTGTTATCATGTTATGCGGCAGGCACAGCAGCCAGCACTTGAGAATTCCAGAATTCAGAAATTTATTCTGGCGGCCATGCAGTCTTGTCTTCTTCTTGCTGTCTGAAATTCTGAATTTTCATCGCCAATTCAGACTCCAAATCAGACTAGGTGCCGTTGATCGCCTCTGCACAGCCGTGTTGCAAGGCACAAGCTAGCAACGGGATGCGCGTACGTGTGTCACTGCCAACGACCATGACGGGGTAGAAATCGAACTGGTTGGTGTGACTGGCAAACAACACGGGATCTTCTCCTTGACTGAAATCGACAGAGTTTCTAGACATCAACTTGCGTGAAGAGCAAGTGCTCTGAATTTTACAGTTCTTTTCCTTTTTTTTCGGAAGAATAATTAATTGTCCGCAACTTTTTAAAGAAGGGAAAAAAAGGGTGACCTACTCACATGCATAACAGAGTATACTCGACTTTAAGAAGCCAAAGGTGAAACGAACTCGCATATCATTTGTGAACTTTGGATGTTTCATAAAGCTAATGATGATTAGCTTTTCTTTATCAGGCCTTCCCCTAATACAAAAAAAAAAATGCATGCACTCAGTCAGTTATTTTAGTCGCACAAAAGAATTATTGGCAGACACCGGCGATTCGGGAAGCTGCACGCGAAATAATGCATGGACTCCTTTTGCTGCATTCCTTGCTTGCTTGTTTTCTGCCGGTCGGATGTTCTGTCCCTTCTCTTTGCTCGCTGTCAGTCAGTCAAAAGTTGTTCTGCAGTGGTTAAGAAAGGTCGGTTAGCTGTGACGATACCTTTGGGTGGCCGTATTCGCTTTGTTCTTGTGTGTGTGAAAATGCAATGCGACCACCCCATGTGTCATGACAATGTCATGCCATGCGCTGTGTGTGAACTGGTTCATGTCGGACCTCACGACATCTCTGCGTGTTCAGGAGCCCATAAGTAAGTAGGTTCTGATTGGTTGCTGCGTTTCTGAATGTTTTCAGCTTCAGTTCTCACTGCCTTCCATAGGTTCCGGCATCAGCAGATCATATATGGTCGATTATTAGGCGTAATGCCATTCCGGTTCGACTGACTAGCAATTTTTGGGTATAGTGGTCCATTAACCCGAGCTAATTTTAAAACACTTATATTGTAGAAGTTCATAAATAAAGATAGGGCCTATGGACAATAATCAAGACTAATTATCTTCTCTCTCTTTTTTTGAAGGAAATTATCTTCTCTCTTTCATTTGCTCATTTACCAATTCTCTCTTCCTTGACCGCCCTACAACTTTACAGAAGCTCCGCGTCTCCCTTCAGTTCCCAAACTTCAAAGACAAAACTTAGGAGAGTTTTAAAGAAACGCCTTGTACACAACTTTAGGGAAAAAAGTTTATACAGAAAGAATCTTTAAAAACTTTTAGCCGTCACAAACTTACAAATTAGTTTGATTCAAATATACCAGGGTCCCATAAACTTTTTACTGGTATGCCACTTAGGCACACATGTTATCCACATCTTGTTTCTTTCATCCCTTCCCATGTTCTCTCTATGCAGATTTCGGCGATGCTTGGTGTCTCCTCTCCTGCTCGACGTTGATCGTGGTCAAGGATGAGGACCGATGCGGGCAATATGGTGGCCAGTATCAAGTTTGGCCATGTCACATGGGTATTAAGATGCTGACATGGGTAACATGAACACAAGGTGTTGGCTAGAGTCTATCAGCCAAAATTAACCATACTTACAGACATCTGGACCAAGCTTCCTTCTGTGCTGAGCCTCCCGAGCGCCGCTCCGCCCGGCGGCCTCTCCGGCCTGGCGGCCGCCCTGCCTTTCCTCTGAGCTGCGTATGGCTCTCTCTGTGCCGCTTCTGCGTGGCCCTCCTCTCTCCCGACTTGCGCTCTGAGTCCTGCCGGCACCATGCCCTCGTTCGCCTCTGTGGCGGCGGGTGCTGCCTTCTCGGCGTTCATTCACAGTAAGTATGGTCGTGTGGTTGCTTCTGGCAATCCCTCCCTGGATTGCTTTTCGCTTCTGGTGGCTTTTGGCAGATGCCGATTCAGGCTTGAGGTCCCTTTTGTTGCTTCCACCCTCAGTTCTTGTTTTGGTTGCCCTGCGAGTGTTCTTAAGGTTGAGCTTCTTGAGGATCCAATTTTCTTTGTTGTGGTCTCTTGTAAGGAAGTACTCCCTCCGTCACAAAATAGATGTCGCTATGGGAAGCGTATTGGTTAAATTTTCTCAACTTTGACCGAGTTTTTAGAAAATGTGTACAACATTTATATCTCCAAATAAATATATTATGAAAGTATATTTAAAGATTTATCTAATGATACTAATTATATATTATAAATATTAATATTTTTTATATATATTTGGTCAAACATAAAAAGTCTTGGACTTCTCGGAAAGTGAGAATGACATCTATTTTGGGACAGAGGGAGTAGGTTTTGAAATTTACAAGATCAGGAGGCTTTCTTGTGATGAGTTTGAGATCTCCTTCCACCTCTTTTGCTAAGAATCCAAATGTAACTGTGGCAGCCTTTAAAGCTTATGTACCTCTGACTGACGACTTTCATTTGCCTCTTTTGACTGAAGCTTTTCAGCAATTCAATCAGTTGGAAAATTTGGTAAACAGCTTGAATCTCTCTGGAGCCAATGATATTTGGAGCTTTATTTGGGGAACGCCAAGGTTTTCATGTGCAAAGGCATATAAGCAACTATCTGGATTTGCCCTCGTTCACCCTGTTTTCAGATGGATTTAGAAGTCATCTTGCCAACACAAACATAAAGTCTTCTTCTGGCTGTTGGTACAAGACAGACTAAGCACTAGGAATATTCTCAGAAGGAAGAATATGTTCCTCTAATCTTACAGTTGTGTTCTTTGTGATCATGGGGTGGAGGAAACGGTTGACCATCTATTTCTGAAATGTGTGCTAGCAAAGGCCTATTGGAATTTGCTTGACTTAGTGGTGCCTGCAACTTTGACCCCCTTCCAGACTCTAGAAGCTTTCAAAAGACAAGTAAAAGTCCCTTTCTTCATGAAAATTATTATTATTATGTGCTGGAGTATTTGCAATCAGATTTTCAGAGGGCTAGAAGCAAGTGTTCAGCAATGCAAGAGCATTTTCAAAAACACCTTTGCCTTAGTTGTACTTCGCGCAAAAAGAAAGCACCTTCAGCAAATTAGTTCATGGCTAGAGCACTTTGTGTAATCCCTTTTGTTTTCTTTCTCTTTTTTGTTTCCTAATCTCCTTTTGCTTTTGTAAACTTCAGTGTAACTTTTTTTAATTAATTAATTCCAGTAGGGACGCAAGTCCCTCCTGTTCGCTCAAAAAAAACATGAACACAAGGTGCAACATCTGACAATTAAAATTTAGTGATCTAGAAATGTGTTTTCAGAGTTCATAAACACATATGGCTGAAATTATCTAGAAATGTGTTTTCAGAGTTCATAAACTCCCTTTTCTTTCCCACTTTTCCTATATTTCAGATGTCTAAAATTTTAGATTATCTCAGACAATACTATTCTATCATCAACTAGTACAAGTGCATTGTTACTTTTAAGATTTTTTATTTATCTTTGATGAGATATTAAATTTTTGTCTTTGTCTTCTTATAGGGATAATTGTAAATTGTTAATTTTTTGTGCCAACACAAATCAGATTTGGTTAGGTTTGTAGTTTTATTTAATGAGTTTTTATTATCAGTACTAAAAATTATAGATTGCGTATACAGAAATCCATTAGTATAAAGTATATGCAATAACTATTGTTTAAAAAAAAACTAAATTTCAGGCATCTAAATTTTAGCAAATCCTTTTCCTTCCTTTTTCTAATTACGAGGAGACTCCGATGTCTGGTGTTGTCGTTTCAGTAGCGGGTCCTATAGACCTACACCTCTGTCCTGTCAAGGCACGAACACTTTCCATGGGAAAAAATAAAATCGTAGAATTATAGTTTTATTTGGAGCGGAGGAAGTACGGATGACAGCTACGATAAAACAAAGCTGCGGCCCCCTTGGCTTGAACTTACGATCAGTTTGCATCAGCCAATCATTTAACAGTGTTTTTCTCTCACAATAATTAGTCAGCCAGTCATACAATCTAGTCAGGCGAACAGATGCCACGAGAATACAATGTCAAAGATAATTATTCAACCCATGGTCAGGAAGCCACTGAATGAATGAAGTATATATATAATTTACACATATACTAGAGCGTTCAATCGCAAACAAAATATAGTATACACTACGTACAGTACAACAAATCTGTGAACCACACTCTCGCCCAAACAATCAAGCACCACTCCACCATAACGAACAAAGGAAATCTTTGTCACCGCCGCACGCGATCACACTAGCGTGGCCGCGACGACGGCGAGCAGCAGCGCAAGCGCCGGCGCCGCGGTGACGTGGGCGCCGGTTGCTGTTCGCCGAGCGGAGTTGGGCAGCACCGTCTGCCTCGTCTGCCCCTGGCTCACCACCGGTGCCGTCGCCGTGGGATCCGCATTCGTAGGCGTCGCCGGAGCTTCCGGCGTCGTCGCCGCTGCCGCTGCACGTTTGAATCGAATCGAATCAGTTGGTGAATTCGCACAAATTAAAGGTGGGTAAACTGTTGTGTACGTGGGCACGGCAAAGGTTTCATGTCCTTACGCGACGCCGGTGGCGTGGTGGGCGTGTCTGCGACGGGGCCAGCAGCAGCCGGGCTCTGAGCCGACGGCGACGTGTCACGGCACTGCAGCGGGACGGACATGGAGTCGCCGCAGGCCTTGGGAAGAGACAAGGCGAGCGTCCGGTTGACGGGGACGCCGAAGCCGCCGAGGCCCGGCAGCGGCACGGCGCCGGTGAGGACGAGGCACGCGCAGCCGGTGCTGGCGTTCATCAGCTCCGCCAGCGACCGGCAGCACTCCCGCGTCGGCGAAGACGACCCCCCGTTGCTGCTGTTGGTCAGGAAGCTGAAGCACGGCGTGAAGCTGGTCAGCAGCGACGTCGTGCACGACGCCGCCTGCCCCGACGCCAGCGGCGCCAGCAGCGCCGCCGTCGCCAGCGCGGCCGCCGCCACCAGCCTCATCGTCGGCGTCAGGCTCATCACACCCATTGATCGATCGATCGATCGCGTTGCTGCTGCTGCTGCTTCTAGAGCTAGGCTCGCTGGCCCCTGATGACGGCCGGCACGGCACGACACGAGTCGATCGATCGATCGTGTTGCTGCTGCTTGCTGACTTGCAGCTCGATCGATCGTTGCAGTATCGATTCTTTGCAAGCTAATTGTGATGCTGATGCGTCGTTGCAAAAGTGCGTTGCATTTTAAAGTGATCGATGCATGCATCGATTATAAGCTTGCTCTGGTAGTTAGGGAGTCGGTTATGGTAGATTGGTAGCATAACTACCTCAGCTAATTAATCTCTATTCTGTTTGTATCGTAGTTGATTGATGGTGACATGTGTGTCATATGTGAGACGGTTCCGGGTAGGCAGGGTTCGTCACCGTCACATACTCGCATCCATCTTCCAGGGATAAATTAACCCACCTTTGTTTTCTCATCTCATTCTCCTAAAGACACGTGTGAGGATTTGACGGCCACTGCATTTGACCGGTCCTGGCGTCCTATGTGGCATGGCCGGGTTCAACTACTGAAGCAAACGTGGTGTATCTCCAACAACAGTTTGCCAATTTTCATACCCCAAATCTTATCATTTGCCAACTCCCAAAATAATATGGGAAGAGAAAAAAAAATCTCATCTCCAACAGTTTGTCAAATTTCGTTATTTAAAACTTAAAATTATGGACCCACACGTCGACAGAGAAGGAGAGGAGAACAGCGGCAGCCCCGTGGAAACGCCGAAGCAGCAGTAAGCATCCGGCGGCAGCGAAGGTGTCTGCACCGTCTGCTACAGGGACTACCTCAAAATCAAATAGTACTACCGAGCTATAGCGATGCTCCTCGCGGCCGTCTGCTATAGCGATGCTACAGCAATGCTCCTCTGTAGCGGCCAAGCGATGCTCCTCAAAATAACCTGCTACAACGATGCTCCTCGCGGCCGAGCAGCTGACGGCGGCCCAGATCTCTGCTGCAACTTGCAAGTTCCAATACTGCACCCGCTGTAACAGAACCGGCTAAATCACCTGGCCCACCGGCACCTGTCATTGTCACTAACGACTTCTGACAGCCGGACCCGTGTCCCAAATGATCTAGACAGGTCTGTCGGGCTACATTAGCGCCCTTTTCTCCGACAGGATCACCATTGCAGAATCATCACAGGATTACAACATTTCATAATAAAATACATCAGAGTAACAGTGCGGAAGATTACATAACATTTAGATTACAAACCGGTTGTTCAATTAGGATCCAAATATAGTTATTACAGACCAGAGGACATAGCAGTATCAGTGGAATAGTTACACAATACTAGATAAGATAACTTGAACCCTGCCCACGGGTTCCACTTCACTCATCGCCGCTTTCTTCCTCGACCACGGTCACGCAACATGGAGCAAGACAGATCTCCGACTGCGGTCCTCCTGCAACGGGGTTAACAAACCCTGAGTACTTGGGGTACTCCGCAAGACTTACCCGACTAAGGGTGTAAAATGAGACTCAGGAATGCAAGGCTATGGGTAAGGCTAGCAGAGGATGAGGAGTTTGCAGAAAAGCAATCTATCCTGTTCCATATTTTATTTTGTCATTATTATAATCATATTTATAGCTCCAATATTCAGACTCATGTATCATCATTCTTTCAATTACTTTATTCATTCAGATAACCTAGTTGAGAACTACTTTTCGGTGTAGAGTGTGAGGATCAAGTCTCCATAACCGAGGAGCACGTCGATTCGAATCCAGAAAGTACCCAGCTGGGGATTCTAACCACACTGCATATGCAGCACGCCGGTATACATATACCAACCCGTCGTCACGGCTTTGCTATCCCGAAACCGGTCCTGCGCCACCCGAGAGCACAGTACTCCACTCTTACCCAGGCACGCTGGCCACGTGGGTACAAGTTACTCTCGCCATCTCTCCACTCCCAGTGCGTGGTTGTCGGTTCCAGCAATAGCGTCACCGGACCCTAGGCTTTCCGCATTGGTATGTGGCTAGGCTGTTCATCATGATCACAGCAGGCCTACAACGAACGGTCCCTACTTTCTTCCTGCCGCCAATCCTGCATTGGGACTCTAACCCAAGCACAAGACTACCCGACAGTTTTTATTATCGTGCCTGTCGGGTGAGTGAGACATAGGGAACGCCGCCCCATGAGCTGGCCACCCAACGAAACACGTTTCCAAGACATCGACCAGTTCCAATCTACTCCGAAAGCGACCATGCATTGGGACTCCAACCCAAATACACATCGACCAGCGGATAACCAGTTCTTCATCAATCAAAGTATAAGTATAATCATGGCACAGAAAATAGTTTTTCTTTTATGCAAAGCTAAGTTCATTAAGCATGCCTAAGCATTTCTCAAACCATTTTATTTAAATCAGGTTTCAGGGTATTTATTTGAGACAATGCATCTGGATAGGTGACAATCAACTCCTATTAACCTAATGCAGTAGATTAACTCGAATTATAAATATTTTGTAATAGAGGAGCTGAATGCACCGGGGCTTGCCTTGGATCGTGTACAGCGTCGGATCGGGATCAGTCCCGCAGATGTCGAATCCTTGGATGACTTCTGGAGTGGCCTCCTCAGTAGTAGTCTCGACCTGGACCCCCTCGGGAACGGGCACTACACGTATGCAATGACGTATGCTTAGCGTGGCATGAGGGCAACAAATGAAATGCTTGGAAGTAAACCATTAATACCTTGAGTACAACTTTCCTTCACGGTAAAGTTGTAAACAATCTACGGAAGGTAAAAGTAATGTTTCCTACTTTTGTTTTATTAACCTTTTTAACGGTCACAGAAAGCCGCTACACAGCTTTATGACTACTACCAAGCACTAAGTTCTCAAATTGCCAAGGATCACACAGCGAAAGATCCTTGGTCTTCATTCAACCCAAAATTTCACACAACAAACCTAAATTCATTTTTCTATTTACTTTATTAATCCCTAGTTTCACATATATTTATTAATTGACCAAACTAACTTCAATTGCAACCAAACTTTACCAACAGCTAGGTTTTATTACCAAACAGAGCCACAATAAATTTCATGATTTTTGGATTTACAGATAATTAATTAAAATTACACAAACTTGCATTTATTAATTACTTCACTGATTTATACAGCAGATTAAAGGCACTGGAACACCCTATATTATATTTTTAACAAATACTACATACTTCAGAGAGCATACACAATTATTCTCACATTTTCCCATTCAACAGATTAATTCATATGAAATAAATAAACTTCAGTACTATTCATATGAATTTATAAATGAAAAGCATTTTGAAATTCACTGGAAAAAGAAAAGACCAAACCAGCCCACTACGGCCCATGACCAAGCGAGCCGGCCCATTCGGCCTGCCCGCACCCGGCGCCGGCGTTTTAGCAAAAGAGACCTTGGGGAAATCGGAAATCAACCCGCGGTCCGATCTATACTATTCACATGAGTCACGGGATTTGCACTTAACCCCCTGGAAAGACCTATCTTCTAACCCGAGGCCCCTGGCCTCTCCTCTGTTTCTACAGAGGCGAGAGCGCCGGCGGTCCGCCGCCCCTAGCTCGCCGACGGTGAGCCGAGGGACGAAGCCGAGGGCACTGACGGACTCTACACTCCAAGGCGAGTCTACCAAGCTAAGACACGACGAGATCCGAGGCGCACAGCACCTAGAGACACGGACGCGGCGGCTCGGTGGCGGCAGCGAGCACGTCGCCGGCGAGCACAAGCCGGTAAAGAGAGGGGGAAAAGGTGCGCGAGCATCTGGGGCTCACCACGAAGCTGGCCGACGGGTCGGTGGAGACGGAGGTGGTTCGGAGAAGGCGACTTGGCGACGGCGGCGGATCCCGGCGGCTCGGCACAACGGCGAACACGCGTTCCGGCGAACCTAGGGAACCAGAGAGTACGCCGACGCACGCGTAAGATTCAAGGGGTCACGGAGATCACGTTGCGCAACAATCCGAGGCCCAGAGCTTACCCAGACTAGCTCGAGACGACGGCGGAGCTCGCGGCGGCGCTCTGCCCGCCCGCGAAGGAGACACCGGTGTTCCGGTGGTTACGAAGCTCTACAGCTCCCTCCGATGGTCGCAGGCGATGCGCAAGGAAGCTAGCTAGCTGTCTGCAAGATGGAGAGGGTGGTGATGGACGGAGCGCGGCGTATTCGGCCGAGAACCGAGAGGTGGCGATGGCGACCGGGAGAAGGAAAAAATGGCGTGGAGAGGGGTGGTCTTTGCCCTTTTGGAGGGGCAACGGGCGGGGACAGGCGCGGCACGACGCGGCGCACGCGCGCCCGTATCTGCCGAGGTCGCGGGGGCACGATCCCGGCCGGCACGGCTCGCCGCGCGCCCGCGCGCGACACGGCGGCTTCCGGTGCTGTTCGTGAACAGAGCGAGGGGGCGGAGTACTGTAGCATAGATCCCTAGGGGCTGTCGGTTTTTGACCAAATCCGACTGATTTTGCATACAAACATGAAAAACTGTAAAAACAAAAGTTGTAGGGTTTGAAATTCTAAACAACTTTGCTTTTGGAACTAAATCCAAATTCTAAATATTTTTGAAACTACAGAAACAGGGGTAAACTAGAGTTTTGAATTTTAAACTGTATTTTTAAAATTACTTTTAAATTTTCTCAGCAACTTGAAAAATTGCCAAAATAAAAGTTGTTCTACTCAATGAGCTTTACAACTTCTATTTAGGAAGTTTTGCCAGATTCCAAATAATTTTTGAAATGCCAATCCAAAACTAAGTTTTAAATCATTGTTTTGAAATAAATTTGAATTTCCACCACAGAACTTTGAAATCTCCAAAAATAAAAGTTGTTCCATTTTAAAAGATCTAAAACTTTTATTAAGGGACTATCTCAAAATTCCTTTTAGATTTTGAATTAGGTTTTAGTCCTAAATAAAGTAAGTTTTTAAACCTTTATTTGGGAATTTAATTTTACAAACAAATGCTAATTAAATTCAAATCACTCTAGGGACCTAATCACAATCATATGCAAATGATTAATTTAAATATGATGACATGGCAGATTAATTAAATCCGTAATACCCGGGGTATTACAGCCTTCCCCCCTAAAAGAAATCTCGTCCCGAGATTAGGTACATAACCAAGATTGGAACAAGGCATAGGAAAAAGAGCTAACAACAACCAGTTCATGCTTAAACAAGAGACAAGGGAAAAACATGCATTAAAAGACAGGTTTACATTTTACAAGGTAGCAAAGAACTCAGGGAAGTTTTCTGCCAAGAAATCTTCAGATTCCCAGGTAGCTTCATCTTCAGAATGATCACTCCATTGGATCTTGTACCATCTGGTTGTGGTCCTTCGGGTAACATGGTCCTTTATATCCAAAACTCGTACTGGCTGCTCCGAGTATGTCAATTCAGGTTCAAGTGCTACTCCTTCAACATCGATGACTTGTCCAGGTACTCGGAGACACTTCTTCAGCTGAGAAACATGAAACACATTGTGTACTTCCGAGAGATGTTCTGGCAATTCAAGCTTGTAAGCTACCTTTCCCACGCGTCCTATGATTAAGAACGGTACAATATAACGCGGGGCTAACTTGCCTTTGACTCCAAAACGGTTAACTCCTTTCATAGGCGAAACTTTGAAGTATACATAGTCTCCAACCTGAAATGTCAAAGGTCTGCGCCGCTGATCGGCATAACTTTTCTGTCATGACTGTGCCACTTTCAAATTTTCCTGTATCAGTCGAACCTTCTCTTCGGCTTCATTGACCAAGTCAACTCCATAGAACCATCTTTCTCCAGATTCGGACCAATTCAATGGAGTACGACACCTGCGGCCATATACTGCCTCAAACGGAGCCATTTTTATACTTTCTTGGTAACTGTTGTTGTACGAGAATTCGGCCAATGCCAAACACTCGTCCCATTTCTCAGGGTAATTGAGTGCACAGGCTCTTAACATGTCTTCAAGTATCTGATTTATTCTCTCTGTCTGTCCGTCAGTCTGAGGATGATAGGCTGTGCTATGCAGGAGTTTTGTACCCAATGATTTATGAAAGGATCTCCAAAATTGGGATATGAACTGAGTACCTCGGTCAGAGACAATAGTCTTGGGCACTCCATGTAGCTTCATCAGATTTTCTATGTATAGCTTGGCGTAGTGCGGAGCCCTGTACATTTTCTTGACAGGCAAGAAATGAGCTTGTTTAGTGAGGCGGTCCACAACAACCCAGATGGAATTGAAACCCCTAGAGGTTGTTGGGAGACCCATAATGAAATCCATGCTGATGTATTCCCATTTCCATGCAGGAATAGGTAATGGTTGCAGCTCTCCACCAGGCTTCATGTGTACAGCTTTTACTTTCTGACAAGTGTCGTATTTTGCTACATACTGAGCAATCTCGATCTTCATCTTAGTCCACCAAAACTTCTGTTTCAAATCCTGGTACATTTTGTTGCTTCCCGGATGAATAGAGTATCTTGTCAAATGAGCTTCGTCAAGAATCTTGCCACGTAACTCTGGAATTTTTGGAACTACAAGCCGATTCTTGAACCATACAATCCCTTCATCATCAATTCTGAAACAATCTGCTTTCCCTGCTTGGATTTTCTCTTTGATGTGCCTGATACCTTTACTATTTTTCTGAGCAGCCACGATTTCATCACGGATGGAGGGTTTGATGCTGATATTGTTCCAACTGCCTTGAGGGGCTATTTCTATGCCGAATTTTTCTAACCCGTAACACAACGACAGATCATATGGCTTCACAGTCAAGCAATTACAATGAGCCTTCCGACTGAGTGCGTCGGCAACCACATTAGCTTTACCAGGATGGTAGTGCACTTCAATATCATAATCTTTTATCAGCTCAAGCCATCTTCGTTGCCTCATATTTAATTCTTCTTGTGTAAAGATGTATTTCAGGCTTTTGTGATCAGTGTAGACATTGCATATGCTGCCTAACAAGTAGTGACGCCAGATCTTCAACGCATGAACCACAGCTGCCAATTCAAGATCATGAGTGGGATAATTCTCTTCATGAGGCCGGAGTTGTCGTGAAGCATAAGCAATGACTCGGCCCTCTTGCATCAAAACACAACCAAGGCCAGTACCCGACGCATCGCAGTACACATCAAACGGCTTTTCAATATCTGGCTGAGCAAGGACTGGTGCAGTGGTCAAACATCTCTTCAAGGTTTGAAACGCTGTCTCGCATTCTGGCGACCAGACAAACTTGACCTGAGTCTTCAATAGGTTGGTTATAGGCTTAGCTATTCTTGAGAAATCCGGAATGAATCGGCGGTAATATCCCGCCATTCCCATGAAACTGCGAACCTGGTGCACAGTGGTTGGTGGTTTCCAGTTCAAGATTTCTTCCACCTTACTTGGATCTACGGACACACCTTCCGCTGTCAGGATATGCCCAAGAAATGGAACTCGGTCCAACCAGAACTCACATTTGCTGAATTTGGCATAGAGTTGATGTTCTCTTAAACGGTTCAAGACGATACGGAGGTGGTTGGCATGTTCTTCGGGTGTTTTAGAATAGATCAGGATGTCATCAATGAATACGACAACAAATTTGTCGAGCTCAGGCATGAAGACGGAATTCATGAGGTACATGAAATAGGCGGGTGCATTGGTTAGGCCAAAAGACATGACGAGGTATTCATATAGGCCATATCTAGTGGTGAAAGCTGTTTTTGGGATGTCTTCAGGACGGATCTTTATTTGGTGGTAGCCAGACCTAAGGTCAATCTTGGAAAACACCTTAGCTCCAGCCAGCTGGTCAAAGAGTAGGTCAATACGGGGTAAAGGATATTTGTTTTTGATGGTGACCTCATTGAGTGGACGGTAATCAATACAGAGTCGGAGGGATTTGTCTTTCTTTTTGACAAAGATGGCAGGACAACCCCAAGGAGATGAGCTGGGTCTGATGAAACCCTTATCTAGCAAATCTTGTAGCTGCACTTTAAGCTCTGCCAATTCCTTGGGAGGCATTCTGTAGGCTCTACGAGATATAGGTGCGGTTCCAGGTTTTAGCTCAATAGCAAATTCCACATCTCGATCAGGTGGCAAACCAGGCAACTCATCAGGGAATACGTCTGGAAATTCGCAGACCACTGGAATCTTCAATACTTCTTCAACTGCGGTGGCACACAACCTTTGCACGGTCTTTTCAATCTTTCTTACAGGCAATGGAAGTTGGATAAGAAGTTGAGTTTGACTATTAGGTATGTTCACTCTTATGGTTCTATTCAACACATCAATCAAGGCCTTGTGCTGATACATCCAATTCATACCTAATATCACATCTATATCCTGATCCTTAAGTACTATCATTGTGGTTGGGAATTTATGCCCTCCCAGCTCTATAGGTACTCCCTGAACTACCTCTTTAGTAGTTATACGCCCCCCGGGCGAATGTATAAGGAAATCTTCCTTTATCTCCCCAATAGATATATCATGCTTAACCACAAATGTACGGTTGATGAACGAATGAGATGCACCAGAATCAAATAGCAGAACGGCAGAATGACTAGCAACGGGAAACTTACCCATCATGACGGGTTCTCCAGCAGGAATATCTTCAATCTGAGTGTAATAAACCCGACCTGCCTTCTTGACAATCTTGCCCTTCTGAGCATGCTGCTGGTGACCACGGTGCTGAACTTGCTGTTGCGGAACACCAGGACTTCTCTGCACATTCTAGTTGTTCTGCTTCGGAAAAGGGCAATCACGGGCCCAGTGTCCCACCTTTCCACAGTTGTAGCATGGGTGATTATAGTTGGTCTGTGGAGTGTTGATACAAACGCCAGGGGCATTCGGCTGAGTGGTGTTTTGCTGATTAGAGGTATGAGAGGTAGCGGCAGTGCGCACAACTACCTGCTGATGGGGATATGACGGACGGTTATGGTGGGTAGGACGATAGATAACTTTCTGGCGTTTCTGACTGCCAGAAGAGTTAGACCTTTTGCTCTTCTTCTTCTCCTCTTGGAGCTGACGGTCGCTTTCCTCAAAAGCTATTGCACTATCCACTGCCTCATGAAAAGTGCACTTGAGGTTGTTAGACAGGCTGCGTTGAATCTTGAAATTCAGACCTCTGACAAAGCAGGCTCTCCTCTTAGAATCAGTGTTGGTATGCTCAGGTGCATACTGTGCCAAGTGGTTGAACTGCCCAAGATACTGAGCGACAGTAGACTCATTCTGCTTCAGTGCCAGAAACTGATCCAGCTTCAATTTCATCACACCCGCAGGGATGTAATGAGCACGAAAGGCGTCACGGAACTCTTGCCAGGTAAGTTGATGTCCAGCATCCTGCGCAGCCAACAGGTTGGCATACCAAGTAGTCGCTGGGCCACGGAGCTGCTGAGCTGCAAACAGAGGTTTCTGGACCTCGGTACAGTGAATCAAGCTAAACTTCTGCTCCATGGTACGGAGCCAATCATCGGCTTCTAAGGGTTCATCAGCCTTAGTGAACACTGGTGAGCGGGTGTCAGTGAAGTCAACGTAGGTGGTATCCTCATTATCACGGCGGCCACGACGTCCACCACGATCTTGCTGATTCTGAGCTAGCAGTGCTGCAACATTGGTCAATGCAGTGATGGCCTCTGCCAGAGTGGGTGGAAACTGAGGTGGTTGGGGAACACCAGTTGCATTATCAGAGTTGTCTCCCATCTGTTAATAAGCAAACCCAACTTGAGTCTTACATTAGTTAAGCAAATATAGCAGCACACAGCAACATTACAAGGTTCACACAACATGGCTTGCACCCAGGCAAGACCCACAACCCATAACTAAGGTTTTCTAGGCAAGCACCTATATTACAGATAAAAGAGAACAACTAGCTGACAACCCTAGGCCACTCTGGCCTAGTCCTCGTCAATCCCGGACGCGCCAGAAGCGTCACTGTCCTCGTCGATCTCCTCGAAGTCCTCCTCGGCATCTGCCTCGACGACCTCGACCGGCTCGACCCCCACGTCAACGTCCTCCACGTCCTCATCCTCCTGACCGAGGACAACTCCCAACTCAGGATCCTCCTCCTGCGGTGCAGGAATAGGGTGGAGCTCACCATAGAGCTCATGCACTTCCTCGTGCAAGACGTTGTTGTAGAGCTCAAGCTGACCAACACGCTGCTCCGCCTCGAGCATCCTGTCCATGATCGTCTCCTCACGATCCCAAGCTTCATCCCTCTGCTTGGTCAGGCGATCGATCTCTCGACGCAGATCTCGATTGGTCCTCACGTCCCGGTAGTGGTTGAGACGTGCCACTCTGTATTCTTCCTCCCACTGCCTGACTAGATCCTGCAGCCTTCCAACCTCAGCCTCAAGCTCCTCGCTGCTGCGACGAGGTGGGCGACTCCCAGAAGCTCCGTCCTCGCCAGCGCGTGGCGCCAACTGGTGGCGTGGAACGCCACGTGGTCCGGTCATCTTGCGTGCTGTGAGCTTGCAACGGGCCATCTGGAGAAGGTAAGTGGAATTTTAAGATATAATAGGTTAGCAAGAATAGGTTTGGTAAACTATCCCAAAAACCCACTTTAAGGAGGAAGTTAATTAACCGGTGTGATTATCATGATGCATGCACGTACTTACGAATTTTAAATCATGCAAGGTACCTACATACATAAATAAACTTTTAACATAGGGCTAATAATAATATTATTCCACCAGCTACCTTAATCCTATAAGGTAAAATATAGAACAAGACAAGGACTACTGAACAAGATAAGGATAGAAGCAATTTGAACCCAAAATAATAGGTTATACTTTTTATGATCCAAAACATTTTGAAATTTTTGAAAAGTAATCCATAATGATTAACAATGGAATGCTCTGGTACCAACTGTAACAGAACCGGCTAAATCACCTGGCCCACCGGCACCTGTCATTGTCACTAACGACTTCTGACAGCCGGGCCCGTGTCCCAAATGATCTAGACAGGTCTGTCGGGCTACATCAGCGCCCTTTTCTCCGACAGGATCACCATTGCAGAATCATCACAGGATTACAACATTTCATAATAAAATACATCAGAGTAACAGTGCGGAAGATTACATAACATTTAGATTACAAACCGGTTGTTCAATTAGGATCCAAATATAGTTATTACAGACCAGAGGACATAGCAGTATCAGTGGAATAGTTACACAATACTAGATAAGATAACTTGAACCCTGCCCACGGGTTCCACTTCACTCATCGCCGCTTTCTTCCTCGACCACGGTCACGCAACATGGAGCAAGACAGATCTCCGACTGCGGTCCTCCTGCAACGGGGTTAACAAACCCTGAGTACTTGGGGTACTCCGCAAGACTTACCCGACTAAGGGTGTAAAATGAGACTCAGGAATGCAAGGCTATGGGTAAGGCTAGCAGAGGATGAGGAGTTTGCAGAAAAGCAATCTATCATGTTCCATATTTTATTTTGTCATTATTATAATCATATTTATAGCTCCAATATTCAGACTCATGTATCATCATTCTTTCAATTACTTTATTCATTCAGATAACCTAGTTGAGAACCACTTTTCGGTGTAGAGTGTGAGGATCAAGTCTCCATAACCGAGGAGCACGTCGATTCGAATCCAGAAAGTACCCAGCTGGGGATTCTAACCACACTGCATATGCAGCACGCCGGCATACATATACCAACCCGTCGTCACGGCTTTGCTATCCCGAAACCGGTCCTGCGCCACCCGAGAGCACAGTACTCCACTCTTATCCAGGCACGCCGGCCACGTGGGTACAAGTTACTCTCGCCATCTCTCCACTCCCAGTGCGTGGTTGTCGGTTCCAGCAATAGCGTCACCGGACTCTAGGCTTTCCGCATTGGTATGTGGCTAGGCTGTTCATCATGATCACAGCAGGCCTACAACGAACGGTCCCTACTTTCTTCCTGCCGCCAATCCTGCATTGGGACTCTAACCCAAGTACAAGACTACCCGACAGTTTTTATTATCGTGCCTGTCGGGTGAGTGAGACATAGGGAACGCCGCCCCATGAGCTGGCCACCCAACGAAACACGTTTGCAAGACATCGACCAGTTCCAATCTACTCCGAAAGCGACCATGCATTGGGACTCCAACCCAAATACACATCGACCAGCGGATAACCAGTTCTTCATCAATCAAAGTATAAGTATAATCATGGCACAGAAAATAGTTTTTCTTTTATGCAAAGCTAAGTTCATTAAGCATGCCTAACCATTTCTCAAACCATTTTATTTAAATCAGGTTTCAGGGTATTTATTTGAGACAATGCATCTGGATAGGTGACAATCAACTCCTATTAACCTAATGCAGTAGATTAACTCGAATTATAAATATTTTGTAATAGAGGAGCTGAATGCACCGGGGCTTGTCTTGGATCGTGTACAGCGTCGGATCGGGATCAGTCCCGCAGATGTCGAATCCTTGGATGACTTCTGGAGTGGCCTCCTCAGTAGTAGTCTCGACCTGGACCCCCTCGGGAACGGGCACTACATGTATGCAATGACACGGCGGCTTCCGGTGCTGTTCGTGAACAGAGCGAGGGGGCGGAGTACTGTAGCATAGATCCCTAGGGGCTGTCGGTTTTTGACCAAATCCGACTGATTTTGCATACAAACATGAAAAACTGTAAAAACAAAAGTTGTAGGGTTTGAAATTCTAAACAACTTTGCTTTTGGAACTAAATCCAAATTCTAAATATTTTTGAAACTACAGAAACAGGGGTAAACTAGAGTTTTGAATTTTAAACTGTATTTTTAAAATTACTTTTAAATTTTCTCAGCAACTTGAAAAATTGCCAAAATAAAAGTTGTTCTACTCAATGAGCTTTACAACTTCTATTTAGGAAGTTTTGCCAGATTCCAAATAATTTTTGAAATGCCAATCCAAAACTAAGTTTTAAATCATTGTTTTGAAATAAATTTGAATTTCCACCACAGAACTTTGAAATCTCCAAAAATAAAAGTTGTTCCATTTTAAAAGATCTAAAACTTTTATTAAGGGACTATCTCAAAATTCCTTTTAGATTTTGAATTAGGTTTTAGTCCTAAATAAAGTAAGTTTTTAAACCTTTATTTGGGAATTTAATTTTACAAACAAATGCTAATTAAATTCAAATCACTCTAGGGACCTAATCACAATCATATGCAAATGATTAATTTAAATATGATGACATGGCAGATTAATTAAATCCGTAATACCCGGGGTATTACACCCGCGCTTTTTCATCGTGGCCGGGAGCTGCGATGGGACCAGACAGAAGGAGTCACGACTCCCGATGATCTCCTCAAGTCCTCCCCTAGGTCGCTTGCCACATCCGCCCCGGGTGCGTACGCGCACGCGCGGCGTGCATCGTGGAGGCGCACGACGGCGGCGGCGGGGTCAGCAGCGACGCGGATGTGGGTGGACTGGTGGTGGTCGAGGGCGACGCGACGCGACCGCAAGCACGATAGCAGGGAGAAAAAGAGACAGAGAGGAGGGGGTGGAGGCGAGCCGGTGAGGGGAGCAGATGCACGCTTGGACTCCGCGCGGATAAATGAGAGCATTTTTTTTCGAACTTGACAAAGTTTGGGGCCGAGTATGCCAAACTTTTGGAAAGAGTTTTTTCTCATTTTACTAAAAAAAACAAGGATAGAAAGGACCCAAACTGTTAGAGATGCTCCTAAGCTCATCAAATGGGAAACCGTCTCGACAATGCTCCCACGACTTCTCTCATGAACCGATGGAACCATGGAAGCAACTGCTCTATTGGTGTCCTTACAACATGTACATATATCAAAGATTGAGATCAAATCAATGGAAACCACTGTTCATTTGCAAATCTACTGTGTCATTACATTCCACGTTACAATAGTGCTGTTCTATGCACCGGGACGGGCCAACACATTCCCACGTCATATATACACTACTTCCACACAACTAGTTGTTAATACTTTTGCCGTCTCAAATTATAAAACGTTTTAAAATTTCTAATTTTATAATTTTAATTATTTTATAATGAGAATGTCTATATTAAACTTGGGTGTTTTTTTACACAAAGAGAGAGTATTAATTAAATGACACAAGCAACAATTCTTTTCATATACGATTTTAAAATAATAAATAATATTGCGGGTGGGGCAGGGAAAGGGAGTAGTTTTAAAGTTTGAAACCTTGGATGTGTTAGAGCATATTCAAGAGTTTGCCAAATTTTATTTGGTAAATCTCATGATTTGGTAACTCCCTAAAAAATATATCACGTAAAAAATAGAGTCTCTCTAAGAGTTTGGCATTCGAATTTGATAAATTTAAAAAAGAGCTCACATAATAACAGATCCAACTGGACCGTGTACTGTTGTTGAGATCTTTTTTTTTTGCACAATTATTATTTGTCCTGGAAAGAGCAATCCCATCAGGAGGCCAACAACAGCAGTGGCAGACATCAAACATCCTGCACGTAGCAGCAGTGCACGTAGCAGCAGGTAGTAGTAGTACTCGTAGCAGCAGGTAGTAGCACGTGTAGCAGCAGGTAGTAGTAGTACTCGTAGCAAGCATGTGTCGGCCATTCACTAGACGCAGGAACAGCAGGCCGGTACCACAGCAGAAAAGTCGATGCAGCGTCCAATAGCATCCGGATTTCGCTCGTTTCGCTCGATGGAAAGTCCACGCCGCGCGCGAGGCCGTCGGATGGCAAGTTGCCACAAATGACAAGCTGGTTTGCCAAGCGGTCGAAGACTGTATTTTCTTATTTTGGTAAAAAAAAGATAGATAATAAGTTGATTTGATGAGCTCTTGGAGATGCTCTTTAAAGCAACTTTGAGAGAAGAGCTAAATCAATTTGTAAATGTAATATATAGCAATTATGAGGCCCAAAACATCTCCAAGGCTATCGCCTTCGGTAAAATAGCAGCAAACTATTCCTCTTCTTTCGCTTGCCAAAGAAAGCTAGCGGACGCTCACTCGCTAATCTTCATTTCCCCACGGAATCGGCACTCCTGCCCTCTCCCGAGGCACTGGCCTTGCGCCAGGACTTCATTGTTTATTTGTTTACTCTCCTTCTGAATTGATCACCAATAACACCTATATTCTTCAGGATTAGTCTTTCTCCATGATTCTTTTTTCTAGATAAAAAATTAGATTGGTCCTCATATGAACCTTAGAAACCAAGGACTAATTAATTTGTTCTTTTTTCCTAAAATATTGTGTTCACTTTTTAGTTTTTAGTTTTCTTTTGTATTACAACAAGAAATATTAATTTGGTTTTTATGCATATTTTGTCTGTGTATGTATTTTCTCACGTGATTATTATTTGGTTTGAAAAAGGATCCTCTCTTAAGTTGAAATCCCAGCTCCACCACAACCTGCGACGACCTCTCGTGGTGATGGGCACTTGGGCAGGCAGGCCCGCTGGTGGTGCGCGCGGCATCCATACCTAGCCCATGGTTGTGTGTGGAACTGGAACTGAGGAACGAAGAAAACAAAAGGTGCAACTGGCGTCACCGAGCTTGAACTCATTTCTAATGTGATGACGTAGCAGCTTTAAATATAGCCAAGCAAAATTTACATAGCCTGTTGTAGCGCTGTTCTTTTTAGAGAATTTTCTATTTTCTATTTATCGATGCTAAAACTATTTTTCTATTTGGTTGTGGAGGGATACGATCAACCTATTTTCTGGTTGGTCTAGAGACATTAAAGATGGAATCAGCTACTGGAGGTGGCTCTTGTTGTCACTCGCCTTTATAAATTGATTTTGTAGAGCCATCCCTAAAATAACAAATCAGGTTAAAAAATACCTTTTTTTTTTCTTTCAGAGAAGGCCCCATAGGTTAGCGTCAGCCTTACAGTCACGTGATTTTTGAATTTCCCCGACGAAGGGCCCGTTGGGGCCGGAGAACACAAGGCCCAGAATTAGTTTGAGCCCACAGTGGAAGTGCAGAGTCAACAGTCAACCGTGTGTATACTCTTCCTTCCCGGACAGGCAGGTAGACACCCGTTCCTTTCTCTCCCAGACGCGGCCACCTCCGTCCACACCCACCCACCGCCCGCCCGGAGCGAAGTCCCCGTAGGCCGTAGCCGCCGCCGAGCACCGGACTCGCCTGCTACTGCGCACCCCATCTGCCGCCGATGCTGCGCACCCATCTGCCACCTGAGGCCTGGCGGCGGCCACTGCCGCCGCAGGAGGCAGGAGCGCAAGATCAAAGTCCGCGCATTTCCTTCCACCGAGCCGCGGCAAGATCCAGGATGATCCCAGGTGGGCAACTTCGATGCGGCGGCCCCGAACTGCGATGGCTGTCCTTGTCGCGGAATTCGTCGTCATATTCACAGGTCAGTCCAGTCAACGAACCCGGCTCGGGGGGTATCTGTATCTTATCTCCCAGCCATGGAAAGCTTGAATCTGGCAACGGTGACGGTGGGGCGCGACTTGCAAGGTAGATGTGGAGGAGGTGGAGCCGCGGTAGATAGCAGTGGGAAGACGGGATCGGGGACGCCGCTGGGTACACATTCCCCCTGCGGGGACGGGGGATTGGGGAAAACCGTCCTCCCCCGCGAGCGTTAGTGCAGAGCTTTTGCAATGTGCCATAAAAACAGCTGCACGTACAAAATTTTATTTGTTTATTAGCTGGGGTTGGTTAAGTGAAAATTTTGATAGAAAGTTTAAATTTGTGGTTCTTTTCTTAAACTCTTGTATCTGTATTAGTGTTATTCCTGTCCCATTCTATGCCAATTTTCATCTAGTCATTCCTGTCTATTCTCTGGCACTAGACCATCCTACTCCCCTGATCATTCTAGTGACTAAGGTAGTAATAGCAAATTTTCCTAAAGCATAATTTAATTTAGTAAAGAATCCTAAATTTGAACTTTCTATCACTATTTTCACTTAACGAACCCTGCCAAATAAACAGATAAAAATTGGAATTGTTACCCCAGTTTCTTTATAAGTGCAGATATTTTTAATGGCTTCAACATTGCCGCAGTTCTGCACTGTCACTCCCATTGTTGCCAAGGCTGCTTTGGAACTATGAAGCCAATGCCGTGGAGCATGGTGAATCCATGCTTGTTACTCTGAAAGTTCCCAGGGGACACATTCCTTGTCTTTTGCAGGAGTGGTCGTCCAGCCTTGATTTATCTTATTTGGTGGTCTGAGTTTAGGGAACCACAGTTTTGTCTATCATTATGGCCTTAGCATTTGTTTGCTCTGTTTCTTAAATGAACTTGTGCCTATGGTGCTGAATAACTTTGATTAATACCTAAGAGTGTATTTCTGGTGTGTATTACATTACTGAAGTTAAGTTTTAGAATCTAAGCTTTCCAGCTGTTGTTGTCATGAGTGGCCTTAATACCAATCAAAGCTTCCCTGCTTTTGCTATAAACATATGTTGCAAATATGTTGTTTGATCATGCTATTGGATGCTGCTTGAACCCAAATATTCTCTTTGCAAAACAATGCTTTAGCCTAATTACCTGAAGGGCTTTGAATATTGAATCTTTTGGGTTCAAGCTAGGCGCTTAGTGAAGCTAACATCGATTATATGGTTTCGAAGCTAAGCCAAATGTTAGATCTCATGCACTTCATGCTTAGAATTTCATCACATTTTTAGATGCCAGTGTCTTTCATCATATAACAAAAGCGAAAAGGGCATATTTGTCATGAAAACAGGCTTT
The DNA here is from genome assembly GCA_038502445.1 of Eremochloa ophiuroides. Classification (NCBI taxonomy): domain Eukaryota; kingdom Viridiplantae; phylum Streptophyta; class Magnoliopsida; order Poales; family Poaceae; genus Eremochloa; species Eremochloa ophiuroides. The sequence continues at coordinate 12,792,761 of JAHLJS010000001.1, read as the reverse complement.
GTTGAACTCCATGAATATATGTGGTTATGCATATGTGCTGTACCTTCCGTTAAAAAAGCTTAGTTCTCTTCCTTTGTAGAAGCATATTTTTCCTAGCAAAAAAGGTCCGGGATACCTACTCTTTTTATGTTCTTCCTCTTGTACTACTAATCTCTGTGGTTAATATTTTTCTCATGTCATTGCTGTATTGTGCTGCAGCCGTGGACTACTTTGTGCATGAAGGCAGACTATACCACTCCTGTTGATTCTGTCACCACCTCGGAGCAAACAGGTGGCGAAACTGAAGCCACCTTGGAGCAAACAACTGGCGAAACTGAAGAGCCAACTATTGTAGCAGCTGCTAATGAATATACAGTGCAGGAGGCTGCTCCTCAACAGAAGTGTGCAAAGATACACGACTTTTGCCTAGGGATACCTTTTGGTATGATTTCAGCTTTGTAGCTTAGCAAATTTTTGGGTGAATACCTTTTAAGTAGAAGTTACTTATTGCTTCAGTATTACTGATAGAGCAGCATGGCTTGTTTCTATTTCTTCTCTCTTTCCACACCCCTGAATAAATCTTTAAACCTCTAGATCTAATTGGGAAACATTTATATATCTAAACCTTTTTGAGAGGAGCTTAATTTTTCCAATACTATGCTATCCATTCAATATTTTCTCTAACATATTAGTAAGAATTCTAAAAATATAAATTTTCTCGTTCAGGTGGATTTTTATTCTCCATGGGCCTTATTGGATTTGTATTTTGGAGGAGCCCTGTGAGTCTTGCTTTTGGTGTTGCACCTGGCCTTGCTATATTGGCCCTGGCTGTACTTAGCCTTAAGGTCTGGAGGAGTGGAAAGTCCAGCTTACCGTTCATAGTGGCTCAAGCAGGTAGTTTATTTTCTGCAACATATCATATTAGCATATTTTGTTGAATCAGGCCTAAGAGTTTCGATCCAAAGTTCTCATTCTCTAGATCTCCTTAAATGGATTCTGAGCAGGCAATATTATAGTGTTTTGTAAATATTTGGTCCTGCTAACCAGATGTCATAAGCTGAATTGAAGTTCTGCATGTGGAAACCTATGATAATTAATAGGCTATGCTCATTATTTGCAGGCATTGCCGCTGCTGTAGCATGGAAGCACTGCCAGGCTTACACCACTGTAAGTCAGACTGTGATTTGTTTATCAAGGATCCCACTTGGACTAGCTTTCTGATCAATCTTACTCTTCCATTACAGACGAGGAAGCTGCTTCCGTGGGGCTTCTATGTCGCACTGAGGTACTTCCTTTTTTTTTTTTCAGAAACCCACTACTCTCATCTTTGTCTAAATTATGTTGTGTTAATATGTCATTTCTCATATCATCCTGCACTGCCCTTCTGACAATCTATTATTTTACCAGTGCTGCAATGATCTGCTTCTACTCCTATGTTGTTATTGCTGGAGGGAATCCACCTCCTAAGAAGGCAAAGGCTGCTGCTTGATCTGATCTTGAAGACAGTCACCGATGTTTTATCGTAATTGTACTATATCTTTCTCTGCTGGTGAATACTGGGCACAAAAGTTGTGTTATAGGCTCTGTTAGTAAAATACTGAGATAAGATTTTCCCCTATCCTGCATTACTATTGTTGTTTCATACATCAATAAAGGATGGTTTGATTCCATCCCCATTTTTGGGGGCTGGATTGAACCATGGTGGTAAATAGGGTTGCCCCAGGTTATTCCTTCTTGGCATAGGACCTTGGGTCCCTGACGTCATATCTCTCTTTGAAGGCGTGGTCAAAGAAGCTGTTGTGTCTAGTGAATTGCAAGGTGATACCATAATGGTACATTAGAATCGTCTAATATTGTGTCTCTGTCTTCTGTTGCATGCTATAAGTGGTTATGCCTCATTTCACCTTCGTGCCGGGGGCTGCGTTATTGTCATTGTTGCTGACCACATCTTCACCCTTGTGTTGGGGGTGTGGTTAGTATGGCTGTGAGGCCTAGTTTAGCTAGGTAGATTGTTGTTGTTTTAACCCAGTTTTCCTGTTGTAAAAAACCCCCAGTTTTCCTAAATTTACCGAGTAATGTAGGGTTTTGCCTTGTTTTTTCAAGCATTTTAATTTTTTCTAACAATAATCTTTCAACCATTTTAGTGTGTGCTTTACTGGATAATGGCTTGATAAACATTCATTAGTGTTAGTACTTTTAGCCTCCGGCTAGGAGTCGATTATCACATGACGTAGATTAGAGGGGTAGCGCATGAGACACATTATATACTGATTTAGACATGGGATGCATTTGTCGTTTATGCGGTGTGCTTTTAGCTTCCTGATTGTCTAGTGTATGATACTATGATGATGCGTTTTAAACACATAATCATACTATGATGATGCGTTTGTGCACTGCTGCTTCAATTACGCTCGTCAAAGAAGCAGCACCGTGATGATCTTGCGAACAAACATGTATGCCCAGTTGTGATCTTTGGTCTCTGGAAACGAACCAATGAATGAAATCCTTACTCTGAATAGACTCCACCTCTGAGGCTCAGAGCATCGGCCCGACCAGCTTAGTTCGGGATTGACTAGTTAGTTTGGAGACCAGCGCCGCAAGAAAAGCCAGGCAAAGATACATAGAAAAGGAAACACAACATAATTTCCCATCTGTTATTTTTCATGCATGTTGAAACTTTGAAACCATTTTGGTGCACATGCATAGCAAACTTCTAGCAAATTCCAAACCAGACATCTGCAGCTGAAAGGAGATAACCTCTGATGATCACCACCATTGGTCACGTAGCTAAAGCATAACAGCAGGTTTCAATGAGACTGACACAGTCACATCGACGAAAATTTAAGCAGAGACGACATGATTCACGCACACGCACACTGACCGGCCGGCCGATTACTCGAGCAGACGCAGACGCCGCCAGAAGAGTGAACAGAAGCGCCGAGATGGCGAACCATTCACATTCACGCGGAGTCGGAGCTGAGGCCCTCGAGCCACTTGTCCGGTGACCACCACCATCTGGACTGGACGAGAGCTCACCGTGCTTCGTTCCCCCTGCTCCTCCTTGCGCCGTGAGGTTACCCGGCACCAGCACCATGATGATCTTACGGGCGCTTGCGGACTTCCCGCAAGTCCCACTGGCCGGTCGCGGCGGTAGCTTTGCGGCTGGCGGACCCTCGCATAGCCAGCTTAATATTTTGGTGGCTAGCTTAGTGGCTAGTGGACGGTCCACGACCCGCCCCGCTTGCAAGCTTGTGCGTTTATATCGTTTGTGCGATGTGTGCTGGGTGTCAGATGTGAGTTGGTGATCGCAACTATGCTCTATGGGATGTATTCTAGGGTGAGATGCCAATCAGGAGATCTCTATTTCTCCTTGTATATTCTGAGACACGGCTCCTGACAATTCATGGCTACAGTCTTACAGATGGCTTAACAATATATTCGGTTACTGAGAAATTCTGGTCGGTTACCACAGATCGGATTTTTTTCTTGTATATATTGCCTTTTTATTTCCTTGTCTACCATATTGTTTGACCATCTGTCTTATTTAAAAAAATTTATAAATATTATTTAACTTACTATAACTTATTTTATCACTAGAGATACTTTAATAATAATTTATTTATTTTATAATTTGTGTATTTTTTAATAAAAATGAACTGTTCAAACACGATGTCAAAAATAAAAAATAATATTTTTATTTGGACATAGGGAGTAGATAAGATATCTCCGTATTGTTCGATTTTCTGTCGCCCGGACAAACCCCTTGGCACTTGGCAGGGAGCAACTAGTTTTCCCCTCTGCACGTTCAAAAAAAAAAAAAAAAGGTTGTCCCTTTTGCGAGGATACCCATGGTGCATGTAGTCAAGAAGCGTTTTTTTTTTCTAAAAGCATTTGTTCATGATGGCAATACAATATATATATATATATATATATATATATATATATATATATATATATATATATATATATATATATATATATATGTTCTAAAAGTATTTGTTATATATGTTCCACCATAATACTACGTTATTCTGCCTAAGCGCTGACGATCAAAGGTTGAAAAACCGCGGGAAAAAATGTGGTAAAATACAGGTATTGCCAATTCAGAAACACCATCACTTTACTAATAAAACAAATAAATAACAAACACCCAGCGAATAAAATCCACCAAGCTGACACTCCAGTACTCCATTATTTATTTAGCTAATCACTACTAGGGACGACAGATCACATAAATATACATCGATCAGGCCATCAGCGCAGCTCCAACTGCAAGCAGCAGTGCAAACCCAGCCGCCGTCGCTGGCACGTCCGAGCTTGCTCTCCCGGCGGCGCCGGTGGGCACAACCGTCGTCTGCCTCGTCGTCTGCCCCTGGCTGACCGGCGGCGTGGTGGTAGTCGGCGTCTCTGGCACTGGGGTCGCCGCCGCCGCCGGCGCTTCAGGCTCCGGCGCCGCCGCCGTCGTCACTGGTGCTGCCAGTTTGAGTATATGAAACCATCCATGGCGTTCATCAGTAACATTTCCACCAAATAGAGAGAAGAAAACTCAACCAGTTCACTATCACAATTTCTGACAAGGTAGCTAGGTTCTTACGCAACGGGGCCAACATGGATGGCGCCGGCGCATCTGCGACGGGGCCTGGAGCTGGGCTCTGAGCTGACGACGCATCTGCAAGCAAGAATGCAAGATCATCATCAGTATAATGCTGCAATGGATGGTAGCTAGCCATGGCCATGCCAGTGCATGGTCAGATTGATCGATCACCTTGGCATTGGAGCTGGAGGGAGGAGGAGTTGCAGGCCCTGGGGAGGGAGACGGCGAGCGTCCGGTTGACGGGAACGCCGAGGGGCACGCTGCCGGTGAGGATGAGGCAGGCGCAGCCGGCGCTGGCCTTGGTGAGCGCGCCCAGGGACCGGCAGCAGTCGTCGGTCGGGGACGCGCTGCCGTTGGTGATGAAGTTGAGGCACGGCGTGAAGCTGGTCACCAGCGACGCCGTGCACGACATCGTCGTGCCCACGACGACGCCGGGCAACCCGCCGGGCAAGGGTACCCCGGGCAAGGGCTGCCCGGACACCGTCGCCGGCGGCGAGGCCAGCAGCAGCATCGCCGCCACCGCGGCTATGGTCAGCAGCTTCATCGTCTTCGTCGTCATGCCCATCGATCGTGATACTCCTTTCTCTCTGCTGCTATAGCTTCCGATCACACTCGACTTGGAGGGAAATTAAAAGGCTTGGAATAAGGAGACCTTTGCTGGCTGATGCGATGCGTCGTTGCAGCAGATGTGCTCGCTCATGTTTATATATACACAAACATAGACCACATAGTGAATTAGTGATAAATAAAAAGAGGATTTGGGTGCATGACGCATGGGTGGAATGTGGTTGTGAGGTGTTGCGTTGGTTCGTCAACAGGTTGGTCATGGTAGCATAACTACCGTAACTAATGTTTATTATATATACTCTCTTGCATTGGTCAAAAGTGATACTACGACTAGTAGTAACTACAGGATGGGAGACGGACCAGCTCAGGTAGGAAGGGTTCGTCACCAAATTACTTTTTAAATTGGTTTCCCCCACGCAAAAACAAAGCTAGCTAATTTAAGGGATGAAGTGTCGCCATTTTTCATTTTGTCAGGAAGACACCTGTTATGAACACTGAGTTTCTTTGGAGTGTCAACATCCATGCTGCATGGGCTAATAAGTAGTTCTGCACCTACCTCTAGTCATCTTCATCTACCATTTGATGAATTGATGGGCATTATTGTTATATGTACTACATTCTTGATTGGGTGCAACTATATATATATACCTCGTTCAAAATCTTTGGACACGTTTTCTCCGTAGTGTAAATAGTAAAATTGCAGACATCTTTTTCCAAGGACGGTTTATTTAGAGCCTGTCTACTGCTACTGGACATGCGGATGTTCCAGTGCAGAGCCAACAACCGGTTATTTGAAGGAAACCAAACAACCAGATTCACAGCAGCACAACGTTGCCCGCGTTCAGCTTTGTCTGGACGTTGTAGGCAGCAGCAGAGGTTACAAAGTAACCCGTCACTCGCAATCGGGTTCATTCCATTCCATCATTCATCGTTCTCCCTCCAAGCAGGCTTGGCACAAGGACAAAACACACATGATTAGCGTTACAGAAGGAAGGGCTGAGACACACGCGCACGGAGGGCGAGACACACACAGAACATACACACACATCGTATCCAGACACACAGAGAACATATGCACACATCCAAACACTGAGACACACACAACCACAACCCACATGTCACCATAAGACAACCATCGACGGACGGAAAACCGGTTGAAACAGAATCACAAAACAACCGGGCAATGTATAGCATTTCTCTTTATTTACCAAACAATTTTAACTATCACCAAAAGAATTGTAGCTTACAAAACACCACTGTAATATATTTTCAAGGGTTATGTTAAAAAAATGTCTGTTCCTAAACAATTTACCTTAAGAGACGCACTCCTGCAAATTTTTCAGGGACAATAACTGCCTCTAAAAATAGGTGATTTCTAGGGCGGTCATTGACTCCCCGCAATTGACTAAGTCAACCGTCCTTAAATATAGCTGTAGTTGGAGTACAAATAAATTCATAATTTTTTGAAAGAAGTCAGTTGAAGACAAAATTTACATCAAAATTTAAAGGTCAATGAGATTTAAAACTTTATAATTGATAAAACTTATTCAAGATTGTTAGGGGCCTCTGTATGATCTCATCATGTTATAAAATAATGAGATTTTTGAGGCGACAATCTCCTAAATACATATAATGTATGACAAAAGGGGGAAAAAATAAAAATCTAAACATGTTAGAAGAAACGATCACGCATATGTGCTTTTATCTTCTACTTTATGGGCCAAAAAGAAAAAAAAAGTTACGTTTATATCGATGGAGCCGCTAAATAAGTTGGTACTTACATTATTTAAGTCACGTTATTTCATATATGTGCATTCCACGTTATATCTGTTGATTTAGGTACAATAATCTTACATCACTAATTTTAATCCTTCATGTTGTCTACATTAAACACTAGGTAGCCAAGTAAGTTGCAAGCTCACCCCAAGGTGAGTGCTCTCTCCAACTTTTCTAGAGCCTTCGATCGCAAGGTTGAGGCATCGACGGGTTTTCCATCCATACGGGATGGAGCGACAAAAGTACGGAAATAGGATAAGATAGCGGCAAGACATCCATTTAAAAGATGACAATTAGAAATGCAGCTGATGTATGTAGCTGACGGATCCTAATGAATGAACGATTTGAACTTTATTCCTACACGACCTAATCAAATCAATTAGGCACTTACCATCTATCTTCATTTTATTGAGAATTCAATTAATATTTCTATTGCATTTGAAACAGTTTTCATATACATGTGCATGCCATACGAACATATTTACTAATACATATTAGTTTTATATTTTGAATTTCATTTTTTTGAATTTTTCAAATGATCTTTTTTTTGGAGGGATTTTTCAAATGATCTTGGATATATACAGACCCTATATTAAAGTTGTAGTTCCCAACAAAATCTAAACTCTTGTAGTTGTCTTTTACATTTAGGAGCAATTACGAGTTGAAATGTTGATTGCCAATGTGTGTGACGTGTGGTGGTAGAAGATGGTATGCATGAGGTAAGAGTTCATGAGTATGAATTCCCGCAGATGCACTTATATGCAAAACAAACCTAATATGAGGGTTCGCTGACATTGCCTTTTTCGTACCTCTGTGTCTTGGTTTGTTTACTGGTATGTACTATGTTGAAGAAAATTTGTATTCTGTTCAATGATACTTTTGTGGTGAAACTATTGATGTTGACATGCTATTTGTTGTTATGCTTCCATCATCTTTGTTTCTTCGTGTACTCTGATCATTGGTGCTTACATTTTCATTTCTGACTTGTTTTTTCTCTACTGGTCTCCACCTATTTATGAAATACTTTTCAAGCAAAGTGTGCTTGTTCAACTAGATGAGGGTTCTTAGGATGTGTGCAATAGTATGCCATCCTTTTCGAATTGAGTGCACACGCAGACATAGTTTTCTTGTGGCAGATCAACTAGTACCATGTATTGTTTGTCCTAACCTCCAGTTCACAATGTTCTTGAGGCTTATATATCACATATATATTATCCTTCTCAAGTTCTTCTGCCACACACTTTCCAGTTGTTTTTAATAGCTGCTGGAACCTATAGAATATTTGGGGTATTGTAGTAATTATGGTCTGCCTTTCAAATGTGTATATGTAGGAAAGGATTGCCTTTTCCTGTGCTTTGTTCTTGTCCTTTAGATTTCCTTTTTCATCCATGTTCTTCATGATTCTATTGTACTCTTTAGTGAACATAATCAAGCTAGATGTTGGTCCAACATTGTTGTTGAATATTGCATTAGTACCCTCGCTTCTAGATGTTGAAAATATGAATGAAAAAAGTTCTGTTTGAAGTACTCTGGGACAAACCTTTCATTAATGTTGGTACCTTTAGCATCTGGCTAGTATTCGATTACCACATGACGTAGATTAGAGGGGTAGCGCATGAGACGATTGTTGACATCCTCTAATGTCGCCAAATATAACTATATAATTTTTAGTACTAGAGATGAGATTAGAGATGTGTGGTAATTAATTAACTGGTCATTAGCAACTAGTCACTTATCTATTACCAACATTCTTATGCATGAACTAGGTCGTCATCCCTAATTATATATGCTAGAATAAATAAAGATTCTATATACTATTCAATGTGACTAGGCAGAAATATATAAATATAAACTAAGATCGATTCTGCAAGCGGACAGATAATTATACCATTGTAGCATTTTACCTAGAGTCTACCAGGTTGTCGATTTATATTTATACTACTGGGAAGGACGGGATAAACTTTAATCTATTATATTGATAACAATTATATACAATGGATAAGCGGTGATATCGATGTCATTTACTCTACTCATAACAGGTAGAGGTCACAAGATAATAAAAATAAATAAAGGTAATAAGTATGATCAAGCATTATAATTAATGGATAAACAAAAGAGCACTTTCTAGTCATAGTAATAGCTAGCCAATGGATAAACTAAGGAATTAATATCTGTTAACATCAAGTTTTGGGCTGGGAGCCGATAGCCGATACCGAAGGAAGATAGCCGATTTCGAAAGCAGACTCCGTCCAGCGGAAGGAAGAAAATAGCCGATTGAACGGTGAATCGGTTATCGGGCGAAGGTGACAGAAGGCGTGCAGCGTCGGTATTGGTGACGTCATCTAGAGTCTGCACCGCCGAGATGCGATCACGATCGGAGTCCGTTATGAAAGGGAAGATGTGACTCCAAGTTACCTTAGATATAGGATAGTTTGTTGATTTCCTTATCTATTAATGAGTTGTAATTCGACTAGGACTCTAGCTACGCTCAGGGTATAAATATAAGCCCTCAGCCATTGTAAAACAACAACATCAATACAACACAACTTTCAGCTCCGGTCAAACAAACCCTAGAGTCAGTCGAGTCCGGCGAGTTACTTCATCCAGGCCGGGTGTCATCCGGTGGACGCAGGCTTGCTTGTAAGTATCGTCAACCCCCTGTTAAACTATGTCTTTTTAGCGTCATCCGGTGGACGTGGAAGCATGGCGGACCATGGTCCTTGCTAAGCTCTGTTTCTTTGGCGTCATCCGGTGGACGCGGGAAGCACAGTGAGTCAAGGATGATTCACGCTGGTTTACCCGATCAATCTGTGTTAACCGTCATCCGGTGGACGAGATGCAGATTAGGACGGTTTTCACGCGCGGATTAGTTATCGATTCGTGTTTGTTTGCTTGATTAATATATTAGTTAACGTCATCCGGTAGACAGGCTATAGATTACGACAGTTTGCACGCATGGATTAGTTATCGGCTCTAGTTAAATTTGGCAGTTTAGCTAGATTCATTAAGTTACCGATGTTGCTTATGTTTATTGTTTATTATTTAAAGCAATCATCAATTTGTCCGTCTTGATCCATATGCATCGGCTTGTATCTAATAGATTTATATGTTCAACGAATTATGCTTGCCATTCGTTTCATATTGAATGCTTTGCACCAGCCGGTTGTATTTTGGATCTAGATTAGATACGGGTCGCACTCAAGTAATAAAATAAACATTGTCTAGATTCAAGGGTTAACGGATCTAAGTTGCAACTTCATCATGACTGTCTCGATCCGCTCGATCTCCACTGTTGCAAGATTGTGATTTAGATCTATTAGCCGGAGAGTTGAAACATTGTTTGCTTTATAGGCTTGTATGTTGCTCGTATACACTGAATCAGTTGAAATAGCCGATTTCATCTTATTTTACATTGAGACATCTTATGATCATGTTAGCTTGCTGTGACTACATCTTTTGTAGTATATGTCATTGAATTCATGTCTGAATCGGTTAACTTGAGTTATAATGCATGTTTTATCTAAGGTAATTCTATAACTACGCCAATGAATAACTCTATTTAGTGTAATTACATCTAGCAATCATTGTTAGATTAGTCCTATATCATGATCACATGTAAATGGCATCATCTAGGAAGGATGTGAAACAAAGTCATCACCCAACTTCGCGACCGTGTCTGCTTGCCTACATACGGGAGATGGACTACAGAGGACTCAACGTAGCTGTCACCTACGCGATCTACCACACGACCCGGCACATCAGGGTGCACTCGCAGATAAACAGAATACCTAGGCACCACATCTACATATCATTCATCATCTACCCATCGATCGTATGGATAAACGCTATACAAGCAATTACATGAATTCAATAAGATCAAACCAACTATAGTAGACATATAATCAAAGTAGACAAAGACTATTGTAATCAAGAACATATAAACTATTAAGAAAAATATTTCCCTAATCATAATGAAGAATACAATAATAGAGAGAGAACTAGAAACTATACCAAACTCCGCGCTCCTAGATAGACGCCGGGGCTTCAGATCCCGCCGAAGAACTAGAACTCCTCTACTTCTAATCTAACTAGGCTAGAACTATGAACTAGAAGGCTCTTGATAAACTAGAAGGCTCTTGATGGCTTGATCAGAAGACTTGATGCCTTGGATGAATGATGGGATGCCTTCTAGGGGGTCTGCCCCTTTATTTATAAGCCCAGTGGGCTGCACGTGCGTTGTAGAATCAAACCGACATAAGCAAGGGCCGAGATGACTCCTCAAAGGCGGTAGAAGAACACTCCAGAAGCCGGGGACAAACCCTAGCCAGGTGGGCGCCGGACGGCCCCACCCTAGCTGTTGGCGTTTCTAAGCTCACTACCAAGAATAGATGTTCCTGATAACGGCGTTAGAAATGCTTATTGATAATTCCTATGACTATTGCAGAATTCCGCAAGCGCACAGAATCTATCGATGTAGCACTTCACTTGGGAGTAACCAAGTATCGTATTTATTTCCACAGGGAAGCTTCTAATGGCTAGAGATATCTAATGGTAGACTAAGAACAATCACAACTTATGATAAGAATGAACTAGTGTAGTGATAACTAATCCAAATAATCTAGTTTAAGATAGAGCCAAGCAACAACATAGACAGTGACGAGCTCAAGAGTGGGATGCAAGGAAACACGGTAGGTTAACTCCACTTAGCACTTCGGGGCAAATGCGCGGTCCTAAGGGATAGGGATTACTCACCAACAGAAAAGCACTACGCCTACTACTAGACCGAACGTGGTGAAATCTAGAGGATCTTAGGACTGTCACCACCTAAGACATACCACTACTATCCGTGGGTCTAGCCGCAATCCAAGGTAACTTCTAGTCCAAGCACCACGCTTACACTATAGGCTACTACTCTAACCTCGCGCTAAGATTAGAGCACCGACTAGCGGCGAAGATCCCGTACTAAGTGTATGAAAACCGATAATTAATCCCCTAGTACTACCGTAACTAGAGCACTCAAAGTAATACTTAAAGTAAATACTTGGAAGTAAATACTGAAAGTAATGCGGGAAATGTAAGTACTAGAAAGGAAATTATATTACCGAAACAAAGAGTACCTTACAGAGCAAGCGTCCGAGAGAGAGACCTTCGCAGAGCTCTCCTACTCTTCAGCTTCTCTTCACTCACACTCACACTTCTAGCCTTGCTAGGAGGCTCTCATTAGATGAGCTAGAATGGACTAAACTCCAAATTTCTCTCTATTCTTCCTAAGCTGATTACAACTGAAGCATTCATAGGGGTATTTATAGCACTTGGAGACCCCTGCGCTACTTGTAGAGGTGGCCGAAGGTCGGAGGCCCTGACTTGTAGGGCGGGCGCCCTGCTAGGGGGGCGGGCGCCTGGTGGATTCCACCGTCTCACCATCCAACGCTCCAGGATCCTCCCTAATGACGGTTGCAAGGTCGGTTGAGCACGAGTTGGCGGTTGGAGAGGCGGTTTGTGGCCCTTGGAGGATGACAAGTAGGTCCATGAATCCTTGACACCACCTTTGATCTTCCCTTGGATGAAAACCGACTTCAAATGGACAGACCACAAGTGCTCGGATGCCTCTCCGCCGTATTGTGGACGTGGCAAGGCCAAATGGACAGGGCGGGCGCCCTGCTGGGTAGGGCTACCGGATCTAGGTGAGGAGAATTTGAGCCATTGATATTGAATCAACATGCCAAACTCTGTTTAGGAGGTTGGGGCACGGATCCATGACGTGGTAGAGTGTTGATGGCGCCAAGAGGGGGCGGGCGCCCTGTCACTTGGGCTCGATGTGGCTCTTGTCACGTGTACTGCTCAGATGTGCCGTTGTTTGCTTCATTTTCACCTGTATTTCACCTGCAACCACAATTCTTCAAGTACAAGTGGAACTCCATTAGTTTAAACCAAATTCCTATCTTCTATATGCCATTTCCTTGCTCAATTTTATCAATGTTGATGGTTAAAATGTGCATTTAGTGAGCATCAACACTAGCACCGGCCGGCCCCCTCCTAGAAGGGTTCGGGGCCTGGTGCTTCAGGTGTCTTCTAGATACTTCCCACGTCCTGATAAGATCGTTGTCTTCGCGGATAAGTTTCGTGATGTTTAAGCACTTTAATCCCTCTTTTACGCTTTTCTGGAATGATCCCTGGAAAATACAGAGTATGCAAAACTCGTAGAAATTGTCAGCTAAAACCCTAAACTAGTGTGTATTCATGTATCCTTTTGTGTCTAAAGTTCTAATAAAAGTTGACGTTATCCACCGTCAACAACTCCCCCAATCTTACCTTTTGCCAGTCCCTTGGCAAACAAACTAAGCCTAATTACTAATGTATTTGGATTAGGAGTTGCTGCAATGCTTTCATACTTTTCAAGTACACATGCTTTCAAACAGAGATTACCCTCGGGATTAGACAATAACTGTTCTAACCTTCAGACTTACCCATTTTATCTTTAACTATGGAGCTTTACAGTTCTCGCATAAGTTTTGAGCAATTGAAAGACAGAACAATCAAGTCAAGCACTATGTAGTAAATTCTTCACAGTACCAATATTTCAGAGTTTTTATAAGTTTTCAAAATAAAGCTCAGAGCTTAATTGTATGACACCCTCAAGTCCCTCAATATATGTGGTATTTATGGATCTCACTTAGGGAATTAATGATGCTATGCCTTCCTACAACTAAGGATTATAGTGGAGTTTATAGGAATGACTAATAACAAGGATGAGCATACTTGTAATTCATATGTTGTAAAGTCAAACAATGGATCCACAGAGAATCGAGACATACAATCAAATCAAGATGTGCATGTGTATAGAATATGGCGGATAGGTGTGTGTGTGGTATTTCAGTGGCTAATCCTAATTCTACTTATGCTCTTTTGAAAATAAATCTCTCTTTAGGACTCGCAGGAAAACATGGGCTATCTTTATTCTCTTTTTCTTCTTTTCTTTCTCTCTCTTTTTTTCATTAGGGAGGCGGGCATCTAGTACCCATTGTTTTAATTGCTGGGACACTTGTCCATCTTTTACTCCCTTCTTTTCATACTTTTGCATAACCACATGTATCCTTTGAATATAAATAATTGGAGAGATAATGATAAGAACTTAGAGCAATTAAACAGGGGCTATCCTATAGGGTATATTTTTGATGTTTTACTCCCAGTGTAGGAGAAAAAACTATTTTCATAATGAACATAGATGAAAGTGAAAATGGTTGCGATTACTCTCAGGGTAGGAATAATGCATGTGTGGCTGGAGTGTGTAAGTGATCTTGGTTTTAAAAGCATGACAAGACTCTCATGAGGTATACAACAAAGGTTGACTGAACTCAATGCAAAGCAAGTAGCATAAATGTGCAAAGGTTTCCTATCTAAACGTATCATATATGGTTTTGGTAGGAATTCACACTTTATCATACAAGAGCTCATCATGTAGATTTTAAGTTTTCAAAATGAATCTCCAGAACTTAGTAATGATAGGAACAAGATAAATAGCAGTTCAACCTTCATGAATCATATAAATCAATTACTTAGACTTAGCTCAAACATATGCCTCCACAAGTTTCAGGTTCAGAGTAATTTCTCAATAAAATAGCAATATCCAAAACTCAGGAGAATTTAAGTTTGATAACTAGGTACTTGCAAGGAATAACAACACAGCAACTAGTCATCATCTCCAAGATAAAAATTTAGTGTTCATCAATTTTAATTAATTCTAGCCTAGACTGCCTCCGAACATATTCTAATATATAGTTAAGTGTTTATTTGGTTTTAATTATTTTTGATTGGACTCAAAAAGGATTCTATGATTTGTGGACCTTCATGTGCCCACATATTTTTGGTATTTTTAGATTTTCCTATGATACTATGGTGAACCTTCATGTGCTCACATATTTTTGGTATTTTATAACTGTATAAAACAGACTCAATAATCGCCTAGGTATAATTACCTGATAACTAGGGGATGCTTCTCCCCCAAGGTAGATGTTTGCAATACTTGGCATTGAATGATCTCTAGAGTGAGCTAGCCAGTGGTGGTCCTGGTGGGTGCCACTGATAGACTCTCTTCTTAGTCATAATATTGTTCCTGCATAATTATACTCGAGGCTTGAATTTAACAAGGGGTTAGCGGTCAGCCAATGAGCAATTGATTATACTATGGGTTGATTTTAATTGACAAATTCTAACAGGATTTTAACAGGATTTTAACAGGATTCTCTTTTTAGGGTTTTCTAATTTTCTTATGCAACAATCAAATATGTATGCTTGCTATATTTTTTAAGCCACCACGGAGAATATTTATTCTCATGGGGCTTAGGTTTTTTATAATGCAACAAAGTAAATATAGATGTTACTACCATTTATTTATATATATATATATGTTTTTATGCCGCCACAGTAAATATTTCTACAGGGTTTACCATAAGTGCATTCACATGGGGCTTTAGTTTTATGATGCAGTAAATAAAGCAGTAAATATTTTTATTGTCTTATATTTAATGTGCAAAAGTGATTGTACTAATAAATGTGTTAAAGCAAAATTACTAATAAATGCTAACTTAATTAGATAACTACCATTCTGACCTTATGGCTAGGGTACGAAATTTAAAGTCTACCGACAGGATTTAGATAGAGGAGAGTACTTACTCAGTAGGTTCCTTGTTTGAGGTTACCTCAGTCAATTCTTCATTTTGTAGGTGGTGTAGCAGGTGCATTCTTCTTTCTCCTTCCATCTCTTTTCTGTCTCTTCTGCTTCTCTCTTTTCTAGCTCTAGCTCTTCCTTGTATGCTTTTCTTGATTCTTCATCTCTCTTCATCCATTTTTCTACTTGTGCTTGGATCTGTTCTTTCTCTGCCTTAGTAATCTGGTCCATCCTCTCAGCTTCCGCTTCCCACTCACTCCAGCGTGGTGCTTGTACAACTTTTCTTGCTCCTTGTAGCAGTCTTCATACTTCACAATTCTATCAGGGAACTCCTCCCATTCACAGTGAGGCTGGGTAGCCTGACGGCGGGCTTGGCGTTTCCTTCTGTTGCGTTGCTTCCTGATCTGCTCAAGGTTAAGATGTGTTTTGAATTGACAGCGTACCTTTCCAGTGGGTAGATTGAAGTGGATTTGTCCAGACCCGATGTAGATGATAGCATTGGCGGTGTAGAGGAACGGTCTTCCCAAAAGAATAGGCGATTCATCGTCTCCCTGCGTGTCAAGAACTAAAAAATCTACGGGTATATATTTATTTTGAATTCTTAACATGACATCTTTGACTACGCTTTCAGGGAATCTCAATGATTGGTCCGCCATCTGCAACTGAATATATGTTGGGTATAATGGTAAATCATCAAATAATTCATCATATACCTATTTGGACATTACGTTGACGCCTGATCCAGTGTCGCAGATGGTGTCGGGAAAAGTGATGTCTCTGATTGTGCATTCGATAATTGGTACTCCTGGGTCACCTTTCTTTGTTGAAAATGGCTTCGGGAGCATATGATCATTTTCTGTGTTTATGGCATTGATTAGTTGAGCAGTTTCTGCAGTTTCCTTATTTTGTGGTGGTGTAGTGGGTGCTTCTTCTTTCTCCTTCCATCTCATTTCTGTCTCTTTTACTTCTCTCTTTTCTAGCTCCAGCTCTTCCTTGTTATATTCCCTTAGGTGTGCTTCTCTTGACTCTTCATCTCTTTTCATCCATTCTTCTAATTGTGCACGGATCTTTTCCTTCTCTGCCTTAGCAATCTGATCCATCCTTTCAGCTTCCGCTTCCCACTCACTCCAGCGTGGTGCTTGTACGGCTTCCTCTTGCTCCTTGTGACAGTCTTCATACTTCACAATCTTGCCAAGGAATTTCTCCCATCCACAGTGAGGCTGGGCAACCTGACGGCGGGCTTGGCGTGTTCTCCTGTTGCGTTGCTTCCTGTTCTGCTCACAGTTAACAAGTGTTCTAAATTGACAGCGTACCTTTCATGTGGGTAGGTGAAGTGGATCTGTCCAGACCCGATGTAGATAATAGCAATGGCAGTGTAGAGGAACGGTCTTCCCAAAAGAATAGGTGATTCATCATCTCCCTACATGTCAAGAACTAGAAAATCTGTGGGTATATATTTATCTTGAATTCTTACCATAATGTCCTTAACCACGCCTTCAGGGAATCTTAGTGATTGGTCTGCCATCTGCAACTGAATATATGTTGGGTATAGAGGTAAATCATTAAATAACTCATCATATACCTGTTTGGACATTACGTTGACGCCTGATCCAGTGTCGCAGATGGTGTTGGTAAAAGTGGTGTCTCTGATTGTGCATTCAATGATTGGTACACCTGGGTCACCTTTCTTCGTTGGAAATGGTTAGGGGGAGCATATGATCATTTTCTGTGTTAAGAGCAGTGATTAGAGGAGCAGTTTCTGCAGGTACATGCTGCGGCTTGTTCTTCCTCTATCTTCTATTGTTCTTCTTCTTGGGTGCTGGTTGTTGTTGTTCTTCTTGTTGATGGAATTGCTTCAGGATTACAGGAGTCTTTAAGATGCGGTTCTTGTACGAGAATCTCTCCTTCTTGTCCTTGATGGAGAGGACAATCTTGACATGTTCCGCATAGATGATGTCTTTGGTTGTGCACAAGAATGGTCGTCCCAAGATAATGGGTGCCTTCTCATCTCCTCCTGTCTCCATAATCACGAAGTCAACTGGGACATATGATTGCCCACTGATGACAGCTTCTTCTAGCACTCCCTCTGGGCAGCAAATGAACTGATCTGCAAGCTGCAAATGCATATCTGTGTACAACAAAGGATCACCTAATATTTTCTCATAAATTACCTTGGGCATTATGTTGACGCTTGCGCTGAAATCACAGATAGTTTCTAGGAAAGCTGTGATATCCTATAGAGATAGGAATAACAGGTCTTCCAGGGTCTCCCATCTTGTTAGGTAGTGAGTGATCAATCTACTGTATATCTGCAGGCTCAATATGGTATTGGATTGCATTGTGAATATCAACAAGGTTAGCAGTTTATAATTCTTCTGGCTGGCCCGGAATCTTACCTTTCTCAAATGGAGGGACAGCAGCAGTTAGCTGAGCTAATTGTGATTCTAACATTTTATTGAAGCTGTGCTGATTCTTTATAGCAGAAGCAAAGATATCCATTCTAGTATTAATATTTTCTAAAGCTTTATCATTAGAGGATACCTTTCTAGACATTTGATCTAACAATTTAGATTGACCAGCAACTAAATCTCTTAAAGGTGGAAGATTGTAATTATTGTAATTATTACCTTGGTTGTTACCTTGGTAGTTACCTTGTCAAGGTTGCTGATTCCATCCTTGGTTTGGCTGGTTCCATCCTTGACCTTACTGAGGACGATAGTAGGTACTATTGTTGATGAAGTTCACATCCTCTTGCAGCGTAGGGCGGTTGACAGCTGAATGCCCGCAATCTCCACATTCTTCACAGGTCATGCGAGAATCATTAATATGCATTGACTTCCTTCTCTATATCGAGCTTCTTCATGATGGGGTCTAGCTTGGTGTAATACCCCGGGTATTACGGCTAATTAATTATACCATGTCATCATGTTTATTTTAAAGCACCTGCATATGATTGTGCTTAGGGACTATAGAGTGACTTAATTATGAATGAGGTTGATGTTGCTAGTGAATCCCTAATTGGTGATTAAAAATAAAAGCAAAAGAAAAATCTAAATTAAGCCCTAATCGGACCCTCAAACCCTAAATCAAAAAATACTTAAAATATGGTGATAGGTGTCTTAATAAAAGTTGTAGATATTTTAAAATGGAACAACTTTTATTTTGGGAATTTTGAAGTTCTTTAATAGAAATTTAAATTAAACCCTAATCACTACTTTGAAATTCAAATTTGAAATGCTAATTTCAAAACTATTGAGAATTTGACTAAACTTATTTAATGAAAGTTGTAAAGC
Source organism: Eremochloa ophiuroides (assembly GCA_038502445.1). NCBI lineage: Eukaryota > Viridiplantae > Streptophyta > Magnoliopsida > Poales > Poaceae > Eremochloa > Eremochloa ophiuroides. The sequence continues at coordinate 12,773,884 of JAHLJS010000001.1, read as the reverse complement.
TCCACAAATAGAACAACTTTTATTTTTGAAGATTTTAAAGTTATTGAGAAAAATCTAGAGAATTTAACAGGATTAGAAATGGATTTCAAATAGTGATTTTACCCCCTTTCGAATATTTTCAAAACTATTCACAATCTGAACTTAGTCCCAAAACCAAAGTTGTGCAGAATTCAAAAGCCCTACAACTTTTATATTGGCCAAATTTCATGTTGCTACACAAAAACTGGTCAATTTGGTCAAAAATCCGTGGGAAAGAGACATTAAGTGCTACAGTACCCTGCCTCCCTCTCCTGTTCGCGCACAGGTGTTGCCGCCCGCCGTGCCGCCCGCGCGTGGCTCCGCCAGTGCCGGCCGGGATTTCGCTCCCCGGCATAGCCTCACGAGTGAAGGACCCCGCGCCGCCCTGGATCGACGTGTCCCCTCCCTCCCAACTCCTTAAAAGGCGACGGTCGCCCTCTCTCTCTCCCCGTTCTCTCCTTCCGGCCATCGTCGTGCCCGCCTCGGATTACGGCGAAATTCGCCCTCGTCGAGCCATCGCCACATCTCCATCTTACAGCCAACTAGCTAGCTTCCTTGCGCGTTGTTTGCATCCAGTGGTGCGAGCCGTAGTGGCCCGTACGTGCCGGAACAGTTCGTCGCCTCTTCGTGGGTGACCTGAGCGCCGCCGCTAGCCATCCCTCACGCGGCTAGCTCGCTGCGGTGAGCCTCTCCTCCCTTGGCCTCCTGTTGGTGACTCTCTGTTTCATGCTTAAGCTGATGCTTGCGTCGGTTTTCCTCCTTGTCCATTGGGATCGTCGGAAAGGGAAGCACGCCGTCGGTGAACTCCGTTGCAGCCGCTGCCGTCGTCATGCTCGCGTCTCAGCACCGCCTCGAGCTCGACCTTCTAGCCGAATGAAGTCTCGGTGAGCTCCTGAGTCGATTACGCCCCTAACCCTGAACGCTACCGCCTTGACCTCGCCTGAGTGCAGCGTGCCGCCACGGCCGAGCCGCCGTGCTCGCTGCTGGGCGAAACCCTAAGCCCCAGTAGCCTCAAAACCTACCTCGATGGAGACGCTAGGGTCTTGAGAGTGTGTTGGGCCGGTTGGTTTCGCCGGAGACCTCGCCGGCGGTGAGCTAACGCCGGTCAGAGCCGGCGGGCAACTGGTCAGCGCGTGTGAAAGCACGAGAGGGACCTTGGGTTAGAAGAAACCAAAGTTCAGGGGGTTATTTGTAAAATGGATGACTCATGTGAACAGTGGGCTTTGGACTGCGGGTTGATTGCTGCGTAGTTCGGGGGGTTTCTGGCAAAGTGGCCAAGGCACCGCGCGGGCAGGCCGTGATGGGCCGGCCTGTTCGCTCGTGGGCCGCCTTGGGCTGAATCCCTTTTCTATTTTCCCGGGGGATTTAAAAAGGACTTTTCCATTTTGATTTTTAAGGAATAGTACTGCTATTTGTTATTTTCATAGGAATATTTTTGTTGAACTAAAAATCATCAAAATAATTATGTATGCTCTCTGAAGTATGTAGTTTTTAATAAAAATATTAAATATAAGTTTTGGACACCTTCTGCAGGAACTAAAAATTAGCATATTAATTAATAAATGCAAATTTGAGCAATTTTAATAAATTCTATATTAATCCAAAAATTATGAAAATTTATATGGCACTTGTTTTAGGGTAAAATCTATCTGTTGGTAAAGTTTGGGGTCAAACGAAAGCTGTTAGATCATCTATTAATTAAGTGTTAGATTTATTGGATAATAAAACGAATGTAAACAACTAATCCTTGTGGATTTGTGTGATTTTTGGATTGATTGGGTTCATGGATCTTTCACCATAGTGATCCTTGACAAAAGTAATGATGTCACTAAGTGGTTGTAGTAAAGCTGTGCAGCGGCTTTCTATGACTGTTAAAATGGTCAATAAAAACAAAGTATGGAAACCACATTTTACTTTCTATAAAACGTTTACAACTTTACCGTGAAGGAAAGTTGTACTCAATGACTAAATGGTTTACTTTTGAGCATTGCATTCATTATCTTCATACCATGCTAAGCATGCATCATTGCATACGTGTAGTGCCCGTCGCCGAGGAAGTCAAAGTTGAGGCCACTGCTGAAGAGGTGACTCCCGAGGTCGTCCAGGGATTCGACATCTGCGGAACCGAGCCCGACCCGACGCTGTACGCAATCCAAGGCAAGCCCCGGTGCATTCAGCCCCGCCTTGTGTTTTATAAAATATTTATAACTTGAGTCTATTAATTGCATTAGGTTGTTAGGAGTTGTTTGTCACCTATATTGTTGCATTACTCGCCTTGATATATAATACCCTTGAAACCTGTTTAAAAATTAAAAATGTTCAAAAAAATGCTTAGCCCTGCTTAATCAATTAGATTTGCATAAAAAGACTATTTTTGACCTAAGGGAATGTGATATTTATGAATCATGAGAAATGAAAAAGGGATATGAGTCCGTTCGGGAAATTGCGCACTTGGGTAGCAGTCCCAATGCATCGTTACCAACGGAAAGGGATCTTTCTGTTCGTTGGTTGTGAATTTGGGTTAGAGTCCCAATGCTTGACCCTCGGCGGAAAAGGGATTTGAAAACTGTTGGGACACTTGTATTTGGGTTAGAGTCCCAATGCAATGTCACTGGTGGAAAAAGAATTAGGGACCGTTTATTGTAGGCCTGCTATGGTCAAGACTTTGCAACTAGCCACATACTACGGAAAGCCCTAACTCCGGTGACTCTACTACTTGAACCGACAACCACGCACTGGGAGTGGAGAGATGGCGAGAGCAGCGTGTACCCTCGTGGCCGGCGTGCCTGTAGAGGAGAGGAGTACTGTGTTCTCGGGTGGCGCAGGACCAGGTTCAGGGGTAGAAAAGCCGTGGTAGCCGGGGTTGGTATGTGCAAGCTTAAGTGCTACATATGCAGTGTGGATAGGGATCTCCAGCTGGGTACTAATCGATTCGAATCGTCGTTGCTCCTCGGATATGGAGACTTGATCCTTTGACCTACAACTGAAAAGTGGTTCGGAAACTAGGTGTTTTGAGAATGATTTAAGAATTTGAAAGTATGGTGAAATATGATAATGAATTTGTCAATTATGTACGATGATTAAAATTAAGATTTGAGGTGAAATATTGAAATAGGATAGTAATGCTTTTCTGCAAAACTCTTTGACTCTTGCTCGAGCCTTACCTTGACTCTCCTCAGCCTACATTGCGGAGTCTCATCCCATTTTTCTTTAGTCGGGTAAGTCTTGCGGAGTACCCCAGTACTCAGGGTTTGTTAACCCCATGTTGCAGGGATACAAGCAGTCAGGAGGTCTGTCTCGCCCCCTGCTGTGTGACAGTGGTCCAGGAGGGAAGTGAGGAGGAGTAAGGTTGTACCCCTGGGCAGGGTTCTTATTATTAAATATTTAATTATGTTGTATCATCGTTCCACTGCTATCCTACCTTTATTTATGGTCTGTAATAACTGCACCTTAATTTTGTTTGAACCAAAGGTTTGTAATCTAAGTGCTTTATAATCTTTCCGCGCTTTTACTCTGATGTAATTTGTTATGACATGTTGTGATTCTGTAATGACTTCACAATGGGATCCTGTTGGAGGAAAGCGGGCACTATTGTAGCCCAGCAGGACCTTTTAGATCATTTGGGACACGGGCCCGGCTGTCTGAGGTCATTAGTGACAATGACAGGTGCCTGTGGGCCATGTGATTTAGGCGGTTCTGTTACAGCTGGTATCAGAGCGTTCCATTGCTAAATCATTACGGTATTATTTTGCAAAACTTAAAAATGTTTTGGATCTTAAACTTTAAATTGCTATTTTGGTCAAATTGGTTACTCTGGTCTTAATCTGTATTATAGATGTGGTAGTCAGTGGAATAGCACTATTATTAGCCCTATGTTGAAAATTATTTATGCAGTTATTTATTGTGCATCGGTTTTAACCTCCGAAGTACGATTCATGCATCATTATTGATTCACATGATAAATAACTTCCTCCATAAAATGGTTTATGGGTTAGGATCTATCAAACCTATTCTTGCTAGCCTATATTATATCCTCACTAATCCCAACTTATCTTCTCCAGCATGGCACGCTACAAGCAGACCGCGCGCAAGATGACAGGGACCCAGAGGTGTGCCGCGTCACCAGCTGGCGCCGCTGTGACGGGGAGGCTTCCGGCAGTCGTCGCCCCCGCCGCCGCCGCTCTGAGTTGCAGGAGGAGATAGAGAGGATGAGGGAGGAGATGAGGAGGATGACCGAGGACTTTGCCGCCGCTCGTCAGGAGCACTACCTAGGACGTGGCAACTGATCGACCGGCTGCGTACTTCTGTGGCTCGTCTGATCGAGCAGAGGGACGCTACCTGGGCACGTGAGGACATGACCAGGGCGAGGCTGCACGAGCTTGAGATCTACGTGGAGCAGATTGAGGACTACAACGACGCACCACACGAGGAGGTGCATAGGCTCAACAATGAGCTTAACCCGATCCTGCAGCCACGTGTTGAGGACCCCGAGGATGGGGTGGTTGTTGGTCCTGAGGATCAGGACAAAGAGGACGTTGACGAGTAGATTGAGCCTCTCCAGGTGGTCGTCGAGGAGGACACGACGAGGACGTCGAGGGGGACATCGAGGAGCACGTCCGTGGAGGTTGACGAGGACGGTGTCGTCTCTGACGGGACTGTGGGTGACGACGACTAGACTAGCAGTAGGACTAGTAATGTCAGTTATTTGCACTCTTTTGGGTATTGTAATGTCAGTGTTGCCATGAAAACCTTAGCTATGGTTTGGGGACTATTTTGAGTGTCGATTGTGTACCCTGGTTATTGTAATATTATGGTGTGTACTGTATTAGGACTCGATTAGGTAATCTAAGACTTGGTTTGGCTTAATTATGCATAGATGCATGTTCACACCCGCTTGACTGGTGCTGGTACTTCTGAGGACGGGGCCATTCTGGAGGCACCGCCGATTCCACCTACTCTGGCAGATGCCATCGCAGCCTTAGCCAACGCTACAGCGCTGCTTGCTCAGAACCGAGATGACCGTGGTGGGCGCCGTGGCCGTCACCATGACGAGGAAACAACTTATGTGGACTTTACAGACACTCGTCCACCGGTTTTACCAAAGCGGATGAGCCACTGGAAGCAGATGACTGGCTCTGAACCATGGAGCAGAAATTTGGATTGATTCGCTTCACAGAAACCCAGAAGGTGTTATTTGCAGCACAGCAACTCCGAGGCCCTGCGAGTGCTTGGTTTGCAAACCTCCTGTCCGTCCAGCCTGATGGACACCAACTTACTTGGGCGGAGTTTCGTGAGGCCTTCCGTGCACATTACATCCCTGCGGGTGTGATGAAAATGAAGTTGGGATCAATTCTTAGCTCTGCAACAGAAAGAATACACAGTCATGCAGTATGTCAGCCAGTTTAACCATCTGTCACAGTATGCCCCTGAGTATACTAACACCGACCAAAAGAGGAAGGACTAGCTTTGTCAGAGGCTTGAACTATAAGATTCAAAGAAGCTTGGCTAACAATCTCCATTGCACCTGTCATGATGCAGTTAATATCGCGATAGCTTTTGAAGAGAGCGATCGCAAGCACCAAGAAGAGAAGAAAAAGAAGTCTGGATCAGCTGGATCCTCTGGCCATCAGAAGCGCCAGAAAATCATCTACCATCCCACTCACCACTCACGTCCCCAGTATCCCCATCAGCAGGTCGTAGTTTGAACTGCTGCTACCTCTCACACATCCAACCAACAAAGTGTCACCCAGCCGAATGCCCCTGGCGTTCGTGTAACCACTCCTCAAACAACCTACAACCAACCCTGCTACAATTGTGGTAAGATGGGACATTGGTCCCCGCAACTGCCCATTTCCCAAGCAATACAATCAGAATGCACAGAAGGCTCCTGGTGGACAGCAGCATCAGCAGACTCAGCACCGTGGCCACCAGCAGCAGGTCCAGAAGGGAAAGGTTGTGAGAAAAGCAGGACAGGTCTACTATACACAAGTTGGAGACATTCCTGAGGGTGAACCCGTCATGCTTGGTAGGTTCCCTGTCGCAAGTCATCCTGCTATCATGCTTTCCGATTCTGGTGCATCGCATTCATTCATCAATCGTATATTTCTTGCCAAGCATGAAATTCCGATTGGGCAGATAGAGGAAAATTTTCTTATACAGTCGCCCGGAAGGGCGCATTAGTACTAAAGAGGTAGTACATCGGGTGCCCATAGAACTTGGCGGGTATATATTCCCGACCTCAATGATAGTGCTGAAGGATCAGGATATAGATGTGATATTAGGCATGAATTGGATGTATCAGCACAAGGCTCTCATAGATGTGCTGAATAGAACCATCAGGATAAACTTGCCTAATAGTGAAACTCAACTTCTTATCCAACTTCTAATACCTCAAAGAGCAGTTGGTAGGGTATGTGCAACCGCAGTTAAAGAGGTGCAGAACATTCCGGTCGTCTGTGAATTTCCAGATGTATTCCCTGACGAACTGCCTGGTTTACCTCCTGACCGTGATGTAGAGTTTGCCATTGAGCTGAAGCCTAGAACAGCACCTATTTCTCGTAGAGTCTATAGAATGCCATCCAAGGAATTGGCAGAGTTGAAGGTTCAGTTGCAGGATCTATTGGATAAGGGTTTCATCAGACCTAAGTTCATCTCCCTGGGGTTGTCCTGCTATTTTTATTAAAAAGAAGGACAATTTTCTCAGACTCTGTGTAGATTACCGTCCACTGAATGAGGTCACCATAAAAAACAAGTACCCTTTGCCTCGCATAGATCTACTCTTTGACCAACTTGCTGGGGCCAAGGTATTTTCTAAAATTGACCTCAGATTTGGATACCACCAAATAAAAATCCGTACTGAGGATATTACCAAGACAGCCTTTCACCACTAGATATGGTCTCTACGAGTATCTGGTTATGTCTTTCGGCCTAACCAATGCCCCTGCCTACTTCATGTATCTCATGAACTCCGTCTTCATGCCTGAGCTCGACAAGTTTGTGGCCGTGTTCATCGATGACATCCTTGTCTATTCCAAAAATCCTGAAGAACATGCCAAACATCTTCGTGTAGTCCTGACTCGTTTAAGAGAGCATCAACTATATGCCAAGTTTAACAAGTGCGAGTTTTGGTTGGACAGAGTTCCGTTTCTCGGACATATCCTATCGGCTGAAGGTGTATCGGTTGACCCAAGCAAGGTGGAAGAAATCTTGAATTGGAAACCACCAACCACCGTGCATCAAGTCCGTAGTTTTATGGGAATGGACGGGGTATTACCAGTCGTTTTATTCCGGATTTCTCCAAAATATCCAAGCCCATTACCAGCCTATTGAAGAACGAGGTCAAGTTTGTCTAGTCACCTGAGTGTGAGCAGGCATTTCAGACCTTGAAGAAATTGTTGACCACTGCGCCAGTCCTAGCTCAGCCCGACATTGAAAAGCCATTTGACGTGTATTGTGACGCTTCTAGAACCGGTCTAGGATGTGTTTTGATGCAAGAGGGCCAAGTTTATGCGTCGCGACAACTTAAGCGTCATGAAGAGAATTATCCCACTCACGATCTAGATTTGGCCGCCGTTGTCCATGCATTGAAGATTTGGCGTCATTATTTGCTTGGCAGTACTTGCAAGATTTACACTAATCACAAGAGCCTAAAGTATATATTTACCCAAGAAGAGTTGAACATGAGACAGAGAAGATGGCTCGAGTTGATCAAGGATTATGACATTGAAGTGCATTACCACCCTGGTAAGGCAAATGTGGTTGCCGATGTTTGACAATGAAGCCCCGAGACCTTTCTTTATGCTATGAACTAGAGAAGTTACGGGTAAAAATAGTTGAACAAGGTAGTTTGAACCACATTAGTATTGAAACCACCATTCGTGATGAGATCATCACAGCTCAGAATGGAAGCAAAGGCATCAAGCATATCAAGGAGAAAGTCCAAGCCGGTACGGCGAATTGTTTTAGGATTGACGACGAAGGTGTCGTATGGTTCAAGGATTGGTTAGTAGTTCCAAAGGTACCCGAGTTGCGTCAAAAGATCCTCGATGAAGCACATTTGACCAGGTTCTCCATTCACCCTGGGAGCAATAAGATGTACCAGGATTTGAGGCAAAAGTTATGGTGGACCAAGATGAAAATAGAGATCGATCGATATGTAGCAAGATGTGATACCTGTCAGAAAGTGAAAGCTATCCACATGAAGCCTGGAGGAGAGCTACAACCATTGCCTGTTCCTGCATGGAAATGGAAGACATTAGCATGGATTTCATCGTAGGTTTGCCAAAAGCATCCAAGGGCTTTGACTCAATCTGGGTTGTTGTTGATCGCCTCACTAAGTAAGCTCACTTCATCCCCAGTCAAGACTATTTACACTGCAGTTAACTATGCGAAGCTGTATATCCAAAATCTGATGAAGCTTCATGGTGTGCCTAAGACCATTGTTTCAGATCGAGGTTCTCAATTCATTTCCAATTTTTGGAGGGCTTTCCATAAGTCACTCGGAACAAAACTTCTGCATAGTACTGCATACCATCCTCAGACCGATGGGCAAACTGAGAGAGTCAACCAAGTGTTGGAGGATATGTTGAGGGCATGTGCACTTAATTACACCAATACATGGGATGAATGTTTGGCACTGGCGGAATTCTCGTATAATAACAGTTATCAAGAAAGCATCAAGATGGCACCGTTCGAGGCTGTGTATGGTCGTAGGTATCCGACGCCCCTAAATTGGTCTGAGCCTGGGGAAAGATGGTTCTTTGGAGTTGACTTGGTAGAAGAAACTAAAGAAAAGGTCCGGCAGATACAAAATAATCTGAAGGTTGCACAATCGCGGTAGAAAAGTTACGCTGATCAAAGACGCCGCCCCTTGGTGTTCAAGACAGGAGATTATGTCTATCTCAAAGTCTCACCTATGAAGGAAATTAGTCGATTTGGGGTTAAAGGCAAGTTAGCTCCTCGTTACATTGGACCATTTCAGATCATAGCCCGTCATGGGAAAGTAGCCTATAAGTTGAGATTGCCAGATTATCTCTCAGCTGTGCACAATGTATTCCATGTATCGCAACTCAAAAAGTGTCTTCGAGTGTCAGATCAAGTCATTGATGTTGAGGGAATAGAACTCCAACCTGACCTAACATACTCTGAGTATCCCATCCGGGTCCTGGATCGAAAAGATCGCGTCACTCGAAGAACCACCACAAGATGGTACAAGATTCAATGGAGCGAACATTCGGAGGATGAAGCCACCTGGGAATCCGAAGACTATCTCGCCGAGAACTTCCCCGAATTCTTTGCTACATTGTAAATGTAAAGTTTCTGGTTGTGGCATGTATTAACTCCCTTGATTATTTTATGGTCAAGTTTGGAATAGGTTTCCTTGAGACATTTTCTTTTTCATTACTTAACCCTAAGGTTTAATCGGTTATCAAATCTCGGGACGAGATTTCTTTAAGGGGGAAGGGCTGTAATACCCCGGGTATTACGGCTAATTAATTATGCCATGTCATCATGTTTATTTTAAAGCACCTGCATATGATTGTACTTAGGGACTATAGAGTGACTTAATTATGAATGAGGTTGATGTTGCTAGTGAATCCCTAATTGGTAATTAAAAATAAGAGCAAAAGAAAAATCTAAATTAAGCCCTAATCGAACCCTAAAACCCTAAATCAAAAACTACTTTGAATCTAGTGATAGTGTCTTAATAAAAGTTGTAGATCTTTTAAAATTGAACAACTTTTATTTTGGAAGTTTTTGAAGTTCTTTAATAGAAATTTAAATTAAACCCTAATCACTACTTTGAAATTCAAATTTGAAATGCTAATTCCAAAACTATTGAGAATTTGACTAAACTTCTTTAATGAAAGTTGTAAAGCTGCACAAATAGAACAACTTTTATTTTTGAAGATTTTAAAGTTGTTGAGAAAAATCCAGAGAATTTAACAGGATTAGAGGTGGATTTCAAATAGTGATTTTACCCCCCTTTCAAATATTTTCAAAACTATTCACAATCTGAATTGGTCCCAACACCAAAGTTGTGCAGAATTCAAAACCCTACAACTTTTATATTGGCCAAATTTTGTGTTGCTGCACAAAAACAGGTCAATTTGGTCAAAAACCGTGGGAAAGAGACATTAAGTGCTACAGTACCCTGCCTCTCTCTCCTGTTCGCGCACAGGTGCGGCCGCCAGCGCACGGCGCTGCCCGTGCCGGCCGGGATTTTACTCCCCGGCATAGCCGCGCGAGTGAAGGACCCCGCACCGCCCTGGATCGACTTGTCCCCTCCCTCCCAACTCCTTAAAAGGCAACGGTCGCTCTCTCTCTCGTTCTCCCCTTCCGGCCACCGTCGTGCCCGCCTCGGCTTACGGCGAAATTCGCCCTCGTCGAGCCATCGCCACCATCTCCATCTTGCAGCCAACTAGCTAGCTTCCTTGCGCGTCGTTTGCATCCAGTGGTGTGAGCCGTAGTGGCCCGTACGTGCCGGAACGTTCGTCGCCGTCTTCGCGGGTGACCGGTGTGCCGCCGCAGCCATCCCTCACGCGGCTAGCTCGCTGCGGTGAGCCTCTGCTTCCGTCGGCCTCCCGTTGGTGACTCTCCATTTCATGCTTAAGCTCATGCTTGCGTCGGTTTCTCACCTTGTCAATAGGGATCGTCGGAACAGGGAAGCACGCTGTCGGTGAACTTCGTTGCAGCCGCTGCCATCGTCCACGCTCGCGTCTCAAGCACCGCCTCGAGCTCGACCTTCTAGCCGAACGAAGTCTCGGTGAGCTCCTGAGTCGATTACGCCCCTTACCCTGAACGCTACCGCCTTGACCTCGCCGGAGTGCGGCGTGCCTGCCACGGCCGAGCCACCGTGCTCGCGGCTGGGCGAAACCCTAGGCCCCAGTAGCCTCAAAACCTACCTCGATGGACGCGCTAGGGTTTTGGGAGTGTGTTGAGCCGGTTGGTTTCGCCGGAGACCTCGCCGGCGGTGAGCTAAGCGCCGGTCAGAGCCGGCGGGCAACTACTCAGCACGTGTGAAAGTACGAGAGGGACCTCGTGATATGCACACGGCTATGCAGCACATGTAGCAGGTTGTTGTGGCCCGATCTTCTTGTAGGATCTGCGAACTTGATAAATTGTCGCGGCGTGACCTGGTGAAGAGGCAATGCACCACGAGGCTGTCCACATGACGAACTACCGAGACAATCACCCTTCCACGTACCGACGAAACAGCCCACGCAATCACGCCCTATAGACGTGAAGGCACGAACTGGGTGAACCGCAGTTCGGCGTTCTACAACTCCCTCAGGAATCGAAAGAACAAGTGTTGCAAGCCTCTCAAGACTCACGCATAAACAAAACTCCACAAATTTGTGTATTCTGAATTTAGCCAATAAAAAATATCTGCCCTTTCGTTGTCTAGTACAAGATATATATAGAGATAGGGGCGTTCAGCTTTGATTACATGGCAGCATGCGCATGCACTAGTGGATTTCGTGGCTGGTTCGCACGTCTTTTCAGCTTCTGGCACCAGTTACTAAAATGAGCATAACTCTTTATTGTGAAGTCCAAATAATGAGCCGTTTGATGTGCTGAAATGTAGACTTGAAGACGCTTCCATCCACTTATATAACAACGTCTAACTCCTTGTATTCTGTCCGCAGTGATGCTTGGAATTCATACCATGTGTTAGTCATCTAGCTTCTGGTTGCATTCTCATGCAAAGGTGATGAACCACCATTTTATTCATGCACACCATAGGCTTCTTGGTTCAGATGTCCAGAGGCTTGAATCCATCTTCGTCCCATGTTGGTTCATACACTCCATCATTCCTAAGGACATTGGAACAAGAACTCAAAAGCATAGGCTCATTCAACATAAACTGATTATTAAACATAAGGTTAGCGTTCACCTGAGAATGAATTTCCTTCTCCAATTGTTTAGCTCTACTTCTTGTAATTGGATTAGCTATATCAAGTGGAGTTTCATTTGAAGATGAGTGAATGCTAGGCATGTCCTGATTGGCCCCCCCTCTTGAGAAGGAGTTGTCCTCGACTCAGGCTCGCTAGGAAATGGAAGCAAGTCTTTGACATTGAATGTTGTACTCACATTGGAATATTCAGGTGGCAGCTCAAGTTTGTAAGCATTATCATTTATCTGTTTGAGAACCTTGAACGGACCATCACCCCTAGAAAATAACTTACTCTTACGCTGTTGGGGAAAACAATCCTTGCATAGATGCAACCATACAAGATCTCCTGGCTGGAATGCAACCTTCTTCTTACCTTTGTTTGCTTGCTTTGCATATTGTGCTGATTTCTTCTCAATATTATTTCTTGTCTCCGCATGTAACCGCTTGATAAAGTCTGATCTTTTTGTAGCATCCATATTAACTTGTTCCTGTAATGGTAGAGGCAAAAGATCCATGGGAGTATGCAGTTTAAACCCATAAACAATTTCAAATGGACAAGTGTTTGTTGTAAAATGGACTGCCCTATTATAAGCAAATTCAACATGTGGAAGGCAGTCTTCCCAGTACTTCGAATTCTTTTTTAACACAGCACGCAACATGGTTGACAAGGTACGGTTGACAACTTCTGTTTGTCCATCCGTTTGTGGATGACAAGTGGTTGAAAATAATAACTTTGTGCCAAGCTTAGCCCACAATGTCTTCCAAAAGTAGCTGAGAAATTTTGTATCCCGGTCTGAAACAATAGTCTTTGGAACTCCATGTAAACGAACGATCTCCCTGAAAAACAAATCAGCAACGTGTGAAATATCGTCGCTCTTATGACATGGGATAAAATGTGCCATTTTAGAAAAGCGATCTACAACAACAAAAATAGAATCCCTCCCCCTCTGAGACCGAGGTAACCCCAGAACAAAGTCCATAGATATATCTTCCCAAGGTACATGTGGAATTGGTAATGGAGTATATAAACCATGGGGATTGAGGCGGGACTTAGCTTTCAAGCAAATGATGCAGCACCCAATGTGCCGCTGGACGTCACGTCGCATATGTGGCCAAAAGAAATGATCAGAGAGCATGTCCAATGTCTTTTTGACACCAAAATGACCAGCTAGTCCACCTGCATGTGCTTCCTGCAAAAGAACTTGATGAATCGAACAAGCTGGAATGCATATTTTGTTAGTCCGAAACAAGAAGCCAGCATGCACATAATATTTATCCCAACCTTTTCCATCAATGCAACGAGAGAAAGGTTCGTTAAAATCAGCATCAACAGCATAAAGTGTTTTAATGGATTCCAAACCAACCACTTTTGTATCTAGTTGTGTAATCAATGCATATCTTCTAGACAAGGCATCCGCAACAATGTTATCTTTACCACGCTTATGTTTGACAATATAGGGAAACGTTTCAATGAACTCAATCCATTTAGCATGTCGACGGTTCAGCTTGCCTTGGCTTTTAAGATATTTCAAAACTTCATGATCAGAATGGATTACAAATTCTTTAGGTAACAAGTAATGTTGCCAAACTTTCAAAACGCGAACTAAGGCATAAAGCTCTTTGTCATAAACCGAGTAATTCAGATGTGGACCATTTAGCTTTTCAGAAAAGTAGGCACCAGGTTTACCTTCTTGCAGCAGTACACCTCCTATGCCAATACCACTTGCATCACATTCGATCTCAAATGTCTTACCAAAATCAGGAAGTTGTAGCAGCGGTTATTCACAAAGTTTTGTTTTCAGCGTGTGAAATGCTTGGTCTTCGTCATGTCTCCACTTGAATGGAACATCCTTCTTTGTGAGATTGTTAAGGGGTACAGCGAGGGTGCTGAAATCTTTGACAAAACGCCTATAGAAACTTGCAAGACCATGAAAGCTTCGAACTTGGCTCACATTTACCGTGTAGGCCAATCCTTTATTGCTTTAACCTTCTCTTCATCAACCTAAATACCATCTGCGGAAACAACAAGGCCAAGGAAAACAACACAGTCTGTGCAAAAGGTGCAGTTAGCAATGTTGCCATACAATTTCTCTTCCCTCAAAACAGCAAGTACTTGACGGATATGATCAAGATGTTCATCAAATGATTTGCTATAGATTAGAATATCATCAAAATAAACAACTACAAACTTGCCAATTAAAGCTCGAAAAACATGATTCATTAAGCGCATAAAAGTTGAAGGAGCATTTGTCAAGCCAAATGGCATCACAAGCCATTCATAGAGACCAATTTTAGTTTTAAATGTTGTTTTCCATTCATCACCAAGTTTCATGCGGATTTGATGATAGCCACTACGCAAATCAATCTTGGTGAAAATGATGGAACCACTCAATTCATCTAACATGTCATCAAGTTGTGGAATGGGATGGCGATATCGAACAGCTATAGCATTGATAGCATGACAATCAACACACATGCGCCAAGAGCCATCTTTCTTTGGAACTAAAAGAACGGGAACAGCACATGGTGATAAGGATTCACGAACATACCATTTGTCCAAAAGCTCTTTTACCTGTCGCTGAATTTCCTTGGTCTCTGCGGGATTGGTATGGTAGGCTGGACGATTTGGAGGAGAAGCACCTAGTACCAAATCAATTTGTTGCTCAATCCCACGGAGTGGAGGAAGTCCAGCTGGTATCTCATCGGGAAAAACATCTTCGAAGTCCTGTAAGAGATCAAGAACAACACTAGACAGCGATGAAGGTAAATCGTTAGTTGAAAGTAGGACCTCCTTGTGCAAGAGCACAAAGAATGGGGCTGTGGTGTTTCTCACTTCTCTCATATCACTCTTGCTCACAAAGAGACACTTAGTGTGGCGTGGCTGTTTAGGATTGGCATGAGGCTTTATGTGGCTGGATGGGTTAGAACTCTCCCCCTTACTCGTGTTGGGGATCTCACTCAATTTTCTTTTGTCAGATTCCTCTCTTTTCTTGCGAGCCATATCTGAAGCATGTATCTCCTCTGGAGATAATGGAACAAGAACCACCTTCTTGTCATTGTGAATGTAAGTGTGTTTGTTAGACCATCCAAAATGCACCGAATCCACATCAAATTGCCAGGGCCGACCAAGCAGCAAATGGCATGCTTGCATGGGGACAATATCACAATCCACCTCTCCATGATAATCACCAATGGAAAATGACAAACGAATCATGGCTGAAACCTTAACTGTGCCAGAATTATTCAACCATTGCATATGGTATGGATGTGGATGGCGATGTGGCTGCAAACCAAGCTTCTCAACAAGCAAAGCACTAACAATATTATTGCAGCTCCCACCATCTATGATGAAATGGCACACTTGTCCTTTCACTTTGCATCGGGATTGAAACAAATTATGGCGTTGTCCTTGTTCAGCAGCAACAAATTGAGTGGAAAGAACTCGCCTCACCACCAAAGAAGGAGATGGTGTGTTCATTATAGAAGGCTTCAAATCAGGAAAATCAGCAAGCAAGTCATCAAAATCATCACTAGTAATCTCGTCGGAAGATGGAGAAACAACATCTTGTAAAATGTCATTGTGAGCAAAAGTTGGAATAGGTTGAATGGCTAAACAATTTAGGCCTAGCTCAAATGTACCATCCTCTGCTGAATACTCACAAGTGTCAAGATTAAGATCGGCAAATACATTGTTAAACTCGTCCTCCTCTTCACTTTGTGAATCATAAGAACCATCAGCAAGTGCAATAATAGTACGACGATTGGGACATTCAGCTTGCTTATGCCTATGACCACCACACTTAAAACACTCAATCTTGCTTGTCTTGCGTTGGGTGGCTGCAGTAGAAGAAGTGGGCTGACTTGAACTCACAGCTTTACCTTTCACATCTAATTGTTTGGAAGAAGTTGGAATAGATCTATGTGCTCCACGAGATGAGGATTTGGGCATTGCAACTTCTTGCTGTTGGATTTGAGACATGACATCCCCTTGCTGTTGGAAATGACGCCATGAAGCATTGTATTTGTAAGACGTAGCAATTTGCCTTTCAGCCCTCTTTGCAAAATGAACCAACTCGGTGAGACATGTGTAGTTTGTCATATCCACTTTATCAGCAATGGGTTTATTGAGGCCAACCAGAAACCGAGCCATTGTGGATTCCTTATCTTCAGTTATCCCTGTACGAAGTAAACACATTTCTAATTCTTGAAAATATTCATCAACAGTACGAGTACCTTGCACAAGACGTTTCAGCTTCAAATGTAGATCATGAGAGTAATATGCAAGAACAAAACAACGTTGCATTTCCCTCTTCATGTCTTCCCAAGTTATACGAACATGCCCAACTCTCTGATATTCAGTACGGACCTGATTCCACAAAGTTATGGCATAGCCTTTAAACTCAATGGCTGCAAGCTTTGCCTTCTTTTCAGCAGGGTATTCATACAAATCAAATATTTGTTCCACCTTGTCTCCCATTCAAAATAAGCATCAGCATTCTCCTGTCTGCTGAAAGGGGGAATAGACACTTTAACTTTGCTCAAACCATCATCATGGTGACGATGTGCAGGATGACGGTGATGATGATCACGGTAACCACCATGTCTACCAAAATGATTGGCACCATTATTGTCAAAACGGCCAAAATTATCATCACCATGAGTAGCATAAGCACTATCAGTGGAATGATTATCAACATCTGATGCTGCAGCACCTCTAACAGGAACACGGTGTGCACGCCCAACAAAATTTGGTCTCCGAGGAACACCACCAACACGACCGCGTCCACCACCACGGCCACGGCCACCACTACCGCCATCTGCAGAAGAATCATCAACCTCAAAATGTTCATCATTATGAGGTGGAGGCTCCCTGCGTTGCTGCTGAATTGATCGTTGAAGCGCTTGCATCCCTTGCATCAATTGTTGCATTTGTGCACGTACTTCCTGAATTTCTTGAGCAGAAATAGTGTGAGAAGAAGAATCTTCGTTTCCTGCCATGTTAGTAACAAAGGGAGAAAGTAATAGGACAAAATATATGTGGAATCACTCCCTCACCACTTACAAAACAAGTTCTTTCTATCCCAAAAAAGAGCAAGAACCGGGGCTGCAATCTGTAGGAAAGAGTGATTGTAACAGCGACGACGGTGCAACGACTCACGGTGCTTTAAGTGGAGGTTGCTGGGGTTAATATGTAAGTGAGTGCACTGAAATGCAGTGATGCAAAACCGAATAATAATCTGAAAACACAAGTCTAAGTTGCTGAATATAAAGAAAGATGCAAAGAAAGAAAGAAGATGGGAGAAAGGAGAGAATTAAAACAATTGATATGCTGCTGAACCCCTTTTGGCATGTTGATCACAACGCTTCTTTTTTTATAACAGAAACACGTTGGTTTCAGACCTTGATGCGACTCTCATATATCTTTCTTCTTTTTTTTGTTGTGTTCTTGTTTTTTATCAATTCAGCACAACTAGAACTAGGGGCGGCTCATCAAAGAACAACAATATAGAGATGAAACGTGTGCAGCACACAAAGGGTGGGACGGGTGGGTGTTTGTTTTTGTTTTATGTATGCAGTACTAAGGCCGATCAGATCAAGGATGAAAGATAGAACAATATGGATAAAGGGAAAAAAATTCAGCAACTAGACAAGTTCTCAAAGGATTAAAACTCGATAATACAAACTACAAATCAGGAGCACATATGAATGGCTGTAGGTTTTCTTTTTCGCTATGATTGGACAGTAGGTATATAAACTCTATCCTACCGAAAAAAAGAATAATCCTGCTGAGTAAACGGAGGCTTTGGTACCAGATAATATGCACACGGCTATGCAGCACGTGTAGCAAGTTGTTGTGGCCCGATCTTCTCGTAGGATCTGCGAACTTGATAAATTGTCGCTGCGTGACCTGGTGAAGAGGCAATGCACCACGAGGCTGTCCACATGACGAACTACCGAGACAATCACCCTTCCACGTACCGACGAAACAGCCCACGCAATCACGCCCTATAGACGTGAAGGCACGAACTGGGTGAACCGCAGTTCGGCGTTCTACAACTCCCTCAGGAATCGAAAGAACAAGTGTTGCAAGCCTCTCAAGACTCACGTATAAACAAAACTCCACGAGTTTGTGTATTCTGAATTTAGCCAATAAAAAATATCTGCCCTTTCATTGTCTAGTACAAGATATATATAGAGATAGGGGCGTTCAGCTTTGAGTACATGGCAGCATGCGCATGCACTAGTGGATTTCGTGGCTGGTTCGCACGTCTTTTCAGCTTCTGGCACCAGTTACTAAAATGAGTATAACTCATTATTGTGAAGTCCAAATAATGAGATGTTTGATGGGCTAGAATGTAGACTTGAAGACGCTTCCATCCACTTATAGAACAATGTCTAACTCCTTGTATTCTGTCCGCAGTGATGCTTGGAATTCGTACCATATGTCAGTCTTCTAGCTTCTGGTTGCATTCCCATGCAAAGGTGATGAACCACCATTTTATTCATGCACACCATAGGCTTCTTGGTTCAGCTATCCAGAGGCTTGAATCCATCTTCATCCCATGTTGGTTCATACACTCCATCATTCCTAAGGACATTGGAACAAGAACTCAAAAGCATAGGCTCATTCAACATAAACTGATTATTAAACATAAAGTTAGCGTTCACCTGAGAATGAATCTCCTTCTCCAATTGTTTAGCTCTACTTCTTGTAATTGGACCGGCTATATCAAGTGGAGTTTCATTTGAAGATGAGTGAATGCTAGGCATGTCCTCATTACCTCGGGTTAGAAGAAACCGAAGTTCAGGGGGTTATTTGTAAAATGGATGACTCATGTGAACAGTGGGCTTTGGATTGTGGGTTCATTGCTGCGTAGTTCAGGGGGTTTCTGGCAAAGTGGCCAGGGCACCGCGCGGGCAGGCCGTGATGGGCCGACCTATTCGCTCGTGGGCCGCCTCGGGCTGAATCCCTTTTCTATTTTCTCGGAGGATTTGAAAAGGACTTTTCCATTTTGATTTTTAGGGAATAGTACTGCTATTTATTATATTCATAGGAATATTTCTGTTGAACTAAAAATCATCAAAATAATTGTGTATGCTCTTTGAAGTATGTAGTTTTTAATAAAAATATTAAATATAAGTTTTGGACACCTTCTGCACGAACTAAAAATCAGCATATTAATTAATAAATGCAAATTTGGCAATTTTAATAAATTTCAGATTAATCTAAAAATCATAAAAATTTATATGACACTGTTTTAGGGTAAAATCTATCTGTTGGTAAAGTTTGGGGTCAAATGAAAGTTGTTAGATCATCTATTAATTAAGTGTTAGATTTATTGGATAATAAAACGAATGTAAACAATTAATCCTTGTGGATTTGTGTGATTTTTGGATTGATTGGGTTCATGGATCTTTCACCATAGTGATCCTTGACAAAAGTAATGATGTCATTAGGTGGTTGTAGTAAAGCTGTACAGCGGCTTTCTATGACTGTTAAAATGGTCAATAAAAACAAAGTATGGAAACCACATTTTACTTTCTGTAAAACGTTTACAACTTTACCGTGAAGGAAAGTTGTACTCAATGACTAAATGGTTTACTTTTGAGCATTGCATTCATTATCTTCATACCATGCTAAGCATGCATCATTGCATACGTGTAGTGCCCGTCGCCGAGGAAGTCAAAGTTGAGGCCACTGCTGAAGAGGTGACTCCCGAGGTCGTCCAGGGATTCGACATCTGCGGAACCGAGCCCGACCTGACGCTGTACGCAATCCAAGGCAAGCCCCGGTGCATTCAGCCCCGCTTTGTGTTTTATAAAATATTTATAACTTGAGTCTATTAATTGCATTAGGTTGTTAGGAGTTGTTTGTCACCTATATTGTTGCATTACCCGCCTTGATATATAATACCCTTGAAACCTGTTTAAAAATTAAAAATGTTCAAAAAAAATGCTTAGCCCTGCTTAATCAATTAGATTTGCATAAAAAGGCTATTTTTGACCTATGGGAATGTGATATTTATGAATCATGAGAAATGAAAAAAGGGATATGAGTCTGTTCGGGAAATTGTGCACTTGGGTAGCAGTCCCAATGCATCGTTACCGACGAAAAGGGATTTTTCCGTTCGTTGGTTGTGAATTTGGGTTAGAGGCCCAATGCTTGACCCTCGGCGGAAAAGGGATTTGAAAACCGTTGGGATACTTGTATTTGGGTTAGAGTCCCAATGCAATGTCGCCGGCGGAAAAAGAATTAGGGACCGTTCATTGTAGGTCTGCTGTGGTCAAGACTTTGCAACTAGCCACATACTACGGAAAGCCCTAACTCCGGTGTCTCTACTACTTGAACCGACAACCACGCACTGGGAGTGGAGAGATGGCGAGAGCAGCGTGTACCCTCGTGGCCGTCGTGCTTGGAGAGGAGAGGAGTACTGTGTTCTCGGGTGGCGCAGGACCGGTTCAGGGGTAGAAAAGCCGTCGTAGCCGGGGTTGGTATATGCAAGCTTAAGTGCTATATATGCAGTGTAGATAGGGATCCCCAGCTGGATACTAATCGATTCGAATCGTCGTTGCTCCTCGGATATGGAGACTTGATCCTTTGACCTACAACTGAAAAGTGGTTCGAAACTAGGTGTTTTGAGAATGATTTAAGAATTTGAAAATATGGTGAAATATGATAATGAATTTGCAATTATGTACGATGATTAAAATTAAGATTTGAGGTGAAATGTTGGAATAGGATAGTAATGCTTTTCTGCAAAACTCTTTGACTCTTGCTCGAGCCTTACCTTGACTCCTCTCAGCCTGCATTCCGGAGTCTCATCCCCTTTTTCTTTAGTCGGGTAAGTCTTGCGGAGTACCCCAGTACTCAGGGTTTGTTAACCCCATGTTGCAGGGATACAGCAGTCGGAGGTCTGTCTCGCCCCCTGCTGTGTGACAGTGGTCCAGGAGGGAAGTGAGGAGGAGTAAGGTTGTATCCCTGGGCAGGGTTCTTATCATTAAATATTTAATTATGTTGTATCGTCGTTCCACCGCTACTTACTTTTATTTATGGTCTATAATAACTGTACCTTAATTTTATTTGAACCAAAGGTTTGTAATCTAAGTGCTTTATAATTTTTCCGCGCTTTTACTCTGATGTAATTTGTTATGACATGTTGTAATTCTGTAATGACTTCGCAATGGGATCCTGTCGGAGGAAAACGAGCGCTAATGTAGCCCGGCAGTACCTTTTAGATCATTTGGGACACGGGCCCGGCTGTTAGAGGTCATTAGTGACAATGATAGTTGCCTGTGGGCCATGTGATTTAGGCAGTTCTGTTACACCTGGCAGTGACCATGTCAGTTTCTTTGAGATGATGGATGCCTCCTCCTCTCTTGCGAGGTTGAGTACGTTCTTTATTACAGCTTGGATTTGAGGCCATCTTCTCAACAAGTGCTTTAGCTTCTGGAAGCTTGAGTGATAGGAAAGCTCCTCCTGCTGTAGCATCTATGGACTCACGGTTGCTAGAGATAAACCCGTAGTAGAAGGGCTGCATTAACAGCCAATCCTCTATCCCATGATGAGTGCAGTCTTCAATATAATATTGAAATCATTCCCATGCTTCAGTGAATAATTCGTCATGTTGCTGTTGAAAGCTTAAAATTTTTTCACGCAGAGCATTCGTCTTACCTGTAGGAAAGAATTTTGCTAGGAAAACAGTTGAGCATCGGTCCCATGTAGTGTTCTTCTCTTTGTTGGCGTAGAACCACTGCTTAGCTTTCTCCAAAAGTGAAAATGGGAAAAGATGGAGTAAAATAGCATCTCTTGGTACTCCTCTGATCGTGAAGGTCCTGCAGATCTCTAGAAAATGTTGTAAGTATGCACTTGCATCTTCATGAGCTTTTCCACAAAATTGACTGGCTTGAACCATGGTGATAAGAGCAGGTTTGAGCTTAAATCCATTCTCCCCAGTGTTAACTGCTGGTCCAGTCCGGATGTTTTCTGTTGTCGGGACAGAGAACTTGCGCAGTGTCTTCTCAGCCATGTCTTCATACACAGGAGTTAAATCTTCTCCTAAATGTTCTTCTTTCAATGTTAGAGCTGGCTCCTCTGATGGACTAGCTTGAGCGGCGATGGGTATTCTTGATAGTGACTCGAAATTATCCCTTGCCTCTACAACCTTCTTCCTTCTAAGAAGTTTCTCTGGATCGTCAGTGAAGTTGTTTGGAAAAGAAAAACCATTCATTCATCACCCTGTATAAGATAAGCAAATGATAAAAAATAAGGGTGTGCCTGTTTGTGTTAGAGATTAATCGGTAACACAATCTTATCCATTATGTATATATGTTATCAATATTTCCTAAGTTTAATGTGCCTTCCCCGGCAACGGAGCCAAAAATGCTTGTTGACATCTACTAACATCAGCAAATATAACTATATAACTTTTAATACTAGAGACGAGATTAGACATGTATGGTAATTAATTAACTGGTTATTAGCAACTAGTCACTTATCTATTGCCAACATTCTTATGCATGAACTAGGTTGTCATCCCTAATTATATATGCTAGAATAAATAAAGGTTCTATATACTATTCAATGTGACTAGGCAGAAATATATAAATATAAACTAAGATCGATTCTGTAAGCGGACAGATAATTATACCATTGTAGCATTTTGCCTAGAGTCTATCAAGTTGTCGATTTATATTTATACCACTGGGAAGAACTGGATAAGCTTTAATCTATTATATTGATAGCAACTATATACAATGGATAAGCGGTGATATCGATGTCATTTACTCTACTCATAACAGGTAGATGTCACAAGATAATAAAGATAAATAAAGGTAATAAGTATGATCAAGCATCATAATTAGTGGATAAACATCAGAGTACTTTCTAGTCATAGTAATAGCTAGCCAATGGATAGACTAAGGAATTAATATCTAAGGTAATTCTATAACTATACCAATGAATAACTCTAATTAGTGCAATTACATCTAGCAATTATTGTTAGATTAGTCCTATATCATGATCGCATGTAAAGGGCATCATTTAGGAAGGATATGAAACAGGATCATCACCCAACTTCGCGACGGTGCCTGCTTGTCTACATACGGGGGTGGACTACAGAGGACTCAACGTAGCTGTCACCTACGCGATTTACCACACGACCCGGCACATCAGGGTGTACTCGCAGATAAACAGAATACCTAGACACCACGTCTACATATCGTTTATCATCTACCCATCGATCGTATGGATAAAAGTTATACGAGCAATTACATGAATTCAATAAGATCAAACCAACTATACTAGATATATAATCAAAATAGACAAAGACTATTGTAATCAAGAATATATAAATTATTAAGAACAATATTTCCCTAATCATAATGAAGAATAGAATAATAGAGAGAGAACAAGAACTATACCGAACTCCGCGCTCCAGACAGACGCCGGGGCACCAGATCCCGCGGAAGAACTAGAACTCCTCTACTTCTAATCTAACTAGGATAAAACTATGAACTAGAAGACTCTTGATGAACTAGAAGGCTCTTGATGGCTTGGCGGAAGACTTGATGCCTAGCCGCAGCCCCTTCTGGCCTGGCCGTGGCGAGAGGCGCCATGGACACGACGGCAGGAGCGGCCGCGGCTGGTAGCGGCCTAGACGCGGCGGCAGGCGCCATGGATGGCCTGGCGGGCGCCATGGACGCGACGGCAAGCGCGGCCACACGGCTGGTAGCAGCTTGGACGCGGCCGTTGCTGCCATGGACGCGGCTGGTAGCTGATCGTCCACGGCTGCAGGCGTCATGGATGCGGCTGCCGGCGCCCAGCTGACCCTGCCGGTCAGCAGGCAGTGCCAGGCGTCCAACAGGGTGACAGGAGCATGGAGCAGCGCTGCAGCGTCATGCAGTACCTTTTTTTTTGGTTTTTTGGCGATGAGCAGTGGCATGGCTTGTAGTAGGCTGGAATCAGGCCGGCGAGCAGCGAGCGCCGGAATCAGGCTGAGCGAGCAGCGAACGCAAGTGGAAGGGCAATACAGTCACATCAATCGAAAATACGTGAAACCGACTAAATGAGCCAAATGTCATGTATTATGAGAAGCCAACGTTTCAGGTGTTATTTTAGCGATGTCAACGATAGAAATCCCATATATATAGCGAAACACCATGTTTAGAATCCCATTATAGCAATTTTCTCCCCTAAAAGTACTCAAAATATTCACGTCGTTTTGGTCACTGAAATCCTGTACATTTTATGTAGCTTGAATATTCGGCATTTTGTGCCTAAACTTACATAATGGACAAGTAGATATTAATTAAGGGACAACTCACAAGAGACAATCCATAACTTTTATGTATAGCTAAACAATGACACAATTCGAATTCCTGATCACATTGTAGTATTACTGAAGCTAATGCATTACTGACGACTGTTCAGACTCGAAGCTGGACGTACGCCTGGATTGTAGGAAATCTGGAATTTACCTTTTGAACAAGCACTGAACCTGAAAATATTCAGGTTGTTTTGTCCACTGAAACCTGTATTGTATAGCTTGAATATGAGGATTGATACCTAAATTTTTCGAAGTTTCAAGGCAACAATCTTGCACAAACTAGTAGCACAATTAAAAGAACAACTCACAAGAGACGACCCATAATTTTTATCTAGCTAAACAATGACACAATTCGATTTCCAGACGAATTGAATTGTTGCATGAGACTTGAAGCTAGCTAACGCATTACTGACTGTTTAGACCCGGAAGCTGGATGCCATGATTATCTTGTTCAGAGACACCACTTGATCTCGTCGGCGTCGCTGGTCAAATCGTAACGTGTGGACTTATGCCTCACCATCCTCAGCCGTCCTCCATCGCCGCCGTCGCGAAGCACCTCCACGCCGGCGAGCACGACAAGGTCTTGTGTATCGAACGGTTCGTCTTCAGACTCACATGAACAGGAACAGTAAGGGCAGTCAGATTCATAGAATCTCATGTGGTTGAGCCGGAAGGCCTTGGCGACGCAGAACCTGCCGCCGCCGAGGTCGATCAGGCGGTGGCCGCCGTGCGGGAAGTAGCCGTACGGGCACCACTCGTCCCACCTCTCGATCTCGAACTCGCCGAAGCGGCGGCGGCTCAGCTTCTTCTTCTCGTGGTCCCTGGGCAGGACGAGGTCCTCCCACACGTGCTCCAGCGTCGGAGCGTCGTCGACGGCGACGGCGGCGGCAAGGTCCGTGGAGGCGCAGAACTGGTGGTCCTGGTAGCGGCCGACGTGGCCGTACTCTTCGTCGACGACGCGCTCGCCGCCGCCGCCGTCGCTGCCGAAGCCGAGCCAGGCGTCGAGCTCGGGCACGTACTGGGCAAGCCCGTCGAACGGCAGCGCCCAGTCGCCGGCGCGCCGCCACTCGCGCGCCCCCGTGTCGAAGCAGTACGTGCCGTTGCCCGCCGTCGACACGCAGATGGTGGAGCTGGAGCCGCCGTCGACCAGGGCGAAGGACGTGATGCTTGAGGCCGCGTCCGCGCCGGCGCCGGCGAAGGGTGGCGGCGGAAGAGGATGCCACTAGAGCGGGTGCTGGTTGAGGTCGAGGCGCTGGAAGCTCTGGCCACCGTTGTCGGTCATCACGTAGAGGCTCTGGCGGCCGTCGGCTCCGGCGGCTCCGGCGATGGAGAAGGTGATGGGTTGGACTCCGACTCTGTTGGGACCGTCGAGGACGGGGCTGGGCACGGTGCTGATGACGGAACCCGAGTCGGCGTCGTAGGCGTCGCCATGGCCGCCGTCCTTGCCGGAGTGGAGGTGGAGGATCCTGTCGCCGGCGGTGGCGGCGGTGGGGCTCAGGAGCACGAACATGTCATCCAAAGGCCGCCACTTGGGAGTTGGAGGGACCTGTTGGAAGCGCACTACCGGACTCGGCAGCCGGCGCAGCCTGTCGATCCCCGGCTGCTTTGGCGGCTTGTCGCCGCCGCCGTTGCTCTGCCCGTTCGCGTTTTCTGCTGCTGCTGCTTCTGCTTCGGCTGTTGACGGGTAGAAGAGATGCTTGGCGACGTCGAGGCGGCGCAGCGAATACGCGCCGTTGTTGCTGCGCGGATTTTGCGTCACCAGATTCACAAACCGCCGGATCATCTTCAAGCTTTACGATCTGATGATGATGGAAGACTACTACGAAAGATAACACAATTCGTTGTGAGGGAGAGAGAGAGAGAGATATAGGAGATGTGTGGAGCACTACGGGAAACAGGGTCTTTGCCGCCTGCCAGTATCTTTGCCGACTGCCATATCTAGGGCAGTCGGCAAAGACTGTCTTTGCCGACTGCATAAGGCAAAACAGTTGGCAAAGAAAGGCAGTCGGCAAAGAAAATCTTTGCCGACTGCCAGCCAGCTCCGAGCAGTTGGCAAAGAAAGGCAGTCGGCAAAGACAGTCTTTGCCGACTGCCAGCTTGCTCCCAGCAGTCGGCCCGGCAGTCGGCGAAGGGAAGCAGTCGGCATATCTTGCAAAGAGCGGGATGGCGTCCGTCTCCGTCTTCTTTGCCGACTGTCACGCCGTTTGGCAGTCGGCAAAGGGACTCTTTGCCGACTGCCAAACACGGCAGTCGGCAAAGTTTCAATTTTTTTTTTGAATTTTGACTTCAAACTTTTTCTGTGGCCTATGTGTATTGTTTACAGGAACATGTTTTAATTTGGGGTCTTTTTACAATATTTTGCTATATTCCGTTGATCACATGTGGAGATGTCTGGGTTTTGGATATCCGACGCCGCAACTTGCTCCAAACTTTATAAAATTTTTATCATAGGCTCCACATACAGTAACATGACACCTCGACAAGTTTCGTGATTTTTTGACTTCGTTTGGATTTTATATAATTAAAAAGCTCCTCTACCACGTCCAAAAAGTCCTGTTTCGTGGACAAGGACTTCAAACTTTTGGGTGAGCTTCTGTACACGGCCTCAAAGTACACTCTCCAACATCAACACCATTTTTGGAATGGCTAATTTTCATTATTTGAAGCACCTGCAGTTCAAACTTGGATAATGCGAAAAAATTAAAGGAAACAAAAGAAATCAACGGAATATAGCAAAATATTGTAAAAAGACCCCAAATTAAAACATGTTCCTGTAAACAATACACATAGGCCACAGAAAAAGTTTGAAGTCAAAATTCAAAAAAAAAATTGAAACTTTGCCGACTGCCGTGTTTGGCAGTCGGCAAAGAGTCCCTTCGCCGACTGCCGAGATATACAGTCGGCAAAGTGCCTGGACCGAATAAGGGCGCAACGCCTCCAGAACCCTAGCCCGTACGTGCCCACAGCCGCGCCCCCACGCCCCTCTCCCGTGTCGCCGTCCGCC
Organism: Eremochloa ophiuroides; assembly: GCA_038502445.1. NCBI lineage: Eukaryota > Viridiplantae > Streptophyta > Magnoliopsida > Poales > Poaceae > Eremochloa > Eremochloa ophiuroides. Next base: position 12,746,640 of record JAHLJS010000001.1, on the reverse strand, counting down.
GCGCGCCGCGCTCCCCGCGCCCACGAGCAGCTCCGCCGCCGGCCCCCGCCACCGAGCCGCGCCCCCCGCCCCGGAGCAGCTCCACCGCAGGCCCCGGCCGCCGAGCCGCGCGCGCGCGCCGCTCCTCGCGCCGCGGCCCCGCCCCTCGCGGTCCGCGCCGCCGGCCCCACACCGGGGCCCGGTCCCCCGCGGCCGCCCCGTCCACGGCGCCGCCGCGGCACCGCGGCCCTGACCTCGTCCCCGCCGCCCACCGTCCCGCCCCTCTCCCGCGCCCCCGAGCGATCCGCCGCTGGCCCCCGCCCGCACGGAGCTGCGACCCCCCGCCCCCGGAGCAGCTCCGCCACCGGTCCCGGCCGCCCGAGCCGCGCGCGCGCGCCGCCTCCTCGCGCGCCGGCCCCGCCCCCGCCGCGGCCCCGCGCGTCCCGCCTGTACACGCGCCGCCGGCCCCACACCGCCGTCCACGCGCCGCCGCGGCACCGCGGCCCCGGCCTCGTCCCCGCGCCGCCGTCCCCACCCCGCCGGGCCCGCCGCCGGCGTCCCCGCCCAGCCGGGCTCCACGCCGCCGCCCCTTCTGCTCGTGTAAGGTGGAGGAGGACAAGGAGGAGGAAGGGGAAAGAAGGAGGAAGGGGAAGAAGAAGGAGGAGGAAGGGGAAGAAGCAGGGAGGGGAAGAAGAAGGAGAGGAGAAGAAGGAGGAGGAAAGGGAAGGAGGAAGGGGAAGAGAAGAGGAAGAAGAAGGAGGAGGAGGTGGTGCCGACGCAGCGACATCCCGTCTCGTTCTCGGCGTCGTCTTGTCCGCGTGCACGCCCCTCCTCCACCGAAGGTATGCTGATTGTTGTGAATGTCGGCCTTCGTGCCGTTTGCGAATGTCGGCCTTCGTGCCGTTTTGGTTGTCGGCCTTCGCGCCGTTGAAAATGTTGGCCTTCGTGCCTATGTTTTGTGCAGGTTTAATTTTGGAACCTCCCCGTGCAGGGGAGGTGCTGCCAAAATTTTCAATTGATTCTAATCTATTGTCTTTTTTTGCAGGACCTGTGGGAGGGACTCGGCCACCCTCATCGGCTTCGTCGCCACTGCCCCGCTAGCCTCTCGCCATCGCCACCCGAGGTATAAATCACCTCCTTTTCTTACCCATTGTCATACTTAGGTCGCGTAACCGAGTTAGGCGTCTCCCGTCCGAAAGGGATACGCGGTCGTTGGTATGTTGGTCAGTGCATATCTGCGATGGTATCTCTTTCGGATTGTCCACGTTTCTTGGACAGCCCGCGGATGCGTAGATGGGTTAGCTTCCATGTTCCGCCCCCGTCCGAGCTGGAGTTTCAGCAGCACCTCCCCGTTGTTCTCCGGATACACACTCTCCCCAAACCGGGACGTGTATCGGGAGAACAGCGGGGAGGTGCTGCCGAAATTCCATCTCGGTCGGGAGCGAAGCATGGAAGCTAACCTCATCTACGCATCCTCGGGTGGGATTAGGACCTATCCTTCACCTATTAGATGGTAGGAACGCCTTGTACATGCAAATGCTGGTTTTATTACTCACATACATTGACGTATGACAGAAGATGGCTGGCCGTGAGTGGATGTACACAGGCTGGACAGAAAAGAGGAAGAGCGCTGAATGGGTTCATGGGACCAATCAATTCCTGCAGCAAGCATTTGGCCCGGCTGCTCATGGGTCCGATCGGACGCTGTGTCCCTGCAAAGACTGTAAGAACCAAAAAAGAAAAGTAGAGAGGGAGGTATACAAGGATCTTGTGAAGCATGGATTTGTGGAAAACTACGAGAGGTGGATCTTCCATGGTGAAGCGAAAGCGAATGTTAGAGAGGAGGAGGTGAGAGCATGCCTCGAGGAGTTTGATGGAGATGCCGGGGTGGTCGACATGGTGGTAGACTATAACGAGGCACGTGGCAATGAAGGATTGGTGGAGGAGGATCCAGAGGAAACCGCAAAGGCGTTCTATGAAATGATGTCTTCGGCACAGAAGCCTCTTCATAAGAAGACAACAATGTCCCAATTGGATGCCATTGGACGTCTTTTAGGGTTGAAGTCGCAGTTGAGCCTGAGCCGAGACGGCTTCAATCTCATGTTGAAAGTGATCGGCACAATGCTTCCGAATGACCACACGCTGCCGAAGAGCACGTACGAGTCAGTGAAGCTCCTCCGTGCACTTAAGATGCCATATGAGTCGATCCATGCTTGCCGTAACGGGTGTGTCCTATTTAGGGGCATTGAACTAGTGGCAGCAACGCACTGTCCAAAGTGCAAAGCCTCTAGGTATGTGGAGGTGGACGTTATTGATGGCAAGAAGGAACAGTCTAAGATCCCCGAGATGGTCGTACGGTACCTTCCACTCACGCCGAGGCTCCAACGGATGTTCATGACAGAGGAGTTGGCGAAGCAGATGACATGGCACAAGGATGGCAAAAGATACAGTGACAAGATGGTACACCCAGCGGATGCTGAGGCATGGCAGTACTTTGACGAACAGTATCCTGAGAAAGTTAGGGACGCTCGGAATGTACGTGTAGCGATAGCAACAGATGGGTTCAACCCGTATGGAACACATGCGGCCCCGTACACTTGTTGGCCCGTGTTCGTGATCCCCCTCAATCTTCCCCCCGGCGTCATGTTTGAACCCAAGAACGTGTTATTGTCGCTGATAATACCTGGACACCCGGGCAACAATATGGGTGTGTTCATGCAGCCACTGTGGGATGAATTGGAGCATGCTTGGGAAAATGGGGTACGGACGTACGACCGAGCTACAAAGAAGAACTTCACAATGCATGTATGGTATCAGTATTCAATGCATGACTTCCTGGCGTATGGCATATTTTGTGGGTGGTGTGTTCACAGGAAGTTCCCTTGCCCAGTATGCAAGGATTCTGTGATGTTCACCTGGCTAAAGAAGGGTGGCAAGTACTCTTCGTTTGACAAACATCGTCAATTCCTGCCTGAGAACCATGCATTGAGACGTGACACCCAACACTTCACGAAAGGTCTTGAAGTCACTGACCCTATTCCTCAGATTATGAGCAGTGAACAGGTCCTTGCCGAGTTAGAGGCTCTCAAAATCGACAAAGACAAGGGTGGCTTTGTTGGATATGGTCAGCAACACATGTGGACACATATATCGGGCTTGACTAGGCTCCCCTACTTCAAGCACCTCCTCCTTCCACACAACATCGATGTGATGCACACAGAAAAAAATAAAGCCGAGGCACTTTGGGGAACACTCATGGATATAAAACAGAAGTCAAAGGACAACGTTAAGGCTAGACTGGATGTGGAGGCGATCTGCGACAGACCAAAGCTAGTGATGAAGACCCCTGCGCCCGGCAAGACTTGGAGAAGGGGCTCGGCCGATTACATCCTGAAAAGGGCCGACAGGAAGGAAGTGTTTGAGTGGATGAAGACGTTATTGTTCCCTGATGGGTATGCGGCGAATCTGAGCAGGGGAGTGAACCCTAAGACTGGCAAAGTCTTGGGGATGAAGAGTCATGACTTCCACATATGGATTGAGCGACTCCTTCCTGCGATGACCCGTGGATACCTCCCCGAGCCAGTGTGGCGCGTTCTGGCAGAGTTGAGCTATTTCTTCCGCCAGCTTTGTGCCAGGGAATTATCTCGGGAAGTGATTCGTGACCTGGAGAAACTTGCACCTCTGCTGATCTGCAAGTTGGAGATGATCTTTCCACCCGGCTTCTTCCTGCCGATGCAGCATCTGATACTACACCTACCGCGTGAGGCACGGCTGGGGGGTCCTGTGCAGGCCCGTTGGTGCTATCCAATCGAGAGGTGTCAAAAGATTCTTCGAAAAAAGTGTAGGAATAAAGCCAAAATTGAGGCTTCTGTGGCGGAGGCAGCAAGAGTGGAGGAGGTGTCGAACTTCACAAAGGCGTACTATACCGAGAACCTTCCCAACATGAACCCACTCCCTCGTTACAACGAGGACGAGAATTTATCGACTCTGAGCCTTTTCAAAGGGCAACTCGGAAGGGGCAGCGCAGGTACCCCTAAGACATTGCAACCACCTGAGTTTCGCACCATCACACTCTACCTGTTGATGAACCTTGACGAAGTGGTTCCTTATCGAATGTAAGTTCTCAAAGAACTTGTTACATACGTAGTCAATATCCTCCACCTATTGGTCCAACCCCTTTCACCTCTTGTTTTTTCAGGGAGTTCATTAGGCAATTCTGGAAAAGGAATACGCCTCCTACCAACCAAGAAGAAGACCATTTCCTCAAAACTGCCAGGCCCGATTTTATTGGGTGGTTGTGTACAAAGGTACAATCCAACTTACCTCGTTCCATCTTTGAGTTGCTCGTATGAGCGAGTAATGTAACGATCTACGTGGCCTCACCTTGCAGGCACGCACAGATAGAGAAATGAGTGCTGAATTGAGACAGGTTGCATGTGGCTTCAGCACTAGGGTCAATGCATTCACCGTTTATGATGTGAATGGCTATCGCTTTCGCACGAGAAGCTACGAGGAGAGTCGGCCCGGCTGAAAGACCACGTGCACAGGAGTTTGTACGCCCGGCAACGATGATCTCGACTATTATGGCATAGTCGAAGAAATATACCAGCTCGACTTTCCGGGCCCCAAAGCTCTTAAGCCAGTGGTGTTCAAATGCCAATGGTTCGATCCTCATGTCATGAGAAGAGCCGATGACATTGGGCTAGTCGAAATTCGACAGGATTCCATCTATAGTGGAGACGATGTCTATATTGTGGCTCAGCAGGCCAGGCAAGTTTATTATCTCCCATGGGCGTGCCAAAAAGACGAGAGGCTTACGGGTTGGTACCTTGTGCAATCGGTATCGCCACGCGGTAAAGCGCCTATCCCAATCGATGATGACTACAACTTTGACCCAAAGGCGGATAGCGGAGAGTTCTATCAACCTGAGGGGCTAGAAGGGCGTTTGGAGATAGACATTCTTTCGCTGATGAGCATGAAAGCAGACAACGTCATCGATGATGACGAGGACGAGGGTGAAGTGGTGCAAGATGCTAAGGACCTAATGATGCTTGAGCGATGGAGGGCTCATCGCAACCTAAATGTTGAGGACGATAGAGGTGGTGAGGAGAGTAATGGAGATGATGAGGACTTAGGTTTCGATAATATTGATAGTGAAGACGACAGTAGTGATTGTGATGACAGTGGAGGAGGTGATGACAATGGTGATAGTGATGACCAGGACTTCGGTTTCTAGTTCATGTAATACTATATTGTTCTGATTATTATTACTTTGCAATTATGTTTCGTTCATTTTGCATCTCTTTACAAGTACTTATCGATTATTCGTGCTAATTGGTTTAATGTTTGTCATTGCAGGCATAGGACAAAATGCCGGGCGGAAGTAGACGACGACAGAAGAGACCGGTGAGAAAGGTCCACTCGCTCTACCAGAGAGAGGAGGAGGAGGCGTTGGAGGAGGAGGAGACTTTGGAGGAGATGCGGGGTAGAACTCGCTCTACCAGACGCCTGTTTGCCCCGGTCGGCGGCGAGGACGGGGGCGGCGAGGACGGGGGCGGCGGCGGCGAGGACGGGGGCGACCAGGGCGGGAGCGAGGCGACAGCAGGGGACTCGTCTTCCATAGCTTCAAGGAGGCCCTACCAGCGTGGGATAACACGCCTCCCAAGCGCCGCGCCCACGCTAGCCTTCCGTCCGGTGATTCGACCCGACGGGCCAAGGTAAGTAACCATTCATGTTTTCACTTACTTGTTCATATGCCATGTTGAAAATTGAACTTCAAGATTAACAGTTCTTCTTAATGACTTGTGCAGCAATTGGAAGCGTGTGGATGGAAACAGAGGTGGACGCCATCCTAATGGCATTCTGGGCCTCCTGATTAAGAAGAATTTTCCTGGCCTAGTCACCATAGATGGGAGGGATAAAGTGCCCCAGCACTGGCCAGACTTCTTCAAGGTAGTGCACGGAGACGTCACCCTTGCCGACAAGATCAAGAGGGAGTTCTGGGTGAGTCTTCATTGCACCGCTTTGCCACTACTAAGCATTTGTTGGATGTCCTTGAAATAATCAACTCATAAATGATATATGTATGCAGGAATATTTCATGTGCGACCCAGGGCACGAGCATGAGGCATTGGTAGTGCAGGACAGGGTCTGCCAGATCAGGCTCAAGGACATGTTCTACGAGGCACACGTCCAGTGCCTCATCAGCTACCACGCCAACGTACTCAAGGAGAAGCTAGACAAGGCGGATGCGAGGAAGATGATCCAGTGGCCCGAAACTGACATGCCCAGGGAGGCCTACATGCTCGTAAGTAGGAAACAATAATTCTAATTTCATTCCAATTCATCTTCTTACTCACCTAAATGCACGTTGTAATGCATGCAGTATCCTGCTGATTGGTGCAAAATGCACATGGACTGCTGGGAGGCGATTGTGGACGGGTGGAGAACGCCGGAGGCTTACGAGACGCGCAGGAAGAAATCTGGATATGCCAAGGCGAAGGCGGGGCCGTCACACCACCAAGGGTGCCGCTCTCTCGGAGAGTACATGGACACATGGGTACCCTTCACACCAATTTGTTTATTTATTCAATTGATTGAGCCATTCATTCTCATTACGTGTAATCGTCCTTGTGTTTTCCTCGCAGACCCAGTCGCATGACGGCCAGGTGATCAACGAGTTCACGGGCTATATCCTGTCTCACCAGGGCAAGGCGACAGATCCAGAGAACGTCTACGACACGGTGAGGGGGCCCGACGCCATCACCAACCAAAACGTCTACGATAGGGTGGTCCAGTACACCGAGGCGGTTCGCACGCGCCATGGTGCCGACTACGACCCGTCGACCGAGCCCCTCGATACGGACGTCCTGATGAGGACGGGAGGAGGGAAGCAGCACGGCCGGTACCTTATTGCCCACAGCGTCATCGACCCGGCCACCGTTCCCTCCCTTCGTGAGGTTCGTCGTTCGGATAGCAGTGCCGGTACCTCCTCCGATGTCCCCATACAACCTCGGCGGGCAAGCTCCACACAGATGATGGCGGCGCTTCAGGTAACTATTCGTCGTTCATTGGTTTTACATATGTTGCCGAATGTTTATGCATTGTTTAAACATCGCTTGTGTAATATTGCAGGTCCAACTGGAAGAGATGCGGGCCCAACAGGCGGCCCAACAGGCAAGAGAGGCGGCCCGAGAAGAGGCCTATCGGCAGCAGCTGGCGGCCCAACAGGAGGCCCATCGGCAGGCGATGCTAGCTTTCCAGCAGCAGTCCCAGCAACAGATGACGCAGTTTGCCTCCTCGATTTCCAGCTACTTTCAGGGCCTGGAGATCCCTAACTACAGACCCTCTCCGTTGCAAGTGATGTTCACTCCACCCCCGGTTGTTCTCCCTCCACTCCCTGATCTTCCGCCTGTAAAGACTCCGGTGAGTTACTGGCAGCCTATCTATTGTTTTCGCTTGTGCGGCCATCCCTTAGGTACTAATGAGATCGCTTATCCGTACAGCTGCAGTCGGCGGCTTCGAACCCGTCTCCGACAGTTGGACCTTCTCCACAGCCGCAGGTCGGACCGTTCGGGTGGTCTTCGTGGCCGACAGAGAGCTCCTCACACCACGGTGGTGGCGACTGGTCGCAGGACGAGTGAGTGGCTCGGTGCATGTTGTTGGATAATGGATGTAACTTTGTTATGTTAGACCCTTTTGCAACTTTGTTGGATGTTGGACTTGTGCGACTTGTTGGATGTTGCATTCATGCGTGCGACTTGATGGATGTTGTGGTTATGGATTATTTGTGAATCTCTGTGATGTATATGTGGATTTCTGTGATATGTACATATATGTGTTTTGGTTGCTGCGATACGTGAGCTAAATCGGCAAAAACAGCAAAAAAAAAATTGCATTTTCCAGCTTTGCCGACTGCCACGGCAGCTGGCAAAGCTGGGAACAAAAAAAGCAAAATACCCAGCTTTGCCGACTGCCACGAAGCAAGGCAGTCGGCAAAGCCTTTGCCGACTGCTGAATTGGCAGCTGGCAAAGATATACATATTTTTTTAAAAAAAATGGAAAAAATCTTTGCCGACTGCCAATAAAGACAGTCGGCAAAGGTCTTCGATTAAAAAAAAGGAAAAAAATATTTGCCTCGATTAAAAAAAATGAAAAAAAATTCTTTGCCGACTGCCACCTAGGCAGTCGGCAAAGAAAACTCTAACGGCTGTGCGCGTTTGTTTTGCCGACTGCCAGAGGGGCAGTCAGCAAAGGCTTTGCCGACTGCCTTTCATGGCAGCTGGCAAAGGTGGCCTTTGCCGCCTTGGGCTTTGCCACCTCTCCTTTGTCGACTGCCTCAAGAAATCTTTTGCCGACTGCATTTCCTTCTTTGCCGACTGGTTTCAGCAGTCGGCAAAGAGGGCGAATCCAGTAGTGGAGAACTCGCCCGTACCAGCGGCCGGCACCAGGGAGCAACAACAAGGATGATGGCGGCCGGTCGATAGATCGCCAATTTTTTCTCCGCAAATAAATTACCAGCGGAGCGGCGGACTCCCTAGCTTGAAGGTGACGAGGAACCGCAGGTTAGTTATGGAAGTATGGACTAGCAATCCTTCGTAGTCGAGACTCGTTGTCCAACGGGTCTGCTCGATGCAGAGAACTAATTGTTACTTTCTTTATTTATTATCCTGATGATGAAATAAAATATATTTTTGGAATTGTATATATGACATATTACGTGGTAATTACTATATGCTAGCAAACATGTCTGTGCGTTGCAACGGGAGATGTCCATATAAAGCGATAACAACAAGAGTTCCTTTAATTTTCATGTCATAGGTTTGGGAGCCTGAGGTTGCTGTTGCTCGCCCACCGTTGCCGCCGGTAATGAAGGCACGCGAGAGACGGCGAGCGCGAGCGGACGTCGTTCGAGGTGAGAAGGTGGGTGAGAGCAAGGGTGTGCGGAAGGCGGGGTGAGGGGTGGGAACAGGAGCGGCGCCGGTGGTGGGTGTCTTCAAGAGTAGTGTCAGACGCGGTAGAGCAGACAAATGCCGCGGAAGCTGTAGATACGAGAAGGCGGCGTCTTACTGGGCTGGTGCGGCGGAGGAGGCGGCGAGGTAGGAGAAACCGGCATATCCACCCCACCTCCCCACGATCTGGAAATTACAAAGGAAAAATTACCAGGAGGTGGGCACAAGGGTCCGGCGGTGGGAAGCGCCTGTGGGTTGGCTCGTTGCGGTCATCGGCCTCAGTGATTTGGACTAGAGTACCTATTATTATTCAGTACCCTATACTTGCATATAATAATACACGCCACATCTCATGAACTAAATCTAGCCCACATAACCAATTGAATTGAAAAAAACCGTACCAGTATTATCTTATATAAACCCGTCACTTGTGTCATAACATAGTGCATTGTGTAATGACATATTTTGCAGAAAAGACTAGTTGCAGGCGGGGACCGTAGAAATTCTCAAGGGGATGTCTAATACCAGTTGCGACTTCCAAAATTTCAACAGCAAAATTCAAGCGAAGGAAGTTGTTTAAACTGGGTACCGAATAATTAATTAATGCCGATCTTTTTAGGTACCCGACCAAATAAAAGGTAGTGGAGTTGATAACAAAATATGGGTACTTGTAGGAAACGATGGCCTACACTACAAGAACCAAAATTACAAAAGCCGTTGAACACCTAAATTGACTGGCTAAAGTGATAAGACCATATTTCTATGTGTCCTCAAAATGGGGTGACAAAAAATTGAGTCACTATTCGCATATGTATACTGTTCTAAATTGCCTTGCATCCCCTCTATATTCTATTCTGACCTCATACTTAACCATTATATAAAAAAAATACAGAAAGATCCAAATGACTGATCAAAACAATACATATAGCACAACAATGTAAAATGGAAATCCAAAGGCAAACCATGCTAATTAATCCACAATGCAAGAATCCCTAGTAGTGACAACTCATGATGAACAAAGTGATGTAGCCTCAATAGGAGTAGCATCAGAAAAATAAATGAAAGCACACATAGGTGTGTCTACACATCACCCCGCGCACGGCGAAGTGTGCGGCCTGACCTAGTAACTTAGTACAAAATGGAACAAAAAAAGCCTAAACTTTCTGCATTCAGGTGATTTGTTGCATTCAAAATTTCAAGGTCTGGGATTTCCGTAAGCACACTACTGACTACTCCACTAGAACATCTTTAGCAGCACGCCGTGCTTGGCTCTTTTCGAGATACTTCAACAATTCATAACAACATTCACGAAGAAACGGATCTCCCCCATCGGCAAGTGGACCTAATATAGATGGCAGATGGCAGTCATCGAAGTGTGAGACGTCTTCACCTTTTGAAATAAGTAATTTGGCATCCCTTCTTTTCCGCAGGCAAATGGCGGCTTCCATTGGATCTTCAGGAACATCAGTGTTGTGGCTGTGCACTCTCTCTGCATGATATCTGAATATTTTGAACCGGCGAGCCATCTCCGCAGGGTCACGTTTCTTGTCGACTGCCTTGCACCAGCGCTCATATAAGGCCCATACAGCTTCATCCGATTCAAGGTCCTTGTCCGTTGGAGTCTTGGAATCATCTATCACAGTTTAATAAGAGTTAGTAGTGTCAAGAATCGGCCGGTCATTGTAGTTCTAGCTAAGGACAGGTTCTTTTTAGGTTGATAAAATACGTTTTCTATTTGATCTGAGATGGACCACCGTCTAACGAGTCCCGATTGTACATTCATTATGCGTGTGTTTGGATAGAGGGTTGAAGTAAGTTGGGGATGGGTTGGACCCAGTTTCTGAAGTGTTTGGTTAGAGGAGCATGGGGTTGGGTTCATCCCATATAGGGAATATTCCCATTAGATGTGGGTTGACTCAAATCCTCCGAAACGAGCGGACAGGGTCGATCCAATCGTGTGTCGTGTCGGGCGCGTAGCCAAGCATGGCGGTAGGGGCAGTGCCTCGGTGCGGAAGGGAGCACGGACGGTCGAGCGTCGATGCCTGGGGGGCGGAGCATGGTGGCGGAGCGCGGGTGGCGGAGCTCAGGCGGCTGCGCGGGTGGCGGCGCGTTGGCGGCTGAGCACGGCCACGGCGCGGGTCGCAGCAGGCAGGCAGCGGCGCGGGCCACGCGCGGCGTGGGCTGCGAAGCAGTGGGCGGCGCTGGAGCCGGGTGTGGCCTGAGCAAGAGGAGGAAGAAGAGTGCTTAGAAGCTGACGTGTGGGGCTCATGTGACAGAGATCTCAACCCAGATTTCATATGTCTCCAACCAAACAAGGAATCGGGATGAACCTAACCCATACAACCAAACAAGAAACAGGTTACCTCCATTCTAGTAAATTGGGGATAGATCCAACCCAACCCAGAAAGTCCCCAACCAAACATACGCTATGTGTTTGTGTGATACACCATCAGAAAACCAATTATTAGACAACAAAGCATATGCAAATTATATTGGGAAAAAAACAGGATATACTGATTGATCCACAATGACTATAAATTTTATTGTTGTGCCAAATAATTAGAAATATACAACCGACAACATTACTAAGAAATTACGACCAATAAATGAACTAGACTAGATTACCGGCTCAAAAAATTCCAATTTTCTTAAAACAACGAAATTGACTGCAGTGGTGTTTCTGCCATCATCAAACACCCGTTACAACGCACGGGTAATTTTGCTAGCTCAAACCCAAAGAAAGAGAAGAAGGTGGGGTTGGTTTACCTGGTAAGTGATCGTAATCATCGCTGGTAGGGAAATCGTAATCAATACAGGTAGGGGCGAGCTCGAGGCTACGATTTGGGTAGTTCTTGGGGTCCGCACGGGATGCCATCGTCCGAGCGGCGTGGGATGATGCTGCTGCAGTGGCGCCGCGAGATGCTAGTGATGCTTTATGGGCAGCCCGCAGGAGAGTCAATGCCTTAGTTGCCATGGCGGTGAGAGATCAGGCGGCCGGCCGGGTCTGTTCTCGTTGGTGCTCCTCCTGTCCTGCGATAAGAAACCCTAATGGCTTGGATTCTAGTGTGTCGGTTCAGTGGCGTACGTACCCAGGATTCGGCTACTACGACTAGGGCCAAATTGTAAGGACCCAAAACCGAAAGCCTCCTGTTACTTAGGAACTCGAGAGGAAATAAATATGTAACTAAAATCCTGGTCGTCTTTATCTTGCACACTGCAATAATGATAAATTAGAATGAAAGGGCTCAAATTGGGAACATATGGAAATTGAAAAATTGGAATCAAAATAAGTTGCAGTACGTTTTTCAAAGAGAAAAAATTCACCAGCGGTCCTCCAAGTTGGCATAAGGTGTCACTTAGATCCCCGAACTTTCAAAGTGATATCTGTGAGTCCTTAAACTTGGCAAAGTGTGTCATCTAGGTCCTAAACTTTCAAGGTGATCACCGTAGATCTCTAAACTTGGCAGAAGGTGTTATCCAGGTCCCAAATACTGCAGAAAATTACGGAATTTTTTTAAAAAAAATAATTTTGGGTACTTTAAGTATAATTGTAGAATATTTCAAAAATTATATCTTTTTCATACGATCTCAGATGAAGATAATTTTTAAATAAAAATTATAGTTCTCGACGAGATCTAAAACTTTTTAGTTTTGAGTTTTTTAAATTGAGGTCGTTAAAATGCTCAAAAAAATTAAATAATTTTCAACAGTATAATAATCGCGTACAAGCGTCTGTCGCCTTGAAAAAATCATATATTTGTTATATGCTATCAGATGGAGATGCTTTCTATATGAAAATTGTAGCTGTCGGTGCTAGTTTTAACGAGTGCTAACACCAGCCAGTGAACTTGTGTTTTACGGTTGAGGTTACGGGTGGTGTGTAAGGGGGGACACAGGATTTATACTGGTTCAGGCAATGAATGCCCTACGTCCAGTGTGGTATCGAGTCGTGTTGCCTTGCACCGGGGTGCTCGTAGTAGGGGTTACAAGCTGAGCGAGAGAGGAAAGTGCTCCCAAGTCTCTTACGAGCGTCTAAGTGCGTACAGATTGCTTGTTGTTGTTCGTTGTTGAGTGGCTGTGAGTGTGTGAGCTTGAGAGATTGTGAGATCGTGAGATTGGCCTCTGCTCTCCCTTTTATAGTTACAAGGGAAGGGCTAGAGTTACACGTGTTGCCCTGTATTACAGTACTCGGCATGGCGGAGTTGGTGATGACTGGTGGTGATCGTCAGCCACGCCTTCGTCTTGGTGCCTCGGTGGCATGGCATTAGTCATTCGGCTGATTTGCCACTATTCCATTGGTGAGTTCCAAGGCGCCTCACAGTGCTGGTTATGGATGCCTGCATGGCGATACGTCATGCCGTCGTACCGTCCCTGCACAGTGCAACGAGTAGATGGTTGACTTCCGGGTACATGCTCCCGAGGCTCGGGAAGCTTTGGTGCCATCGGGGGCCTGATGGGACAGAGCGGGAGGAGTGTCCTCCCTCGGGCGCTTCTTTTTCCTTGTGAAGTACGTTCCAGGGGGTTGGCAAGACCGGTCGTAAGGCACACCCATTCCCCCTGGTTGGCCGGACGACCGTCGTCCCCCGTTTTCTGGTGTCACACGTGTGGCTGGGGTATGGCGGTCGCCGTCGTAGTTGACGAATCCCCTCGTCAGTCCAGTGAGCCGTACGGTTGACTATCCCTATAGCGGTGTGGCAGGAGGAGGACCGTCAGATCACCTGCCAGAGGAGATGGGGCAGTTGGTACGGCGAACGTGCGCGTTCGGGGCGCTGTTGTGTCGAGGGGCCCATCCGATGGGACCATGCCTGCAAAGTAGTCAAAGAGGTCCCTTGCGGTCCAAGATTGCTCTTCTGACGTCAACTATGCATGGGATGCCTTTGAAAGATTGCGCTCGAGGGGGATGGTAAAGCTCGGGCGAATCGGAGAATTGGCGCCTGAGGGTGCCGCTTTCACGAGCTCTCTCGGGGAGGCTCGGGCGAACCGGAGAATTGGCGCCCGAGGGTGCCGCTTTCCTGAGCTCTCTCGGGGAGGCTCGGGCGAATCGGAGAATTGACGCCCGAAGGTGCCGCTTTCCCGAGCTCTCTCGAGGAGGCTCGGGCGAATCGGAGAATTGGCGCCCGAGGGTGCCGCTTTCCCGAGGGTAGGTTTGCGTTGATGCATCATCATCATGGGCCTCTGTAGGCGCGGCCTTCGTGGGCTTCCGTTGGCCTTACTTGGGCCAGGCTGTGTTGGGAATGTATGTTTTTGCATCGAAATTGGATACCCCATACTTTGGTACCCGCCGGGTGTAGCCCCCGAGGCTTTGGAGGGATGTTATATCCCTCCAAAGGTTTAAAATCGTGATTATTAGTCCTCAAGTGTTATTTGATTTATTTAGGGGGGCTGTTCCCTTGGAAGCGGAGCCCCCGAGCCTCCCATCGTGTTAGGGAGGTCGTTTGGTGGTCTTTCCAAGGTGCAGAGCAAGTTCCCGAGCCTCCGTTTTCGTATCGGAGATCGATCGGGTTCTTCCCTGTCTCTTTTAATTTGACCTTCACGCTCTTTTTTTGGGAAGAGGAAGGTTTGGTTCTGCTTGACTTCCCCGTTGGGGCACGAGTCGGTATTTTCGTTGAGCTACAAACGGGTTGGTCCAAGTGGAGGTCCGTACCCCATTCGTTGGGGGTCGGCTAGTGGCCTGAGTGCACTCCAAATGTTTTCCGAGGGTCAATTAGTGGATGTCGGGTCCCTTCGATGGGTCCCGAGGGCCTGATGCCTCCCACGGAGGGATTCCACGTAATCGATTCACTACTGGGACTTGGACACAGCACGGGATGTCCCTTGTGACGCTCGGGCGTCGGGATACTGGCCGTTTTCGTGACCCATCCGCTAGCTGTCCCTAACTCGGTTTTCCTGGGGCGACTGTTCGAGCCACTACGGACCAATATTCGATCCCCTGGGAACGTAACGGGCGCCTGAGCCTGAGGTTCCTTCGTCGAGAAGGGGAATGTATCGGCGGAATCAAGGCAGGCAGGCGTAATGATTCGGCTCACCTTTTGAGGCGCGCAGCCTGACGGACGCGACGGTTTGGGGCAGTCGAGGCGGTTGCGTGCGTAAAGCCGGCGGCGACGTGGGGATTGTGGTGGGCCCCGCGCAGTTAATGCGGCGGATCCTCCGCATCTCCCTCGATCCGTCGCCCGGGTTTATAAGAAAAACTCACGGTTTTTCTTTCTATCCTAGCCATTTGCTCGCGCAACCGTTCGCTTTCTTGCCTTCGTCGTCCGCCCTTTCGCCTTCGTTGCTCGCTCGAGTGGGAAGCGCCGCCGCGACCGATGTCGTTGCCTTCCCACCGTTCTTTTCCTTTAGCTCGCCATGTCTTCCTCCCCAGTTCGCACCGACGCCGCCGCCGCCGCCGCTGGCATTCTCCGGATGGAGCCGTGGCCTCGCGGCTTCGTGGTGGAGGCGGATCTGGAGCGTCTCGTGGGGCTAGGGCTCCTACGCCCCCGCACCAACGCGGAGCGCCCGGAGTGGGTCATGCCGTCGGACGACCACGACGAGCTGAAGCCCGATGAGGGGTACGTGGTGAGCTTCATCGTTTACCACGAGTGCGGGCTTGGGTCGCCGCCGAGCCACTTCTGCCGGGCGCTGCTCTTCGCCAACGGGCTGGAGATCCACAACCTCACCCCTAACTCCATCACGCAGGCGTCGATCTACGCCGCCCAGTGCGAGGGGTACCTAGGGGTACCCCTGCACTGGAATCTATGGCGGCGTATCTCCCGCGTCGACTGGTGCACCAAGATGGCCGGTTCGAAGAAGCCGTGGGACATCCCGCGTGCGGGGGGATGCGGTTTCGTGATCCGCTCGGGCGAGTACATCCCCTGCAAGGCCCCCTCCTCCAACAAGGGCTGACACCACGGCTGGTTCTACCTCCGCAACGATGGGGACGCCTTCCCCAAGTATACAGGAAGGGCGTTCGTCGCTCCGCTCCATCAATGGGACTGGGGGTGCCCGGCAAAGGAGGCCAAGCACCTCAACGCCTACTTCGATGCGCTCTAGACGCTGCGTGACTGGGGCCTTGCGGGAGCCGCCATGGTGGCGCAGTTCCACGCGCGGACGGTGTTGCCTTTGATGGACCGTCGGCTGGCGCTGAACCAGATGCTCTTCAGGTCGTTGCAGGAGGCCACGGCGATGCTGCTCCAGGACATCGGCCAGCAAGAGATTATGCGCCGGGTTAAGTACATGGTGGGCGGTCACCATACCTGGAACGAGGTGAACCAGATACCCATGCGCCCCCATACGGGCTTCATCGCGCTGGTGAGTGTCGTCTGCTTCATCGATTTTGCAGTTCTGTCGGCCTTTTTCTTGACTTCTTTCTTCATTCGTCGCAGGGTCTTTCACGGACCGGGAAGCCTTCCCTTCCACTGTCCCGGAGGACAAGGTTCAGCGAACCCAGAACCGCCTTCGAGACCAGGCGGCAAAGGCGGAGAAGGACCGGAAGACCGCGCTGAAGCAGAAGAGGGCTCGGAGGACGGAGGAATCCTCCCAGCGCCGTCGTCGCCGTCAGGAGGCGGGGGGAGCCGGAAGAGGACACCCTCTCTAACGAAGATGACGAGGAGGATGAAGAAGAAGAATATTTTGACTTCACAGTGTTGGACCGGCCCCCTGTGGCCACAAAGCCTGCGGTGGGCGCCGATGAGCCTGGGAAGGCTCCAATGTCGGCGCCCGCCGGCGGAAGTGCCGGGGCTCGTGACCCGAGCCCCCCGGTGAAACTGCCAGGGACCGCGTCTGAAGGCGCGGCCTCTAGCAGCGTGACTACCGGAGCCACAGCTCCGCCTTCCAGCGGCCGCGAGGTCTCGCTGGAGAGGCCTAGAACGGGCCCTGACCCGACGCCCGAGCCAAGCCTGGCTGCTGCCGGCGGGACCGGGGAGATCCTGTTTCCGCGCACCCTCCCCTCTGACTCGTCGTTGATCGGCGTGACGGCCGATGGCGGGGGGAGCGGTGAGCGAAAACCATCGGAGCCGGAGCCGGCCCGTGCCAAGACGCCGGAACTTGAGCTGGGGTCCTCCCAGACTCAAGCTTCCCCGCCGAGGGGCGGCGACGTCGAGGCGACCCTTGGCGCCCAGGCAGGGCCCCCACCTCAGGGCGGTACCGGCCCGGACACCGCGTCGGTGCCCACTCCTCCACTGCCGACGCAGCCCACTCCTCGTTTTGCCAAGCGCGGGGGCGGCGAAGAAGAGGAGGGTGGTGCCGAAGACGAGGTAGGTCACTTTACCTGTTATTCCTTTCGTCGGAGATCTTGTTTGGCGCTCTGAATGTTACTTTCTTCCTTCTCTGCTTCAGGAAACGCTCGGGGTTGGACCTCCAGGTGTCACACCTGAAGGTCCTGAAGGTGCAGGGCCACGACACGGCCAGGGGGAGCGCCCGGTCGATGGACAAAGAAAACCATCCCCCTACTGGTCCGGTCATGGTGTCCGAGGTTCCTCCCTCGGGAGAGGTCGCTCCGTCCGTGGCCGCCATCGTCGCGCCCTTTATCGACCTGGAGGCAGAGCCAGCACAGGCTCCCGAGGCCTCGGCAGTCAGTTCTGAAGGCGCCTCGGGAGCGCCAGCCGATGCCGCCCCCACGGAGCCTGCCGCCGCGGGGTCATCGGTCGTGGATGTCAGCGCAGGAGCTCCCCCCGCCCATGAGGAGGATCCCTGGGCGTTGGCCTTGAGGGAGCCTCGGCCTCGGGAGCTAACCGCCTCCCGGATCGAGTGGGCGGACCGAGCGGATCCTCAGGCGCCGCCCGTCTTCTCGCTCCGGGATGACCTTGAGGCTCCCAAATGGGACGCCGTTCAAGAGTTTGGGTTCAGCTCGGCAATGGGTCTCCACACGATTGCCGACGTCCTCGAGAAGGACCTCCCGGCCCAGTTTCAGGTGAATCCCCGTGTCTTGTAACTTTTCCTGCGTATGAGCATTGTTCTTACCGTCTCCGCTCCTCTCTCCTTTCCAGGACCTCATGCATACCTCCCAGGACAAGTCCCGCTTCCTTCGCGGCGGGCTCAGGCTCTGGAAGCAGCTTGACCTCGAGGGGAAAGCCCTTGCCCGTGCCCAGAATGAGCTCGCCGCCGTGACCTCCAAGCTCGCCGAAGCGAGTGTTGACAACACCATCTTGAAGGAGGAGGTCACGGAGGCGAGGGGCCAAGCTGCTGCCTCAGCAACTCGGGTGCGGGAGCCGGAGAGCGCCCTGGCCGAGATGACAAGGGAGCGCGATGCCGCCCGAGAGCTCACCGGCGAGAAGACCTCTGTCGCTGAGGGCTTGGCTCTCGACCTGAGTGACACTGAGGAGGCGTTGCACCTTGCGGTTGGCGCGGCGGACTCGGCCCGGAAGGAGGCACAGAAGGCTGTTGGCATTTCTTAACATCGTTACAAAAGATAGACTAAGAGTCCATCCCAAGCAACGGAGCTAGAAATGCTTGTTGGCGTTTCTTAGTATTACTACTAAAGATAGACTATAAGTCCGTCCTTAATAATAATACTAGAAACATAAGTTGACATCCCCAACCACCATTAATTCAGAAAGGTAACCCTTGGCCCTTAAAGGCGCCGGCCTAGGTAATGCAGTCTAGTAATAGCAGTTAGAAGTGCCGGATTGGCCTTCTTAACCGTCATTACTTACGATATGCAAAACTGTGACACGGCGCCGTGGGGTGCACAAGAATTACAATCCTTAAGTAATGGTACTTAGGTACACCAATCGATAGCTCAGTAAGAATTAAGATTACTCTGCAAGCGCACAGAACTATCATTGTAGCATTTCAACCCGTGAGTTGGGTGTCATATTTATAATTTTCCGTAGGAGGGCAATATGCATCAAGCGTGGTGTAAACATGATCACTTATTGAGTGCAATAGTAGGCATAGAGTAAACAGGAATTAAACATGATTTCAGAATAGTGGACACACATCTGGGTCAACCTCAAGGATAAAAGGGAAAATAAAGAATAAAAGAATATATCTAACTGAGCAGGCATTGGTCATATACAATCATGCAAAGAACTATTAGCAGAACATCTAATTAGTAATTCTAGTATCAGGACTAAGTCTAGGGTGATAGGGAGATCCCCGCAGCTGGTCTGCCAGCCGATAGAGACTTTACGAACTCCTACTCAATATCTGAACGTGGGGGAATGCTAGGGATGGACAGGGCTGTCACCACCTGTCCACCTACCCCTCTGCCCGTGGGATACCGACATATTCGCCGGTCTCCGCATACCTGAGCACCATGTTCACGTACTTGGAAACAACTCCTAACCCCCGTGGACCCCAACCCTTCGGATTGACAGGCTAGGTTAAGAGCAGCCATGACAGCACGACGAACGATCACCTCATTCCTAGTTCTTCCTCTATTCATACTAATTCGATGAACAATGAAGAACGATGATGAACAAGTCAAGAACATGATACATAAACTATGTTCTAGCTCATATACTGTGCTCATAACAAGATCATAACTAGACTCTAGTTCATATGCATAATCATATAAGTATGATATGAACTTGCTCATGGAAGAAGACCGAATTGTATTCATACCAAGATGATCCTTTTCTTCCAAGGAGACAAGCTCTCCTTGATAGCTTTTGCCTTGCTCACTACTACAACTACTCTAAAGATACAAGTGAGAGGTGTGAGTTTGATGACTCCAAATGATGTGTGTGTTGAAGGGGATGGAGCACCCTCTATTGATATTGAAACTCTGACGGTTTGGGCGTTCTAAACATGGAAGCAGGTGAAACCACCATCAGCAAACCGCCTTGAGTACTGTGGCTGAAGATGGGCCCGGGAAGTGCCATCTCAGGGGCGGCCGCCCCCGGGGGCGGTCGGTCCCTGGGAGGCCGCAACTGGCCACCGCCTTTGGATGGTCGGTTGCTCCCTGGGCCTGGGCCTCTCCCTTGGTTGCGGATGGATCCAATTACGCTTTGAAGGTGGGCTTCTTTAGTATTCTTTTGGTTGCGCATTTGTTGGATTCGTCTTTTGATTTTGCGCTTTCTTCATGTTGATGCGTAGTTCCGCTTATTACGCCATAAAACCTGTAAAACATGAATGTTAGGGGTACAAGTGGAACTTGTTAGTAGTAAAGGTATATGTGCTAGAATATGATTGTTAATCCTCTTTTTAGTCTAAGTTGGTGGTATAAAATCTATCCATAAGGACCACCAACAAAGGCTCAGGAAGAGGCTGGCGGTATGTGCAATGTCGAGCTTTTCATCCTGTTCGTCTTGGTTGCTTGCTGCATCTTTGTTCACCTCCATGTTTTGCTGCCGCGGTTCTGCAAGCGGCTTACGACGGCGAAGCGGCCGACCACCTAGAACTGCAGAAGGCTGCGCACGCGCTGTGTGACTCCATTGGCACCGGTGGGGAACCTTCGGGGATCTCACTCCGGAGCCGTCTGGAGGCACTCTACATCAGCGTCAGCGGCCGGGTCAAGGAGGCCTTACTGACGGGTGTCCAGAAGACACTGGCGGTCGTGAAGTCCCACTATGGGAACTTCGACGCCGGCCTTGTCAGCGAAGGCTTCCTTGAGACCGACGACGCTGAGCTCCTAGCGCAGGAGGACTCGATGAAGGAGCCAGGAGAAGCGCTGGCGGGCCTCTTCGAAGCCGAAGTCGAGCTTCCTCCTCTGAATCTGCCATGAAGAAAAGCCGGGCCGTAGTGCCCTTGTAAAAGTAACTTTTCGTGAGTGGCTGAGAGGAAACAAACAAGTGGCCCTTCGTGGCCTTTATGTTATGTAAATATTTGCTGCATGTTTGTTTCGTTTCGTGCTTTTTTCCTCAAGCATTTATTCTTGTCGATCCTGTGCCCGGGCCATCGAGCCTCGGGGGACTTTATTCGGGTGTCGTAGCTTTAGCAGCGTAGACGCAGCCGGTGTCCTAGGATTCTTGGCAGAAAGAAACCTTGAAAAAAAGGCTTAGTTGTTTCTTCCCGAGCCTCCTCCCTTTGCCGAGCGTAGATCCTATAAGTTTTCTTCCGAGCGCGAGTTATCCTTCAGACGCGGAGTGGCGAGCGGAGATGCTGTAGCCCTGAGGCGTAAGCGGTCTCCACGGCTCGACCGGCTCTGTCCTCTGGGTCTTCTTTTACTCTTCCGAGTCTTATAGGTTCACGCTTCGTTTTAGAAGAGAAGCGTGCTTTTAGGGAGAAACGATTTCAACGAGTTTTGAAATTTTTGCGTTTTAAAAAATCGTTGAGACTCGGGAGAGTCCAGGGGTTTCCCCCGTCCTAGCCCCCGAGGGAGGGTCGGCCTTTCCGTAGGTTAGGTCGAGCCTCACTTTTTTATTGCGCAGCGAAATGAAAAGTCATTTCACTTTCCGAGTGTAGGCTTGGATCGAAAATCCAAAAATTAGGTAAAAAGTGTAGAAGTCAGGTCTTTTTATTGATTTCAAGATTTTACAAATTGTACAATGCTCGGAAATTTAAGGATAGAAGTGACGTAGCAGTTCGATGTTCCAAACATTGTTGTAGACCTCGCCCTTCTTGTTCGCGAGCTTGTATGTGCCGGGGCGTAGCACCTCGGCGATGATGAATGGCCCTTCCCACGGCGGAGTAAGGTTGTGGCGCCCCTTGTTGTCCTGCCCGAGCTGCAGCACCAAGTCGCCTACGCTGAAGGCTCGGCCCCGGACGCGCCGAGTATGGTACTTGCGTAGGGACTGTTGATACTTGGCCGAGTGCAACAGGGCCATGTCCCGAGCTTCGTCGACTTGATCCAACGCGTCTTCGCGGGAAGTCTGATTGCCCTGCTCATCATAGGCTCGGACCCTCGGGGCGCCGTACTCCAAGTCCGTGGGGAGGACGGCCTCGGCGCTGTACACCAGGAAGAAGGGCGTGAAGCCCGTGGCTCGGCTTGGCGTAGTCCTTAGACTCCATATCACCGCCGGGAGCTCCATCAGCCACCTCTTGCTGAACTTATTCAATCTGTTGAATATTCCCGGCTTGAGGCCTTGGAGAATCATGTCATTGGCACGTTCTACTTGGCCGTTCGTGCTTGGGTGGGCTACGGCCGTCCAGTCCAGTCGTATGTGGTATTCATCACAGAAGGCCAAAAACTTCTTTCTGGTGAACTGCGTGCCGTTGTCGGTGATGACGGAGTTCGGGACACCAAACCGGTGAACGATGTCGGTGAAGAATAATACCGCTTGTGCCGAGCTGATTTGGGCAATTGGCCGAGCCTCGATCCACTTCGAGAACTTGTCGATGGTGACAAGCAAGTGGGTGAAGCACTCGGGCGCCTTTTGGAGGGGCCCGATGTCACACCCAATTTTAAGGATAAAATTGAATGCACCAACTTATGTGCGCGCAGAGATCAATCACACACATAAGCGACGAATTACATAGTACCATCACAAGGTTCAATATATAACGAATAATATCACAGAGTCTTTACATATATAGCGGCGGACTAATAAATATAATCTCTCGCGGAAGCTCCAATTCACGGGGAAATAGTTGACTGGTGAACCACAATCCTAGTAATCCTCAGAAGAATCATCATAGTCATCTGTTACCCATCCGGGATTTTTATCCAAATATGAAAAATAAAGCAAGCGTAAATACATGTCGTACTCAACAAGAATAGCACGGGTTTATGAGGCTCAAATAAGGCAGGACACTGGTTGAGAGCAGTTGCTTTTAGTTGATCATGTTTTAGCAATTTGAGTAGCAGCAATAGAATATTCCAAGGACAAAGATTTGCATGATCATATAAACATGATAATTAATATAGAATAAATATCAATAGAAACTCCAAATAAATCTATATTAAATTAGTTAAGTTCCTGTAAGACGTCCAAGGCCGCTCGTGACCGTGAGCGCGGCTGATATATCAGTTTTACACTCTGCAGAGGTTGCACACTTTCACCATAAGTCGTGATTCCCATATGCCAAGGGTCATGACTCCCATGTCACCTCACCAAGGAAGTGCGGCAGGGTACACTATGAAGTCGTTCAAAAGCCTTCCTAACATGCCACTAATCAATCCGGGCGCAATGGCAAGGGGTGGTAGAGCCCTTCTTCTAGTGGCACACACACGCAGCAGTACACACAAAGACAGGAACCGCAAAACAACCAGCTCGGCAAGGAACCTTTCAAGGTTAACAACATAATAGAAAGTAACTTCATACTTAACTAAAGTCAGAGCCATATGACCCTCATGGTTGCGCTGTAAGTCCCGGTGTCATACTTACAGTTAAGTCCTTAGTCCATGTTGCTAAAAAGCATCTTTTAATCTTTATCTCATAATTAATTAATCAAGTTCATAAGATCATGACACCATCAAGCACTAGCATCACTACTCAAATGCAATCTCATAGGTAACAAGGATCAAGTCATCAAAAGTTAGGAATAAACACTATGGTTGTCAAGGTAGACACATGCATCATGAATTTAGTGATTAAGGTGAATAGGCAACAAGGATGGTCCATGCTATACTTGCCTTGATCAAAGTGCTCTGGAGAACTTGGATCCTCAGTGTACTCTTGATCACCAACGTATTGCTCACCGTCTGAACTCGATCATAAAATCACCACACAATCATCGAGGCAATCATACACGAAGCAAACAAGATCTATATTAGAAACAGTACACCAACAATGGAAAAACAGATTGAAAAGTGTATAAAAATAATCTACGCGTCGCTACGATTCCAACGATATAAAGATCACGAAAATCGGAGTTCAAACGGAGAAGTTATGAAATAAACAAGTTTTACTTTAATAAAATAATAGATTAAATCTAATCTCGAATTTTAAAAGTTGAAAACATGACTAACAGTAGCATCATTAGATAGATTACAAAATTACGAATCTAACGAGACTTGAACGGATCAAATCGGAGTTAAAACGAATATTTAATGGCCAAAATAAACTGAGTGGCAAATCTGTAAATATTGAAAACGTATTTTTGAATCTAACCCGAGGAAAATACGTTTTCCGAAAACAAAAGCGTATTTGACGAAAGACGCCAAAGGACTCCTGGTTAGAACATTAAAAAGCTCAGGGGGTTTTCTGCAAAATTGCCGGCGAAGGGGTATCTCTCACTGTGAGTCGTTAGATCAGTTGTGAACGGCTCGGATTAGATGAGTGGGCTCTGTTCGCCGGAGTTGGGCGGCGCCCGGCCGGTTCCTCGCCGGAAGATGGCCGGAGACGGCATTTTTGGAGCTTGGAAGCTCGGTTCACCTCGGGATCTGGTCGGGGAGCAAGAGAAGCTCAAGCTAAACCTATCTATGGTGTCGGTTGCCACAGAGGTAGCTCGGAGAGGATGCGGCGAGCTCGGTGGTGGAACTATGGCGGCGGCGAAGCTCGGCATCATGGCTACGGTGCACAAAACCGAGGGAGAAGGGGTCGGGAAGATCCCTGACCTTGCTGCGAAGCTTGGAGGGCAACCAATTTCGACGGAGAGACTTTTCGTTGGCGAAATCGACGGCGACGGCGGAGCTCGGGGCGGCGGCGGCTCTGTGGCTGCGGCAAGGGCACGATTGGAGGCGGCGGCTTGCTCGGGAACTTGTGGTGAGGGACGGCAGAGCTCGGCCGACTTATATAGGGGCGCGAGGGAGGCGTAGGAGATCCGGACTCGGGAGATTCGGTGGTTAGGATACGGTCGGAGGCAGCAACTGTGCTCGGTTCGGGCTCTGTCCGGAGGAAGGGGACGGCGCTGTGCCGTGGGCCTGACGCGTCAGTGCCAGTAGGAGGGGGAAGAGGGTCGCGGCTTCCTTTTATGGGCCGGTGGAGGCGGCAAGGTGCCTGGTGGCCGGGTCGACCACGACTCCGACGGGAGTCCCGCTCGCATACGAGCCGGGGAAGGAGAAGGCTCTGCCATGCGGGCCCCGGGCGGCAGTCACAAAAGGGAGAGGGCAGGGCACACCTGAGAGGGGAGCTGGGCCGGCACTGCTGCTGGGCTCGGCCCACACGGGGAAGGAAGAAAAGGGCAGCGCCCTGGCTGCGGCCTGGGCCAAGGAAAGGAATGGGCTGGCCTCGGGCCGAAAGAGAGAAAGGGTGAGGATTTCTATTCTTTTCCCTTTTCTTTTTAAAACTCATTTTCAAATTTATTTTTCAAATAGCTTTTCAAACTAAGATTTGAACCCTTGCAAATCCAAACAAATCTCAGGAAATAAATATGTGCAGCAGCATGTATGCAATATAACATGTTTCTATGCCCAAGGGTTTATTTTAATTCACAAAAAATATTATTCTATATATTAAATGCTCAATCAATTGCATAAGTAAATCAAATTAAATTCCTATTTTCAAAAATTGAAAATTTCCGAGTGTTACACCCGACAAGGTCCAGTCCCCATACGGCGAACGGCCAAGTGAGGGGGATCGTCTGGAGAGCTTGGACCGATAGGTGTGTCTGCCGAGCGTAGTACTGGCACCCCTCGCAGGAGCATACCACCTCGGTAGCATCAGCCACGGCGGTTGGCCAGTAGAAGCCTTGTCGAAAGGCGTTACCGACTAGGGTTCTTGGTGCAGCGTGGTGACCGCACGCTCCAGCATGTATCTCTTCGAGTAGGCGTTTGCCTTGACTGAAGGGAATGCAGCGCTGGAGGACACCCGAGGGACTCCGTCGATAGAGGTTGCCGTCAATCATCGTGAAAGACTTGGCTTTACGTGCCAACCATCGTGCTCTAGTTTTGTCCGAGGGTAAAACTCTTCGGACAAGCCAGCTGACCAGCGGCTCGTGCCAGTCCGGCTCGTCGTCGTCCATCTTGGCTTCAATTTCCATCGCCTCGGCTTCGTCGCCGTCTTCAGCCAGGGTCTCGGGTGGCTACCCTTTGTCAGAGGGGTCGGCAGCCCCCAAGGGGCTTGCGAGGCTTGAAGACGATCCAAGTTCTCCTGGGGGCTCGGGGATCTTCTTTCCCTTGGCCCCTGAGGGATCTATGCTGACCGAGGGCTTGTGGAGGTCATTGGCAAATACGCCCATCGGGATCGTAGCCCTTTCGGACGTGATTTTTGACAACTCGTCGGCCTCTTCGTTGTACCGTCGTGCGATGTGGTTGAGCTCGAGGCCGTCGAACCTTTCCTCGAGCAACCCCACCAGCTTGCAGTAGGGGGCCATCTTGGGGTTCTGGCATGTCGACTCCTTCATGACTTGGTCCACGACGAGCTGAGAGTCTCCTCGAACCTCGAGGCGTCGGATCCTGAGCTCGATGGCAATGTGTAGACCGTTGACCAGAGCCTCGTATTCGGCCACGTTGTTGGAAGCCGTGAAATGCAGCCGTAGCAGGTATTTGAGCCGGACCCCTAGGGGCGAGACAAAGACGATGCCTGCGCCAGCACCGGTCTTCATCATCGACCCGTCGAAGTACATGACCCAATACTCATCTTGGGTCGGGAGTGGCGGTAGCTGCGTCTCGGTCCACTCCGCCACGAAGTCCGTAAGCACCTGGGACTTAATGGCTTTGCGTGGCGCGTAGGTGATGCCATCGCCCATGAGCTCGATAGCCCATTTAGCAATCCTCCCAGTCGTCTCCCGACTCTGAATCACCTCCCCGAGAAGGATGATACCACGGTCACGGGATAGGATTCAAAATAGTGCCGCAACTTGCGCCGGGCAAGAATGATTGTGTACAACAACTTCTGGATCTGAGGGTAGCGCGTCTTGGTCTCGGACAAGACTTCGCTGATAAAGTAGACCAGCCGCTGTACCAGTAATGCGTGCCTTTCTTCTTGCCGTTCCACGACGATCGTTGCGCTCATAACTTGGTTAGTAGCAGCGACATACAGTAAGAGATTCTCCTCTTTCGTAGGCGGCATGAGAACCGGTGTTTTCGGAAGTAGAGCCTTAAGCCTTTCGAGGGCTTCCTGGGCCTCGGTGGTCCAGGTAAAATGCTCATTTTTCTTCAGCAACGGATACAAGAGAAGTCCCTTTTCGCCGAGCCTCGAGATGAATCGACTCAAGGCCGCGAGACATCCCATAAGCTTTTGCACACCCTTGAGGTTCCGAATCGGACCCATCTGTGTGACGGCCGATATCTTTTCCGGGTTGGCTTCGATGACATGCTCGGAAACGATGAACCCGAGGAGCATGCCCCGAGGGACCCCGAAAACGCACTTCTCGGGGTTTAGCTTTATATTTTTCTTCTTGAGGCATTCGAATGCCTTTTCTAGGTCGGCTACTAAGTCGCTGGCCTTCCTAGATTTTATCACTATATCATCTACGTAAGCTTCAAGGGTCCGCCCGATGAGGTCCCCAAAAACTTTGAGCATGCAACGCTGGTAAGTTGCGCCCGCGTTTTTGAGGCCAAATGGCATGGTTACGTAACAATATGTGCCGCTAATTCGTCAGACTCTTTCATACGAATCTGATGGTAACCGGAATATGCATCAAGAAAGCAAAGTCGCTCACAGCCAGCAGTGGAATCAACTATTTGGTCGATGCGAGGTAAAGAAAATGGATACTTAGGACATGCTTTATTTAAACTAGCGTAATCAACACACATTCTCCATTTTCCATTTTTCTTTTTAACCAAAATAGGATTAGCTAACCACTCTGGATGGAAGACCACCTTGATGAATCCAGCCGCCAAAAGCTTCTGCACCTCCTCCGCGATAGCCCGGCGCTTCTCCTCGTCGAATCGGCGCAGGCGCTGCTTCACTGGCTTGGACCCGGCTCGGATGTCCAAGGAGTGCTCGGCGACCTCCCTTGGGATGCCTGGCATATCCGAGGGACTCCAAGCAAACACGTCGGCGTGCTTGCGGAGGAAGTCGACGAGCACGGTTTCCTATTTCGGGTCGAGGGTGGCGCTGATCTTTAGCACCTTGCCGTCGGGAGAGCTCGGGTAGAGGGGCACCTCCCTTACCCCCTCAGCTGGCTCAAAGGTGCCTGTGGCCTTCTTCGGGTCGGGGACCTCTTTTGCCATCCTCTCGGGGTCGGCGATGAGGGCCTCGGACTCCACCAGCGCGTCGGCGTACTCGCAACACTCGACGTCGCACTGGTACGCGTGCTGGTAGGAAGTGCCGATGGTGATCACCCCCTTTGGCCCCGGCATCTTGAGCTTAAGGTAGGTGTAGTTTGAGATGGCCATGAACTTGGCGTAGCATGGCCTTCTGAGAATGGCGTGGTAGGTGCCGTGGAATCCTACCACTTCGAAGGTGAGGGTCTCCTTCCTGAAGTTGTCAGGAGTCCCAAAGTAGACGGGCAAGTCGATCTGCCTGAGGGGTTGCACGCTCTTCCCCGGGACTATCCCATGGAACGGGGAAGTCACCGGCCAGAGAAGAGAGCGGCTGACCCCCATCAAGTCGAGGGTTTCAGCATAGAGAATGTTGAGGCCATTGCCTCCATCCATGAGGACTTTGGAGAGCCTCGTATTGTCGATGACGGGGTCGACAACGAGCGGGTAACGCCCCGGCGATGGGACGTAGTCCGGGTGATCGTCCCGGTTGAAGGTGATGGCGTCGTGGGACCAGTCGAGGAAGCGTGCCGTGGCTGGTCCGACGGAGTAGACCTCCCGATGCTCGCGCTTTCGCTGGCGCGGCGTGGGAGCGGTCCCGGGTCCACCAAAGATCATGAGGCACTTGTCGATGTGCGGGAACTCGTCGTCCTTCCCGTCCTTGTCCTCCTTGTCCTCGGCGGGCTTCTTGCCGGCGGCGTCCCGGAACGCCTGCCGGCCATAATGCTTTTTGAGCATCACACACTGCCCAAGCATGTGATGCACCGAACCCTGGTGATAAGGGCACGGCTTGCTAAGCATCTCGTCGAAGCGGCCCCGAGGGGGTCGTTCCCTCTTGGGTTCGGTGACTGCCATGAGCGAGTCACCGCGGAGGGGAGTCTTTCCCTTCCCCTTCTTTTTCTTGCTGTTTGGGCCCCGGGAAGAGGTGCCCTTGGGGGCCTCCTCCTTCCGTTTACCCTTGGGGTTGGAGAAGAGGGCTCCCACCGCCTCGTCCCCCGAGGCAAAGCTGGTTGCTATCTTCATGAGCTCGGAAACGCTAGCGGAGGTCTGGTGCCCGAGCTCATGAATGAGCTCTTTGCAGGAAGTTCCTGCAGCGAACGCTCCGACGACGTCGGAGTCGGCGACCTGGGGCAGCTCATTGTACTGCTTAGAGAACCGCCGGATGTAGAGTGCCCTGGAAGTTCCCTACGAAGATCTTGACCAGATCGCTCCATTCAAAGATCAATCACGGGGGGAGATGTTCCAGCCAAGCTCTTGCAGAGTCGGCGAGGAACAGGGGGAGGTTGCGGATGATGATGAGATCATCCTGTGCACTGCCAAGCTGGCACGCAAGACGATAATCCGCTAGCCATAGTTCGGGGTTGGTTTCCCCCGAATATTTGGCTATGTTTGCCGGCTGTCGGAACCGGGGCGGGAACCTGGCCCTTCGTATGACCTCGCTGAAGACGCCCCGAGGGCTCGGGCGAGGGCTCGCGGTCCTCGTCCGAGTCGTAGCGCCCATCCCGATGGACATGGTAGCCACATGCAGCTCCGTCGGTCTTCCGTCGACTGCAGGCTTGAAGGATGGCTCGGACGTCGACGTCCTTGCCAAGCCGTTGGTGAACCAACAGGGCTCTCGGGACCTCGGGATGTACCGAGGGCTCGCGCTCGTGGCGTGCCGCGCCACCACGTTGGTGGCTTTCAGCGCCGCGCTGGCATGACGCTGAACTTTCCGCCTGGAGGACGGCTGCATCCTCCAGGAGGTCCTTGAGCTGGTTCCGGAGCTGCCGTGCCTCCTCGGTGGAGGGCTCAGGCAGGCTCTGGAGCAGCATTGCCACCTCTGTGAGCTTGCGGCTTGCTCGAGGCAGGGCTCCTGGTGTTCCAACTCGATCGTCGGCGATGATACGAGCCTGAACATTCTGGGCCCGGCGACGAGCTGCTCCGCCGGTGCCCTGCTGCTCCTCGCGCTCGAGCGCAGCTCGCAGCTGGGTGAGGCGTAGGCTGTCCTCGTCCATCTGTGCCTCGAGTTTCCGGAGCTGCTCTAGCTCCGGAGACTGGTGCGCGGGGTGAGATGTCCCAGCCCCCGGGTGCTGCGGCGGAGCTGATCGCGCAGGCCGCGGAGTCGCCGGAGGCGAGGTGTGCTGTGGCTGAAGCGGGGGGGGGGTACGTCGTTGTCGTCCCCTAAATGGATGTCCTCCACCCGTCCATCTTCGGGGTGCACCAAGTGGTTGCATTCCCGAGCGGGGTCGATGTAGGATTGGTCGGAGTCGGTGGTGACGCTCGGGGCGTTCTTCCTTGAGTCGTCGAGGTGGACGGCGAAGTCCACGCTCGCCTAGAATTCGACGTCGTCGTCGCTGAGGCCCCGTCGTGACAGCGAGGTCCAACCGCGACGATCCCACTCCTCCGAGTATTCTCGGGGAGTGAGGCTGTCAGTGGAGTCCGTCTCCCCCCCCCCCGCCGTACGCCCTGGAACTGCTCCCTGGAGAAGTCCGTGAGGAGGCCACGTGGTCGCCCACGAGGTCATCTAGATGCTCGAGGTGGTCGACAGGTGTCTCTACCAGATCGTGCAACAGAGCGCGGACCGCGCGGACGTGGGCATCCACAGCGCTCTGGAGCCCGAAGAGAGATGACGGCGTCGTCCCCCTCCCGCCATGAGGGCGGAGAGAGAGACCCGTTGACGCCGCGATCCCGCCCCCGCCCGGCCTTTGGGCGGTTGACGGGTGTGCAACTGCCGGTGTCGGAGGTGTCAGGGTGGCGGCCGGTGCCGGGTTGGCGTACCCTACTGGGGGCACCTTGTTGGCCGTGCCTTCCGCGACCAAGGGCAGGTTGGCGCGGTTGCGCCTCCTCCTCCTGGTCCGCCGGGAGGCGCGGCGTGCAGCGTTCCCCTCGTCCTCTGGGACGGGAGGAAGCGTCGCCGTGGTCCTTTCTCCGGCCGCCTGATGGGCCGGAGTTAGGACGATGATGGTGCGGGGCTCAGTTGGGCGCAGGTTTATCTCGAGCCCGTGGCCGGTGGCCATGAACTCAAGACTCCCGAACCGGAGCACCGCGCCAGCAGGAAGCGTCATGGAGGTGTCTGCCATCCGTAACCTGAGTCAACACACAAAAGGCCCCTACCTGGTGCGCCAACTGTCGGTGCTAGTTTTAGCGATTGCTAACACCGGCTAGTGAACTTGTGTTTTGCGGTTGAGATTACGGGTGGTGTGCAAGGGGGAACACATGATTTATATTGGTTCAGGCAATGAATGCCCTACGTCCAGTGTGGGATCGAGTCGTGTTGCCTTGCACCGGGGTGCTCGTAGTAGGGGTTACAAGCTGAGCAAGAGAGGGAAGTGCTCCCAAGTCTCTTACGAGCATCTAAGTGCGTACAGATTGCTTGTTGTTGTTCGTTGTTGAGTGGCTGTGAGTGTGTGAGCTTGAGATATTGTGAGATCAGCCTCTGCTCTCCCTTTTATAGTTACAACGGAAGGGCTAGAGTTACATGTGTTGCCCTGTATTACAGTACTCGGTATGGCGGAGTTGGTGATGACTGGTGGCGATCGTCAGCCACGCCTTCGTCTTGGCGCCTCGGTGGCATGGCATTAGTCATTCGGCTGATCTGCCACTATTCCATTGGTGAGTTCCAAGGCGTCT
Organism: Eremochloa ophiuroides; assembly: GCA_038502445.1. Lineage (NCBI taxonomy): Eukaryota > Viridiplantae > Streptophyta > Magnoliopsida > Poales > Poaceae > Eremochloa > Eremochloa ophiuroides. The sequence continues at coordinate 12,715,212 of JAHLJS010000001.1, read as the reverse complement.
CACAGTGCTGGTTATGGATGGCTGCATGGCAATACGTCATGCCGTCGTGTCCGTCCCTGCACAGTGCAACGAGTAGATAGGTTGACTTCCGGGTACAAGCTCCCGAGGCTCGGGAAGCCTTGGTGCCATCAGAGGCCTGATGGGACAGAGCCGGAGGAGTGTCCTCCCTCGGGGGCTTCTTTTTCCTTGTGAGGTACGTTCCAGGGGGTTGGCAAGACCGGTCGTAAGGCTCACCCATTCCCCTTGGTTGGCCGGACGACCGTCGTCCCCCATTTCCTGGTGTCACACGTATGGCTGGGGTATGGCGGTCGCCATCGTAGTTGGCGAATCCCCTTGTCAGCCCGGGGAGACATACGGTTGACTGTCCCTGTAGCGGCGTGGGAGGAGGACCGTCAGATCGCCTGCCAGAGGAGATGGGGCAGTTGGTACGGCGAATGTGCGCGTTCGGGGCGCTGTTGTGTCGAGGGGCCCATCCGATGGGACCATGCCTGCAAAGTAGTCAGAGAGGTCCCTTGCAGTCCAAGATTGCTCTACTGACGTCAACTATGTATGTGATGCCTTTGAAAGATTGCGCTCGAGGGGATGGTAAAGCTCGGGCGAATCGGAGAATTGGCGCCCGATGGTGCCGCTTTCCCGAGCTCTCTCGGGGAGGCTCGGGCGAATCGGAGAATTGGTGCCCGAGGGTGCCGCTTTCCCGAGCTCTCTCGGGGAGGCTCGGGCGAATCGGAGAATTGGCGCCCGAGGGTGCCGCTTTCCCGAGCTCTCTCGGGGAGGCTCGGGCGAATCGGAGAATTGGCGCCCGAGGGTGCCGCTTTCCCGAGGGTAGGTTTGCGTTGATGCATCATCGTCATGGACCTCCGTAGGCGCGGCCTTCGTGGGCTTCCGCTGGTCTTACCTGGGGCAGGCCGTGTTGAAAATGTATGTTTTTGCATCGAAGTTGGGTACTCCATACTTTGGTACCCGACAGTAGCGCTCGAGGAAGTCTACAATTTTCTAGTTTTAAGTTTTTTAGTTTGAGGTCGTTAAGATGCTAGAAAAAATAAACCGCCGATTTCAGTTTATGTATAGTGGTTTTATATTTTTTTTAATTTTTTTAGCATATTAATGCTTTCAAACTAAAAAATTCAAAACTAGAAAATTGTATATCTCCTTAAGAGCTACAACTTTCATATATAAAGTGCCTCCATTTGATAGCATATAAGAAACTTCCTGTTGATAGACACTTGTACACGATTATTATACTGCTGAAAATTTATTTAATTTTCTTAAGCATTTTAATGACCTCAAATTTAAAAAATCAAAACTAAAAAGTTGTAGATCTCGTCGAGAACTACATTTTTTATATAAAAATTATCTTTATCCGAGATCGTATGAAAAATATACAATTTTTGAAATATTCTACGATTATAGCTGCAGTACCCAAATTAGATTTTTTTTTTGAAATTTGCTACAGTACCATTTGCAAAACCCAAGCTGCTCCGTAGATGTTGCACATCATTGGAGAAGCGTCGTGTTTCCGAGAGAAAAACCATCACCGGGCGATGTACCTGTACAAAGCTATGAACTTGTTGAACTGCCTCGGACCGCCCCAGGCCCCGGCAGTTCAGACTTAAGAGTTTCATTGTGCCCGGCGGAGGCTGCCTTCTGCAGCCGCCGCCGATGGTGCAATTGTTTGAGATTTTGATCTTTTTTGCTTCTTTGGCGATGCCTCCGAAGCAGACACACCCCCCTCTCCACCTTTCAAGCCAAGTTGATTTACTCTCTCCGACACCAGCCCCATAGGCACTAGGGCTGACATGTCCACTGCCGGAAGGTTGAGGTCCGGGGGCACTGACGAGCTGCCACCCAAACCTTTTGCTTTCCTTTTCCTGAGCACAATCTGATTTTTCTTTTTCTCCTGGCTGTGAAACAATTGACGACTAGAACTAGCCGTCTGTTGAGGGTCACTGTCCACCTTTGTTGCCTGGTTCTTCAGAGGTGAAAGAACCTCGTCATCATCCTCGACCCCGTCTTTATGGGAAGGGGTTTTCGAGCTCGCATCATTGGATTTCGACACCGAGCCTTTCGACTGCTTCGAACTGGCAGAAGTGCCACTGCCATAGGAGTAAGAATTCGCTGCAGCCTCCTGAAAACTCTGTATCTTCTTCTTTTTGGCCTCCGGTGCCCTAAGTTTTAGATCATAGGGTAGTTTTCCCTCCTTGTTACGGACCACCGGCTTAACACACTCCAGTTCTGAGTGGCCTATTATGCCACAAGCTAGACAGTAATATGGCAGTTTCTCATACTGAAGATCAAACCACTCTGGGTCTGCATCTTTTTTCGTCTTCAACAACACACCTCTTCTCAGGGCTTTGGTCACCTCGATCGCCACTCGGGCGCGGAGGTAAGGGCCACTGGCTTTGCCATCTTTATCCACATCCAACTTTCTCACCGTACCAACCAGCCCCATGGCACGTTCGCCACGGTGTTTGTTCATCCAGCCCAACGGTAGGTTCAAGATCATCACCCAGATATCCATCCGGTCGAACCTGATCTCTGAAGGCTTGAGGGTTTCATCGTAAGGTTGCATCAGCAGGGCCTGACGTCTCACCATCCACGGTGAGCCTACCAACGCCCGTTCCATGTCCTGCTCAAACTTGAATTCCGCGACAAAAAGGTTGTCTCCCTTCTCCCCAATGGATCTAACCTTCAGACCATGGGGATTCCCCCAGGCCGGTTTCATTGCCTGGGCAACTGTGGTGGCATGCACAATCGTCGGTGAGAGGACCTTACCGACTAGCGCCCAGTCCATCTTCAGGGGGTCGTCAGCACCTTCATCATCACTGAACTCCACCACGTCCCCTTCTTCTGCTGTCAGATCAAGTTTCTGGAGCAGATCAGTGACGTGCGCATCCGGATCAACCGGCAGTCCGCTTCCGATCGCAGCCATGGCAACCAAACGGAAGGAAAAAGAGATGTGCAGCGTACAGATTGTAGGCCAACACACCAATCCGATCCCACTCTAGGCCTGCCCTGTGCGCGTCCAAAGAGTCAATTGTTGGCACCTGGCAGGCAGGCGGGAGTGGGCCACGGCATTCAGGATCAAACCGTTTTGCAGAGACACGCATCGTACTCATGTGGGTGCACGATGCACCGGAGATTCCTCAGCATGCCATGCCATTCTCCATGAAGGCGTCGAAGACGAGGGCGACAACCTCGGTGTCAGCATCTTCATTAACATGACGATACGAAGACATTTGTTTTCGGACGGCGGCATCGAGGCGAAGATAATGTCGTCGCCATGGAATAATTTTTTTCAGTCTCTTCTCTGTTTTATTATGGTTAGATCTGGCCATAACAAAGGACAGGGGACAATAAGTTTCAGATCAGTCTTCCTCTTTCTTCAGTGGCAGAAAGAAGAAGAAGGAAGAGACACCAGAAAGAAGAATTTCCTCAATTCCGTCTACCGGAATGTTGGCCGTCATTCGTTGGACATTTTGTCGAGTCTTTGTCTGTTCGGTCATCTACAATGCAAAATATCAAACACATTAGGTTAGGTTTTGAGTTGTGCTATTCAGAGCGTGGGTATTTTTCTGTGATTTGAAGTGCTTGTAACGGATTGATGTATCCAGCTATCATATAATATATAATTGTTCTTTCGTCGCAAAAAATTGCCTGTGCTGAATCGTAGTCGTTGAACAGCTGTGGGGACATGACACTCCTGCCACAATCGCTCCAAATACAGCCTAGCCGCTAGCAGTGCAGTACTGTAGCTCCGGAGCCGGAGATTGCGATAGTGGGTTGAAGCGTTGCACGAGCATGACGAGCCCAACATACACGAGTGGCCGCTCGATCAACGGTTTGACGTAACGTAACGATGCGCAGTGCCCCCTTCTCCTACCCCCTAGGGTTCTGGCGATGCTCATCCGCCATCTTCTCCATATCCGGCATGACGGACCTAGGGTTCCGGCGACGCTCCCCCGCCCTAGGCCTGGCCCGACCGCCACCCCCGCCGCTAGAACCCTAAGCCGCCCGCCCTCCATCCCCACTGCTTGTCTTCCCTTCCTCCCCCGGGCTAGCCCCTTTTAAGGCCGCCGGAGTTAGGGAAGAAGGGGTGGGGGTGGCCCGCCTCAACCCTAGAGGAGAGAGAGAGGGGGAGGCCTACCTGACACGCCACCACCAGATCCGGTGGAATCGCCGCTGCCACCACCAGATCTGGCGGCGCTGCCGCCGCATCTGCCATGGCCGCCCGCCAGGGAGCGCAGGGAGGCGGGGACGCGGGGAGGAGGCTGCCGGTGAGGTGGAAGGAGGTCACCAGAGAGGGAGAGGGAGACGAGCTATGGGGAGCCATCAGGGAGGAGCGGAGGATTGAGGAAGGAGCGGAGTAAGAGAAAGCCGGAGAAGAAGACCATGCGAGTCAGACGGGTGTGCGTGCGGAGCGGAGGGAGCATGCATGCTCTTCTTTTAGGGATTACTAGGTAATTGCCCGTGCATTACAACGGGAACCTATAACAATAACTCATGTACAAACGAAAGACAGTACATCACGATAACTCATGTACAAACGAAAGACAGAGTACATCACGATAATCCGTGTTGTAGAGGGCGAAAAATTAATCGTGTATGCTCAAATTACACAATTCTCCTGTTTAACCAAAAAAAAAACTGTCAGAAGGCACAACCATTACAAGATACATGCAAGCACAAATACAATTGAAAATAAAATGGCACTTGGAGCTAACTCCAGGACAAGGAGAAAAAAAGGGCATTGCTACTGAACAGAGATGGTGATGGCAAATGAACTATCGTTAGGTCTTCATTTTACTCCCATCATTTTTTTCCTTCCTCCAATCCTTCACGGCATCCTTGATCCTTCCTTTGCTCAATTGAGTAGCTCCTCATGAGCAGCGCTCCATTGCCGGATCCACTCCCAGCACCCCTCACATGCTAACTTAGATGTTTTGTGACTGCTGACCCGACGCCACGCCACCCACTAGCCCTCGACCAACCATGGCAAAGTGGCACCTCGCCTCCCCGCCCATCCACAATCCCAAGATATAGGTCTCAAACCCCAAGTGACTTCTGGATTTTTTATTTTTATTTTTATTTATTTTTTGCAATTTTGCAATAAAAAAGAAACTACTAATTTAGTTCACACAAGAACACAAGAAGTTGAAGAAAAGGACAAAGCCTGTATAAATAACATAAGTAATGAAGGCATGATCTAGATTCATAACATTTTCTTTGATGCACAGGAAGTCTGTAACAACCCTAAAATCCACACAACCTAAAAATCCCAACCAATTAAATTTTTTCATTTATTTATTGTGAAAACCCATTTTTCTTGTGCAAGCATATAGGTTTCATTATGAATTTGGTAAATAAAGGAGTATAGTTTGCATTTTAATTCCATTCATATAGAATAATAACTTATGCATCACATTTGGGATTTATTGTAATTTATGTTTGTATTTACTCAATATTTAAAATGGGCAATATATGTATATATACACTAAAATGAAAATAGAAAAAGAAAAAGAAAATAAAAAGGGAGAGAGAGTTAGGCCAGCCATTCGGCCCAGCCGGTCTGCTAAGCCAGCCCAAACCAGCCCGGCCTTCTTCTCCTCACCTCACCCGCGCGCGCGCTCCACCCCGCCTTCCCGCACTGGGCCGGCCCAACACCGCGCGCACGCGCGATGCCGACCGCACGCGCTCGACCGTTTCACCCGCTTCCCCGCAGCCGCTGACCACCCGGCCCCGCCTGTCAGCCGCTCTCGCCCCCCCCCCCCCCCACTGTTCTTCTTCCTCGCAGAGACGACGGGGACGAGTGCACGCAATTCGCGTGACCCCGGTCCCACAGCCGACAGCGCCACGCTCCGTCAGGTTTGTCCCCTGCCTGTCGCGCTGTCTTGCCCGCCAAGAACCGCCGCGGCCGTAACCAAAGCCCTAGCATCGAGCGCCCGTAGCCCTTTGATCTACCGAGATCAATCGCGGCCGTCCGCCATGGGAACCTGCCAAGCTCGCCTATAAATGAGACCCGCTCCGAAGCCCTAGCCCTCATCCCACTCGCCGCCGCCGCGGCACAAGCCACCGCACCCCACCGCATAGCCGAGAGAGAGGGAGAAGGGCGGAGCAGAGGAGGAGGAGCTGCCGGAGCGCCGCCGCCGCGGAGCACGCCGAGCCGGACACGGAGGAGAAGCCGGAGCCCCGTCGCGGTTCGGCACGGCACTGCGTACGCTCTGCACGGCTCCGACTTGCCACTGCACAGCCATCCTAGCTTCACCGACACCACGGTGAGCCACCGCACGCCATGTCCGAACCTCGCCCTGCTTTTGCCATGGCGTTCCGGCCACGGGACGCGCAGGCACGAGCCTTTACCGGCTCAGGAAGATCACTTGCACCATGCACTCATGCAACCGGCCGAAACCCCCGGACTACAAGCTTTGCAAGACCGAGAACGCAGCACGACGCGTTCTCGGCGGAACGCGCTCGCCACCGACGCGTTCCGACGCCGAATCACCCGTTCCGAGCAATCCGACTAGCACCCGTATAGGTTAGAGCATCGTGGAGCACCGCCACGACCCCTTGAGCTAGCTACGCGGATCTAAGCGCTAGAGGAAGCCTCGTCCGCCCTGCTCGAGTGCGCCGCGACCTCGCCGGAGCTCCGCCGCGTGCCGAAGCCAAGAGGAGACCCTGCCGTGACACCAAGTTGCCACCAACGACCCGAGGGCCTTACTGACTATGTCAATAGAAGGGAACCACACCCGTTCGTGGCAAAACCGAACCTCGGCCACCACACCGCCGCCCGCCTCGCCGGAGAAGCGCCTGTGCCGTGGCCGAGCACCAAAAGGGACCCTGTTAGCCAAATTGGGTCCCTTAGAAACGAATATTGGGGCCCGGAGGGGAGAAATTGCCTCGCTGTGGGCTGCAACGTAGCCTACCGAAGCTTTAGCCCTACGGCAGCTCGCCGCCGGCCGCCATGGCACGCCGAATGGTCGGCCAAGGTCACAAACCACCCCCCACCACCGCCGAGCTCGCCCGACCACCGCCGAGCTACGCCGACGCCTCCGACCAACGTCGAGCTCGCCCGACCACCGCCGAGCTACGCCGACGCCCCCCGACCAACGTCGAGCTCGCCCGACCACCGCCGAGCTACGCCGACGCCCCCCGACCAACGTCAAGCTCGCCCGACCACCGCCGAGCTACGCCGACGCCTCCCGACCAACGTCGAGCTCGCCCGACCACCGCCGAGCTACGCCGACGCCGGCGACTCTCTGGGAACCAGCATCGAACACCTGGTGGGCGACCATCGGGTCTGTGTTCTGTTGAGGCGCCACATCCGTAGACCCTGTCCACCGTAGACCGTATGGGTAAAGGGGTAGGGGAACTCGGTTCACCATGAGCCGGGTCATCGGCCCATGAACCGGCGCTCGTGCAGTTCACCGTGCACCGGCTCTCGTAGACCCGGACCGAAGCAACCCGGCGCGACCACGTGGCGAGCCCTGGCGCTGCCACGTGTCATGCCAGTGACGTCATGATGACGTCACTATGACGTCACCCGACCCCACTAGTCAGAGGAAGCGTTGACCCAGTCAACGCTGACGTCAACAATGACGTCATGCTGACGTCAGCAGCCACGTCAGCCGCCACATGCCGCACTACTGGACCCGCGCGCCACGTGGACCAATCCCGAGCTGCCAGCCATTTTTCTATTTTCAGAAAATAGGATAATCTTCGGAAATTCATAACTTATTCATACGATGTCCAAAAATTACGCACCATATATCAAAATTCTCAGAAAAATGAGATCTACAATCTAAGACTATGTTTGTGTGCATTTGGCTCTTTATTTTATTGGATTTTTCTGAAATACTCTATAGGAGTCGCTGACGTGACTATTTCGTGTTTGATTTCAGAGCCGGAGGAGGATCTAACTAAGTAAGACGACCACGAGTACCTTCAGGAGCTAGGAGACGACTACGAAGGTGCCACGTCCCACCAAATCTTTAGATCCTATTTACGCATTGCAAATGACATTGTTGCTATTGCTTTATGATTATGTATGGATTGGTTGCATGATAGTGTATTTGAATTCCCTGCCTTGATAAGACTATACCCTGCTATCCGCTGCTAGGTTAGCTGCTGCTTAATTTACTGTTACTCTTCCACTACTCACTACTTGCTATATGCTATGTGGTGGAATTGGGACGGTGTATATCTGTTTATAACTACTGGGAGAGAGTGCTGCGTGCGTCTTGGGTGCGTACTAAGGGTTGATGTCGACCAAGTGGGATGTGAGACAAGCCCATGGGGCAAGTCGTGCCGGGGGTGCAACCTGAGCATCCCCAAGCGAGATACCTGTGGCGGGTAAAGTTGTTGAGGAGGTTCCGGGTGGGATAGCCTTGGTGGTTTGAAGCCCGTGGACGGAGGTGCTGTGATGGCACGGGGGAGAGTATCCCCTAAGTGAAGATGCCTGATTGGTCAAACCTAGGACGGACTAGTTTTAGGTTCATGGGAATCCTTTTCTACTCACTCGCTTCTGATGGGCGGGAGACGGCTGGACTACTTGGTAGGACGGTGCCACTACTCCTAGGTTGAGAGGTGATAAGGGTGGGCGGAGACGGTCGATGGGTTCCCGTTCCGTTCTAGATGCGCAGTACCACTGGATGGGCCCGGTACTGTGTCTCCCAGTCTCAGCATAACGGTGTAGGATCCGGAATATCCTAGGGCCGAGTGGTAGGGTGGCATCGACCTAGGCAAGCAAGCACCTGGAATTCTGCCTAGGTGTTTGTGCAACACCTATGATGGCTAATCTTGTGGGTAGTGAAACATCTGCAAAGTGTATGGTTGATCGATCGATACATATGCCAACCTGTTGGCTATGGACCTTTCCTGTGAAGCTTCTACTGGTGTAGTGAGTGTTCTCTTCTCCCCCTGGATAACATTTTTCCGGCAGTGTACCCGCTGTGGTAGTGTGCCGCTGAGATAGGCCTGAGAGGGAGTTGGGCCTGTCGAATGAGAGTGAGGTGTGGGTATGTGAGATGTGGTGATGGGAAAAGGGATGATGGTGTAATTGGAGATAAAACTTGACTAATTAAACATTGATTACAGCTGCATAGGAAAACCTCAGCCTATAGGTCTGCTTGTATAGCCTTGCATCCACTTTCCACAAAGCAAATGCTGCATAGGTGGGCTCCGTGGCCAGTACATATCGTACTGATAAATTTGCTGTCAGGTGACGAGAATGAGTACGGCTTCGAGGAAGATGATGGCGAGGAATAGGGTCACGTGCTACACTCAAGTTGGCCGTGAAGGATGAAACGTTTCCGCATCTTCTAAAGCTTCTCTGAATGTTGATTCCGCCAGTGTGGCGATGTAATAAATGTTTATGTAAGATTTAATTACCGTTGTATGGATCCTGGTGTCAACTGAGATATGGATAATTTCATGGATTGTCCCAAGCAATTTGTTGAATTACAATTCGAGCCTGTGGATTTCCCTTCGCGGAAATCGAGGTCGTTTCAAAGTCACTGATAGAAAAACATGAGATACATTAGTAGTGTCAAAAGATATCAGGAAATGCAAATGACAAAAGTTGTGCACATCAGATAGCAAACAGAGCAGTGAAATCCTTTATAAAACAACTCTCTCTGTATCCATGCATCAGTACACCTACATCATTAAACAAAGCAACAAAGGCTTATACTAATATAACAGAGCAAAGCAGCAGTTCTAAAATCCGATGGGTGTACGAGGTATCTCATGTAACAATACCTTCATCTGGAGTCTAAAATTGTGTTTTCCCAAAAAGAAAAAAAGATTATGAAATATAAGCAAAGTGAAGCATCACCTCACCTTTTCAGTCATAGACAACATACTTTATTTCATAATCATAGATTCCATCCATATTCTGTTTTTTGAAGGCAAAAAAACTGTGGGGAGTTCCCCACAGCACTTCATTTTATAAATTTAAGGGTAAGAAACACCGAACAGACTTACAACTGGAATTAACTGTAAGCATCTAACCAAAAACAAAAGGCTGATCTTAGATCATCCTTTAAACGAAGGGACTGAAGCAGACACTGGTTTTTGAAATTTGCAAACCAAATATCGACGTGGACTTGACCATTGTTGAACACTCTGTCACTCCTTATCTTCCATATCTCCCATGCACCAATGGTTACTACCTCCATGAAAAAAGGAACGTTTTCATGTTCCCTTGCGTGTTATTATGCGGTATATCAAAATATTTGATCAATCCAATTACTTGGAAAGAGGATGGAAAATTTTTTAGACCGTGCAATAGGGACGATGATGTTTGAGCAGGGTGCAGATGCTGCGGTTAGCAAGGGCAGTTGTATCCGGACGGCCAAAAGTGGTAGATGGTGTTTCCAGCGAAGTGGGCAACCAAAGTAATACATTTTCCCGAATATGCAGTAAGCTCACCAAGTATCATTGACCAAAGTATCCTGAAACTGGTTCCAAACGCAAGGAAACCACCTGAAATTAGGTACATAGTTTGGTTGAAAGAAAGGAAACAAAATAAGATGCTTAAAATTGGAATTCTTAAATCAACGAGCAAGAAAGGCACCATCTGGCCATTTCACTATATCTCAACATTTTAGTTTAGTTCTTCATTTAGTTTGGTTGAAAGAAAGGAAACAAAATAAGATGCTTAAAATTGGAATTCTTAAATCAACGAGCAAGAAAGGCACCATCTGGCCATTTCACTATATCTCAAAATTTTAGTTTAGTTCTTCATTTGAATATCACTGTCTGAGAAAAAGGTTTCAAGGTTCCGAAATTTCATGTCCGGTGTATCATCATTTCTAATTATCTTCAAGTCAAAACCATTTTGGTGATGAGAGACAAATTCACCCCATTTAAGCCCAAAACTGGAAAGAACGATACACGAAAAAAAAAATCATCCTTGCTCTTAGCGTTTGACACCTCTTAGAATAAACAAAAGTTGAACCTTTTACTGACTTCAAATGATCTGAAATTTGGTTGTATGTAAGGAATCAAATCAGTGCACTGTGATCAGTAGGACGAACCATTTGCTAAGCACCAAGGTCTTTAACTTTTTAAATGCAGGTGACCATTTCAAATCTCTGTTGAAAACATCCTGGGAAGATAACACATATGTAAAGTCAAATAATGAATAAAAAGGGCATACCCAGTGCCGTTGGCTCCCGCACTGACGCGGGGTCTGGGGAAGGAAATCAGCGCACAGGCCTTACCCGCACAAATATGCGGAGGCTGGGGCTCGAATCCTAGACCAACCGGTAACAGGCGGTAAGACACTACCACTTGCACCAGGGCCGCCCTTCTAAAGTCAAATAATGAATACCATAAAAAAAATATTAAAATCTTCAAACACATCCTGGTTTGTAAGCCAGGTTAAAAAAAGGTTTTGACTTTTGTAGATGTGCATCTAAACTAATATATACCAAAACAATAAACTAATATATACCAAAACAACCCGATCTTTTCTAATCTGAGCAACGCATTCTGAATCTAAGATCACAAATCAATAACTTGGTCCCTCGTTTTCAGTTCAACATTATCAGTAATTACAGAAGAACACAAGTTTCATTAATGAACCAATGATATAGGCATCTAGAAAGGTAATCGTCAACCAACCACAGGTGATTACTTCAAAATAGTATGTTATTACTTCTGAATACTAAAACAACGAAATCCAGTCATTACTTCAAAAATAGTAGATTATTAATGTGTCACTGACTAATTTTGTTTTCATCTCATGGGACAAGCGACATTAACTCATTAATTATCACATCCAATTATTTTTGAAGTGGCACACCGCACACCATTACAGTTTACAGATAGAGACTTTGAAACAAGCTGAAGCTAAAAAATCCAAAGCCTGGGATCCAAAATTCTGAACATAGGCAATGTTTATGTAAACATAATAGCTCTGTTAAGGAAGATGGCTGACAAAACAGCAAAATCCGAGAACTAAATTACTGAAACTGAAAAGAAAAGTGCTTACCTGCTAGGCTCCTGCCAGTTTGTAGTTTGCCTCTGCACTGCTGTTGGGTACTGGTGTCGTGCTTGCTGCAGCTGGCTGCGGCCTGTGGTGGCTGCCGGCTGATTGCCTGGCTGGCCGCTGCGCCACCTGCACCCTCCAAGCTGCTTCCTCGTCACGGCCCGCTGGAGCCGGTCTGCGCACGGATGTTTGTCTTCTACCTCCAGTTAAAGGCAACCCAAAATCAAAATAGCTGACCAAGAAAAGTAGGAATGAAGGGATGCTCGTCTTCTACCTCCAGACGCCCTCCAGTTCGCCTCTAGGCTAGCTCTAGCCTCTCCTTCTCTTCATCCCATGCCAGATCCACCCCTGATTGCTGCTGCCGAGTAGTGCGGGGCCCATGCCGGTCTACCCGTGACCTTCGCTGCCAGAGGAGGTGGTGGTTGAGGTGGGCACCATCGTCCGCGTCCGCGTCCGCGTCCGCGTCCGGGAGGAGGCGAAGGGGAGCTGGGTGGCGCGGACGACCAGGCCGGTGCCGGGGACGCGGTCGTCGTAGCAGGGAGGAGCAACGGCGGGGGTGGTTGTGCCGGCGAGGAGGAGGCCGCCGGTGCCGGCGACGCGGTCGTCGCAGCGTGGAGGAGCGACAGCGGTGCGGCGAGGAGGAGGAGACCAGTGCTGGGGACTCAGTGGGGAGCAGCGACGGCTGGGGCAGCTAGGCTCCAAGGAGGCCGGTTCGGGGTCTGGATCGCACGGGGAGGTGGAGGGCGGCAGCGCAGCGGCACGAGGCGGACCAGCGACGACCGCGGCTGCGGCGAAGGGCGTGCGCGCGGCGGCGCAGGGCGAGGCGGGCGGGCGGGCGGCGGCGGATGGGGGCGGCGCGACGGATGGAGCCGAATCCTCAACCAGCGCGCTGCTCCCCTTTGCCGCCCCCACGCAGCGCGCGGAGGAGGAAATCGGGTGCCGCGGCGGCGGCTGCGTGCCGGCGGGGGCGGCGCGCGGAGGAGGAGGCTGGGCACCGGGCGCCACGGAGTACGGCTGGGGAGGATGGGGGGGGGGGGGGGGGAGGCGCGGCTGGGGAGGAGGTGGGAGTGGTGGGGCGGTTGGGAGGAGCCGGGGAGATGGATTCGCGCGGGGCGATGAGAAGCCGGGCGGGGCGAAATCGATCGAGCGACGATGACCGCCGGGTGTTTTTTGTCGTAGAGATTTAAACTAAGCCCTTGCTTTCGGGCTAACACGGTCCGTGAATCGGCCCATAGGCCGTGCCTGGGCTGACAATCAAGCAGGGGGACTAGTAAGGCACTAAGGCACGGCTTGGCAAGGTTCAGGGATTCGACCGAAACTCCGTTTCATTGAGCTCCGAAATGAATTTTGTGCTTTAAATCTCAAAAATTCGTCGAATTCAGTTCAGAATTGGACCGACTTTTACTATAATTTTTGTCCATTTCGGTGGGGACCGAATTTTTTTGAAAATTGAATCCCAGAACCTTGCGGCATGGCAGGCACACCGTGTCGTGCCTGGCAGTCCGAATTCTCCACCGTCCAGACTTCAGACTGCTTCTCCAACGGATGGGATCATGGGATTGGTTTGGCAGCAACGAAACCCTCAGTTAGCCGCGCCGGCGCCGCCATCCATTTGATCTATCGGCTGATCGGCCTCTGCTAACAAACAAACTAGTAGATTTTTTCACGGTTCATCACGCGCTGATTTGTCGTGCCTTCCCTGCCAACTGTGATCTTGCTCCTCTTGCCATCTTCCTTCGATCTCTGTGCGAATTCCAGCCTCCTCTCCTTCCGCGTTGCTCAAAGCTGAAGTCTTTTCTGTCCTGTCTGACAGAGGTACTCGATCGGATCTCGATTCGAAGTGACCTGGCACGATCGACGCAGATGATCCGGCGGTTCGTGAATCTGGTGGCCAAAGACTACGCCACCGGCGCGCGCACGTTGCACCGGCTGGACGTCGCCAAGCATCTCTTCTACCCGTCCACGGCCCGCGCGGATGCCGCAAGCACCAAGAACAGGGAGAAGGAGAGCAACAATGGCGGCGGCAAGCTGCTGAGGATCGGGCGCAGCCTGCTGCAGCGGCTGCTGTCGCAGACCGTGTGTCTCCAGGCGCGGGAACCATAGTTAAATTTATCCCCCGAAAGTCAGCCGATATTTCCGAAATTTCACTTCTATCCATAGAGTCCGATAAAATTAGATATCCTCCAAATTTTTCCTACTTCTACACAGACTGCTCAAATTCGCTCGTACAATGATCCCAAACTCATAATGCTTTATTCTTATTTTCATCTATAAACAACTGATGTTTAATAGCTTACGAGTAGTTTCAAGTCAAATTCTATAAACTTTTGTCGAAATGATTTGAATATTTTTTGAATTTGGTCTGATATTTCCGATCCTTCTTATCTTATTTATCTATAACCTCCAATGAATTTTTATTTCCAATAATGAAAACCTTAGCGGGAACCTGGCGCCCCCCCCCCCCCCCCCCCCCCCCCCCCGCGGACCCGGACCACTGCCAGTGGTCCTCGTACCCGGGGTTCGAAACGTTCGCGCTCCTGCAGAGCACCGACCCCCACGCCGGCAGCGGCGCCGACGACGGCAGGATCCTCCACTTCGACCCCGGCGAGGGAGGCCGCGTCCTCCTCTACGACGCCGGCGCGGGCTCCACCGTCACCCTGCCCAACCTGAAACTACTGCCCAAGAGGATCACACACTTACAGCAGCCGATCTTCATCTCCATCCCCATCGCCGGTGCCGGAGAAGAGAATGAGAAGGAGAGCCTCTACGTGATCACCGCCGGCAACGTGTGGCGCCACTGCTTCGAGGTCCTCGACCTGAGCCAACCTCACGAGTGGGAGCATGCCGCCGCCGCCGTTCGTCGGGCCCTACACCTACTCGGCTACTCCGGCGTCACATCCTTCGCGGTGGTCGACGGCGGCCGCACCATCTGCGTGTCGACCAGGAAGAAGGGCACGTTCTGCTTCGACACGAGGAGCCGCGAGTGGCGGCACGCTGGCGCCTGGACGCTGCCCTTCGCCGGCCGAGCCGAGCACGTCCCCGAGCTCGGCGCCCTCAGCTTCGACCGCTACCGCCGCTACTTCTCAGACGACGACTACCTGTGCGCCGCGTCAGAGCTCTCGGTCGCCTCAGCCATGGACGCGGCGGCGCGTGGAGCACCACCACCAGGAGCAGCGCCGGAGCTGCAGCACGTCTGGCGAGACACGGACCCCTCCGGCGAGAGCGAGAGGATCCAGCTCAAAGGCCGGCTCCGGGGGATCTCTCTGAACTGGAGCAAGGAGTGGGTGCTGAGACGCCGCGACCTGATCAGCCTCGGCGGAGGCAGGTTTTGCATCGCCAAGGTCTTTGAAGTCCAGAGAACTGTAAGCTACGGCTTTGAATGCGACGAACCCTTGACAGAAGCAGAGTTTCTTGAGCTCAGTGGCGTGGAGGTGGTTCGCGGCGGCGGCGGCGGCGACGATGGAGGAGAGCTACGGATGGTGAAGCACAAGTGCAAGCGTTACATGTTCACCACCGACGAGATCATATGGGTGCTCTGAAGAAGAACAAATATAGTGCTGTGCTACTGCTCTACCAAGTGCCTGGTTAGTATGAATGACCCAGCGGAGTAATGCATGCAGTGCACCCCAATTTCCCAACTCATGGAAATAAGCTAGTCGATCATCATTTCAGGCTTTGAGCAATACATTACACATGCATGTATCAGATCGGACCAGGAAGTGAAGCGATCTATGCTCTGTTTTTGTTTTAGGACCTGCTCTGTACGTATGTTCTCTATAAGAAATCTTTTTAGTTTTGCAGTCCTCTCATCTGGAACCTAACAGTTGAAATTTTCCTGCACTGCTCCAAATTGAAATCTGATTTGATTTTCAGTTGGGCTTCCTACACATGTCCGGGCTGCCCGACTTAACACATTTTATAACTCTGCTGCTGAACTCTTTGACCATCCCAAGGTTAGGCTTATGATTTATTTTCATGTTCCCCTATATCAAAAGCCCAAGACAGAGACAGCAAATGCACATAGACCAAGACCAAGTGAGTAATACTTATGGAGCAAGTGTTATTACTCACCTTTTAAGTTCTTCCTTGACAGAACGACTTGCATGGAGATTCATGAATCATGATGCACTTCTCCTCCTTAACCTCTGGCAACAATCTCCATCAACTCTGGTGAAGGTTCAGGGTTCGGCGATCTTTTTTTTTTTTTTACTTCTTGGCTGTAGAGGGACTGAGGGATGCTAAAAAGTACTGCAGACACCTATTTGGGTGTAAATGGAGCAGTACTAAATTCTATTGATCAAGATCAATATGGAAAGCTCATAAATGTTTTGAATGGTTTGAGATGCATATTGTTACATTCAAATGGTTGTATCTAGAGCATCCCCCTTTGTAAATCTGACATAACTAGGTTTCGCTCCTGCAAATTGCGCGGCTATCATGCATGCGGTTGGACAGTTGTGCAACCTGTCATCCATTTTGCTTCTTCCCTGTTTTAGCTCCCAGACCAGTAACTTCAATGTAGAAGTATGTGAACTATTGGGTTCATAGTATCCTGGGGCCTTGGCAACAAATTGAAACGCTAGGCAAGTGATCTGAAACACAAACATTTACATAGGTTTAGGTACCGAATAGGCGAAATAAATGTTCAGATTACAGTAACAATTTGAACATGATTATAAGAAATTTGGATCCTGTGAGAGCATCTCCAACGGTTTTGCACATTTTGTTTGGTAAAATTGGGAGTTTGTCAAGTCCCAAATGAATATGGCAAAGTTAAAAATAGTCAATCTCTAACGGTTTTGCATTATTTACTTAGCAAAAAAGGAATTTGTGGACCCACATATTTTTTTCCCACGCGCGAGGACCGGCGATGCCAAGCGCGGGTGAGGTTTGCATATATGCCTACTCATCCTAGGATTTTGCCAAGTTAATAAAAATGTAAAGACCATTTGCAAAACTGTTGGATAGGAAATTTTTAGTTTTTTTGCAAAAACAAGAATACAAAGCCCATTTGCAAAACCATTGGAGATGCTCTGACTATGGCCAAGTTAATAAGATCAAAACTCGAAATAGGGAGTCACTGAGAACTCTTAAGAACTTGGTTGGTTGTTGAACCTTGACACACAATGTGGCCCTCATAGTTTATTAGACGCATGTTTTTGGTTTCACGCAACAACCGCAGCTTACCAAACTTTCTTAGCTACATGTGTTTCACATGTCAACTCAAATTCCTTTATTCAAAGTTTGTCACATGTGTGGCGAACATTTCGTTCATCACACTTTGGGTGGCAGCCACATTGCCATCAAAATTGAGTTGGGACTTGGGAATTGCATTATCTAGAATCTCTTAGAATTTGGAACAAATTTTGAACGCTTCATGAAGTAGGTGGTTATAATAAGTGCTTATATAAAACAAATCCTATAATCCAACACTATAACAAAGAGCTTGATTGGATCACAAGCAACGACAGAGCCGCCCTAGGGGAAGGGTGGGGTGGCTGCCCCTGCTACCGTCCCGGCAAACGGAGACGAGCGGAGCGACGAAGTTGTCCCAGTGGCCGGCCATTTACGAGTACGAGATGAGGGTGAGCGAGGCAGAGCGTCATCGTGTAAAGGCCCAAACAACACAAGGAAACGAGTACGACTTGTACGAGAGGGAGGCGAGCGAGCCTCTCGCGGGCGCCGCCATCTCCCCTTCGCGGGCGTCAGCGCCACCATCTCCCCGCACTGCCGCTTGCCCGGCGCCCGCCCACCACCCGGCGGCCTCCTCGCCTCCTCGTCCAGTGGCCGGCGCCCTGCCGCAGACCCACAGTCCCGCCCGCTAGCGCTTGGCGCGACCAGCGCGGCCTCCTCATCCGGCGAGTCAGCGCCCGTCCTGCCGTGGTTCCGCCCGCGGCCCGCTAGCACCAGGCACGGCGGCACCCCGTGCCCATCCACGCGGCCTCTGTAGGAGGTGGGCAGCTGGCGATGGAGGGAGGTGAAGAGGAGCAGCAGGAGCTGGCACCTGGTGGCACTGGGGCCGGCCATGGCCGCGGGCATGAAAGTGGCAGATGTATTTCACTTATTTATGATTTGCGATGTATGGATCAACATCAACTAATCAAAAACTAGTTTATTCTTCAAATTTGAGGTAACATCTTGTGTTTCTCGTCTACTTTTTTGTCGTCATGTGTGATTGTAGCATTTTTGCCATGATTTGTGTGGTTATAGCATGTGAATACGGTGCTATCGGAATACGATGCATTTCTCGTTCATTTTCTTGTTGACATGCGCCCCACCTATAATTTTTTTCTGGCTCCGTCATTGATCACAAGTAGATTTTTTTAATCTGCGTTATGCATATAAAAGATTTAAATGAGAGTTTTCGGTCCCTGAATGACAATGATTGATTATAGTTTATTGAAGTAAAATAAATTTATAACTTATCCTTACTTTGCTAAGTTGGACAAGAGGTTAGGGGGCTAGTTGGACTTTCAACTCATGATCCCATATAACCTGTTCTCACCTGAACTAGGATTATGGTAATAAAGGATTTTGGCTATATTAATCCATTATATAATCACTCTTGTTTGGATCAAAGTTTGTTTATATATAATTTCGTTATTATAACTACATGGTATCTAAACAGGACACGTAAACAACCTTGATATTTTAGTCTATAGTCTATAATTCATACTTGTACACTCCAGGTATCACGCAGCCCTAGGATGCTACACAACTACACTAAATTGCCGAACTAAAAAAATTTGGCAACATATACCTAGAAATGAGCAGAACACGGAAGCAAAGACGGATAGTTAATAATAAAACGTGATACTCCACATAACAACTACATCTTTAACAAACATAAGCATGGGTGCTCTACCATCTCTCAACTCAGAAAAAACATCCTGACATTATAAGTTCATGTAAAGGTGTTGGATGTGCAACTAACCCATTTCCCTCCATGTTATCTTCAAATTTAACCTAGGAAAAAGAAACAAGGGTGAGATTGGATAATCTCAGCAAACAAACTACCTTAACAAGCTATTTAAACCATATTAGATTAGCCCATCATTTCATAAAGTAACAAGTACTAATAGCTCTACCAATCTACTTGATATACCAAGAATTAGGCAATCATGGCGAGACAAAAACAACTTTAGTCTGTACAATAGCTACCATAACAATTAATATAAGATCCATGTAGATCAATAGTTAACAGCCCACAAAGAAGATGACATATAGGTTCCCATAATAACTAGGTATAGGTAGCATAAGTACAGATTGTATCCCATATAAAAATGAAATAGTGTTTGCAAGGCAATTGAAGTGCTTAGGAATGTAAAACAACATCACATATAATATTCTCCATCATCTCACAAGCCATACCATAATGCACGTCACCACGGTGAAGCATCACTTCTCATATTAGTTTCATTGCAACCATATCAAACCGATATTTAGATATCCATAAAGTAAAGCAAAAGAATACACAGTAGTTTATGTATAATATATCTAAAATCACCAAGCCATAATTTTTCATACTATGTCACAACATAACTTATCACACCCAAAATCCAAACCATTCAGTAGTGCATATGAATGCACATGAACCCCTTCCTTCATACCCAATAAGGTACAAAGCCATATCGTTTTGTCCAATAAATGATGTTATATGCAAATGGATGCATATGAACTCCTGCCTCCATACCCAACAAGGTATGAAGCCGCATCGTTATGCCCAATAAACGATGTTGTACCGGTACGGTCGTAACCATAGGTTCACGACATAACTCCAAATGCCATATGATGCAATGCAATGTGATGCAATGCCATAAGATAAATACCATCTCTAAAGATCCAAATACCACATACCTCCTGTTGAAAAAGAGAATAAGACATGATATTCAATATAGAGAGATACATAAAGAGCTCCTTCAACCTGACTAGTATCATCCAGGATAAAATGATTGAACCCACATATACCAACCATTAGTACGTTAGTTATTGATACAGTGATATATATAGACCCCCTCCTTTTAATAAATAGGGTAGCATGCAGCCATTAACAAATCTAGACATGAAGAAAGGCACCAATTCAATAATCTAAACCTCTCACATGTGAATCAAATCACAACGAGCCTTTTATAAATAAAGAGGCACCTAGAATTCAGTTCTTATGTGTTAACATCACCCCAAAGACTTATAGAAGATTACTCACATTATTACTGACATACTCGACATCTTTTTACTTAAACATGTTAGCAACCAACAGTCATAACGCAGTGTAAATGCTACACAGGCTTCCAAACACTAAGATTAGCATACCTCTATAACAAACCCATTAGTTATTAGGATACTAAGGATTCTATGAACCTCAATTAGAGTAAAAGAACATGTCATAGGTTAGTTAACCAAGCATGTGCCACATGTGCAATAATCTATCAACCTCAAGCATAATCTCGGAAACCATCAGCTATTGAACATTTCAGTTGTCTATTCACCCATGTTGGAGTTAAAGGGATACACCCACTACATAGTTGTACTAGTAACATCATATTCATACTTCTGCCATAACTATGAGCACATATAACACCATGCAAATTCCATAGAAGGAATGATAAATAGTCACATATAACACTGGGAGCATCACCATGGGACAATGAGCCTCATTCCATTATACCATCATAAGCATCATCAAACCATAATAAGTAGAGAAACATAAGAATTCACATAAAAGCATAGAGGATAAGTCCCAATGAATAAAACATGATTTTAAGGACCATATATATCATCCATGGTTCATAATTTATTTTCTTATAAAAAGTGGAGGCAGTAAAAATATCATGTTAAAGTTGTAACACTGCAACAGCTACGTTCACTTGCCTCCAATGCAGGGATGACCGCTTTAGGCACGATCCGGAGCACTACCTTGCTTGGATAATTTAATATTAGAAAAATAACCCATTTCAATAAGTCTTTACAGCAAGTAAAGCGTTTCTATGTTCCCCAAACCAAAATCCAAGCAAAACAGCAAACAAACACCAAGTGAGCTGCAGCACTACTGTTTCACTTTTTCATATCTTTTAATCCATTAATGCAATTATAGCAAAAAAATATATTTCTGAAATCTACATAACAAGGCCTACAACTTTCATGAAGGGATTATATTTTTATCACGCATTTAAGATGGCCTAAACTGCTGTTAAAAATAGACTTCAGAATCTGCCCAAGAACAGAGACCGCAGGCTTTACATGTTTATATCTCCATATCCTTAAGATAAAAAATTCTGAAATTTCACTAGCTATCAAATCATTTCATTGTCTACAATTTTCATAATACTCATATTTGCAGATAGGGTCAGTAAAAAGGCCTAATGCATGAGCAAAGCTTAACTGAAAAATTTACAGAGAAAATAGTACCTTTGACTTTGAAAATCTATATCTAAAGTTGTATTTATCCAAAAGCAGTGATTCTTACCAATTTAGAAAGCCAAGAGAAACCACTACAAGTCTCTTATATTTGTAAAGTCATATAATACCTCTAAAGATCTCAAAATCCACCTAGATCCAGTTCTGTCCAGAACTTTGACAGAGAGCAGCAGCGCTTTTAAAATCCATATCTCTCAAACCATTTGGGCTAAAATCATGAAGATAATAATATTTACAATATCAGCTATGTATCATTAGTATCTTCATCAAATAAATTTTTATAGTATATTTATTTAGTATCATAAATCTTTATATTTCTCTCTAATTTTGATTAAATTTGAGATGTTTTGACTCTCTAAGATTTTACGATTCGAGATAGAGGGAGTAGTATTTGGTGTGGCTCCTCCGAGGCACCGATTTCAATGGCGTCGAAGCCTGTGGACTGGTGCAGTGGCCATACGAAACGAGTCCTAAGACCAACTGCATTCGTCATCCTCTAAATTCACCATCTAAAAGGAATATTCCATCCTGCTCATCGAAATCTTCTCCTCTATACTACTTTCTCCCGCACCCATCTATCCTCTATATCTCTACTCTATATTTCTTTTTTTATTCCCCACCACCTACTCTCCACTCTCTCACCTCCCTCCCGTTCTCTCTCTCCCCGTCCCTCCCTGCTTCCCTGCGGCGGCTCGGAGCGAGCGTGCGCGTCTCGGTGGCTGTTCCGCGGCGAGCGCTCCACGGTGGCTCCGCGGTGGCTCCACGGCGGCATCCTCCTCGTGCTCCGGGCGGCTCGACGGAGGCCCGCGCGACGGCGAGTGCGCGAGGCGCGACGGCGGGACGAGCGCGCAGCAGCGGCGGCGCGCGGGCGGCTCCGGCGCTCATCCTCTCTCTCCTACTCCGCCGGCGGCCCCCTCGGCGGCTCCCTCTCTCTCCCCCACTCTCTCTCCGGCGAGCGTGCGCGGCCCCGGCGAGCCCGCGTCCATGGCGGCATGGGGCGAGCTCGAGCCCCCGGCGGCGAGCGCGCGGTGCTCCGGCCGGCATGCGCGCGGGGGGCTCGCGTCGATGGCGGCGAGCGGTGGTGCTCCCCTCCGCTCTCTCTCTCCCTGGCCTTCTCTCTCCTCGAGCGGGGCCGCACCGTCCTTTACCGGGGGGCTCCGTACCTCCCGCAAAAGGGCCGGATGGACGCCGGTCCGCAACCTCCCCGGACGTCATAGAGGCCCCCGCTGCAGCAAATTTTCCCATAAAAGCCTCCTACAGGCACCAGTAGTGGATGCCGCTGCGGATGGTCTAAATAATCCAAATGTCAGGAAAAAAAAAAAGAATTGGGTAACTTTGGACGGTGGATTGCACGAATTGGTTTAGTCACGGCCTGCCGCATGCTCGCATGACCTCGTGCAAATCATCATCTCACGAGTCGGCGCCGCCGTTCGCAGATCTGCTCCGGAGCTAACTGGCGGCGCACACGTCCGCAAGCTCAGCGCCCCTCAAGCCTCAAGATCGGCCAGCTGATCCGTTTGTAAGTTCTCATCATCTTTTTCATGAAGGATTATTTTTCACAATTCGATATACATCTCTGAACTCTGAAGAGCACCAACTTCTTCAGGATTTCTGGTTCGTCCATCTTCCTTCTGTTAACAAACACCTGAAGGAAATGTTTCGACCAATCAGGCGTCTACAACTGCACTGCAAGATGATGAACCGACGTTCCCTCCACCAAAAAAAGAAGAAGAAGATGAAGAAGAAGATGATGATGAACCGACGGTAACTGAATCTGGCGATGACAGACTGCAAGAACTATATATCTCCGTTGCACCGTCTGGAATTCTGGACTCGGGCTCCGTCATCAGCGTGCCGAAAGAGATTCATAGATCCGCCGTGCATCAAAGGAAACTGCTGCTCGCGTCCGTACTCTCAAGCCACCGAGAACATGCATGATGAAGGCGGCAAGGACGGCTGCTAGCGATGGCATCGCTGGACGCCCGTGTGGATGGCTCCGGAGGTTGTGCGCGGCGCGGCGACGCCGGCGTCGAGCGCATGGCCCTGGACTGCACGGCGCTCGAGCTACTCACGGGGAAGCGGCCATAGTCGGAGGGAGCTCGATCGGCGAGCTGCTGCTCCTCATCGGGTTTCACGTTGTGCGCGGTCGTCGAACGCGGGTGGAATGCAGACCGTTCGGCGGGATTTTTCTTTCGCTCAAACGCGTTGCCTCGCCGGCGCGGAACCAAACACAGCCCTAGTTGTTGTCCAAATTTTTAGGCCGGACAGTACTGCATTTTTTAGCCTGCTAAAATTTTAAAAGTCTACAACAAAAGCCCACGAGCCCATGTAAAATTCCAACTTTTACATACATCCTCTGCAACAAAAGTAAATATATAGTACAGCGCCTATTCCACAAATTACAGAAAAGAAGAAGCCCATGCATGGGCCTGTTTTTTAAAAAATGGATTTGCATATGCAGGTCCTGTTTAGTTCTCACCGCAAAAACTTTACACCCATTATATCGGATGTTTAGACACATGTATAGAGTATTAAATATAGACGAAAAAAAATAACTAACTACACAGATTGCATGTAAATTGCGAGACGAATCTTTTAAGCCTAATCAGTCCAAGATTTGACATTGTTGTGATACAGTAAACATTGCTAATGACTGATTAATTAGACAAAAAAAATCCGTCTCGTGATTTACAAGCGACTTATGTAATTAGTTTTTTTAGAATTAAGCCCACTTTTGATACCTCAACTATCAGGTTCGTTTAATTCTGGCCCTCAACTATAATAAAACCATTTAATCAACTGTTAAAACCATTTACTTTTAGCACCTAGATGCGAGTAGGGACTCTTTGGATCCTTCAGACTCACTCGTTGCCTCGTCTCCGCCACCGTTGAGTCGGTGGCACGGGATCGGAGTCATCCACGTCAGCTTTGGGAGGGGTTCTTCGTGCATGGACATGCGGAGGCCGGATCGATCGATCGATCTCCAGTTCTCCACCTGGTTTGGATATGCTTGTTCTGCACTCTGGAGAAAGTTTGAATGCGACGGATGCCATTGCCATGAACGCCTGGTTATACTCGGTACCAACTATATATCGCTGGATTTGGCACCGGCACGGGTGTCGTCACTGATTCTACTTCTCCGCCGCCGTCGTCTGCACCTGCTGCCGTGCTGGAGCCCCTCGACGATCGATGTTGGTGCTGCCGCCCGCTCTGATCGAGGGACTCCACCGTCTCATGAGGCGAGACTCTAGCTGGTGTCAGACATGCACAGGACAAGATCGACCAACCCTGGCGCCGAAAAACTCCGGCAAGGTCAAACCACTCCATGTTGGTCAAAATAGCCCCGCTCGTGTTTAGATGCTAAAAGTGAATGGTTTTTGACAGTAGAGGTACCAGCATTACACGGTTTTATAGTTTGAGGGTCAAAATTAGACGAACCCAATAGTTGAGAGGTCAAAAATAGACTTAATCTATTTTTTTATTAGTATTCGAAAAACCCTTTCGATATCCCATGAAACTCTTGATGTGACCCGCAAAAACTTTAGGCACCAGATTTAAACACCCCATTATTCTCTATCAGTCGGTCAAACATGTCGAGTAGGCCCTGACGACAACCGAGGACGCAGATTCAATGACTTACCTTCGGCGTGACTGGCGCTGCCGTATCTACAGTCCAAGCGAGATCCAAGGGTCACTGGCCTTTTCATCCAGGGATTTGGCTTGCAAAGACTAAGTCTAGGAGCATCTCTGCGTTCGTGGCTTTCGAGCATGGCTGGACGTAGCGCCGTCCTCTTATCCCGGCACGCCGTCGTCGTGGCCATGGGCAGGGCGGGGCGCTGGAGTTGCACACTTGCACGTCGTGGGGGCGGCGCGTCCGTTGTTCCTCGAGTAGTGGCCGAAGACAGCCACCAGGCGCAGTCTTCTTCTTCCTTGATTCCATCTCCAATGAACTCGCCGTACGTCTATTTGCCCAGTATGCGACCATGGATGGCGCGTCATTGCATCGCAAGTGTCGTGGCCACGCGCTCGAGCTCCGCGGGAACACGAGCTGCCTCGTCACGGCTGGGGCCTGAGTGAACTGTTCCGCTACGCGCTCTATGTGGCCGCCCTACTGCTCTCGCTTGCCCCTTTGTCTTCCACACCGACTGACGCCGGCGGCGTGCTCGTGCCCATACATCACGCGCTCCTTGGCTTCGAGGTCGTGCTCGCCTTCTCGCTGCTCTTTTGCGGTCTAGGCACCGATGTGGGTCCGTCGGGAGCACGAGCTCCATCTCCATCAGGAGCGTGCCCTGGCAAGCTCCGCCACACCAGCAGCAGAGGCCGCAGCGAGCTCGTGTAGTAGTACTTACCGTCGCCGAAGTTGAAGCCCCTCATGGTGGTGGCTGGCCGGGGACTTCAAGCTCCGCGCCGTGGACATTTACCCCATGCCTGCAGCCACGAGCAGCACCAGGGAGACTTGCCCGCGGGGGGCGCGATGAGCTCGGCCGCGCCGGTACGGTGACCGCGTCAGGGCATCCATGCTCTACTACGTGGGTCGGTGGCTGCTGCAGCAGCTCGGCGGCAAGCGAGCACGTCTGACGGTGTTGTGGCCTGGAGATGATGTTCGTGCCGAAGCTGTCGGCGGGGAGCTTGGCGACAACTTGTAACGTAGTACGCATCAAGCATGTCAGCGACCTCGTCAGACAGCAGCAGGTCGGACCCGAGGTGCGTGGTGATTGCGTCGTGTGGCGCTAGCTCCATCTGTTGCCGGATATCGAGCTTCGCTGACAGCGCGGCCATGGCTGCCTGCGCCTTGGGGGCGACCACCGCCAACCGACGTGTGGTGGATTGCGGCAGCGCCTGCTGCGTGTTCGTGCCTGCGGTAGCATCGGCGAGCTCAGGCCTAGCATTCACCTGGCATGGGCGTTCGAGATGGAGGCGCCGGCCTGCAGAGGCACTCGCGCGACGCTGGTGTCGAGGAGCATGACGAACGCAGAGATATGATGCTCCCGGACTTAGTCACTGGCTCATCGCAATACAAATCCCAGGATGAAAACGGCAGTAGCCCTTCGATCTTACTTGGACGGTGGATACGGCAGCGCCAGTCAAGTCACTGAATCCATGTACAACAACCGGAAACAAACAGCAACAACACAGACAAACTGCATCTGTTAGATGTCTATCATGCGGTCCAGGCTGGTGATGATGGTTAATAAACAAACCATCAGTCAGCTGCCACATAGATAGACCCACCAAAAAAAAAATTATACAATCATAGGTGGATGGCCTTGCCCACAAAATGTCAAAATATAATGGCATACTCCTTGCAGAGCTCAAGCACCAGGTAGCGGTAGGAAAGGACCTAGATGGAACATGAGAAGGAGAACATGGGTGATGAACTCCCCACCGGTGCTTAGATGCTCATAGTGGAAAGCACCCCCGCAACGAGGCGCTGTGTAGTAAAGCATCTCCGACCACACAGCGGTGATGAGGCCCCAACGCTCAGATTCGTCAGTGATGCTAATAAGCTCCTGGGCCACCTCGCATGCACGCGGCACCATCGGAGAATAAAGAGGTTCATAGCTCTGCAGGAGTTTCTTCACGTCGACACGATTGTCCTCGCCGCCCCCCGATTCTTCATCGTGCTTTTGGATTTCAATCGTGGAGTCTCGATGTTCCTCTTCTTTCTTGGCTTTGAACAGGTTGCTGACAACTTCCTTCTCGCCGCCGGGATTATTATCACGTTGATGCTTTTTGATTTCACCATGAACTTTGTCATGTAGAAGCTGGGAGTTACTAGTAAGCATCACACCGCACTTGAAGACGAGGTACATGATATAGTTAGATAATTCTCTGCTTATCTCCTTATGCTTCTTCAGTTGATCATCAGAATCATGAGTGCTGGTATTGTGTCCGAAGTAGTAGCATATTTCTGTTGCAATGTGCCAGAGGATCACACTCGTCGGGAAATCAACAACATTGCTGGTGCTCTCGACCAGTGCATCTGCTTTTGCCGGCCATATAGGAGACCATGGATCACTTGACCGACGTCGTCTGTCGCCCATCCACTTCTGAATCGCTAGGCTACCGCGGGAGCTGGCAATGTCCCATTCTTTTCTTATTCCGGAGCCTAACAAATTATCAAGGATGAACTTCTTGATTGGTATGCGATCTTTGGTGATGGGTGTGTGTAACAACTCTAAAAATCCACACAACCTAAAAATTCCAACCAATTAAATTTTTTTATTTATTTATAATGAAAACCTATTTTTCTTGTGCAAGCATATAGGTTTCATTATGAATTTGGTAAATAAAGGAGTATAGCTTGCATTTTAATTCCATTCACATAGAATAATAACTTATGCATCACATTTGGGATTTATTGCAATTTATGTTTGTATTTACTCAATATTTAAAATGGGTAATATATGTATTTATACACTAAAGTGAAAATAGAACAAGAAAAAGAAAATGAAAAGGGAGAGAGAGCAAGGCTAGCCATTCGGCCCAGCCGGCCTGCTAAACCAGCCCAAACACCGCCGCGGCCCATCTCTCGCGCGCGCTCGCACCAACCACACTGGGCCGGCCCAACATTCGTGACCGCCCTCGACGCTCTCACGTGCGCGCGTTGAGTCACTGCCGCAACGACCCCATCCGTCAGCGTTTTTCCTCTCGCCACTGTTCTTCTTCTCACCTCGCGAAAGACGGTGGCCGACAGAGTCATGCGAACGGCGTGACCTCGTCCCCACGCTGTCCCCGGCCTATCGCCGAGCCTTGGCGGCCAAGGATGCGTCCCACTCACACCAAACCCTAGCCGAACCGTCCATCACAGCCCTCTGATACCCCATGGCGGATCACGACCGTCCGCCATGGCCACAACTGGTGCCAGGCTATAAAAGAGTCCCTCCTCGGTGCCCTAGCCCCCATTCCACTCGCCGCCGCCTCTGGTGGCACCAACCACGCCACAACACCACACCGTGTGAGAGAGGGAGAAGGAAGAAGGGCGGAGCAGAGAGAGGGGAGCACCGCCGAAGCGCTGCCGCCGCGGAGCACGCCGGAGCCGGGCACGGAGGAGAAGCCCGAGCTGCGGACGAGGAGCGGCACGGCACTGCGATCGCTCTGCACGGCTCCGACTCGCCACTGCACCGCCATCCTAGCTTCACCGACACCACGGTGAGCCACCGCACGCCATGTCCGAACCTCGCCCTGCTTTTGCCATGGCGTTCCGCCCACGGGACGCGCAGGCACGAGCCTTTACCGGCTCAGGGAGATCACTTACACGACACACCCACGCGACCAGCCAAAACCCATGGATTCCGAGCCTTGCTTAACTGGGAACGCCGCCGTCGCGTTCGTGGCGGAAAGCGCTCGCCACCGAACGCGTTCCGACACTAATTCGCGAGTTCTGAGCATCACCGACCACCTTCGGGATAGGCTAGTCACCGTGGAGCATCGCCACAACTTCCCCGTGCTATCTACCTAGCTGAGGCGCCAAAGGAAGCCCCGTTCGCCTTAATTCGCAAGAGCCGCACCTCGCCGGAGCGCCGCCGCGGACTAGAGCCAAAAGGAGGCCCTGCCCTGTCATTAGTTCACCACTAAGGGGACGTATGCCCATTTAGTCACGCCAATTTGACTGAACCACGTCCGGTTATGCCAAAACGAGACCGTAATCACCTTGCCGTCGTCAGCCGCCGCCGGCATCACGCCGCCGCAACCGAGCACCTTGGGAGCCTCGGTAGCCAAAATTGGAGGTCGAACCCTCGTCGCCAAGGAACATGTACACCAAAACCGACCTCTTGAGAGCCGATTATGCCTTGCAGGGGTCGTTATTCCTCAGTAACCTCGCCGCCGGCCGCCGTGACACCTAAATCCGGCGACTGGAAGTTCGAGCCGACTCTTTTTGAACCATCGGACACCTCACGAGACCGGTGGCGAACCGTCGGAGCCATCTCCGGTCACCAACGAGCTCACCGGACCGTCACCACCTCGCCGGCCGCCGGCGACTCGTTGTGACATTGACTCGAGCACTTGGCGGATGCTGACGCAAGCATGGGCGCCAGCGTGGGTGCACGCCACCCCGCTACAGCCGATCACAGACCCGGTTCACCGTGGCCCGTAGACTGGAGAAGGAAAGGAAGACCTGGTTCACCGTAGGCCGAGACGTCGGTCCACCGAGCCAACACCCTTGAGACCACCGTGGACCGCGTCCACGCTCACGAGCCGCACCGCGCACCAGGGGCCGCCGCGTGGCACGCCCGCGAGCTGCCACGTGTCCACACAATGACGTCATGATGACGTCATCCGACCCCACCGGACCTAGGAGTGTTGACCCGGTCAACGGTGACGTCAGCATGACGTCATGCTGACGTCAGCAGCCACGTCATCTGCCACAAGCCGCCCTACTGGACCCGCGCGCCACGTGGACCAATCAGAAGCTGCCACGTGTCACCCCCTGATTAATCGGCCAATTTTCCATTTTCAGGAAATAGGATAATCTTCGGAATTCATAACTTATTCATACGATGTCCAAAAATTGCGCACCATATATCAAAATTCTCAGAAAAATAAGATCTACAATCTAAGACTATGTTTGTGTGCATTTGGCTCTTTATTTTATTGGATTTTTCTGAAATACTCTATAGGAGTCGCTGACGCGACTATTTCGTGTTCGATTTCAGAGCCGGAGGAGGATCTGACTAAGGAAGATAACCACGAGTACCTTCAGGAGCTAGGAGACGACTACGAAGGTGCCACGTCCCACCAAATCCTTAGATCCTATTTACGCATTGCAAATGACATTGTTGCTATTGCATTATGATTATGTATGGATTGGTTGCATGATAGTATATTTGAATTCCCTGCCTTGTTAAGACTTTACCTTGCTGTCCGCTGCTAAGTTAGCTGCTGCTTAATTTACTGCCACTCTTCCACTACTCACTACTTGCTATATGCTATGTGGTGGAATTGGGGCGATGTATATCTGATTATAACCACTGGGAGAGAGTGCTGCGTGCGTCTTGGGTGCGTGGTAAGGGTTGATGTCGACCAAGTGGGATGTGAGACAAGCCCGCGGGGCAAGTCGTGCCGGGGGTGCAACCTGGGCATCCCCAAGCGAGATACCTGTGGCGGGTAAAGTTGTTGAGGAGGTTCCGGGTGGAATAGCCTTGGTGGTTTGAAGCCCGTGGACGGAAGTGCTGTGATGGCATGGGGAGAGTATCCCATAAGTGAAGATGCCTGCTTGGTCAAACCTAGGACGGACTAATTTCAGGTTCATGGGAATCCTTTTCTACTCACTCGCTTCTGATGGGCGGGAGACGGCTGGACTACTTGGTAGGACGGTGCTACTACTGCTAGGTTGAGAGGTGATAAGGGTGGGCAGAGACGGTCGATGGGTTCCCGTTCCGTTCTAGATGCGCAGTACCACTGGATGGGGCCGGTACTGTGTCTCCCAGTCTCAGCATAACGGTGTAGGATTCGGAATATTCCAGGGCTGAGTGGTAGGGTGGCATCGACCTAGGCAAGCAAGCACCCGGAATTCTGCCTAGGTGTTGCACAACACCTATGATGGCTAATCTTGTGGGTAGTGAAACCTCTGCAGAGTGTACGGTTGATAGATCGATACATATGCCAACTTGTTGGCTATGGACCTTTCCTGTAAAGCTTCTACTAGTGTAGTGAGTGTTCTCTTCTTCCCCTAGATGATATTTTTTCGGCAGTGTACCCGCTGTGGTAGTGTGCCGCTGAGATAGGCCCGAGAGGGAGTTGGGCCTGTCGAATGAGAGTGAGGTGTGGGTATGTGAGATGTGGTGATGGGAAAAGGGATGATGGTGTTAATT
Source organism: Eremochloa ophiuroides (assembly GCA_038502445.1). Taxonomy (NCBI): domain Eukaryota; kingdom Viridiplantae; phylum Streptophyta; class Magnoliopsida; order Poales; family Poaceae; genus Eremochloa; species Eremochloa ophiuroides. Next base: position 12,683,994 of record JAHLJS010000001.1, on the reverse strand, counting down.
GGAGATAAAACTTGACTAATTAAACATTGATTACAGCTGCATAGGAAACCTCAGCCTATAGGTCTGCTTGAATAGCCTTGCATCCACTTTCCACAAAGCAAATGCTGCATAGGTGGGCTCCGTGGCCAGTATATATCGTACTGATAAATTTGCTGTCAGGTGATGAGAATGAGTACGACTTCGAGGAAGACGATGGCGAGGAATAGGGTCACGTGCTACACTCAAGTTGGCCGTGAAAGATGAAACGTTTCCGCAACTTCTAAGCTTCTCTGAATGTTGATTCCGCCAATGTGGCAATGTAATAAATGTTTATGTAAGACTTAATTACCGTTGTATGGATCCTGGTGTCAACTGAGATATGAGTAATTTCATGGATTGTCCCAAGCAATCTGTTGAATTACAATTCGAGCCTGTGGATTTCCCTTCGTGGAAATCGAGGTCGTTTCAGTGTGTTTGTTACCTCAAGTAACTCGAAACCCCCGGAAACCAAGCTCTTGCCTACCCATTGTCATATGGATGCCATGCCTGAAGTCTCTTGCATGGCGTGCCTCTTGATCATGCTGTACTATGCTAGCTCTTCGGGCCACTGCTTCCGACTGCATGTGGGCCGGATGCAAGTGGCGACAAACAAGATTGGAGCAGGAAGATTGAAACTCATGTTGGAGAAAATGAGTATGATGGCAGAGGACACATCCAGGGCTATTGCTCCTACAAGCAATATGTAGGACACTATGACATCAACTCTGCTAGTAGTATGGAGCTTGCCCCCCTTTTCGGCAGCCATGAAGAGCACAAGGGCTATCGGGGTGGAGGCATAAAGGAAGAGGAAGTACAGAAGAACGGGGCTGAATACACAGGTTGTACAGAGAAAATCGGAGAAGGATTGGCCAAGAAAGAAGGCTCCCCTACAGATATTACATAGACAATGTCGAAGTGGGTCCTTGGTGTAGAGGCGTTGGTAGCAACGAACCAGAATTGCCCCCACGTAGTCATATGCCCTTATGCGGTCTGCACTATTCATGAACTCCGCCAGCAAGTCCGGCAGATGGTCTGTAGCAAGAATAACCTCTGGCCTGTTGATGGGAGCATCCACTGACATGATATCGAAGGCGGCACCCAACTGTTGATGGTAGTCATATGCCCTTGTGTCGTCGTGCATGCCCATCCAACTAGCTCCCGACTCGCTACCTTTCGACATCTTATCAAGTATGTACCTCACGTATCCTACTTTGTTCGGATAGTCGAGAACCCAGTCTTCTCCTTTCTGAATGTTCTCATGGATCTCTAACGTGATTATTGACAGACTACGTAAGGCTTCGGACCTGAGGATGGATGGGCTCGCAAGGTAGAGGCACAAGGTACGCTCAGCGTATTTCAAGCAGCCAGAGAGGAACATGATCGCCATGGCAGCCGTGAGGTGGGTGTCCGGCCAAGACGCCTTGGCCACCACGTAGCCGGCGACTACGACTTGGGTGACCAGGCTCAGCAGGTGGCGCATCCACAGCTCGTTGTCCTGCTTGGAGAAGGCGGACATGGTGTCCTGCCCGCCCAGGTGGACCAGCACGAACGGCGCACAGAAGGACATGAGCTGGTGGCCCGGCTCACTCGCGTGGACCGCCAAGTGGCCGAGCACGAAGATGGCCACGGCGTCGGCCGACAGGTACGCCAGCCATAGGAGGGTACGGTGCGCAGGATGCTCGATGTGCTGTGCTTCCGCATGCCCGCCATGAGGAAGAGGAAGACTTGCAGGGAAAGGCTGAGGAGGATCAGGCAGTGGATCTCCCACAGGTTCCACAACTCCTGGACAGCTGCCAAGCTGGATTGAGGGGTGCTCTCCATGTTAATTATTACTAGTTTCTTGGTAAGAGCTCCACAGAGCATAATGAAATTGCGTCGACATGAACGAACTGAAAACAATGCAATGCAAGCAAGAAGTTGCATCTAGCTTGTTACCTTTGTTTTCTTTCCCCGACACTGACGAGTGGCCTCATGTCAGTCATGATCTAAATTAAGAGATACCTGGGATGGGACTGGGAGCTTCTTGTGTAGGTGTTTAGATCCTAAATTTTTTTGGTTTTTGGCACTATAGCAGCGAGGAATCTTTTGCAATAAGTGTCCAATTATAGCCCAAGTAGACTCAAAAGATTCGTCTCGTGATTTACAAGCAAACTGTGCAAACATGCAAAAGTTTCGTCTATATTTAATGTTTTATGCATGTGCCGTAAAATTGATGTGACGAAAGTTTTAGGTTTTTAAAGATGAACTAAACACCCCCTATGTCGCATTGCTGCACTCGTCCTTAAATGCGCTTTGTAACGATGGCGTCAATGCCAAGTTTTTTTGCTTTTTCTGAGAGTTCAAGGATATACTTTGCTTGGATAAAGAGCAAAGCGTTAAAATGAAAGTGGGGGTGCCTCTTTCATTCAGTAGACAGTAGTAGTCTGAGACTCTGAGTCTCTTTGTACGTACTGCACTTTAACGAAAACAATAAAACATAGTCATAAGAGCAAGTATAACAAGAGGTTATAACCCGACTAAATGCTAACGCAAAAGATGGAAGGAAGAAAAGAGATGAGAAACAGGCTTTAATTTTACATCGGCTTGGACACAGAAACTAAGAAATTAAACTCTGTGAGAGAGATAAGTGAGCAATGTATTAACTGTAAAGGACCGACTACTATATGAGTAGATTGAGATAGTGACGGAGAGAGAGAGAGAGAGGGAGGGAGAGGCTGAGGGGGGCCTGGCACCCCCAACGCACTGGTGCCTCTACAATACCCCTCCCCAATAATTAGCTAGTTAATCACTTAATTAGCAAGATAATGATGCTAACTGGTTCTTTAATTGCTTGTTCTTCCATAATTGTCTAGGATTAGTATCTCTATTTTATTTTTATTTTCTTTTGTTCTCCCTACACAAGTACTATTCTATACCTAGTTAAAAATATTATTACTATTCTTTTGTTCTCCAAGTTTTTGTGCCTTTTGTGACAGTTCAAGGATATATGCTTTGCTTGGATAGAGAGCAAAGCGTTAAAATAGGGGGGGGGGGGCTCTTTCATACAGTAGACAGTAGTATCCGAGCCTCTTTGTACATACTCCACTTTAATTGAACTCGAAAACAATAAAGCATAATCATAAGAGCAAGTATAATAAGAGGTTGTTACCCGACTAAATGCTGACGCAAAAGATGAAAGGAAGGAGAGGGAACGAGAGAGATGAGAAACATGCTTTAATCTTACAGCTAGCTTTTGAGCACATAAACCAACAAATTCTGTGAGAAGAATAAGTGGGCCATGTATTACCCAACGTACTGCTGGTGCCTCTACAATACCCCTCCCCAATTAGCTAGCTAATCACTTAATTAGCAAGATAATGATGCTAATTAGTTCTTTAATTGCTTGTTCTTCCATAACTGTCTAGGATTAGTTTCTCTATTTTCTTTTTTACTTCTTTTGCTCTTCCTGTACAAGTACTATTCTATATCTACAAATATTATTAATGTTTTGCTTAGTTGTGGTCATTTCATATTGATCTCTGGCTGTCTCTATGTTATTTAGAATTAGTCTCTATGTTCACTTTTTTATCTACTTTGTTTCCGCTATTAGTGTGATATTTTTCTACCTAAGAACTAAATTGATATCAGAGTGGAAGAGACCTAGTGGTAATTACATTTGTTTCTTTTTTCTTTGTAATATTCACCTTTTTAACATTTATATGTATATCATGAAATTATTTTTTAAAATATTATCTATTATATTGTGTATGTATTTGATTATTGTCGGTTTTTAAATGCCCCCCTATACTCAAATCCTGGCTTCGCCCCTGGGTTGAGAGAAGATTGCAATAATCCTTACTGCTAGTAAGCCAATTGTATTATTAGCCCTTACTCTAATAGCAAACCACGTCTCTACTCTCAAGTTCTCCTATATATAATTTTTTTTATTTTTAACACTTTTTAAAAACTATTTTTAAAACTAACACGTGCAAACTTTTTTTTTAAACTAGCACGTTAAACAGTACCGACGCGCCACCTAGGGTGGCGCGGCAGAGGTGCCACCTGGCGCCGCGCTGGCTGGCTCTGCCGCGCCACATGCAACGGCGCGGGGGCCGCCGCGCCATGCCGTTTGGCGCGTCCCCTGCCGCGCAACCCCGCATGGCGCGGCCAGGGCGATAACCCCCTGGCCGTGCGCTCCGCTCCCACTCCCTCCTCACTTCATGTGCTCGTCCAGCGCCGCCGCCGCCGCTTGCCCAGCGCCCCCGCCGCCGCGTCCTCGGCTCCGGCCGTCCTCCGCCGCCACCGCGCCGCCGGCCTGCCGTCTACGTCCCGGATCCATCCTCTCCTCCCCTCCACAGCTGTAGTTGGCCGCACGGGTGGGGGCGGCTGCCCTTGGCCAGGGAAGCCGCTGCGGGCGCCATAGCCGCGGCTCGCCGGCCGGCGGCGCTTTAGAGGAGCTCTTGCATCGTTCTTCAAGTGGTGTGAAGGTACATTGTCGATCTTGTGATTCTATTTCGTGTTTGGTTAGGGTTTGGGTAGGATTTCATTGTGTTAGTTGGTTAGTTATGTAGTCAGGGTTTAGTTAGGTTTTAGTTAGTTCAGTTGTTAGGGTTTAGTTAGGTTTAGGGATTTAGTTAGTTTAGCAAAAGATGTAGTTTGTATGACCTAACTAGTTAGGTTTTGATTTATTAAGTAGTTAGGGTTTAGTTAGTTAGTTAGTAAATTTTGATTTAGTGGGTTTTGAAAGGTGAACGGAGATGGTTGCAATATTAGAGTTTAACTTTGGTGCGATGATTCGCAGGTGTGGAATCAGGATGGATTGTTTTGTCCGTGTTTTTTCTAGGGGAAGTATTAGTAGAGAAGATTGTATGTTTGAGGACATGGAAGAAGATTTGGAAATGTTTGACGAACCGCCTACGTTGATGGACCTTTTGGTGTGGTTGAGGTCGAAGTTTGTGGGTAACTTCACATTGAAAGCGAGGTTCGATGCCGGGAAAAATAGGCCACGCTATGTGATAATGCCCTTGCTTGGCCCCTCGGATTGGAGCCGCTACAATCGAGCACTTCAGGCTTCGAATTCTCCGGTTCCTGAGGTTGTGGTGGAGAATGCCTACAAGGTGGCTGATGAGTCCGATGATGAGCCGTACCATGACGGATTGGAAGGTGACCAAGTCGGTTTTCGGGCTGATGCAGTAGAAGCAGAGGGTGTTATGGACAAGGATGGTGTGCTGACGCAGGATCACGATGATATGGTAGTCGATGAGCCGATGAGGAGGTCACCGGGGCACATAAGCAATGACTTCGATGTGAATGAATTTGAACGAGAGGAGGAGGAGGAGCTGGAGGACGAAAGGATTGGTGATTTGGTAGACACTGATTCATCGGATTCAGAGGAGGAGCAAGGAGGCATTGAGCAGCATGGCAACACCGTTCGTCCTATGCCAACACCAGTTAGTTTGCAAGAACTACATGCGTTGCCGGTGCATGGAAGATTGGCTAGAACTGAGGATGATGATGTTGTGACCCATGATTCGTGGGCTCGTTTGAGCGAAGCCAAGGCGTACGTTCCACCACCTCCGTACACGGCTACAGAGTTGATGCAATTGAGGGCTGGAAACATCCAATTTAGTGGAGTACCCAACTATAGGGATGTTAGCATGACGGATATAGCAGTATGTGACACAGGCCTGCAAATGTGCAGGGAGTCGACTTACAACCATGAGAATGAAATCCTTGCTAAAGGGATGTTATTCAACACGTTGTCTGAGCTGAAGTTGTTCCTTGAGAATTATGCTGTTTACCACCATAGGCCATACACCGTCACTCATTCCAATAAGGATGTGGTGTTTCATGTCATTTGCAAAAAAGGTTGCTTGTGGAGGCTAAATGCTCGTAAGAAAAGGAACGACGGGAAGTGGAAGATAACTAAAGTGGTGCAACCTCACACACGCGCGTCGAATGAGAAGGAAGAAAACCATCCTCAGCTCACGGCACGTTATCATGCCTGTCGCATATTGGGCCTCGTTGATGACAACAATGACATATCTGTTTCTTCATTGATCCAGAGCATAGTGGGCTTCACTAAGTACGTGCCAACGTACGAAAAGGTATGGCGTGCTAAGCAGATTGCTCTGGAGATACGGTGGGATAGCTGGAAGGAAGCCTACAATAGAGTTCCCAGAATTCTGTGTGCAATGAGCTCCTAAAACCCTGGGATGAAATGGTTCGTAGACACTGGCGGGATGTACTTCATTGTCGAAGGTCAACTGAAACACGTACTGAGGCGTGTGTTTTGGTCCTTTGCGCAGACAGAACACGCATTCCAGTTTTGTCGGCCAGTGGTACTAGTTGATGGCACTTTTCTAACAGAGAAGTACAGGGGGGGTGTTGATGATGGCAGCTGCTGTTGATCCAGAGAATCAAATAGTTCCAATGGCGTTTGCCTTAGCGGAGGGGAGAACAATGAATCATGGTCCTGGTTCATGCGACTTCTACGGACTGAGGTGCTTGGCTCATCCTGCACTGTTTGTATGATATCAGATCGGCACGCGGGTCTCCTTAACGCGGCTGAAGAACAGATACCGGGGTATCCTCTTCTAGTTCATAGATGGTGCATGCGTCATTTTGCAGCTAACTATTGGAGGCGTCATCGTAACAAGGAGGTTTGTGACAAGGTCAAGGAACTTTGTTGCAAGCGTACAGAGCGGGAGTTCAAGGAAACAAAGGCAGAACTTGATAAGATGGTGAACGCACAAGGGAAGGTGTGGTTGGCCCAACAGATGGACGAGAAAGCTAAGTGGGTGCTAGCATACGATGAGGGTGGTTACAGGTACGGCATCATGACGACCAACTCGTCCGAGTCTTTCAATAGGGTTTTCAAGGGTGTCCGAGCTTTACCCGTGTCTAGAATTGTGGAGTACTCGTTTCATAAGTGCAATGAATATTTTGTGAAGAGATGGGAAAAGCGCAGAGGAGGCTAGCGAACGATGGTGGTCCGTTTGGAAAAGCAGCGCAGGAATATTTGGATGAGGCCGAAGTATGGTCCAAAATGCAGGTAGGCGAGGCCTACGGGCCCAACAGGCAGGTTTACAACATACGGGGGAGGGGTGGCACGACGCTGGGAGGTGAAACGTATGGAGGCCGCAATTACAGGGTAGACCTCGAGAAAGTTACGTACACTTGCAATGTCCCGCAGATAATGCATGCCCCATGTTCCCACATGATAACGGCTTGCAGGGTTATCGTATACGACCACAAAGGTCCCCCCTTTATGTCTTCTCTGTACCTTCGTGTGAACACCCTAAGAATATGGTAGAAAAGCTTCGAGCCGTACCTTGACCCCACCCAATGGCCACCTTATTTGGGTGCGGACTATGTACCCGATCTAGGGTTGATGAAGCTCGGTAAGGGAAGGAGGAAGAAGAAGAGGTTGAAAGGGGACATGGACGATATGAAAGGATACGACGATATGAAAGGATACAGCGACTTATCAACTCAATTCATAGTCTCTTCAGTCACTCATACAGCGCAGTGTCTAACCTTTTCAGTGCGTAGCCTTTTCAGCGAGTTGTCATGTCGCGAGTAAGGTGTTCGGTGACTCAGACTGGACAGTGAGTAGGCTTTTCAAGGCTATAGAATTGACAACCAGTTATTGTTTACTTTGGCAGTCCGAGAATCTAGCATTTTCAGAGTACTACAAAGAACTGTGCTGAATTAACTCTGCATTAATTCAATTGTATTCCATGGCAACGTCACCTCTCGCCTCCCTATATATACATGGGATTGGCCCCTCGACGAACATCACCAGCACAACAAGATGTCTGGACCAAAGGGTAGGAGGCTTGGGTTTGGGAAGGGCAAGGGAGTGGTGGAGAGCAAGGGCCCGCCAATAATATGGAATGATGGGGGTAGTCTTGGTCCCGAAGAGTGGGACAAACCCATTGACAGGTTTCTAGAAGAGAGCAAGAGTGATTATGGGAAGGATAGACCTCTGAGGGACTATGTCAAGCCGGGGAAAGAAGAGTGGCCTAAATGCATGCATGGTGAGGACTGGCTTGTGTAGATGTACACCGAGGGCGGGATAAACGGGGGCTGGCGATTCTTCAAGTGTCCCTATGCATATGTAATATTTTGTTGTCATTTATTTCTGTAATGTATTTCGCAACACGAAAGCGTGTTAACAAATCTATTCATCGTAGACCTCGTGGGCAGAAGGCAGTTGTGGGTTCACTAAGTGGGTGGACCCTCAACCTATTACCCCGCATTTAGAGTACATCTGGTACCTGCAGGACCACATCGACTCGCTCGGCCCAAACTACATCTTGAGCCACAACAAGGAGGAAGATGAGGAAGGAGGCAACAGTGGGGCCACATCGCAGGAGCCAATATGCACAGACCCGTACTGCCGCTACCCTCATCACAAGAACAATGGCAATCTGCCGGCATCGCCACCGCCACCACCTCCGCCAATGGGCGGTTATTATGGGGAAGGTGCAACTCATCTCAATATGTGGCAGCACTACTAGTAGGGTGTCCATTTGTCCGTCTATGTGTGTGGTGCATATTTCAATTACCTAAGGCATGTTAGGTCTAGTGCAGAGAGTCTTTACCCTTGTTTGGTGCAGATTCTCACATGTCATTTCGTGTATTCGTTGTATGTTTTAGTTTCCAAGGCATGTTAGGGTCCACACATGCCTTTTCATGTGTTGTGCTTGTTCGCATCGTTTAGTAATATGTCTCACAAGAAAAGAAATGTCCACAACATGAAACATCAACTAAAAATACTGACTAAGTGAACACAATAGTACGATTAGGTTACAATAAAGAAGTTCAATTCATGACAACCAAATATAGGGTCCTCAATACGAAAACACAAAGTTCAATTCAAATCCAACAAGCTACTGAGTGCAACGAGGCCACTTTCCCTTGCCGAAAGCATCGGGGTTAGACTCCATGGCTGCTTTTGCACGACGTGCATGCTCAAGTTTCTTCTCCTTCTCGTCCCTGAAAGCTGCGAGATGCCTCAGCCGCGCCTCTTCTTCCCGCTCCTTCTCTGCGGCCAGCTCTTTGCGTCTCCTCTCCATCCTCTCCTCCCGCTCTGCGTCCAACCTCAAAAGACGCTGCATCCGCTCCTTGTCCTCCTAGGAGATCTCGGTGTCGATCCACAGCTCAAAATTACAGAGCGGAGGTGGAGTCTAAAAAAAACACATTATTTTATGGCAACAAAATTAATTTATATAGAGAGAGAAGGGGCCGCGCGGCCAGGGGGTTATTCCCTTGGCCGCGCCATGCGTGGTGGCACGTCAGGGCCCCCCGCGCCAGGCTGCGTGGCGCGGCAGAGCCAGCCAGCGCGGCGCCAGGTGGCACCTCTGCCGCGCCACCTTGGGTGGCGCGTCGGTACTGTTTGGACGCGCCACCCGGGATGACACGTCCAAACGTGCTAGTTTTAAAAAAAAAGTTTGCACGTGTTAGTTTTAAAAATAGTTTTTAAAAGTGTTAAAAATATAAAAAAAAATTCCCTATATACCATGCAGCTAGAAACGCCATCCGATCCCATGCGTGCTTCCGGTCCATTGCCTGCCTATGGACCCTCCTAGGTCAGCTAGCCGTTGTATATTCCATTCCGGTACCGGCCATTCCGGCCAAAATGCCTCGTACGAGACCCTAGACCGGCATAGAAGAGCCTCAATCCCGTACCAGGTTAAACACCGGCCATTCCGGCCAATTACAGCCGAAATGCCCGCTTTGGGTGCCGCGTCACCACTTTTTTGTTAGATCAAAGGCTTTTGACCCGGCTTTATTGAAAGCTTACGAAAGCGCCCAGGATCCGAAGCTGGGGATACCAGCTCGCAATACAGCACAATACGGGATACAACCAACATTTGAAAATTAATCGTAACAACTCAAAGATCTAACCATCCAGAAAAATTCGAAACAAAGAACCCAACACTAGAACACTTCAACACCAAAAGACCACAATGCTCTTGCTAAAAGCAAACCAATCAGATCGTCCGCCATTGGCTTCAGCTTCAGCTTCAATAGGGAATGCCAGGCCTTCACCAGCAGTATCGTCTTGTGTATCACCGCTCGAGGAGAAGCCATCACCTTCTTGTTGAACACCACATCATTCCTGGACTTCCACAGTGTCCATACAGCTCCTGCTCAAATCACCAGCGTTACTTTCTGAACCTTTCCCCGACATCCTCAACAAAAGTAGCAAACAACTCTTGGCAAGATATAGGCGAAGACGGCTATTGCAGACAGTGCCTGAGAAAAGCCCAAAGAAAAACAACAATCGGGCATTGGAAGAGAATATGGTCTATGGTCTCCAGACTCCCGCACAAAACATTCCTCAGGCCCCAAGCACTTCTTAAGTTTCAACTGAACTCCCAATTGAAAATTCTATCTCAGGCTGCCATCCATAAAAATATCTTCACTTTCAAGGGAATGTTAGATTTCCATATCACCATCGACTGATGATCCATTACTAGTCATCAACTTATACAATGAACTCGATGTATATAAACCATTTTTATTTGGTGCCCAATAGGATTCATCTCTAACCCCTGTTAGCATAATTGGGTTTAGCATCTCATTTAAACACCTCAAATCCTCCTGAAGCTGCCCATCTAATCTTCTTCTGAAACACAGACACCATTGACCCTCATTATATGCCTTAGCAACCTCAATATCAGGGTAAGAAGCCATTTGGAAAAAGCTTATGAAAGATAATCTTCAACGGGCAATCACTAAGCCAACAATCCCGCATCGCCACTTTAGCTGTGTGGTCTGCGTGCTTTTTTAAAGTTTTTTCTTTGGGTTCAATAGTAATCATGCGTGTGCAACCAACAGCTCATCAAGAATCTGGAGATTACCATCTGATGATGTCCGATCCTCTACCTTGTGCGGATCCTTTCTATTATGTTAATGATACAGCATCATGTTAGTTTCCTCGAGTGAGTTGGAAAGTGCTTGTGTTTGAACTTTGAACAACAAAAATATGAATTGTGTCTGCATGTATTTTTTTTCCATGTATGAACTTTGGAGTTTGAAATAAGTTCTTGTGAACTTGCTGAATTATATGTGAGTTTGGTAAAAATATTATTGTGTAATTACGCCATTGTGACAGAACCGTCTAAATCATAGGGCCCACGTGCATCATCATCGTCCCTAAGGACATCCGGTTACTGCGCATGAGTTCCCTTTAACCTAGGTGGCCTGCCGGGTTTCCTCGGAAACCCTGATTCACCCGAGGATCTCATTGTAAAGACCTTGCAAGTATTACAACAGTTTACACGAATAGTTTGAATCAGAGTATAAGGTGCGAAAGTATTACGTAACCATTAGTTTGCAAAAATATAAATTACATTATTACAAACCGGAGTTTCGTAGTGGAGTAGCAGTATACATCTATACCCTTGCCCAAGGGTTATATCATGTATATATCTTCATCAATACCCGGTCCGTCAACCGGCACGGTCCCACGCAGAACTATACGCTCGACTCACCTGCAACAGGGGGTTAACAAACCCTGAGTATATGGGGTACTCCGCAAGACTTACCCGACTAAGAAAAAGGAATGAGACTCAGGAATGCAGGCTGAGGGGAGTCAAGGTAGGGCTTTTAGCAAGAGTCAAAGATTTTGCAGAAAACCAATACTAATCTTTGATTCTACTTTCAATATTTTAACTCAATATTATTTTACTCAATAAGCATAGATCTCGGTTCTTCCACATGTATCCTTCATTTTCAACTTCTTATTCATTCTCAAAACCTCCTAGTTCCGAACCACTTTTTGGGGTAAGTCAGTGGATCAAGTCTCCATTAAGCGAGGAGCAACGACGATTCGAATCGATTAATACCCACACTACATATGTAGCACTTAAGCTTGCATATGCCAACCCCGTCTACCATGGCTTTTCCATCCCTGAACCGATCCTGCGCCACCCGAGAGTACAGTACACCTCTAATCCGGGACTCTAACCCACGAGGGTATATGCTACTCTTGCCATCTCTTCACTCCCAGTGCGTGGTCGTCGGTTCAAGCGATGGAGCTACCGGAGATAGGGCTTTTCGGAGTATGTGGCTAGTTGCAAAGTCTCGATCCAGCAGGCCTACAACGAACGGTCGCTAATACTTTTCCGTCGGTAACCATGCATTGGGACTCTAACCAAAGTATAAAGTTACCAAACGGTTTCCAAATCCTTTTCCCACCGGGGACAAGGCATTGGGACTCTAACCCGAAGTGCTCAACCACTGAACAGAAAATCCCTTTCCGTCGGTGACAATGCTTTGGCCAAATGCACAACCACCAACGGAATCATTTTCATTTCCCTCTTTCCATGAATTATCAATAGTGTATCACCATAGCTCAGAAAATAGCATTTGAGCAAAAACTAAATTAATTAAGCAGGACTAAACATTTTTCAAACATTTTCATTTTAAATAAGGTTTCAGGGGTGATATTCGAGTGGTCAAGGAAGGTAATGCATCAATTGGGTTATCACTCAACTCCTAACAATTTAATGCAATAGTTTAACTCAAAATGATAAACATTTTATAAATCATAAGGAGAGGGCTGAATGTACCGGGGCTTGCCTGTTGCTTGGAGCAGATAGTACGCTGAAGTCAATCACCGAGAAAGATCCACGTCCACCGAGTAAAGACCTTACTCAGGACTTGTTTCAGATAATAAATTATCACGCGTCACTACATGAAAGAACAATGCATGCTTAACATGATGCTGAATGACATAAATGGAAAAGGTAGAACAAACCTTTAATTATCAACCTTGAGGACAACTTTCCTTTACAATAAAGTTGTAATCAAGATTTCACTAAACGATGTGGTAATTACATAATTGATTTGTTGACCATTTTAACAATCATAGAAAGCCTAGTTAATCTACCTATAATATCATCATGTGTTCGCGAACAAGTTATGAAACCCTAACGACATGCATTTACTTGCTAAGCATAGTTAATTATTAATAATCAATTAATATTAAACTCATCAAGCAAATAAATTGCCACGGACCATTCAAGATTTTATGACCCATGGTCTTCACATAATCCAAAATCACACACAAACCCTAAATGATTGAAGTTAAACATGGGTTTTTAACATTTAATTAAATTAAGGGCAATTATGAAGTAATAAAACTTTATCCAATTGTCCTACAAATTTTTGGTTAGGTAGTACACAATATAAAACAGTGAATACATGAATTTCATAATTTTTGGATCAATATTTTGAGCCACAAAATACTAGAAATCCTATTTATTACTTAAAATAGGCATTTTTAACACATATAGAAAGTGCTTAAATTTCCAGTTTCATATTTTTAATAAACACTTTATACCATAGGGAAACTACACAATTATTTTCAGAATTTATGGAGCTCTGAAAATATTCCTATGAAATTAACAATGTGTTGCACTATTCATTTTGCAGAAAAATAAGAAAACCAAAACACCCGCTCGGGCCTTCATAACCAGGCCAGCCCACAACTCTCTCTCCCTCTCCCATAGGCTCACCTGAGCCTAGTTCGGCCCAGACCGCGACAGGCCGGCCCAGCAAAGGCCTGCCCGGCTACCTCCTGTTTCCCCCTCCAGACGCGCCTCGCGCACAAGCACGTCGGCCCAAGCCGCGGCGGCTCGCCAGCAACAGTTCTCCGGCGATGGCAACACCGCTCCTGACCTCCCCGATAACCCACGGGACCTATCTAAGGCATCCAATGAATGAAATAGGGGCCCTAGCGAGCCCTACCGCGGCCATGGCGGCACAAGCGCTCGGTGCACGGCGGCACGCCACGTTCCGGCCACAAGGGTGCGATCGGGTTTTAGATAGAGCACGGGGAAGGTTTCGGGTGCTCACCAAAGACCTCGGCGCGAACCAGTTGGAGCAGAGGCAGATCGAGAAGGCACGGCGTCGAGGAGAAGACTCACGGTGGCGCGAACCAGACGGCGAAACGGCGTTCCGCTGCGACTTGTGCACCAAACCGCAAACCATCTACACTGTGAGCTCCACGAAACTACCAGAAACCCAGAACGCTAGGTGAAGTGAGTTGCTCCCCACCCGAAGGTACCAGAGATGATAAGGTGGCTCACAGCGGAACTCCGGCGTGACCCGAGAAAGAAGACGGCGACTTCCGAGCGTTTCGGGCGGCGAGAAGACACGCTGGTGAGCTCTACAGGTGTGCTAGGATGTGACGAGCTCGGTGACAAGTGGAATTAGGCCAGGACGGATCGACGACCATGAATTCCCTCTCGCGACCTTGACTGCTCGGCGCCAGGGAAGAAAAGAACAAACACCGTCCCGTCGTCTTTATAGAGCAAAAAGGCAAGGTGAGGGGTGTGCGGTGTGGCCGGGACCCCCATGACCCCATCGCGCTGTCGATCGGGCTCGCCCGGCCCCAGACGGTGCCGGCGGCCAGCGTGGCTCTGCCCGTGAGCAGAGCAGGACCGGACCCCTCCCCCCAAAACACTGTAGTAGTACCTCCATATTTATCCATTTTGTGCAATTACTTCTTATTTTGCGTGGCAACTTGAAAAATATCCTTAATAAGAGTTGTAGAAAATTTAATTCTGAACAACTTTCGTTTTTGAACCAAATTCAAATTTTGAATGGATTTCAAAATATTCAAAAGGGGGTAATTCTTTCATTTGAATTCGATTTCAAATCCCAGCCAAATCTCAAAAATTTTCTTAGGAACATGAAAATCTGCAAAAATAGAAGTTGTTCTATTTGTTAAGATCTACAACTTTTATTAACTGAGTTTTGTTAGATTCTTGATAATTCTTGAAATATCATTTCAAATTTGAATTCTTAAACACCACTTTGAGTTTTATTTAAAAATTTAACTCTATAACTTGAAAATCCCCAAATACAAAAGTTGTTCAGTTTGAAAATATTTACAACTTTCATTAAAGGTGTTTGGTCAAATTCTTGAAAATTTTTGAATTTGCATTTCAAATCTATATATTCAAACATAGGGTAGGGTTTTATGTGAAATTTTATTTAACAACTTCAAAATTACCCAAAATAGAAGTTGCTCAACTTTTAAAGCTTTACAACTTTTGTTTAAGACCTAATATATAACTTCTTTTAGTTTTTAAATTAGGGTTTAGGGTCCGTTCTAGGGTTTATAATTGATTTCCTTTTTATTTTTCAATTGGATTTAGATAAGTCCCCACAACACAATCATTTACAAAATAAGTCACTCTAATTCACCTATGCACAATCATATGCAAGAAATAAAAATTATTTTAGCGATGCATAGTAAGGATGAGTTTATACGGGATGATTTACATGCAATCATGATGACATGTCAGGTTTTAGTTACAGTAACACCAGGGGTGTTACAGCCATAAGTTAAGTCGGTATATATATTTATATGTACATTTATGTATAGGTATATTCATATTCATGTTATTTTATTGCTATTGTTGTTGTTGTTGTTGTTATTATTATTATTATTATTATTATTATTATTATTATTATTATTATTATTATTATTATTATTTGAACGGTAGGCTGGTATGGACCGATATTGGGAGGCTCCATTCCAATAGCCAAACCGGAATGTCTCCAGAATGGAATTTACAACCTTGCAGCTAGCTAGCTTGCTTCAACAGCCGCAATGCGGCAGGTGCGGTTCAGTGCTCACACCGTCCTCACTCGCCTCCCACATTTTTTTTAGACAAAAGATTTCCTCAGCTTTATTATGTATAAAGCAAATAATGCAGGCTTAGTCTCTCATACATGCGCACCGACCAGCAGAGAAAAGGATGACTAAAGATGGTCTCAAACAATCCTGGACACTCACAGTCTTACAGAATAGCAACAAGAACTCTCCACATAAGAACGAATCACACTGCTGGAGTCCAATACCAAAGACTGAGCACGCAATGCTTCCAACCTTGATCTCATCTCCCCATCCCAGCAGATTCTTGGCGGTTAACTTGCTTTCTCCTCTAGCTTCTAAACCATCAGCTCCACCTCGCTTCCAAACTGATGCTCATACATTGGTCTCCATCTTCATAGCATTTTTGTCATTCCGATCCAAATCACTTTCTCCTCTGTCCAAGTTAGCCCCAGAAAACACATTTTGTTACGCAGTTTCCAAACACACCAAAAGAAAGCCGAGCTGATTATGTTAGTAAAAACATTTTTTTTGCTTGCCAGCCAGAATGTGGCAACATTTTCAAAGTTACCACCAATTCTTAGCTCTAGCATGTTAGCTACTGCTAGCCAAACATTTCTAATCATCATACATTCAAAGAACACGGGGTTTACAGTTTCTGCCTCATCGCAGAACAAGCAAGATTGGTCCAAGACCTCCCTCCTCTTAGCCAGGTTATCCCTGGTCAAAATCTTGTTCTTGGGCATAAGCCAAAGAAAGATTTGCACTCTCGGAGGAATTTTCAGTTTCCAAACTAGGACACCCCCCCCCCCCCCCCCCCCCCCCCGACGACTAATGACAACATATATATAAGGATTGAACTGAATACTTCCCACTAGAGCTATAACTCCACATAATTTGCTCATCTTCTTCCTGGAGGCTTACACTTTCCATTATATTTAAGAGATCATACAATAAATTCATCAAGTCTTCAGAAACATCTCTCCTAAAGGACAGTCTCAACACATGCCCATCTCAAACCTGACTAATTGTCTTACCTTGTTCATTATTGATCACTTACAAAGGCAAGAATTGAATAGCTAGATTTGAATTCCCAAACCACTGATCTTCCCAAAACCTGATCTTTCTACCACTACCTACTATCCATCTTATCCCCATCCTAGCTGCTTGAATAGCCCACATCAGACCTTTCCACAAGGGTGAAGTTGCAGTATCATTGTTGCATAACACATTTCGGTTATTAGTATTGTATTTATAGTCAATGTTTTCCACCCAAATGGAATCATTTCGAAGGCCATATCTAAATATCCAAGAGCTAAGCAGTGAGAGATGTAAATTTCTCATGTCAGCTATACCAAAGCCACCTACTTCTTCTTTTCTAGGCCACCAGCTGCCAACTAGTCAAATGGTATTTATGTGCATCTTCATTATTATTCCATAAGAAGTGAGACATCTAAGAATTAATCATGTTAATAGCCCATTTAGGAAATTTGATGATGGGCATAAGATAAATAGGGACACTAGCTAAACAGGCTTTAAGAAGCACTAGTATACTAGCATAAGAAAGTAGTCTCTCACTCTCTCTTTCCACCCTGCGACCCTGTTAATGATTTTATCAATAATTGGTTGCAGGTCTTGTTTTCTCAGGTTGATGTAATGAAGAGGAACTCCTAAATACTTGATGGGGAAATATTCCTTTCTACAACAAGAAAAAACTTAGAATACTTCCTCCGATCCGCTCAGCGTCCTATACCCGCCCAAACATGCTTGCCGAGGCCGAGGTACACCACTACCATGACAGCTCGCCGGATGCTGGTCTCAGCAGCAAGAGGAGGAGGGAGCTTCAAGCCACCGAGAACATGAGGGCAGCAAGGACGGCTGCTAGCGATAGCATCGTGGGATGCCCGTGTGGATGGCTCCAGAGGTTGCGTGCGGCGCGGCGATGCCAGCGTCGAACGTATGGCCCTAGACTGCACGGCGCCCGAGCTGTTCACGGGGAAGTGCCCGTTGTCGGAGCTCGGCGGCGCTAGTGAAGTCGGCGAGCTCCTCCTCCTCATCGGGTTCGGCGGGAACGCCCCGCGATCCCTATGTGCCCGTCGGACACATGCTGGGATTTCCTCAACAAGACGACAAGTACTGTCGGCCGTGATGAGGCATGGGTTCGCGTGCGCCATTGCCCCACCGCCGGGTGCGCTCGCCGTAGCCCCTCCCTCGCCCTACCGGTCGCACTCGCCACGGCCCCACCATTGGTCGCACTCACCTGGCTGCATTGGCCTTGTGTGACCGGCTCCTCTCCCTTCCACGATGCATAGAGAGATGAAGGCATTATAGACTTTTTCCAATGCAGTTTAACATGATTAGATAGAAAAATTAACGGAATAGCTTGCAAGGCAAAAGGAGCTCAGAACGATGGTAGAATGATGGTAGCTACGAGAGATCATGTTTTTTAATGGCCCGTGTGTAATTACGATCTTTTTAATGGCACACATGTAGAAGACTCGTTTTCCTTTCATGGGCAATATTCACACTGACTCAAACGTGTCTGATAGTCCTACCCAGAACTCGTCGTACGGCCTGAAGACGTATCCAGGGTGTACCCGTATCCAATATGCGTCGGATACGCGATACATACCCCTGGTCCCCTACAGTATCCGCGCATCCTAGATCTCTGCAGCCACAACGGCACAACCTGCTGACGACTGCGCGTTGAGGAGTTTGCAGGATTACTACAGGCAACAGCAAACAGAAGCAGCATAAACAGAGCACAAAAATTTGTTGATTTCTTCATTCATTGGTTGCCGATGACCAGAGGTACAAATAGGAGAAGCTAATCCGACGAATTCAGCATACTGATGAAGACGCTAAGCAGACAGGTGCCGTCCTTCCTCTGGTCTTATCATCCGGCTGATTTCTTCATTCATTGGTTGCCGATGACCAGAGGTAGATATAGGAGATGCTAATTCGACTAATTCAGTATACTGATGAAGGCGCTAAGCATTAACAGGTGCCGTCTTTCCTTTGGTCTTATCGTCTGGCTGATTTCTTCATTCATTGGTTGCCGATGACCAGAGGAGCCATGCCAGTCAGTGTTGCTGCCGCCGAGGAGCCTCGCTCATCGTCGGCGGCGGCCGGCAGCAGGGTCTGCGTGGACACCCTTGGCGGCGCAAAGGAACTTCTCCATGGACTCAATGACGTGCCTTCCATGTGGGTACCTCGCCAGGTTGGCCGCGTTGCTGCTTGCCACGTCCAGCAGCAACCCCACATGCTGTTCCTCCGCCGTCACCACCATCTTCTGGATTACAAAGTTCGCATATGGATTGATCATCATGTCCTGCATATATGCACATATAACATAGCATGTTGATATGAGGGAGAAACGGCGCACTGAAATCAATCAAGGGAATTAAAATCTGTCACAGCTCAAGTCACCAACCACAAGATGGTCGAAGTGCTGGTCACCGCCGGCGCCGACGATCTCGTCGGCGATCAACCGCCGGTCCTCCGGGCTCCCGAAGGTCAAGCACTTCTCCACCACGTTGGAGGAGAACTTGTGGTAGCTCATGCTCACCACGCGCCCGGCAAATCTCCTCACCATGGCGGATCGCAGAGCGTGGTCTCCGTGCTCTACCAGCTGCTGCACCACGTAGTTCCCGAACCTATCCGCTGACAGCTTGTTAACGTTCTCCATGATCTCCTCTGTCAGCGTGTGGTAGATCTCCAGGTCTTTACAACGGTCCAGCACTTTCTGAGAACAATATATTAGTAGAAGATAATTAAGCTAAATCAGATTTCAGATGATGCATATATATATGATAGTGAGAAACTGATGACACATCGGTGAAATGAACAACCTGAATGACGTGGCAGCTGTAAGGATGTGTGGACAGTGCCTTGGCCCTGCCGTGGAAGCTTCGGAGGATGAATTGGATATCCTTCGGTGGCAGGCATTCTATGCACTTTTGAATTACGTGGTTCGCGAACTGGTCGCGAACACACTTGAGCACTTTGCTACTGAGCTCTTTGGCCATCACAACCTTCTGATCGTGTTCCCCTACGTCAAAAGCCTGTGACAGAGATCGATAGCAAACGAACAGAAGCCAGATGAGTGATCAGTGATACTTCGCTGCTGCAAAAGAACATCACAATTCACAAGTATACAAATGGTTAAATGCACACACGTCTTAGCAATGCATGTGAACACAAAATTCAAAGGTGAAAAACGAAGGCATATGCAGTCCTCAGAGTTAAAGAAATATGTTTGCACATAGTACCAGTACCATTTCTTAATTGATCTGAAATAACATTGACCGGTTTACCTTTTGTATCACCCTGCAACTGTACTTATCAAGGCTGAGGGGGAACATATGGCCAATCAGATTACTGATGGCCTCTCGTTTGCAGGACCTCGGTCCATGCTCAAGAATCTGTAAGGCAAGACAGAGATAATCAAGTTAATATACTTTCTATGAGACGTCATACTCTACTAATGTCCCAGTGTTTCAAACATTCTAGTAGTTAAATAGAAACATATATATACTGGATCAAATTCGAGAACCTTTACCTTCTGGATGGCATGATTTCCAAACATATCAACAGCAAGCGTGCGCACACAACACATGATTTCCTTATAAACCATAACAATTTCTTCAGGTGTTGCCACCTCAATCGCCTGCTGTACAAAGCGGCTCCCGTCACGATCAGCACTGCATGCAAAAGGTACAGTAATAGCAAAAAAAAAAAAGTAAATCACAATGCAAGTTGATCTATATAAGCTGCAGTTAAGGACGGACAGTAAAAACAGTAATGCACACCAGGAAGCTGCCACTTTGCCCTTGATGTCCATGAGCCTCAAGTTAGGGCTCACCACTGGAGCCGCCACAACTTCCTGCTGGCGAACAGAAGGAATCACATTGTTGAATCCTCTGGCTCTGTGATGCTGCTGCACCTGAGAGGAGCCAGCAGAGTGAGTACTTTGTTGCCGAATAGCTGTAGTATCTGCCTCTGCAGGACTGTTCCCATAAAATGCCACCACCAGAGCATCACAAGCGCAGTGGTTCTTCAGAACTTGCATAGCCTGCTGGAGGAGTCTCCCGGAAGTCGCCACGGTAGGGTCGAGGCATACACGAAAGTATGCCACCTGGACCCCAATCAAATGTTCATATCTCTTCAAGGCATCTTGGCTCAGCAGCGGTGCATCTTCTTCGAGGTCTTGCTCAGCATTCCCTGGGGCACATGAAGCCTGACCACCTGAGAGAGGACCAGGAACAAGCACAAGGCTTCCAGAAGTGCTCCTTTGGCCCTGAGCATTCAAGCCAGTATATTGTGCACCCATGGCCAGTGGAGAAGAGGAATGGATGCCTCCAGGATAAAATATTGGTAGTTGCCTCCTGGCCTGAATAGGGAGACGCGATTGCGCGGCTGTAGTCGCATTTGGATCAACCTGAGGATGAAACAACAATGGTTCAGTACCATATATAACGAGAAACTGAGTCTTGGTGCCTAGCATGTATACTTGCTATACAGTGTTATCATTCACGCTGCACAGCGAGTCATATCCAGTATTGAATCAAAGGCAATTCTCAAAGGAAAACTCCAACTTTTGTAAAGTAGATCGACAGTTCCCTTTATAGAACAAAGTAAAATCCCAGCTTCTTTTTTCCCATCACACAGTTATGTCATGCTAAGCAAACAGAATGCCATACACTTCCAGTATATGCAAGGAAACCTATTGTCAAACATAGTACTTTTTCTCATTAGGCAATATCATTTTTCATAAATTCCAAGCATTACTAGAGTAAAAATAAGCACGTAACCTCTCCACATACACCCACATGGGCCACATATTTTGAATCCTTATCACTAGAAAAAAAAAATACCTGTAATGAAACCACCAGTTTAGAAACTTTAAGGTAGTGTTTGGTTAGGAGTCAAGGTGGAGTGGGATGGTTTATAAGTGGCTGATTTCTGAGACGGGATGGTTCCATTTTCTGTTTGGTTGATAAGGGACGGGATCGACCCATCTCGTGTTTGGTTTAAAGACATCAAAACTGAGACGAATACCGACAAGTAGGACCTATTTATCAGTTGTTTTTATTTTTTTCCTTTTCCCTGCTCCACTCTTATCTCTTCCCCCTCTCTCTCTCTCTCTCCTTATCCCTTCCACCTGACACTCCTTTGGTCATGCCAGAGACATGGCTCTTGGGTAGTCATCTAGCCCGGTCACGGCTTGCCTCGGGTGTCCTCTGCCGGCAAGGGTCTCACTGGCCACACGCCACCCCGTCACGCCTCCGCCAGTCACCACTCGCGAGCTTGTACGTGCGTCACCTGGCCCTCCTCCGTTCGAAGCTTGGCTGCACGCCGAAGGGCAGAGCTCATCGGCGGCGGGCCTCCTCTGGCCGTGCCTCCTCCGCAGGAGCTCATCAGGGCAGGCACAGTGGCTCGCCAGGGCTGGGCACAGCGACTCACCGGGGCTTGGTGTGGCAGCAGCTGGCCAGATCCACCTGCGCGCTTGCTCTGCTCTCTGGTGCTGCTTCTCTCTCCATCATGTCGCATTCGGTGCCGGTGGGATAGACCCCGCATCTCACAGGAATATTCCTACTGGGGACATCCTTGTTTCTCTCCGCCTCCCAAACAAAAAGCGCCAGTCCTGTTACCATCTCATTCCTCCCACCTCATCCTCCCAACCAAACACACGGTAAGGGTTCAATGGATCTAGAGTTAGATCTCTTTAGCCACTAGGGCTAGGTTACCACCTCTGTCTGTCTATATCTAATATCCCCATGGTTAGACTACTGATAACCACTGGCGTCGGATTACCTCCACCATTTTGCTACATCTAACATCCTAGTCCCTTGGGTAGAAAAAACAAAAGGGCACATCATGCTCAAATTTTAACCCATCAAAGCTCTCTAGGGAAAAGTATAGTACCCCACAGATTGTTCCCAACAAGCAAGAAAATACACAATCACCTCTCGTATAAAATGTAATTACAAATTCCATCAAATTCCGAGTTTCAACCATGCAGAGCATATACTGTAATAGATAATGATTTACCTTGTGGCACCATTAAAGATGTCACGGTTGTAACCCAAACCAAAAATTTGGTCAAGACGCAATAGTAGATCGGGGGGAGTAGGTGTGTGGCAGCGGCGAAGTCGGCGGGGGAGGGGCGGGAGTGATTCACGAATGGCAAAGGGGCCCGGTTTATATAGAAAAACCCTAACCATAGTGCATTATTGGATTGGGCCGAGCTTATTTTGTCTTACCATGGGCTAAAGTTTCTACTTGTTGGGCCTAGCCTATACTAAATACCCAAAGTAATTGAATTTTGCCATCGAGACAACATTGGACAAGCAGTAGTACATGATGGCATGAAGAATCATCGTGTTGATAGTGGGACCTTTGAAAAACACTAGGGGCTAGAAGAAAAAAGGACATTCATCAATCAACTCCTGTTCTTTTCTTTTGGATACGCATCATCCAAGCCTGGTCCCTATATATTGATGTGAGCATTCAATAAAAGTTCCCTCAAGCTTGGTCTCTATTTTGCAAAATTGTCTTTTGGAATTGATTCTTTGCCATATTAGCAAGAAAGATGGCCACCCCTGTCCCTCGAAATAAACAAGTGTAGGACTCCTATAATAATCAATGACTCCTAAATATGTGAACTAAACTCTTTGGACTCCAAAATGTGTGACGTGTGTTTCAACTTACAAGTCAACAACCACATATCTTACATATATGCGTGACTGTGTATCCAATGATCTAGTCACAACATGATTTAGTACAAGGTGCCACCTTATCATCATTTACTCGCTCCAATTTTGTGGCATGTTTGGTATTGTGCAGAAAACTTGCTTTGCTAAGCAATATATTTTCTATCCAATCAATGATTACTTGCTAATGTGGGAAAGCCAAATAAGTTATCATGTACATCCAAACTTTGTTGAAAGTGCCAAGGCTATTGAACATTGACCCCATGAGTTTGGCACAATACAAATAATCTCATCAACAACCCTGCTAGCTTCATCGACATCCTAGATGACAATAGTTACCAAAATGAACTGAGACACTTTGATTGCAGAGTTGCGCCTTCAATCCAGGTCCAGGGCATGATAGTTATCTCTATGTAGGATTGACAAAATGACCACTAGTGCCTAGAATGAGCTCCTTACTACCTAAGATAGTCGACCTCTGTCCTAGTGGAGTTGTTGACCACCTAAAAAGCTCAACATGACCCCTTTTTCATGAGCTTTTAACTAGATCTAGGGATGAAGGTCGTCTAGTTAACAATTTTGAGCTCACATTGAGCTCCTTCTGTCCTGATCTAGTACATCAACACCCGAGTTGTCGTCCTCACCTTGGTACTAGGTGTAGGTACTATGTATTTATCACTTGGTAGGAGCAAGATAAAAATAAAAACGGGATAGTGTAGAGAAGGGAACCAAACAAGTGCCCTAAGCATGCCTTGCTTTGTTAGCCAATGCTAAGTTATTCTTCCGTGGCGAGGAAATCCGTATAAAGGATACACACATGACCATGGGTCGGATCTAGATAGCTTGCGTTCAACAAATATAGATCTCGTGTTCTAATTTGATCTTGGATGTGAGGCTCGCCATACGGTCAAAAGTTGCTTGCTTATGTTGGTCACATAATGTGTTACAATCCTAATCCATAACAACAAAAAATTGTCTCAATCACATGATGACTAACCTATTAGAAGTTACATTCAATATTCTCCATCAAAATGTTACATATGTAGTCTGAAACAATTAAACGTATTACAAGAGAAGCGTGCAAACTATGGATCGTATTAAGGGGCCTCATATGGAAAGAGCCAAATGTTCAAATGTTCTAGATTGCTTAAACGTCGTAGACGTTTGTTTGCAAAGTCTAATACTAACATAGACTATAACTCAAGGAGTGGTCCAAAGATCTTAAGTAATACAACAATTTCAAAATCAGTATAAATGGGAGCTTGGGGTGGTAGCTAGATGAATGAAGAACTCCTCTTCCACAATTTTAGATGTTCGTAGTCCCATATGTATCCACCTTATAGAAATAAATTCAAATGGTCATGAGGAATAAGAATAAAATGTCATCACATAGTGGAAGCATTTGGTTCTGTAGACCCATAAGTGATTGAATAGCAACACGTAGCTAGATAAACTCAACCATAAATTTCACACAAAAATATGAGGGAGAATATCCTGAAATGTTTGTCATTTTCTCCTTCATGTAATGTATACCTCGCCATAAGGTTTGGTCTAAATATAGGTAGGCATTATTTCACCAAGCAAAGCAGTGTGTTCTAAAGGTACGTAATGATAGTAAAGACATCTTAAAAGAGTGTATCGCAGAAGAACCTCCTATTTCACTCACTCTTTAACCAAACAACAAGCAATGAATTCCACTGGGTTAGCATTGTCCTTGACAGATTGAAATGCTCAACAATTTATTAGTAATATTGGGCAAATACATAGAGAATGTTTATTGGATGAACCAAAAAACAAAAAAACACTATGAAAATGGATGAGTCCAAAAATGAATTGACACACTATGATGATTGGAGAAGCATTGTCTAAGGCATATGAATCTTGATCAAACCCCTAAGGTGTCAACAAACCACTAGAATAAGAGACAGAAGTTCCCTAAAACATGCATTGATTTAGTGGATTGGAGGACCATGGGTGACATGGAAAAACCTACTAACTCCGTGAAACAATATCTTAGGATGTGGTAACTAGATACATGTACAAGGGTAGGGTAGTAATTTGTGAGTGATTACATTTTGAATTCTAAACATTTCCCCATGTTGTGACATTGTAAGGATCATGTGCCCATGCATGTACATGATTTTATTATGATTTCGATGAGTATGGTGACAACTCGGTCACTTGTAATAACATGAGTGAAGTAAGATGTGTTAGACAGGTTCTATAGGGTCCTAGGAACGCATGAAAAGAAAGTTTGATCAAGGTCCAAGTTGAAATAGATAAGATACAACAAAGATTACCTAAAAATTCCTCACCAAAACAAGCACCAAACCACTTGATCTGGCCTAATGGGCCATAAGGCGCTATTCAATAACTATGGAAGAGACGGAATATGCCACCGGATGATCTACTGAAGGGTAGGAATGTGCCACCGGGTCATATAGTACACATTAGTAAGGCTGAAAAGTTGAATTTACTACCATGAGCTAGGATACTAGATCACACACTACAAGATGAATGTGGTAGCAAATCATCCAGTGCACATCACTATGGTAGCATTGAGCTATAGTGCCCATCAATTGATACGGTGGTAACCTGGTTACTAGTCAAGGGTTTATTCATGTGGGTCCTATGGTGAATGACTCCAATTTCAATGATCGGATGGCCTACTTGATGATGTTTTAGGGTTTTATGTGCCAACAGATCATTCAGTGTTCATCGCAAAACCAAGAATTTACCCAACAGCTTGGAGCTTTTCGAGGACTATAGATGTGCTCTTGGCTGACCATTTCTAGATGGTGACTATTGAAGTTATTACAAGACTAGAATCACTACATTTAGCACTCAAGCACATACTTGATGACATCCAAAGCATGATATTACTTGGTGTTCATCTTTGTGAGAGTAAGGATCTTTTGGTGGAACCGTGGAAGCATACTCTAAAACTTTGTGATCGCCTCAGAAGAATCGCTAATTGCAAAGTTGGGGATGGATCTACTATTATTCTTTTCTAGTCAGACTAACGAAATGACAATGTCATGCAGAGCAAGGTTCCAAGACTTTTCTCTTTTGCCAAAAACAAAAAGATTAATGTGTTGTAGTTCCTTTTAGACAACAACCTTTGGTCCCGATTTCACCTTCCCCTGTCTGAACTAGCTTATAAGAATATGAAAGAATGCAAGATTACATTCAAATATATGGGTTAAACAAAAGATGCAAAAGACTCTTGGCACTATATTTGGGGCAGCAACAACTATACATTTTCTAAATTCTACAAATTCCCCTATAGAAATGTTCATCCCCCTGCTCCTTTTCTGTGGACTTGGAAAATACAATAACAAACTTAAACACAAAGGAACCTTCTTAAAAGGAAAAATCATAAGTTGGAGCACAACTACAACTGCATACTCTATAATTAGAATGTTATTAAGGAAAATACTTTCCACCACTTCTTCAGTTGTCCATTCAGTCAGGCCTGCTAGCAACACTTGAATATGCATGAGTACTTTTAAAGTGATTTCTTTCAAATGATGATGCAGTCAAATAGAAATATCAAAATCTGTTCTTCATGGAGATCTTCATCGTTACTGCCTGGCACATATGAAAGTACCAAAATAGCTTTATTTTGACAGAGGACGGCCCTCCTCCTCCTAGAAATGCTTCTTCCTTGATGAGGCTAGAGTTCAAAATCTTAGAATGTCTAAAGACAAGTTCCCTGTCATCCTCCTTTGTGTAGACTTCTTTTCTTAGTTTCTTTGCTGACTAGTGGCTCGACCTCTTGGGAGTTTTTTTTTTTCATTGTGCTCTCTCCTTTGTACCATTTTTGGCTTTCCTTTTTAATAAATTATCACAGTGGGGTCTCCCCTGCTGCATTTTTCGCTCAAAAAAAGAGTTAGGTACAACTTCATAACTTGAGAGCTTGGGATATTATGCCCTTATAATGTTAGTGAGTTGGAGCACTTGAGGTCATGGTGATCTTTCGGCAACATCAACCAAACAAGAATGGTATGGACCAACATCAACTTGATGTAGGAGAGTCCTTGCTTAGGGGAGAAGCTTCATATTATCAGGAGAGTCAGGTGGTGATTGTGAGCCTTTGTGGCTTGGGACACTTACCTTATGTTTGCAAGCCTTTGGGTTAAACCCAACACCATGATCATGTCATGAGAAGGCCTGGTAACCGGGAGCATACCTTGGTGAAGCCCCGACATGGATTAGGTTGCTTTTGGCAATCGATAGCAGGTGATAAATCCTTATTTCCATGAGTTTTTCATTCCCTTGTCTTGCTTTTTACTTGCCATACTTAAGATTATGCACTTTGGTTGAATATGTGGCCTTTTCCTTTCCAAGAATAGCATAGGCTAGATGATAGGATGGCTCTAGGTTGCAAAACTCTTTATGGGTTTGGGTAAGTAGAGCACACTAGAAAAGCTTAAGGTGTACATCATGCTAGTTAGTTTATGATTTTTATATTGTACATCAAGAAGGCCCTAGGTTAAGTTTTTAATAGACCTAATTCACCCTCTCGACCTTAGATCGAGGACTCAAGTTGGTCCTTTTAGACATATTAGAGAAATGAACTCATCCTTAATGGAATTAGTGCCTTTTTTAACATTGTAGCTCCACCTTGCCATGCTACCCTGTAATTCACTCTCTGTTGTGGTGTCCTCTTCCCACTGCACGTAGCCGCCATGGTCCAGAGGATGGGAGAGCTGCCCTTGGACCCCTGACCTGGTGGCATTTATGTTCGCGACCACGATAGATAGTACTATGCAATATGGCAATTTGGATGGCCCGGTTTCCCAATACTCAATTACATAGTTCTCGGTTCCATGCAAATCCTATAAACTGTATCATATGGATTCCTCATGATGGAGTATTTCGTTTTGAGTAGTTCCATCAAATTCTCGACTTATATACATGGCCAAACCTCTCACCCTTAGAGGGGACATGATCGGTTGACAGAACCCAATTTCAGTTTTACCAAAACAAAAGGTTGCTCACCTCGAGATGACTAGCAAAGAAGCTATCTAGCAAAAACAATCCTATATATAGTACAATCTAGAGATTCTAGAGTTGACTAAGAGGGAACACAAAAGTCGTATGCACGTATTATTTTATTTTTTAGTTAGGCGCTATCAAGATTAATAGTTATTTGATTGATAAGCGCAGAATAAAAATATTATACATACCAAATTTATTCAACACGGTATATATAAGGGCAATGTTAAGGTACACCCTTATCTCAATCTTACCTCCCTAAGAGATAATATCTCAAATGGATCTAGACCGTCAAATATTAGTATTGTACAAATTACATAATACATTAAGCAATATAGAAAAATAAATTTATTTCCTTTCTAACTCCTGAAATCACGCCATGCAGTTTGTCCGTGCTGTTCTCGTCTATAGAAAAAGAAATATCTTCTCGTCAATAGAAAAAGAAAATTATTTTATTTTTTAACTCCTGTAATCATGTAGAGCCGGCGCATGTTATTCCACCGTGATGTTTTCCTTCCTAGCACATGCACGTCATGCATGGTGACATAAAAAAAAAGTGAATGCACGCAAACATATCTAGATGCATGCAAACAAATCTAAAAAAAGATTTTCTATACCTTAAATATTTCTTTTTATTCATATTTTAATAAATAAATAAATATCTAAATATGTATTTAAGATATTACCTCCTAGGAGGTAAGACTGATTGTGATCGTCCGATCGAATAAAATGAACGGCTCACATTCATTTGGGTGTACCGTAGCAATTCTCTATACATAAACAACAGATGACCTTCATCAGTAGACAATCAAGGAGTAGGAACGTCGAGTAATAACAATCACCAGGGAAATAGTTAAGTAGCAGTAAATAAATGAAATTTAAGGCACCACCGAGACACCCACATACAGATATGGAGCATATCTAATAGATAATAGATGATGAGGCATAGAATCAATACAATCAAACCTGATAAATAAATATAATAAGTAGTCCAGTAGTAGTTACATACAGCAGTATGATAGAGGATCCAAATTATTAAAAATAAGGAGAAGTACCTCCAGCTTTGGCTGCTGGCGATCCACGGAGAAAAACTCATGGAGCTGGAGGCCGCCCTTGCCGCAGGCCGTCTCCTCCGGGAACAGACAGTAAGAAGGAACTGCTACCGCTGCACCAGTGGAGCCCTTCCTTGACGAACTTCCTTGGCATGAATCCATAGCTAGATCACCTGAATATATATCTTGTTAAACAAATCATGTATGAGTCACTCAAAATTCTATCGATCTGTGTTTAATAAACCTGCACACTGCAAACAATATCATGGTATACTACAAAGGGAGCAAAAATCGTCTACATACTGCTAATAGCGTATTTCTGAATCGATGAACAGCAAGCTGTTTATTATAATCTTTCCCCCTTTTAACTTTGCAAAAGGGGAGGATCAATACTACAAAATCGTATTCCATTCCATCTGTGCTATAAACTCATCAAAACCGCATATATGTATAAAAAATAAAAGAACGGCGTACACGACAGATTAAACAGAAATAAGCTGAGACTTTGGAACATTAATCTAGCTAGGAGATGGACCGTACGCACAATCCTGTAGCCCCTGTAGAGATCATAGGCAGGCAGATCTAGAGCAGACAAATCGAAACAACAGTAGTAGCTCTGATTTTTGTAGTGAAGAAGCATAAGCCTCGAAGAACGGCAAAGACAACATAAATTCCTGACGAAAAGAAGAGCACGGATGGAATAGATTAGTGGTGCGTAGATAGACTCACCTCTGCTTGAATTGACTGGGAATTAAAAGTAAAGCCTGAAGCTGGAAAAAGAAAATAGCTTAGAACACAATGCGCTCTCTGGCTACCTCTACCTCTCGAGAGTCTGATGAATTCTGGTTGTTTCTGAGAGAGTGAGGTGGGCGGGGGAAATGTAAAAGCAGGAGCAGCAGACAGAAACCGGTACCTGCAGCCGGGATTCCTTCAGCAAAAAGGCAAGAGAGCGGACAGATGCACACAGACCATGCAATGCAAGCAGGATCAGTTACCAGTGGACGTGACGAGTGACGACTGACGACCGGAGGACCAGACGACCCTGCACTGAATGGCTGTAAGTTATGGTCATAGTTTTGTTGCAGAGGCCCGGTCACGACTCATGAGTGTTGGGCATTTCGCCCGCGGTATTCAGCGCTTTTCTCAGCGTTTTCGGGACTACCGAGACCTCCAATAAATGCATATAGTATTGTATATACGAGTACTTTCCTTAATTTTTCTTCATTCGTATAGAGTTTATTTACATGTTTTATATTTATTCAAGATTTTACAAAATTTTATTAAAGAAATTGAGTAAAGACTTTAGGTTGGCCGGCCGTGATTTTGTCGCAGCGCACGCACCAAATGCTATCAGCCGGTCAGCCTTGTTCGCTTATCCAGATTTGGGCTTTCTTTCAGAGATAGAACAGTGTTCTCTCACAATAAATCAACATCAATCGAAATCAATTTTTCTTTTCAGAGAAGTGAACAGGCTGGCGCGCTTAGCCTATATGTTTCGGCCATGGTGTCTTCATCTACAACCCTATTTTCAAGACCAATATATAGTTGTAGTGATATATAGCGATAAAAAAACATATAGTTGTGGCTTGTCCTAATGGATTTGAGCTTCAAACTCAAAGTAATATATATATCTATTCAGGCTAGCTAGAACTAAGTGTCACAAGAAAATCGAATGTTAATTACAAGTATGTTAGGATATGTTTATTTGTATTATACCTACTATATGATTAACCAAGGTGAACCTTTTCATTTACCGAGGCACCAAAATAACTCTTCTTCTAGCTCGCGCTGCACAGCACGGCCGCCTGTGGCCGGCGGAGCGCCGCCGCCGGATGCGCCACGGACTGCAGCAAAATGCCGACTGTGCTCTGTGTGACCAGGAAGTCGAGTCCACTGATGTTCCCATCTACAGTTACTGGTTCGTATGCATGACCGTAGTAGTGTCAGTGTCAGACACCCACTGCTGAGTGACGACGAGGAGGTGGTCGCCGTCCCTGACGAGCCTGGCGTCGTCAACCTCGGCACCGTCCGTGGTCACCACCCTCGTCGGAGCGAACCCGAACTGGCTCCCAGCGAGCTCCACGAGCTGCGCCATCGTCTCAGGCATGAACACCAGCTTCCTCGCGCCGACGCCCCGCTCCGGGCAGGAGATGGTCACCCTGACACGCGGCCTGCTGTGCGCCTGCCTCTCGTGCCGGCTAGGCCCGCCGCCTCCGTCGTGCCGGTTCACTTGCGACGACGAGGAGAGGACGCCGAAGAGGGAGTTCCGGAAGCTGACCATCCGCCGGGGACTGCTGCGCCCGGACGACGACGGCGACGGCGACGAGCCGTCGCTGTCGTGCTGCGGGACGACGGGGACCCTCGCCGCGGGCGCGCTCTTGAACCTCGTGACGACCGCCGGCGGCTGATGCGCCGGCGCCGCGGCCGCGAGCCTGCTGCTGCTGCCACTGCCATGGTCCGTTCCGGTGCCCTGCTGCCGCTGCCGCTTCGGGCTCTCCACCGCTGCTTCTTCACGGTGCGACGGCGACGACGGCGAGCCGAACAGCTGCTGCATGTCGCGGCGGCCGAGCTGGTCGGCCATGGCCCTGGGGGTGCGGCCGGCGCCGTCCTGCCTGTCGGCATCGGCGCCGAGCTCGAGCAGGGCCCTGGCCATCGCGACGTTCCCCTGCAGCACCGCGCGGTGGAGCGCGGTGGCGCCGTCGTCCCAGCACGCCACCGTCGCCACGCCGTCCCCGCCGTGGCGCGCCACGTCCTCCAGCAGCGCGACGTCGCCCGCCTCCACGGCCGCGCGCGCGTAGAGCGCCGCGTCGCCGGCGCCCAGGCCCGCGCCGGCGTCCACCAGCAACTGCGCCGCCGCGCGGTGCCTCCGCGACAGCGCCTCCCACAGGGGCACTCTTCCTTGCGCGTCTGGAGATGGAATGATTGGTAATGGTTGGTGACACATACTGACATGAACAGTGATGATTAATTCTAATGGTAGCAGTACATGAACATGAATACCTGTAGCATTAGGATCAGCGCCATGCTCTAGCAGAAGCTTGACGCATTGCTCATGTCCATTGGAAGCCGATATGTGCTGTTGAATCATGAGAGGTGAGCACTGCAAATTTGTAGTAATTTATAGGTGGTAAACTTGAATCGTGAGAAGTGTTACCAGAGGTGTGTGCCAGTAGTTGTCAGACTCATTGGGGTCAACCCCACGCTTGAGCAGCTGATGCATGAGGAAGTCGTCGCCTTTGGATGCGGCGTAGCAGAGCGTGACGGGGAGCTCGAGCTGGCCGCGAGCTAGCATGTACTCGATCTCCTCCGCGACGCCGGCGATGGCGCAGCTGTCTCTCTTCTCCTTGAGGTACTGCATCAGTCAATTAGTAGCAGTCAAACGCAATGCAGCGTTATTGGAGTACAAAGCAGTAGTAGGAATTCAGAGCTTGATGTCACAGTGCAAGCAGCGTTGGCGCTTGCCTGGATAAGGTTGTTGATGATTATGGTGCCGTCCCCAACGTTTGCCTGAACGATCCTGAGGAACGCGGTGCGTTCCATGCGCAGGAGCTGGCACAGGGTCCGTGTCCTCGCCGTGAACAGCTGGGGCTTGTAGCACAGCACCCCGATCTCGCCGAGGACGTCGCCGGCCCTGGCCATCCCAGCCAGCTGCAGATCCATCATATCACAGGCATGCATGCCAGGATTATCAATCAGATCGCGTTGTGCTTGTGCAAGCAATAACCGTTCGATGAATTTACATGATCGAGCTCCGATTGCATAATGATCAGAGGTGCAGGGAGAAGGACTTGCCTGCTCTGAACCGTTCTGGAGCTCTATCAGCTCCTGCCAATGCATCAGCATCACTGCTTGTCAGTGTCATTTCTTGTTTGTTCAGTGACCACCTAGTAGTCGCAGTGTAGTACCGGAAAGAATGTTTGCCAAATACTCCTACGGTAGCTAGCCTCGAACTAATCGTGCGAAAAAAAAAACACACAGAAACAAGAAAAGATTGTGTGCGCAAAACTTTTGACTGTTTTTTTACCATACTACCAGTGACTAGGATGTAGAAGTCGGACGGGGCCTCGTTCTGCAGGATGACGTCCTCCCTGGGCGCGAAGTACTCGGCCTTCATCTCAGAGACCTGAATGAATGGATCGGAATGGCTGAATCGATCACTGACTCAACAGTCAACAAGCAGGCTAGGAATAATTCAGAACTGAAGAACTGGTGGAGCTTCCAATGACGCCACCACTGATTAATTCGATGGTCAGTTAATTAAAATAAATATAAGTACAGTAAGAAATTTCTGTACCTACCAGCTGGAAGATGAGGTCGTTGGAGACGCCCTGGAAGAGGTAGACGCCATGGACGAGGGCGAAGAAGAGGTGGTGGGAGATGCCGGAGCGGATGGCCTTGGGCAGCGCGTCCAGCGTCTCCTGCTGCTGCAGCCCCTCCAGGTCGGTCCTGAACTTGAGGCTCAGGTGCGACACCATCTGCTCCTGCAGCCGCGCCGGCAGCTGGTGCCGCACCGCGAAGCTCGTCGCCGCCTTGGTCGCGTCCCTCTAGATCGAGCACCAGTGTATCGATCGATGTCAGGGCAGGCAGGCAGGCAGCCATATGCATGGATCGATCGATGCAGAAGCTGGGATATTAATATATTCCCGGACGTACGTATTTCCTGGTGCGGCTGGTGCCGTGGACGACGAGGTTGGTCATGTTGCCGATGAGGTAGGCGGTGAGGCCGAGGTTGAAGAGCATGTAGAAGGTGGTGAACACCATCTCGCCCGTGTTGACGGCGTGCATGTCGCCGTAGCCGACGGTGGTGAGCGTGGTGATGGACCAGTACATGGACGCCGCGTACCGCTTCCACACGCTCTGCCGCTTGAACTCCGGCATCGATGCGCTCAGCCACGTCCTCCGCGGGTCGTGGTACCTGTCCGCCAGCAGGTAGTAGAAGCACCCCGCGCAGTGCACCGCGAACAGCGTCACCTGCATGCAATTAAAGGCAAGACAGAATCATAGAATAGAGCTCCATTGCTGATCATCAGTTTCTGAGTTAAGTTGTTCGATCACTTACGCAGATAAGCCTTATACATCGAACCCAGAAGTAGCTGAACTTCCTGTCCTTCTCCAGTCTAGGTAGAGACGAACGAACAAACCAACAACGAATTCAAGGAAAGCAACGTCGTCATTGTTATGCTCGTTTGTTCAATTCAAGAAACAAAAAGCATCCAGAAATGCAATGCGATGCGATGCTAGATGCTCATATCGATCGTACTGCGTGAAGAGCGTGCCGACGCGGTGGAGGCGCCAGAGGCGGAGCATGCCGAAGAAGTTGTAGGCGCGGGCGTGGCGGGGCAGGACGCGGCGGTAGGCCTCGGCGGGCACGGTGGAGGCGACGTCGAGGGCGAGCCAGGTGCGGGCGTACCGCCACGCGATCCGGCGGTGGTCGTCCTCAAGCAGGTGCGTCTTGCCGTCGGCGTACGCCACGAAGAAGGTGAGCGCGATGTCCGCCGCGAACGCCGCGTCCACGGCGGCGTCGGCGACCGCCAGCGCGCGGCGAGGCGCTGGGTCGAAGCCGAGCTCGAACGGCGCCACCCACGCCGTGTACGCCACCAGCGCCACCAGCGACCGCTCCCACGCCAGGTACCGCGGGTCGTAGGGCGACACGATGAACCGCCGGAGCCGGAGCCGGGGACGCCACCCGCCCCCGCGCGCTCCCAGCGGCGGCAGCAGCGCGCCGATCGTCGTCGCCGTCGCCGTGCTGTACCGGCTGCTCGTCGTCCCGCCGCCGCCGCCGCCGCGGCAGAACGGCATGGCGCGCGCGTGTGCGGCGGCGACCGTACTTCCTGGTGTCTGTGCTGTGGCCGGCGGCGGCGAGCCGTGCACGCGATCGATGCGGCTGCCCTTCCTCTGTGCTGTGTGCTGCCGCCGGGCCGGATCGTGGCATGCTCTGATCCGCTTCCTCGTGCGCGCGGCGGCTTTAATTAGTAATCGAGCAGGAGCAGCAGCGACCGCGGCGAGCGGGAGGTGACAGTGGAGCTTCGGCTTCGCTCCCATCACTCAACTCAACTCGGCTTGATTGGACTTTGGGCCTTTTTTTTTTTTTTTTTTTGGCATTGGGCCCTTCTTGGATCTACCGTTAGGAGCAACAACGACCTGGTTAGAAAAAATTAGGGCATGCTTGGTTCATACCCAATTTTTGCCATACCAATTTTAAGGCAAGCCAAAGTGTGGGCACGCTAATACTTTCGCAAGATAACTGATGTTGCCACATGGTTTGCTACCATAAAGAGAGAAAGATATTGTCTTGCCAATATTTTGGAAGGATTGCCAAAATTTTGGCACCCAACTAATCGCTTGCCAAATTTTTGAAACTTACCCTAAAATTGGCATGGCAAAAATTGGTTAGGAACCAAGCAGGCCCTTAAGCTCCAGGCCTCCGTCCGATGCAGCAATGCTCGAGCTCGACTAGCTGATTGCTGTGGCGCGCTGTACACAAGTCTCCTTCCTTCCTTCCTTCCACAGCTACAGTTGAGAGGAGGCGACAAAGGGGCGATCTGCATTCGGCACCGATTTCCTTTGTTCCCCTTCCTCTCTGGTGGCCGGAGAGGATGGTGAACGGGGATTGAGATGGTCGTTGTACATATAGGTCGTTTGGTTTTAGCTAGGCAGTGTTTGTTGGGTGGAGGCGGCGCTGCGACTAAGGAATAATAATGGTCTTCGGTTCCTTCGCTGCGTTGGTGAGTCTTCTGGTGCTAGTAATGAGTTGTTGAGATGCGAATACTTCGGATCTATAGTTCTTTCTTTGTCTTCGTCGTCGATGGAGGCTTCTTCGGCGATGACCCTAGATTCCTAGAAGGTATATATATATTTACCACCACCAAGTGAAATCGGGTTGGTCTTCTGTTCCCATCTGCTTTGGTGGTTCACTTCCCCTTCAGTTAGGGTTTTTGTTGGTCTTTAAGGCATCATATTTGATTGGCAATGTGATGGTCATTGGCCATCTTTTTCGGGCGGGTCATTTAGTGTTCACAGTGCATGTCAGATCTGATATGTTGTTCATGACAACAAAAAAAATTGTTTTTCTTTGCCTAGGGAGGAGATCAGCTTCAAGCTCAACGCTCCAGCTGATGGCGGTGAAGAAGACCGGGGGCAGTTTTTACAAGGGCTAGAATGTTTTTCTTTTATTTTGAAGGTGTCCTGGTAAGAAATGGGTTATAATCACCAAATTTATGAATGAAATATATATAAACCCGACTTTCTCAAAAAAAAAAGTTGATTGTTGTGGCCTGCAATTTTTTAATATAAAAATATACCATACAAAATAGTCAAAAGTATATGTTTTGTGGAAATAGTTTTCTAATAAAACTAATAATATCAACATTGTGTCACGGACCTATGTCATTTTTCATATATTGATTTACCAATTTTTAAAAAAACATTTGTTACCATAGAATCCTAAATGGACCTGCATACAAAATTGGAGTAAAGAATAGCATTCCCTTTGCCTCATCTTAGAAATTAATTAGACAAATAGCTTTGCCACTTCTATTTGAACCCATCCAACAAATTATATGTCCCTTGGACCTATGAATTGAACTCAAATCATAGGAAAGATTTCACTTTTTTACTATAATATTAGTTTTTTTATGGAAGTTGTTCACCTGGGTTCTAGTTTCATATGTAGCAGTTAGCACGGGTGGTCGCGTTTCCTAGACTTACTAACCATATTATTTTTCAACAATAGACAATGTGCATGTTGTTAACAAATCTCCTATGTTGACTTCATCAGTGTTGTTCGCTTCTCTGCAAATCGGCTTCTTTTCATTAATAGAATAGTGTTTTCCCCACACAATAAATCAGCATCGACCAAGATCTGGTATCTCAAATTGTCACGTACTCATGGAGCTATGGCGTAAGTGCGTAGTCATACTCATACAGATAAGTGTGTTTATGTGAGTATTCCTTTTGTTCAGTGTTTAAAAATACAAAAGAGATTAGCGAAGAACTTGAACCTCCAACATGGAGGGTTAACACTTTTTTGTTTTATTTAGTAATATGACGGAAACAAGTGATACTTCTTTTCCGTTTTATGACACAATTTAAAATGGCCAGTTTCCTAAATTATGTATATACTTTGATCATTCATTTACTTTATATAATACTATTTTTATGTTTAAAAACTTATGTCTATGGGATAGTAAATTACTTACAAATCTTACCATATCAAGTTTGGATTAAACTAGTCAAATTTTTAATCATATTATTTTTCAAATAATTTAAAATTTTAATCTTGATATGCGTGTATGCCTTATTATTAACAGAACAGACGTATACATGTAGTATTTATGATTCAAGTTTAAATAATTTTTTACATATATAATAAATGGTAAATAGCCAAATAAATTCTTTTGGGTAAGAATAGGGAGGGTGCCACGCAATATATGATCTTTTTTTTGTCTGCACAAAATGGTAAGTCCTTCTCATAATAGTATCAACTAAGGCATATTCCCATCATATAGTGGCATACTATATACTAATATACGTACTCATCGATGTCATTTAAATGGACCTTGTAAGCCCCCACAGACCCCTACCGCAAATTATTCATCGAAGTGATCAATTCAGTAATGAATTAGGTTTTACCAAGAATTAGTGGAATTAATTATTAATAACGGCAATCATATCGCATTGGTAGCATTACGTCCTAGTACGTTTGTTTAACCAATCTCTTCATGTCAATTTCATAAGAGCTCAGGGTCTACTACTTATTCATGTGTTCGCTTTCAATGCGCGCAGTTGTTGGGCTATAATTAGTCAAACAAAAGCGGTTATCATTTGGCTTCCAGATTGGAGCAACGAGTACATGCCAAAGTCCCATGTGTGAAGATGTTGTCATCTTCCTCAAATTCTCCTTTTCTAAAAGGATAGTTGTTTCGGATTTATGTGCATGGCTTTTGAAAAGGTCACTTGCATTCTGTGTGCGCTGGCCAAATGGATCATTGTTCATGAATCATAGTCGAATCTTATTCTCTATATTTTAGATGGGTCGTTTTTCTCAAATAAATAAATAACAATCAAGGAGTATGGCCGGCAAATGAATCTATGAAAGTGTTGCTTCATCGTCATAGTTTCTTGGATTAGAATATGTGTAGCTTTATTTATATGCATACTAATGGATATCAAAACTTTACTATGACAGAAATATAATCTTTATCGGTCCATCAATGTTGGACAGTTATATAGTCTTTATACCGGTCCATCACAGTAGGATAGTTTAAAGCCTATCATTGGCAGACTTTAAAACCAGCAAACTATGGTGATAGATAATTAATTAACTATTCTGATTCCATTATAGATAATTAATTAATTATTCTGATTCTATTATTATTGGGTTGTTGTAACACCTGGTTTTTCAAAGAATACCAAGTGTTAACTATGCGTGTGCTCAGGATGTCCAAACAACATATATAGTGACAAATATGGTAAATATCATAAGCAATGCTTTATTAAATAGCGAAACATATTTACATTAAAACTTACAAATGTATCAAAGCATAACGGAAGCTATTCTTCGTCTTCTATCATTGGGCCACCAAACTCCACAGGGACAGTTGACTGGGGGAGCACTCGCCTAGTACTCGAGGAACAGCTCATAGAAGCACCTTACTTGAACCACCATCTGGTACCCATCCGAGATTTTTATTGGTGACAACCACAAGTGTCAGCTCATCATGCTTAGCAAGTATAACACGAGGGGATGCAAGGCTCAAAAAGCTGACACGGTTGAACTGCGGTAAGCACTTTTAGTTGGTGACATTTTTACTTATTAAGAGCCTATGTAACTAAGTTATGCTTAACACCCCAGTGAGAGTATAATAATTATCATCAATATTATTCATCATCCCAAAACCATCTATAGAATCATCTGTCTCGAAAAGGATCCAGGCCGCTCGTGTCCGTGAGCACAGCTGATATATCAGTTTAATAAACTCTGCGCAAAGGTGTACACTTTCACTGCGAGTCATGGTTTACCATCTCGCCTGAGGTGGCCAACCTCTTAGCCCACTACCGAGGAAGGCTGGCAGGGTCCACTATGAAGTCTTTCAAAGGTTTTCCTAACAAGTTAGGGCCGCTAGATTTCATCAGTCAGTCTGTGTGATACAACCTGTCCAGGGATCCACAGTCTGCTTATCTCCATTTGCGCCACGAGAGTAACCTCTAACAAGTAGAAAAAATCCTCATACTTGACTAAAGCCAGAGCCATGTAGCCCTCACAGTTGTACGGTAAATCCTGGGTGGCCACTTTAAGATTCAGATGCATACGGAGGGCAGACTACAGCGACCAAAAAGGCCCAATGTTCTAGCCCTCTTCTGTCCATGTTGCTTAGAAGCATGTTTCATCCATAGTTGCATAA
The DNA here is from genome assembly GCA_038502445.1 of Eremochloa ophiuroides. NCBI lineage: Eukaryota > Viridiplantae > Streptophyta > Magnoliopsida > Poales > Poaceae > Eremochloa > Eremochloa ophiuroides. The sequence continues at coordinate 12,644,183 of JAHLJS010000001.1, read as the reverse complement.
ACCATTAATCAATATTATAGATCTTTATAATTGGTGATAGTAAACTAAGCAACTATACCCATATGCAAAAACCCATAGGTAACAAGGATATAAGATATCAATAGTTCTAGGTCAAATCCTTATAGGTTTATCATATTAGACACATGCATATGAAAGGTAATTAAATGGTTATTAGGTAACAAGGGAACTCATGCTACACTTGCCTCCAAAAGCTTTCCAGGCTCTCCAATTTCTTCACGATCATCCTTTCATAGCTCCAATTCTAACGATCGCAACAACCAGCACAAACTTCACATTCAAACCTAGAAACAGTACACCAAGCATTATAAAAATAAATTACAAAGGTTTTGAAAACGTATGGACTTGTTCTAAAATCGTGTGAGCGCGAAAACTAACCAAAACAAGAACCGCAGTGAAAGGATATGAGAGTTGAAAGGTATATGTGGTAAGGATTGGATTAGATGAGCAAGGTGGAATTTGGACGAGAACATAACTAACATATAAAAAGGATTGAATATGTATTATAAAAAGGATTGAATATGTATTAGGTTTTAAGCATAAGGTTTGGCTTTGGAGAGAACGATATGTATTATGGTGTGTGGTAGAGAAAGATTGCATTGAAGAATAAGATTGAATTGATATACATCATGTGGCATTCTCTTAGGGATATATAATAATTAGTTATATGATGTTTCCATCACTAAGCTAGAGTGACATATCAAGGTTGATAGTAAGGATTGACGTTTATTTGTGGTAAGGATGTAGTTTATGAGAGTTGATAAAACTTGACTTGAATAGGACAAGTGTGTTTAATGATCACAAGCTCATGGTTCTAAATGGACGATTTAAATGATGACCAAAATATAGAGAATATGCATGCAACATGTAAGGGCATGTCACATGAAGAGGACATGTTGATTAGAGATGTACTTAGGATGGAGCAAATTTGCAAGTTGGTAATAGGCTAATAGGCACCATTGGGGGACATAGATTGAATAATGGATAACATGATATGACATTGATAACAAGATTTATCTCTGGTTATAGAACATCACATGACAAATATGGTGGTGGTGGTTTAGCCGGGTAGATCATGTGAAGCGCATGGAGACCATGGATTTAAGGTGGGAAGAGAGGTTACACAAATGTCTTGTGTTCCAAATATTCCTTAGAAATATAAGGGAATGATTTTGGATAAGTGAATAGGTTACTTCAGAACATATCATGACCAACAAATGCACTGAGATGGATGCTAGATCAAAGGACAACAAGATTATGGCGATTCATGCATCGGTTGAGTGGAATCAGTGATGGACAGTGGTAAATATGATAGATTGCTTGGTTATATAGTAAAGACATGTAGTGATCAATTACCTGGGGTTGCAAGGAATATCATGGGACATATTATGTCAAAAGTATATGATGTTTCAACCATTAGTTTGACGGAGAATGAAATTGCAAGGTGGCACTGCGTGGCTGTTGGCATGGCAAGGACAGTGACATGGCGATGATTGTAACTCAAATGTCATTATTAATATGATAAAGCCAACTTGCATAGATATGTGTAGGTATATGAGACACAATGTGATTGAAGGGTTTGATCGCCGTAGCAACGAATCAACGGGAACACGCATGCCAATCGGCATCAGCGTGGCTGCAGGGCAGCAGACAGCGAGCAAAACATAGGAACATATCTCTTTCATATTTAATCTATAGCCATAAAACTTTTCAGAGGTGTGTGCAAATATATAAAGGATAATATAGCTAAAGTTTTCATCAAGGGATTCACTGGATCAACGGGAACGCCATTGCCAAAAAGAGGGTGTTTGCTGTGTGGACAGCAGGAGTGATAGAAAATTCGGTCTCGATATCTCAGACATAGTGGATTTGATAGCCGAACCAACATATGGGATCATGTGAAGGGATGTCATGAACAAGTTTATTAAAGTGCTTGGTGATTTAGACAGCGGATTAATGGGGAACGTCAAAACCACCCAGAGATGCCAATCTGTCCAGACAGCAGGGACAGCGGCACGGTGATGATGATATCTCTAAATTCTCAACCCCTATTAAAAAACCATTTTGCAGGGATGTGTTCAAGGATATAAACTACAAATTTACCAAAGGGTTTGATGATTTGATCAAAGAAACAATGAAGAACGCCGTTGCCACAAACAGCAACGCTGCTGGCCGCCAGGACAGCAACACAAACAAAGGGTAAAGTTCATCGGAGATCATCCATGCATCATCTATGGTATTTGATATTCAGAGAGGAACATGAAAACATATTGGGAGAGATGATGGAGGGTTCTCACCATGGGGATTGGTGTGGTGGAGCGGGGAAACACATCGACGACGACCGGTGATGACAACGCGGTTCAACGGTGCATCCTTCTCGCGATGCGATTGATCGGGGTGACATCCATGGTGGTAGAAGCCATTACCACGACTTGAACAACATGGAGGGTGATGGTAATCTCTTCCAAATCATTGTTGGGTGCTTGGGAAAGGAATCGAGGTGGCAAGATGGGTTCCAATCGCCGAGATGCATCGTTTTCATGGAGGGGAAGGGGAAGAAGGTTGGGGAATGGTTGAGGCAGCGATGGGGATATGGAGGGGCTGCAGGGGTGTCTTTCCTCTATTCTTGACGTGGGAATGAGAGGGGGAGGCGTGAGGGGGCTGTGGGGGAGGCATAGTTTTTCGAATCGAACCGGACCGGCGGTTGGACCACTAAAAGACCGAACCAGAGCCTACACCAGCCCGGTTCACTTAAAAGACCGCCCGTGCAATCAGATCGGTAAAAACCGGTTGAACCGCCCGGTTTTTTACGGAACCGGTGAACCGGCCAGTTCCATACGAACCGGGGTGGTTTTTAACTTAAGCAAAAATACCCTCGGTCTGCTTGGAATTCGCTGATCTGTTAAAGGGTATACTTGGAAACTTTAGCTTTTAGGGCTGTGGGGACGTGAGGCCGTGAGTCCCCCGTGACTCCGTCTCCGTGACCCCTTGCCGGAGGCTTGCAAAGCAGGGCGAGCGCGGGGTCGCTGATGCTCTGCTGCAGCCTGCAGGCGCTGTAGCGGGCCGGCTGCTGCTGCAGGCGAGCGTGACGAGGTGGCCCTGCTGCGGCCTGCGGGAGAGCGTGGCGCGGCGCATGGGCGCGGTGGCGGGCGGGCGGCGGCTGCAGGCGAGCTCGGCGTGGCTACAGGCCGGTGGCCGCGGCCGGTAAGCGCGCACAGCACGGTGAGGTGGCAGCGACTGTAGCAGAGCACGTGGCCAGCCGGCGGCTGCTGCGGCTGGCTGCTGCTACTACTCTGCTGATCTGCTCTGCTTCCTGGAGACCAGGTGCTCGGCGCTGGCTGCTGCTACTCTGTTCCACAAGTTATCTGCTCAAGCCTCCAAGACCAAGTGCATGGCTTTCGGTGGTGGTGAGCTACTGTCATGAGTTTTTAGCTTGCTATTATTTGGTGATTGGTCATGGTGAAGCTATCTTTTAGTATGATTAGTGCTGGACTATATTAGGAATGTCCAGATCTGATTAATTTGTTCTATGTTTTTTCAAACACAGTAGATTCTTCACAAATACCTGCATCTGATGGCACTAAAAATACCATGTGATCCTATATTTTCATGATGTGTGAACCTTATTGTTGCACAATTAAATTATGTTGTGCCATCTGTCTATTTAATTATATATATATATTGTTTCAATGCCAATTATTAATTAAATTGTATATATATATATATATATATATATATATATATATATATATATATATATATTGACCGGTTCAAAGTATTTGTGGCCGGTTCTATTTAACGGTTCAAAACAATTGAACCGGCGGTTCAACCGGTCCTAAACGGTCAAACCATTGAACCATTGAACCGACGGGCTCGCCGGTTTGATCTCCGGTCCAGTTCAAAAAACTATGGGGGGAGGTATATATGAAGGGGAAAGGATGGGAGGCCAAAGGGTTGGAAGGCAAAGGGTTGTGGCTTGATATTTTGATGGCTTTGTTGATATTTTTTGCAAGGTGGAGAGGTTTTCAGGTGGGTGACGTGAGAGAGGTGAGAGGAAGTCATAGAGGGCTGGTTGGGCTTGGTGTTGGACCACAAAGGAGAGGAGGATGGTTGGGTTTTGACCCGCGGCGAGAGATAACTCAAAGTTTGGACCGAATTCGGCCAGAAGCGATTTCAGAGGACAAAATGAATTGGGTTGACCCATTAGCAAAGAAAAGAGAGATTGGAAAGATGGTTTACTAATGGGATATATTAGATGCTTGTACAAAAATAAGAATACAATATGGAATGATGGTGTCGAGCTCAGGCCGCAAAATTCCAAGAGACACGATTACTGTTTGCGGAAGATTTAGCATTCCAAAAGGGGACACCAAAGCCATGCAATTTTTTAAGGATGGTTCAAAAATATGTTTTGCTTTGATCAAGAGGAGAGTGAGTGGACGAGAAAGAGTCCATGTGTATGTTGCCCAAAGGTCAGGAAAGAAGAAGAAAGTTGGAATTGGGATTAACATGGGTACACAACATATGATTGTTTTGACTTGAGCAAAGTGATGGTAGAGTTGCACGAGAGGAATGAGATACAATAATTGGTCATCTAGCATAGATTTGAGATGTGGAGAAGACTCGATATCAAAAAGGATTAAGAGCTCAAATATAAGGAGGAGAAAGAAAGAACAAGTTATAATGTGAATAGTTAGGGATTTAGAGAATATGAGCTCTGGTGTTTGGCAAGATAAAAGTTAGGAGATCCATCAAGGTTTTTAAAACAAGGATCAAGGTATATGATTCCAAGAATTTAATCATGGATGGAAACTTGATCAAAAATCTTGAGACATTGGATTCCAATCAAACCCTATGCGCGTATGAAAACTTGTAAAATCATTTTTCATACAAAAACACTATACAGAGACATGAATGCAACAAACCATTATATTAAATTTAAAAAACTTTAGAAACACACATTTTCTAACACCTAAATTGTAAACAACTTAAATAAAGTTGGAAATTTTAGAAAATTCATTAAAACAATCATTTTATTTGTTGTTTTCTATGCACAACCGAGAATGAAAATTTTGGGGTGTGACAGTTGTATTATCAACGAGCTGCAATTCCCTCACCCTTAGGCCTAATTTCTCTCTAACATGATTAACTCCACTTTGTGTCTGTCCACACCACCTCCTTCTCCTCTCTCTCTCTCTCTCTCTCTCTCTCTCTCTCTCTCTGTGTGTGTTCGTTTCCCTTCCCAGTGCTTTCTCCTCCCCCGGTGCCGCGGTGCGGGGCGCAAGCAATGGTTTCGGCGTGGGACGTAGCCACGAGCAACAACTTGCTGGTGTTTCTTTTTTTTGTTTTGTTGTTTTGCCTTCATTTATTTTGTTAAAATCGGTATCACTATTGGGTGATCAGCCGACAGTGAAATACCAAGGCTAAAATTATTGGATCAAAATACGATAGTGAAAGTTGGTTCCAAATCGGTAGTGATTGTTTCTGGGGCAATAATTTCTAATATCTTTCCAAATATTTATTTCAATATTATATCTGTGGCAAATGTTCTTTTTTATGATACAAATATTAAATCTACTGGATTTAGTAATAAGTGCATTTCTTCCTTACATTTGTATGTTGGATCCGGCGCGGAGAATGAATCCGTATCAGCCAACAGTAATTCCTGTCGGGCGTTTTTTTCTATGCTCGCGCCGAATTTCCTCAGCCACTGGCTGCTTCCAGATACTACCCCACGCTCCTCGTCTCGTCCGCTCTCTCGAACCTCTCGCGGGCGGGCTGACAGAGCTCCCACGGCCGGCGGGCCTCCTCCCCCTCCATCCTCCGGCCGGTTGCCTCGCCCTCCCTTTCCTCCCTCTCCCTCCCTCCCGACGCACCGCACGCGTGGCGTAGCGGCGCCCCTGTCTCCTGCTACGGCGATGGCGACCTGTCCATCGATCTGGTGGCGCACCGCCGGGCTTGGACACAGTCGCCTGCACGCGCTGCGCGGGGCCTGGGCGTGGCGTGCCACCAGTACGGCGAGCCCCGCCAGTGGGCGCCCCTAGCACGGAGCTCCGCGGGAGAGCCCCGGCGTAGCGCCGGCAGGCAGCCGGCTGCGGGCAGCCACCCACCGCTCCCGTTGTGCGGTCTGTGCGGTCTCCTGCACGCCGTTCGTGCGCCTCCTCTTCGATCTGTCTGCTCACTGGTGTGGGGGTGTTGGCCGTAGGTTCCGCCACTAGGAAAGGGCAACGCGGCACAGCCACCAGTGCCAGCGCGGGGCGAGGGTGGCCCCCTGGCGTGGCAGCACTTCGCCGCCCCCACCCCACCCTTGCGCGGCGGCGCCCCGGCGCGGGCATGCGGTAGCCGGCTTCTTCCTCCCCTGCCTCGCTACTCCGAGCTCTGATGTGGGAGTGTCGGCACTCCCCGGGGTACACGGATCTTGGCATTTGTTGGGTTCAATCTGGGACCTCCTCGACCTCATCTAGGGCCTCCATGCCCCGATTTGTTTCTTCCCACACTAGGTGTGCCCTGGTGTGTTCTTTCACAGTGTCCGCCATCTAGGGATTTGGCATGCGGGCGTGCTGTGACGCTGCGGTTCCTCGCCTTCCTGTGCACTGGTACTGCTGTCCGTTCTCACGTCCTCTCTCTCCCACCTTTTACTTCTCTCCACATGTGTGTGCTACAATGGAAACGGCCTGTTTTTGTTGGCGCATGGAGGCTTGCGCTTCGTTTCTCTAGCGTCTCCTGTCAACAATGACATGCCTGTTCTGTGCATTGCCCGATGTTTAGCATCAGCGTAGAGCGGCGACAGCTCCGGGCTGCCGCGTCATTGGCTGGTCTGGAGTTGTTGTTGCCCACCGGCTACATCAGGTGTAGAGCAATTGCAGCCATGCCATTCCTATGTCTTGCTGTTACAGAAAGGTGTGTGCGATCTATCACTTCATTCAAACAGGGAGCAAAGAAAGTTTTTGGGCCATGTTGCCTACGGATTCCAGTAAATTTTGAGGTTTTGGGATTGTGCGATGATGATTCTTTTTAGGCCTAAGACAATAGAATTCTGAAACAATGATTAGGTAATTCATTAAATGACTATTGCTATTTGCATTGGTTTTGTGATGACGGTGTCGTTATATCTTAGCAACCCTCTTTTGCATGGCGTGGCTTGATTTTTGTGGTTCCTACGTTTGTGCAGTTGTTACTGAGCACAAGTCCATTATCGATGATATCTTTACTCACATACTTTGTTGGTTGTTCTATTACTGAGTACACCCCATTACCTCTTTATTTTAGGGGCAATCCTCTATTGGATGGCATGGCTTGATTTTCGTGGTTCCTACGTTTGTGCAGGTGTTATTGAGCATAAGTCCATTTCGATGATATCTTTACTCACATACTTTCTTGGTTATTCTATTACTGAGTACACCCCATTGCCAATGATGTGTTTATTTCTATCTATCTCTCTCTGCTCTTTTTTTGCAAAGCCACTTTCTTCTGGTTCTCAAATGTCTGGACCTATGGTTCTGGTGTCCACTTATTCTGGGGCATAAGCCTTGGCGAGTGGCTGTATGATCTGGTTTTTTACTCATGTGCTTCCATGGTTGTATAGAATCAGTAGACTCTTGAAGCTACATATTTGAGTTCAATAATTGATGGTTGGCTATTACCTCTTTATGCGTGCTAAAGTTACGCTTTAAGCTTCTTCTTTTTTCCTTATGTTATTCGGAAACCAACAATATGTTTCGATGGTTGTATTCAAGGTCATTGAAGAACTCGGTATACTTTGCTTGCATGTTGATTAATGTTTATTGACCAAATGAAAGATGTGCTTTTATTGGATCAGGAACTCAAACCCTGATCGCTGCTCAATTCAGGTTACTACCTGCCTGCTCTATCTTCATGAACTTTAATATCATGGTGTTTTGTTTTTTTTCCTTTAGATTTTTTAAGCTATATATATGGTTGGCTTCCTTCCTTGATTACTGTTATTGTCAGCCAGTTTTCCTGCTGCTGTGATTCACTTCGCTTGATTTCTCTCCCCCCTACAAAGACAAGATTTTCCACCAATTTCCCACCGGGCACGTTTCCCCACCAATTCCCTCTGTCCATTGGGTTCCTCCAATCGATAGCTCTGGTTGCCTCTGTCACTATTCCTTCCATTCTTTTTTTTAAAAAAAACATCAGATGTTTAGCTCTGAGCTGCCGCGGCGTTGGCTGGTCAGGTACTGTTGTTGCCTGGTAACTACATTAGGTGTGGAGCAGTTGCAGCCATGCTGTGCCTAGGCCTTGCTGCTAGAGAAAGGTGTGTGCGATCAATCGCTTGAGCAAGCTAACAGCTTGTTTTCATAGGTCCTGATTGAATCAGAGAGCGAGGAAAGTTTCTTTTTGGCCATGGTGGTTTTCTGATTTGTAGTAAGTCTTGATGATTGATCATGATTCCTACTGAGGTTTTAGGATCGTGCGATGACAAATCTTTTTTAGACCGAGACAATGGAATTATGCAATGATGACTAGCTATTCTTTTAGATGACTAAAGCTATTTGCATTAGTTTTGTGATGACTGTGCCGTTGTATCTTAGCATTCTTTTGCATGGTGTATTTTGATTTTCGTTCTTCCTACATTTGAGCATTGGTTACTGAGTATAAGTGGATCATGTCTTTACTTCACATAGTTTGGTGGTGGTTATATTAACGAGCACACCCCATTGCCAATGATTATTTATTCCTACCTATCTCTCTCCGCTTTTTTGCATATCTGCTCTCTTTTAGGTCTCAAACATTCGGAGCAAAGGTTCTGCTATCCACCTATCCTTGGGCATAAGGCTTGGTAGGCGCCTCTATGATCTGGTCCTCTATTCATGTGCTTCCATGGTTGTATAAAATCAGTAAACTTATTAAAATGTGGTGTTGTTTTTGTGGATGTACCATGGAGAGGCAATATGTCCACCTGTGTCAATGCAAAAGGATTCAGCTAACATCTAAATGTTCAGTAATATACAGATAAACTCTTCCAATTTGAGTTCAATAGTTGATGGTTGATTGTTACTGTCCTTGAACATGACACTTAATTGTTAATTGATGTTTCAGGTGTGAACTCATTACACTCACAACTCTACGGGCTCACAGATTTGAGATTACATGGATGGTGAACCAATAGATGGTACTACTCAGCCTGTTTTACAAAAACATGAGAAGAAAGACATCTCAAGTGCTTTCTAAAAATGGCAGACATCTGATCGACAGATAAAAATATCAATAGTTTTAGTTGTCACTTGATGTGAGGTCAAAATACAATTTTTTAGTTCATATGTGTAAGACTCTGACAACGTTTCTATCTCTAATTTGTTTACTAGGTTCAGAATAGTGTTCATTTAAACAGCCTTACTATTATGTACTTGCATTCAGTTGAAAATTGATGCTATCTAATTAGACTCATAGATGTGATCATATTTTTACTGATTTGCTAATTATGGTTATGCCTGCTGTCAGGTCTACTGCAATGTGTTTGATGAGACAAAACCTAAGACAATTATTATTCTCCTTACTGGAGATGAAGGCTTAACAAGGTGACTGCAGTGTCTGTTTACTTCTTATTTAAATGCTACAGTTTACTAGAATGAAGATACCATCCACTTCATAAGTACGTTCATACTTTTGCATGTCCACAATATTCAGAAAAATGACAACAAAGCTTATATTTTGTTGGTCGATTTTTAGAAACCCTTGCATATAGATGCAAAAAATTCTCTGCCTACCATGAACTACATCAATTCAGTAAATAATGTGGGCTTAGGATTATATGGTTCTGCATTCTTTACATTTCCCCCCTTTTTCCCTGGTTACTATTGTCTGCTAGGGATGCCTGCTCCTAAGAAGGCGCCAGCGGCTTAATGTTCTCCTACGCGCAGATAATGTGCCTTGTTCTCAGTTCCGGTGCAGCTTTTTCGCAGTGATGTCCATTCAGTCAGTGCCTGTTACCAGCTGCATTTGTTTCCTCATTGGTGCAAATTCTTCCTACAGGTCTCGATGACAGCTACAGCCTCTTCCTCAGGTTGGGCTGCATGTTCCCTTGCTCACTGCTTTTGTACTGCCTGTTAAGTTGGAGCATTGTTAGTCCCCTATAATACTGTTAATTTCTAGGTGTTAGCCCCCTAGGCTACTGCTACGTCTCAGGGCTGTTGGCCCTCTAAAGTATTACATACATTATATCATGTATGATTACATAGTAATGTTGTTTTTTGCACTGACAGTATTGTGTTATTTCCTTTTTCATCTTTGTTCCTTAAGAAAAAAAATTAGACAAAAAGAAGGCAGCGGCGGCGCTTGGTTCTGCATTCTTGAGAATTTACTTCCCTTTTTTTATTGTTACTATTCTTTGCTACGTATACCTGCTCCCTGTATGTAGAGCCAGTACAGTACATGCATTGCATTATTGTGACAGAACCGTCTTAATCATAGGGCCCACGTGCACCGTCATTGTCGCTAAGGACCCACAATCAGTTTGCACGAGTTCCCCTTGACCTAGGTGGCCTGCCGGGTTTCCTCGGAAACCCTAACTCTCCGGAAGATCTCATGGTAAAGACCTTACAAGTATTACAATAGTTTACACAAATAATATAAATCAGAGTGAAGAGTGCGGAAGTATTACATTAATATAGGTTTACAAAGCTAGATTACATTATCCCAAACCAGAGTTCCATAGTGAAGTAGCTGTATACAACTAGGCACCTTGCCCAAGGGTTCGTATCATATACACACCTCCGTCCATGCACGATCCGTTGACCGGCACAATCCCACACAGAACTGTACACTTAATTCACCTGCAACAGGGCAAACCCTGAGTACTGGGGTACTCCGCAAGACTTACCCGACTAAAGAAAAGGGAATGAGACTCAGGAATGCAGGCTGATGGGAGTCAAGGTAAGACTTTAGTAAGAGTCAAAGTATTTTACGGAAAAGCAATACTAATTCTATTTTTGGTGTTTTAGTCAGCATTATTATAATCAATATCAATAGTTTTCATTTCTTTCACAAATATCCTTCAATTTCAATTACTTATTCATTTTTAAAAACATCCTAGTTTTGAACCACTCTTCGCTGAATGGTCGGAGGATCAAGTCTTCATAACCGAGAAGCAACGATGATTCGAATCGATTAGTACCCAGTAGGGGATCCCTAACCACACTGCATATGTAGCACCTAACATTGCATATACCAACCCCGTCTACCACGGCTTTTCTATCCCTGAACCGGTCTTGCGCCACCCGAGAACACAGTACTCCTCTCGTCTCCAGGCACAACGGCCACGAGGGTACACGCTACTCTCGCCGTCTCTCCACTCCCAGTGCGTGGTTGTCGGTTCAAGTAATAGAGCGACCGGAGATAGTGCTTCCCGGAGTATGTGGCTACTTGCAAAGTCTCGATCCAACAGGCCTACAATGAATGGTCCCTACTTTCTTTTCTGTTGGCGACAGTGCATTGGGACTCTAACCCAAGTACAACTGTCCCATCGGATTTTCAAATCCCTTTCCGTCGGTGACAATATGTTGGGACTCTAACCCAAGCTACAATCATCAAGCAGGAAATCCCTTCCCGTCGACATGACAGTGTACTGATCAGGTGCACAGCCGCCGAACGAGAATATTACCAATACCCTTTTCATGATTTAATCAATAACATATATCACCATAGCTCAAAATAGCATTTTATGCAAATCTATTTTATTCAAGCAGGGCTAAGCATTTTCAAATATTTAATAAAATGGGTTTACGGATATTTAGTGGTCAAGGATGGTAATGCATCAATTGGGTTATCAATCAACTCCTGTCAACTTAATGTAATAGATTAACTCAAGTTATAATATTTTTCAAATCACAAGGAAGGGGCTGAATGCACCGGGGCTTGCCTATTGCTTGAAGTGGACAGAACCCTGAAGTCAATCACCGAGAAGGATCCTCGCCCACCGAGTGAAGACCTTACTCGGGACACGGTTTAGATAATAATCACCGCGCGTTCACTACACGAAATAATAATGCAACAATTAACATGATGATATGTATGCCATGATGCAGGAGATGTACAAAATCACTGATCAATAGTAAGTAAACTTAATTTGAAAGTTGAGTACAACTTTTCTTCACGATAAAGTTGTAAGCCAACAACATCCTCTCATCGATATTATTACTTAGGGTTTCATTCAATTATACATGGTGATTATACAACAAATAAATCATTACATGCCATGGGACAGCCAGCGTTAAGTGCCTAATGGTCTTCAAACAATTTTCAAAGTAATCAAAGACTAAACTAATCATTTTCCTAATTCATATTACCTTTTATTAAATATTTTAAATCCCTAAATTAAGTTTGAATTAATTGTTTAAGCTAAATTTATCAAAACAGACCCAAACCTTTTGTACGTGTCGGTACTATCATGAATCATTCCGTAAAGTGCCAAAGATCATATTGGGTTGATGATCTAGGGTCTTCACTCAATCCACAAATCACACACAAAAACCCTAATTAATTAATACTTAATATCATTTTAATCATTTATTTATTTAAGAATAATTTATAAAATAATTAAACTTTATCCAAATGAGCTACAGATTTTTGTGGAGGTTGATCACAGCTCAAAATAGTGACACAATAATTTTCATCATTTTTAGATAATTATTTTGAGCTATAAAATTCATGGAAAGGCCATTTTCTAATTAAAATGCATATTTTTATCAGATACAGAAAGTACTCAAATTCGATTTTTCATTTTTTCATAAATACTCCATAACACAGAGAGACCACAAAATTTATTTCATGATTTTGGTGTTGTATATTTATTTATACAAATTAACCAAAACTGCAACACTTCGCACTAATCTGGAAAATGGAAAAAATCGATTTATAATCCTAACAGCACTACTGGGCCAACCTTCCTCCGACTCGGCCTAGCAAAACCACAGCCGGCCTAGCTTGGCCCAAGCCAGGCTTTCCCTACCTCCCCCACTACTCGTCCTGAGCAGAGCCGGGGCGCGAGCATGGCGCGTGGCGCCGGCCGCGGCAGCCCGCCGGTAGGGTTCCGGTCGTCGGGGATCTCACCGGAGCACTCCCCACGACGACCCACACTAACCTAGGCAATCGGTTGGGCTTCTAAGAGCTCAGGGCTCGCTCGCCGGTGTCCATGGCGGACCGCCGCGGCGGCTCCACGTGTTCCAGTGATGAGGGTGCCTCAGGGGTTGGTATAGGGTGTGGGGATTGGCCAGGGTGCTCACTGAGGTGCTCTGCTCGCGTTGGTCGAAGCGGAGCGGCATCGGAGCTCACTGGCGACGGTGATGGCGGTCTCGGTGGCGCGCTCCGGTGACACGAGATCCGTTCCGGCGTACCAAAGGAAGTAGAGAGTAAGCCACAAGATCCAGGAGCTTCAGGATGACAAGGCAAATCCGAAACAAGCAATAGTTAGACACGAATCTCACTGGAGAGAGTCGGCTACGGAAGAGACGTGCGCGGCGGCGCTTCTACCGGCAGTGGGGAAGATAGCCCGCGCAGCCGATCCCGACGGCGAGAGACGTCACAAGCCGGCTTAATCGACGCACAAGAAGAGGCTGAAGCTATCCACGAGACGTAGACGTCGGAGATGAAACGAGCGAGGTGGATTTCGCCTTAACGGCGAGCTCGTCGGTGGCAACGGGGGAAAACAAGGAGGGGGAGAACGGCGGCGACTTGGGCTAAGTAGGGCAAAGGAGAGATTCAGGACGCGGCCAAGAACCCCCCTCCCCCACGGTCTCGACACGCGGCGACGGCGCTCGGCCGGCCCCGGGCACCGCCGGCGCGCGGCGCGCGCACACGCGGCCCTGCCGCAAGCAGGCAAAGCCGGACCCCCCTGGCCGACACTGTAGCAGTGATTCCCTTTTCTATTTTCTTGCACAATTGCTCTCAATTCTATGTGGAAGCTTGAAAAATGGTCAATATAAAAGTTGTAGTACATTTTATTCTGAACAACTTTAGTTTTTGAACCAACTTCAAATTTTGAATATTTTTGAAGTTATGAAAAAGGGGGTAGAAGTTCAATTTGAAATCAATTTCAAATTCAACCAAATTCTCCAAAGTTTTCTGAATAACTTGAAAATCTTTGAAAATAAAACTTGTTCTCCTTGACAAGCCCTACAACTTTCATTAAAAGAGTTTTGTCAAATTCTTAATGATTTTTGAAATAGCATTTCAAATTTTAAATCCTAAAACACTTATTAGGGTTTAATTTGAAATCCCAATGTATAAGTTCAAAATCCCCAAATGTAAAAGTTGTTCAACTTAAAAATACTTACAACTTTTATTTAAGGAGTTTACCCAAATTCTTGATAGTTTTTTAAAGGCGTTTTAAATTTGAATAAACAAACAATTATTGGGGTTTAATTCAAATTTCCACTAGTAAACTTCAAAACCTTCAGAAATGAAAGTTGTCCCATTTTAAAAGATCTATAATTTTTATTAAATCACTTTCATCAGATTTCTTTTAGTTTTTGAAATTGAGTTTCAACTCTAAACTTTAAAGCATGAATTAAGGTTTTATTTGAAATTATTTTTAATAACTTCAAAATTGCCCAAAATAGAAGTTGCTCGAATTTTAAAGATTTACAACTTTTGTTTAAGACTCAATACCTAATTCCTTTTAGTTTTTAAATAGGGTTTTAGGTCCGACATAGGGTTTATAAATAATGTCTTTAGAATTTCTTTAATTTTATTTTTTATACCACATCCATACACAAACATTAACATAACCAGATCACTCTAAAGTACCTACACACAATCATATGCAAGAATAAATTTTACTTTAGTGTTTGCACAGAAAAATGAGTTTATGCGGGATGCTTTTACATGCAATCATGATGACATGGCAGGTTTTAGTTATCGTAACACCAGGGGTGTTACAATTATGTGTGCTTATATATTAATGTTCTCCTCCTCACTGATGACGCTATGTTGTTCCATTTTTTTGTGTTAGTTCGTTACACAAAGGTCTGTTACACGAAAGGAAGGCAGTAGCAGCTCTTGGTTTTGCTTTTTTTTTGAAAATGTCTTCAGCTAATGTTAGCTTCTTTGCTTTTGTTCCATGCTATTTTGGGACCGGGCAGATACCGCTACATCCATCCATGCTTTTCGGGACTGATAGATCCAACTCTATTTGTCTCTTCATTATTTATTTAATTAATTCATATGTGTCTAGCTAATGTTACCTCTTTGATCATGTTTTGATCTTCGTGCAGATGAATGGGAAACAACAGCTCACCTATATCGCTGCATAAGATGTACTCAAGCTAACCAAATTCAGCACCTTTATCTATGAACAACGCCCATGCCATTCAACCAGTGGTGTCTAATCTTGAAAATTGTGGAAAGAATGGAAGTTCCCTTTCCAGTAGATTCTCAAAGAGTTAGACATCCATTTTCCTTCTTGTTCCCACTGACAATTGTTGACATCTACTAACGTCGCCAAATATAACTATATAACTTTTAATACGAGAGGCGAGATTAGAAGATGTATGGTAATTAATTAACTTGCCATTAGCAACTAGCCACTTATCTATTACCAACATTCTTATGCATGAAATAGGTTGTCATCCCTAGTTATATATGCTAAGAATAAATAAAGGTTCCATATGTTATTCTATGTGACTAGGCAAAAATATATAAATATAAACTAAGATCAATTCTGCAAGCGGACAAATAATTATACCATTGTAGCATTTTACCTAGAGTCTACCAGGTTGTCGATTTATATTTATACCACTGGGAAGGATTAGGATAAACTTTAATCTATTATATTGATAGTGATTATATACAATGGATAAGTGACATTATCGATGTCATATACTCTACTCATAACAGGTAGAGGTCACAAAATAATAAAAATAAATAAAGGTGATAAGTATGATCAAACATCATAAATAAAGGATAACATCAGAGCACTATCTAGTCATATAATAGCTAGCCAATGGATAAAGTAAGGAATTAATAGCTAAGGTAATTCTATAACTACGTCAATGAATAACTCTAATTAGTGCAATTACATCTAGCAATCATAGTTAGATTAGTCCTATATCATGATCACATGTAAAGGGCATCATCTAGGAAGGATGTGAAATAGAGTCATCACCCAACTTCGCGACCGTGCCTGCTTGCCTACATACGGGGTGTGGACTACAGAGAACTCAACGCAGTTGTCACCTACGCGATCTACCACACGACCCGGCACATCAGGGTGCACTCGCAGATAAACAGAATACCTAGACATCATGTCTACATATCGTTCATCATTTACCCATCGATCGTATGGATAAACGCTATACGAGCAATTACATGAATTCAAGAAAATCAAACCAACTATACTAGACATATAATCAAAGTAGACAAAAACTATTGTAATCAAGAACATATGAACTATTAAGAACAATGTTTTCCTAATCATAATGAAGAATATAATATAGAGAAAGAACTAGGACTATACCGAACTCTGCGCTCCAGACAGACGCCGGGGCTCCAGATCCCGCTAAAGAACTAGAACTCCTCTACTTCTAATCTAACTAGGCTAGAACTATGAACTAGGAGGCTCTTGATGAACTAGGAGACTCGTGATAGTTTGACCGAAGACTTGATGCCTTGGATGAATGATTGGATTCTCCAGGGGGGTCTGCCCCTTTATTTATAGCCTGGTAGGTTGCACGTGCGCAGTAGGATCAAACCGATTTAACCAAGGGCCGAGATGCATCGTAAGAGGCGGTGGAAGAAGACTCCAGAAGGCGGCGACGAAACCCTAGGGGGCGCCGGCCGGCCCCCCTTGTCGCCGGCCGGCCCCACCTGTCAGGTGGTGGAGCCACGGTTGCTTTGGGTGTTCTCTAGATCCTTTCCACGTCCGGATGACGATGTTTCCTTCGCGGTTAAGTTTCGTATTAATTAAGCACTTGAATCCCTCTGTTAAGCTTTTCTAGAATAGCCCCTGCAAAATACAGAACATGCAAAACTCGTAAAAATTGTCAGTTAAAACCCTAGACTAGTGTGTATTCTTATATCCTTTGGTGTCTAAAGTTCTAATAAAAGTTGACGTTATCTACCGTCAACAACAATGCAGGTTTTTTTTTTTACTGAAGAAATCACTACGTGCTTCTCCCTTGACTAGATATTCAAATTTGTCTCAGATCAAGTGTAGTTCATGAATCATATGTAAAGCTCTCCTGGACAAGCCCACCATCATTCCTGCGCATCAATGAAAGAGTACCAGGTACGCCTCAGGTCGCCTCCCTCTGTTAATTTCTATCCAAATTCCAATTCCGCTCAACCTTCTGTGCAGGCATACATGCACACTGCTGATCGTAAGGTTACTTTTGAGATGTGTTGATTCGAGTGCAGGCAACTTTAATAGCAGATCATTATGTACATGGGTTCCAACGGCGTTAGCTAGATTCTGAGAAAGATAATTTAGCAGGACAGAGGATGTGTTCCATGTGCATACTTTGCCAAATGAGCCCAAGAAAGGATCGGATCATATGATTCATTGTTTCCTAGCTCATACCAGTAGGATCAAATGAAAATGCAGATTATGCAATGTATTTTTTCTGGTTCCATGTCAAATACTTGCATTTTACCATCATGGATTGGGTTACGAAATAACAGTTTGGTACACAAAAATTGTTTGTGTATATCCAACTTTGTTATATTTAGTTTTACCATGTGTTAAAATTTGAGTTCCATTCCTAAACTATCTGCTGCATCTATAACTATTCTTAATCTATCTATGGCTCTGTAAAGTCACCAGCTATATACCTATGTACTTGACTGTTAACTCGGTTTTTCATCCAATGATTCGATATATGTTTTCAAACGTGAACTTATCGGAATAACTCCGTATAATAGTTGTACAATTATGTTTTAGCCGACTCCTATAGTATTTCGCATTATGCAATGTTGTGCGGTGTACATGATACAATTCTATTTCTTCAAATTTGTGCTTGCGCGTGCGCGCGATGGCGCGCACCCTTCTACTAGTTAATATTGTAAAGGAGCTTAATAGCATCATTTTAGAACCATATCAATGCATGTCTAAAAATCACATGCAGTTGTGAGTGAAAGGACAGTATCACATATTCTCTGTAATTTGTCAATCCATCTTAGAGAATGGCCCTTTTTAGCACACCAAATGTGGAGTTTGAAACCATTACATTTTGAGTTTGAGCACTTTTCTTTGTATATAGGGTAAAAATATGGATACTATTCCATATCCCCTTCATCCCAATTTATAAGTTATATACCAATTTTTTGGAGAATGAAAACATCTCATGTTTGGCGATGCATGTAGCTTGATGGCAATGAAAACTTTGCCGGAAATTTCAAAGTTATCAAATCGAATACTGTACAGGATAAGAACGATCAACGACTTAACAGAGCGCCTTCGCCATCATAATCGGAGGATAGTGTGTCAACATTATTATGGGCTTATTTTGCACTGTCGCAATCCAAAAGGATTTTTTTTTATTCCTTTCAGTGACACCCCAACCTAGTATAGACTTACTACATACGTACTTTGCACGCCTGCATGTATGTCACCAGTATTAATTAGACTGGTTCAAAGGTAAAAATGAAATTACACACCGTCATCAACAAAAAAACAATGGTCAAGGATATGGAACCTAGCTAGGATTTGTTTTCGTCAAATATTAGTACAAATAAATTATTGAATAATTTGAGGGCCCACATGGTATTGATAATTCTTCCGATATATACTATACATGTTTGCCCACTAGCTCTATTAAATTCGTTCACCCACACAGGGATCGGGTGAGCAACATACGTGGATCGATCTATTTTTGGGCCTTTAATTAATTTGCACTGAAAAGTGTACTGTAGGTCCTAGTCCTTCACGATCGACATGTATTATTTGATGTGCTATTGTCACCTCACTGGATTCATGGCCTTACTCCATCCACGTCGTGTGGTGCATGGTTCCTGCTGCAGTGGATTCCTGTCCCTTGGGTCTACCATGCGTGTTCTTCGTATTGTTGTGCAAACCCTACGTCAAACATCTTCCACTTCAGAACATAGAGAAAAAAAGTCATTTTAAATTAACAAAATGTTGGCAGTACTACTGTATCCGCAAAAAACAAATCTATACCTACTAATAAAACGAAAGATTTCTTCCCTATTTTTTCGTCTGCCGTTTTTATGTTCTGCCGGGCCGGCGCTCCACTGTCCCACCCGCTGTCTCCTACCCGCTCCAACCCCGCCAACTCCGGGCCCAACCGTCTCAGCCCCCCATCCCTGTCTCGACCCCAAGGCTCCGATCGCCATCCCCGTCTTGGCCCTCGACGCCGACGCGGCGTCCTGCCCTTTCCTCCCTGCATTGTTCGGCGCGACCTGGCCCCACCACTCCTACGCCCGGCCGCGATTGCCTGCGAAGGGGGGACCTCGTACCCCCTCGTCGACGCCAATGCCGGCGGTCTGCGCTCCATCAAGCCTGCCTCCTCCAGTCGTGCAGGACCAGAGTGATTACTCTCCACCTCCTCCTCGCTTTGGTCGCCTCGCCTCGCGTCCACGCCCTACCAACTCCAAACTCCTTTCCCCTCTTTCTCAATTTGTATTCCTTCTTAAACAATGCGTTAGAGTTGGCAATAGGTTTATTGGTCTTGGGCTGGTATGGCCCATTAGTGTTAGGGTTAATTAGAGATAAGGGTTATTTGTTTAGGGGTCAAGTAAGCCTTACTTGGTATGGCACCTTAATTAGTATTAGGGTTAATTTGAGATAATGATTGCTTGTTTAGGGGTTAACTAAGCCTGGTTTGCGAGTTAAGTAAACCTCTCTATATATGGAGAGAAGATGTATTAACCTAATCAAGCAATAGTTAGAAGGACAAACCTTCTCTCTTAATTACCCGGTCGTGGGCAAGGCCCCGGCCAGCCCTCTATCGCACCCACAACCCCCAGTAGCCACCATGGTGACTGTGGACAGTACCATTGCGTATTGTAGCACCACGCAAACTATATCACGATAGCTAGTCGTCGCTCCCTCAACTCCATCATATAGCCCTGCCCTAGCC